>JAWWNH010000091.1:7567500-8767500 GCA_034641385.1 Darevskia mixta | reverse complement strand
TTGTGTTTCGGTTTGTATATTGTTTAGGAAAATGTGAATTTGTTAAGCTTGCCTTTAGATGTGGGCTGAATCAAATTTCTTTCCCATCTGTACACACAGCCCCCTCTGTTCTTTTTTTTTAAAATTCCACTTGGGTGATGGCAGTGGACCGAGACACCCTAGCCCCACATCTCTTTGGTGTAAGCTCTAAAAAGCAAAAGGAGCTTTGCAAAATCTGAATGGCTGTGTTGCAAATGAGCTCCTCTCAAGGTCTCAGGCCTTTTGCAAGTTAGTGACTGTGATATTTACAGAAAGGTTATGGAGCTGAAATAAGATCAGGGGGTTAGTCGTGTTCCCTCTTTAACCAACATTCAACCTCTGCGGCCCAAACGTAACAGCTGTATTGGGCAGATTGGTGGAAACATTAAGGGCACAATTAGGATTGCCATATTTCCGGACAAAGTTGTTAAGCTTTTTTTAGGCAATCACCCAAAAAACAGGGTCTGAGACACCCCCCCCCCAAAACCTGGACATTTGCTTACAATTGTAAAAATTCCCCCGAATGTGCATGTAGGCCCTCCAAAACAGGACATGTCCAGGATTTCCCAGACATATGGCAACTCTAGGCACGATTCTAATCCAAGATCTTTTTGGGGTGCGTGAAATTGGGTATGGCAGATTTCTGGCTCGGCCAGGCTACGCCAGCGTAAGTTCCCAGCCCTGGCTAGGCGAGAGATATGCCAGCCCAAGTCCCCCATCTTTGCTCAGTCTGGATCTGCTTACTGGATGAGACATCATAGGCCCTGTCTGCACTATATGTTTAAAGCATCCCCCTAAGGCCTCATCTGCGCTGTACATTTATAATGGTATCATGCCACTTTAAACAGTTGCGGCTTGCCCCAGAGAACCCTGGGAATTGTAGTTTGAGAGTTGTTAAGAGACATCCCCCCCTTCCCCTCACAGACCTACAATTCTGAGAGTAATTTAACAATCATCCCCACTTCTCCCAGGGAATTCTGGGAACTGTAGCTCTCTGAGGGGAATAAGGGTCTCTTAACCAGGGCTGGATTAAGACCCCCTAAATACTTAAAAGGGTTTGGCACCCCCATATATATCTAATTAAAAACTGTAAAATAAAATTTTATTGTCAGAAATGAAATGAAACAGTAAGATGGGGAATAATGTTGTTTTTTGTATACTTGCACTTCATTTATATTTGAAAAATAAATAAATCTGTGATGCCCCCCATTCCCTGGATGCCCTAAGCACACACTTATTTTGCTTAATGGTTAATCCAGCCCTGCTCCTAACAACTCTTAGCAGCTTTTATAGCTAATAGGAAGCCATGACATTTCTCTGATGAAAATAGGGGCGTCCTATTCCACAACATTATTAATACTAATAATTTTACTATGTATACCCTGCCCACCTGGTTGGCTTGCCCCAGCCTCTCTGGGTAGCTTCCAATATATATAAAAGCATAATAAAACATTAGACATTAAAAAAAAACCCTTCCCTATACATGGGTCGGATAACTCCATACCCTCCAAGCAGTGCTTTCCCCCCTAAAAAAACGTTTAGGGGTACTCTCATTTTCCTACTCATATTGAAATAATGCCCCTCAATGAGGACAAACTTAGATTCACAAAATGTTTAGGGGTATGCGTACCCCTGCGTACCCCCCCAGAAATGAAGCACTGCCTCCAACATTTCTCCGATGAAAATAGGGACATCCTAAGGAAAAGTGGGACGTTCCAGGATCAAATCAGAAACCGGGAAAGCTTATGTAAATCTGGGACTGTCCCTGGAAAATAGGGACACGGGGGGGGGGGGGTTCTGCCATGATCGTTTAAAGCAGGCATGTCCAAAGTCCGTTTCGGGGGTCAATCTGGCCCATCGGTCGATTTAACCCGGCCCCCATGGCAGTATATGTCCTGGGGGTAGAATCCTAAAAAAAACTCAGCAACTTCAATCCTAAAAAAAGCTTTCGACCACTTTGGCTGGCCCTCACGCATGTTCACTTCATCAAATCTGGCCCTCTTTGAAAAAAGTTTGGGCACCCCTGGAAGTGATGTGAGAGTGCTTTAAATGGGACCTCTGACTGCCAGCAGCTCTTTGTCTCCTCCGGCTCTCTGCCTTCCCCATCATCTGCCATCTCAGGGGCCCAGATGTTGTTGGACCACAGCTCCCATCCTTCTTGATGACTGGCCATATAGCCGGGGCTGATGGGAGTTGGAGTCTAACAGCATCTGGAGGGCATTTGTTTCTCCATGGAAACAGGGACCTTTGGTGTACAAAGCATGTGCACTGCCACTGAGCTTGAGCTTGTGAGCTTCCTGGTAGCATCTGCTTGCCTGCTGCGAGAAACAGTGTGGATCTTTCATTTTGATCTACTGCGGCTCGAATGTTCTTGTGCTAATTTCCTTACTTACATCCGCTGTCGAGAGTCCATTTCTTGCACATTCAGTGAATGTTCTCTCAGTCAAATAAATAAATAAACAAAGCTCCGTATTTCATTTTATTTTAGGTGGTTTCCCCCGGTTTGTCTTGTACTCTTGATATTTATGCTATAGGATGCTAATAATCCTTTTCATAATGCAGGAAACACCCCAACGCTCCTCATCCTCCACAATAAAGTGACGCCTCTTGAAGCTTTATATGCCTCTTTTGGGTTTAGCCTTCGCTTTGCCAAAATGTGCCCAGGTTTTCAAAGCAGCTGCTAATTTTTTATTTTAAAAAATAGGTGCAAGAGGGGAAAGGCAGGAAATAAAACAACCCGTTGTGTTTTGTTCCTCCTGCTTGACAAGCAAACCCACACAGCAAGGATTGAAAACCAGATTGCTCACCAGTTCAGCATCCTGCTGGCTGATGTCTTGGAGGTAGGGGATAGTGGCGAGCTCAGCCATGGCTTGGTTGATCACTTGCGATTGCTCCTTGATGCGCTGCAAACGGCCAAGCAGGCTGGCATGTTGCAGCTTCTCTATCACCCCTGAACATGCGCAGAAAGTCTCCTGGGCCCACAATGAAATGCAAAGAGGTTAGACAAGAGTTGAGGGACTTCATTTGGCTTTTGTAAATGGCTATTATAGGACGCTGGTGGCGCTGTGGTATAAACGACAGAGCCTCTTGGGCTTGCCGATCAGAAGGTCGGCGGTTCGAATCCCCGTGATGGGGTGAGCTCCAGTTGCTCGGTCCCTGCTCCTGCCAACCTAGCAGTTCGAAAGCATGTCAAGTGCAAGTAGACAAATAGTGGCGTTTCCGTGCGCTGCTCTAGTTTGCCAGAAGCGGCTTTGTCATGCTGGCCACATGACCTGGAAGAACTGTCTGCGGACAAACGCCGGCTCCCTCGGCCAATAAAGCGAGCTGAGCGCCGCAACCCCAGAGTCGTCCGCGACTGGACCTAATGGTCAGGGGTACCTTTACCTTTAAATGGCTATTGTATTGTTATTGTTATTCATATTTATTATATTTCCATCCCTCCCTTCCTCACAAACAAGCCCAGGGGAACAAGCGACAGTGCAGCAAAACATTCTCTCTCTCTCTCTCTCTCTCTCTCTCTCTCTCTCTCTCTCTCACACACACACACACACACACACACCTACCTACCTACCTACCTACCTACCAGCCACATTAAAACAGTAAGAACATTTAAAAGCAGTCACATATTCACACAGGTCACAATTTCAAGCTTGCCAGAAACAGTATATTTCAACCAACAAATTCCTGGCTGAACAGGACTGTTTTTAAATTCCTCCTGAATGTTAGTAATAAGAAAGGCAGCCGCACCTCACCAGGGATGGCATTTCACAAATGGGGGATGCCACTGAGAAGGCTCCACCAACAGATCCACTGATATACCAGGTATCTACATATCCTCAATTAATTTGTCACCCTTTTTAAAAAAAGCCTTCTAAAAGCAGTTCCATGCGTAGATCCATTAACGAAAAGCCTGCCTCCCTACACTTTGGTAAAAAAAGAAAAAAAGCAGCTGTGAGGGTCCAAGGTGTGGTGATAGCCACTGCCCCCCAATTTAGATGGTTTTAAATAGGGATTAGATTATTTCCTGGGGGATATGACTGTCATTGGCTACTAGTCCTGATGGCAGGATGCGACTTTCAGGATCAGAGGCAGACTGCAATGTGAGGCTGCCCTTGAGGTTAAGAAATTGGCTACCTGATTTGGATAATGCTCGATAGTTATAGCAATTCTCTATGAACCTACTTAAGGTCAGAGACTAATGGAAGAAGCAACCTAATTCTCAGCTTTAAGGAGCGGGTGGGAAACCAGGGATTATAGCAGGTTGGATGCTGTCAGGGGTTGTGTTTCAGTGGCAACGAAAAATGCAGAAAGAGAGTGTAAATAACTGCTTCTGGCAGCAATAAGAGCCCACGGGGAGATGAAGCGCATGATGAGAATTACCTGAGCTACAGTGGAGTTCAAGAGGCTACTAAGCTGCAGTAAAGAAAATAATAAAGTGGCCAAGGATGAAGCTGGAACCACCTCATCCCGGTACAGTGAAGGTTAAGTAAATAGCAAGCTTAAATGGAGGCTTTGGGCCGACAGAATTGGATGATTTAGCAGGGGAAAGAGCTGAATGCCTGACGAATGGGAAGAAGGGGGAAAGAAACAGAGCTGGCGTCAGGCTTCGGGGGGGGGGACGGGCTTTTCATAAGGAGTACAAGGAGCTAGCATAGCAGGTGGAACAAGCACCAGTCTCCCCAATTTATATCTCAGGAAGGCAAACGACAATAGCAAAAGAGGGCCTCTGAGGCAAAGTGCAGCTGCCAACTGCTGCTCCTGAAAGAATGGGACTGGATGCCTGTCTGCTACCTGGCCCAATTTAAGGTGCTCCCTTCGTGTCTAAGACCCTATATGACTTGTGATCCAGGTACTCACTTGAAAGGATGGCTCTTGCGTTCCCTTCCAGCTGATGGTTTAAAACAGGCATAGGCAAACTTGGCCCTCCAGATGTTTTGGGACTACAATTCCCATCATCCCTGACCACTGGTTCTGTTAGCTAGGGATCATGGGAGTTGTAGTCCCAAAACATCTGGAGAGCTGAGTTTGCCTATGCCTGGTTTAAAAGCTACTTGGGAGGATCTGCTGAAAGTTCCATCTGTAACTGCAGCCAGTGACTCGTGACAGGGCCTTCTTGGTTATGGCCCCGCAGGTATGAAACATTCCAGAGATTTGTCTTGCTCACTGAAATCTGTTTCATCTTGCCTTTGAGGATGGAAGGCTGTGTGGGTTGGGCAGTTCCTGTCCACCGTGGTTTTTGTATTGCCACTATCTTGTAACTGAGCAGTGTGTTGGACCTTTCTGTGGTTTTAGTGTTAATTTTAATGTCACATTTAATTCCAGTCCTTGTATAGCACCCTGAAAACTTTAGCTGAAGGGCAGCCTAGAAGCATAATAAATGGATAATTGAATAACGCAGTGATTATCGCCGACATTTGGGGGGCAGTGGGCACATTTGGAACTTTGAGAAAGTGCTGAGGGCACCAGTAACAAAATGGCTGTTGCATCCCAAAGATCAGAAAAAGAGTTGAAATGGGCACGTCCCCAACGTCGATGAAAAAAGGCACCCACATCAGCCACTGCTGTCCTCATTCTTTGCACCTCTCTGTTCAGAACAGAAAGGGGTGGGGAGTTCCAATCCTGGCCTCCCGTGGAATGAAGCCATGTTTAAGGGTTTGTGTTCAATGTAGGAGAGGCTGAGCCAGTGCAAATAGGAACTGAGCAGAAAGAGTCAACAGTCTTTCATGCACTGCGGATTTCTGAGGGAATATTTGCTGAGATCTTTTTGCTAGTGCCCACAAGCACCGTGTTGGTGATTGCCGAAATAAGCACATTGATAAAGAAGGAACTGTAATGTGCGGTGACAAACCTTGGCCCACACTTGTTGGTAGTCTAGAAATGAAACAAACAAACAAACAAACAAACAAAAATTGTTTCTGGAATGCTAAAGACGCTGGATTTGAATTTTGCATCCTTTGAATTTCTATCCATTCACCAAAGGATTGCAAGAGTATTGTGAAGGAGGTCTTTGCCATGCTATTGAAACAAAGTAGGGACTTAAAAACAACAACAACAAAAAAACAGCACCCACACCTAAATGCAGATGTCCACCACAATGAGTGATATTTTATTGATAGAGTATGTCTGTTGGAGTGGAAAATGATTTCCTAACTACATGCCACAGCATATGTATGTTGAGGGAGTCGCTTTGGACTGAAACTCCCATAAGCCTCAGGCAGCAAGGCCAATAGTCAGAGATGAGGGGAGTTTTAATCCAAGAACACCTGAAGGGACTAGGGTCTGAGAAGACTGCGTGGGAAAATTACCCATAATAGCAATTTCCTTTAATCCTTATATGTTGACAACCAGCAGAGAGCACTAGACGGATAGGTCTCCCGTGATAAAATGTGTGTGACATGTTTTGGCAGAACTGGAATATCCGTGCTACATTTTTTTTTCAGTTTTAAAATCTCAAGGAAGGCGATGATTTATTGGTACTCTGAGCTAAGCAATGAATGCAGCTGAAATGAATTAAGGTGGTGGAGTTCCTGGGTAGTTCTCTGGGAGGTTCCATGTATATCTGATTCCAGGTAATGGCTGGGCGCATTGCAGTGCGCTTGGCATTACTAGTGCCAGGGGGAGGGCAGCTGGAGAGACGGAATCAGAAATCTAATCCCGTGAATTCTGCAGGGATATGATCTATGTGTACATGTACCCATGATTTGCTCCCATTTTGGTTATGGGCTCTTTTTCAATTTAATGCTACTTGCCCCACCCCATATTTATTTATTTACTGAAGGTGTCCTACCTTACAGCTGAATTGAAGCACAATTTAAACATGAAGTAAGACATGAAACCGTTAAAAAAGAAGAGGAAAGCCCCCTCCCGATATAAATGCAACAAAACAGAATCTGCTGTACCCCAAAAGTTAAACATAGATTTAAGAAACAGAGGGACAGACTACCTAAGTTATTGAAAAGGCTGGGTGAACAGAAAGGCAGCAAAAATGCCTCTCTAAGCAGGAAGACTCCCTTGGAAACTGAAGCCCAGGGAGCCCAACTAAAGCCAAACCCATAAACCAGTTGAGCAGAAATACTGAGATTCAGCTCAAGCAGACTGACTGAGAAGAAGAAGAGTTTGGATTTGATACCCCACTTTATCACTACCCGAAGGAGTCTCAAAGCGGCTAACATTCTCCTTTCCCTTCCTCCCCCACAACAAACCCTCTGTGAGGTGAGTGGGGGTGAGAGACTTCAAAGAAGTATGACTAGCCCAAGGTCACCCAGCAGCTGTATGTGGAGGAGTGGAGATGCGAACCCGGTTCCCCAGATTACAAGTCTACCGCTCTTAACCACTACACCACACTGGATGTATGAGGAGCCCTGATAGATGAGCCCAAAGGCCTATGGGAGTCCAGCATTCCTTTCTCACAGTGGCCAACCAGGCGCCCATGGAAGGTCCATAAGGACCAACCAGATACCCACGGAATGCCATTAGTAGGCCATGAGTGCATCAACACTCTCCCATTTGTGATCCCCAGGTGCTGGTATGCCTCTGGTTCTGGAGATAAAATAATCACCTTGACTAGAAGTCACTGATAGCCTTATCTTCCATGGATTTGTGCATCAAGGTCTTCTAAGTTGATGGCCATTGCTATATCTTGTTGTTTCAGATTCCAGAGTTTAACTATCTGCTGTGTGTTTTGGCACAACCGGCTTGCAGATTTGGGCTGCTAATTAGTTCTCCCCCCCACCCTTGTGTCCTGAGATGCCTCCACCATTGCCTTTCAAAGAGAAAACTAGCAGAAGTTTTTGAGATCTTACAGAAAATAATTGCTTCTTTTCAACTGTAGTGTATTTCCCCCCCTCCCCAACTATCTTTTTGTAAAACCCATGAGAAATTCAAAAAGCTAATAGCAGGTAACTGGAAGGAAAGTGTTCTATAAAGCACATTCTTCCATGGAATAAGTATTAAGGCTGATAAATAATAGCTGCAAATATAATTCAAACAAAAAATTGGACTACTTCCACAGGAAACAGAAGTGTCCAATTTCATCAGTGTCTAGACAGGAATGACAGAGAAGTTCTTGTCCTATAGTACCATCTTTAGATTGCTTTATAATCAGGTTTGGGGGTTGGGTTCTCACTTTTCATTAACATTATGTAAAAAGATTGTCCCTTCAGTTATGTGTCCTGTTCCTTTTCTGATCATATGAGTGGCAATGTTCTTTCAAAATAATTGATAAACCGGTTCATTTTTAAAATACCCCCCCCCCAAAAGGGAGAAAAGAAGCCATTCCACCATATTGTATAAAATTTGGTAATTGTAAAATGGCTGCTTTTGGTTTTAAGGGTTCTCCTGCATAGAAGGGTCCATTTTCATGGGAAGGTCAAAAGTACAAGTGGTTGTTTTACTCAGGATCTATTGAACAGAAGGTCAAAAGTTCAGTCCAGGAATGCGGCAGTTAAGGGGAAATGGAAACTTAACCAGGAGTTTACTATCCTTATAATTGGCTAAAAGGCTGTGGGGGAGGAGTGAAAATATGGTACATGAGCTGAGTTGAAGAAAAGTGCTCTTCATAGATTTGAAGAGATGGAATTCAAGAGCTGCATGAAAGAGAAAGGGCTGAAACACCAGAGAGAGCAGGGACACTGGAAAGTGGTAGGGAAGTCCGCTCACCCCTTCTGGTGTGGCGGTGTTGCGGGACGGCAGAGGCTTCTTCATGGCCCCGACGAGGGAATCATGTCACTTGAGTCCCATTTGGATAGGGGGCATGGGCATAAGCTCGCGCTGCCTATTAGAAGCTGGATCCTAGCCTACATCCTGGATTGGCAAATGGGGATGCAGGCTGGGCTGGAGGGCAGGGCCGACGGAGCTGGAAGGCTTCCCTTGGGTCCACTCCCTGGCCATTTAAATAGCCTTCACCTGGGGTTCTACCTGTTTTCCACTCACCAGGTTTCCCCAACCACCCTCCTTTGATTCAAGCTGATTGTTAAGGAATTTGCTGTGGCTACGGTGGTTGCTGTTTTATGGGGCCACGTTGGAATTTGTCCACCAAGCCAATTGGCTCTAACCCGGTGGTTTTGCCTACCTCATAGCAATCGTCACAACTGGGTTGGACATTGGGGCAATCCTTTGTCTTGGATGGAGGGGAGGTTGTAGTCTCCGCCTGCCCCTCCAAACACTGGGGTATCCTGTTAAAGGGATCTGGGGGGAGTGGTCATGTCTATTTGATGTAAGTCTTATGAACCCCCCTGCCTGGAACAACCTACGGGTCACTTCCGGTGGGTGGGCTGGAAGTATTTTGATAGCCTAATGCCCAAGCCAAACCTCTTTCATTTGTATTCAATAAAGTTGTGGCCTGTTTTGATCCAAACATGTGGTCTATGTGGTCCTTTATTTGTCTGCAGGCTGGGGGACTAGGGAGCACGATGCCTGGACCCCGCAACACAGCTGGACCCGGAAGTAGTAGGAAGGATGGAGGCAGAAGACCACAAAGGGCCCAGATGCTGAACTGCAGGATTCAAAATTGGATCCTAGAACAATAGGCAGGTAGGATCCTAGAATGCAACAACTGATTGGCTTGCAGGAGAAGACCAATCAGGCTCCAGGAGGGAAGCAGAATCAGCCAATCAGACAGGACTCGTTGTGTAAATAATGTATATAAAAGCCTGAGGTTTGGGGGGCAATTCAATCACTGTTTTACAAGCTGCAATAAAGAGCATGAAATCACTGCAGGACTCTGAGTATATTTCAGATTTGGTTGAGGCAACAGTTTAGAATAGGCATAGCTCAGAGGTGAGGAACCTCCAGTCTATGGATCAAATGTAGCTTGCCTCTGCATTTGCTCAGTGAGGTCATTTTGGTGAAGCCTGAAATCATATGTGACATCAGGTGTGGGGCGGGTAACAGCAGGACTTTGGAGGAAGAACTGGAAGCTCAAAGTGACTTCCCAGTTGCTTCTTTCCTGGAGCAACCCACCCCTGTCTCTCAGCACTGCTCTTTGAACCTCCAAAAGCAGGAGGTTCAAAGAGCAACATGGGGCTGCTGGGAAGCTCTTTCCCCCATGCTGCTCTTCAAATCTCAGACTTATGGAGGTTTAAGGAGTAGTTCGGGGATTGTTTTTACAAAGGGCTTTCTAACACTCCCCTGGCTGCTCTTTGAACCACCCGTTTTTGGAAGTTCAAGAAGCAGCACAGGGGTATTTGAAAACGGTTTGTAAACATCGCAATACCGCACTTTGAAGTCCCAACAATCGAGACTTCAGAGTTCAGCACCAACACCATGCCCCCCCACACATGGGTGACCCTACCTACCTGTCAAATTTGGCCCACTGGTGGTCAGTGAGATTAGGCTCTGGCCCATTGGCTGGAAAAGGCTTCCTGCCCCTGGTATAAAGGACAAGGGACCCCTGACCGTTAGGTCCAGTCGCGGACGACTCTGGGGTTGCGGCGCTCATCTTGCTCTATAGGCCAAGGGAGCCGGTGTACAGCTTCCGGGTCATGTGGCCAGCATGACTAAGCCACTTCTGGCGAACCAGAGCAGTGCATGGAAACACCGTTTACCTTCCTGCTGGAGCGGTACCTATTTATCTACTTGCACTTTGACGTGCTTTCGAACTGCTGGGTTGGCAGGAGCAGGGATCGAGCAACGGGAGCTCACCCCGTTGCTGGGATTCGAACCACCAACCTTCTGATCCACAAGCCCTAGGCTCTGTGGTTTAACCCACCGCGCCACCTGCATCCCTGCCCCTGGTATAACTGGATGCATATATCTCTTGAGGGAGCGGGTGGTGCTGTGGTCTAAACCACTTAGCCTCTTGGGCTTGCTGGTCAGAAGGTCAGCGGTTCGAATCTTTGTTTATTTTTATTTTTATGTATCTCTGTTTATTTTTTATTTACTCTTATGGTTAAGTACTATAAAAGTAGCTCTCTCTCCCCCCACCCAAAAAATAATTTTCTTGACTTGTTTAACTTGTTGCCTTATTTAAACCTTAAGTACTGTATAAGCATTGTTTATTTTTGAAAACTTGGCCCTGCTATTTATCCCACCCCATCTGCTGAACAACCAGTCAGGATTCTGTAGCCCCTGAACCTCATTGAGTTGTTTCTGGGGCTCCCACCTTAGGTTTTGTACCCTAAGGTTTTTGTACTGACACACGGATGGTGCAGTTTTGGCAATATAAACAATGGCGATCACTTCTGGATATTGGAAACAGAGCGCTTGTTCATTTCAGCAGTTGTGGAAGTAAGAAGGCAGTTGCCACATGTTCTGCAGGAACTAAATTATAGTGCTGCTGGATTATAATTCTGTGTTTCCCGAATTTTCTAAATTATAATACTGCATTTTCGCAACAGCACGGCAAAGCCGTTCATCACAAGCAGCTCATTCATTTCGGCAGCAGCAGAAGCAAGAAGGCAATTGCTGCAGGAGCTAAATTATAGTGCCGCCGGATTATAATTCCGCATTTCCTGAATTTGCTCAATTATAATACTGCGCTTTCACAACAGCGCGGCAAAGATTTGCAGTTGTCTGAAGACATTTAGCTAGCGTTTTGTCCTTGTTGAGGATTACATGGGAAGCTTGGGGTGATAGCCATGCCTGAAATAACAGTATGAAACCTCATTACTCACCTTCAGCAAAATATATACCATTTATTGTAAGGGATGGGAACCGTATTAAAAATATTATCATACTCACAGTCAGTTTGGTGCCTCTGATGAAATCCATTATTGGCAAGATTCTTTTTCCAATTGTCTCCAGGTGTCTCCTTGCTTCTTCTTTTGTGAGAGGACTGAAAGGAGCTTTATGCTCTAGGGAGGTATAAAAGAAGCATTATTTAACAGAACTAACAGCTGTGGACGGAATCGCATTGAAAAGATACCTCCCTATTGTGTGGAAACTTAATCCCAAGGCACCGGAAATGGATTAGTCATGCCTTGCTAGTTGCCAAACGCCTCATTTTTCCACATGGTTGAGGAACCTCAGGCCTGAGGGCTGGATGTGGCCCCCTGAGCATCACCACCTGGCCCTCAGGGCTCTTTCCCAGCCACGTCCTGCTCTGAGCCCTCCTGGAGTTCTTTTGTCTGGCTTAGAACATGTCATGTATCTACAGTATCCATCCATCCATCCATCCATCCACCCAAGACAGCAATATAAGACTTGCGAAAATGACAAAACCAGGAGATACACATTCAGTATTAATGTGTATGTGTGTATGTGTGAGAGAGAATCCACATTTGTTACCCGAAAATGTCGGCAGCTTCCTGCTGGACATCTTTTCCAGAAATTTCCCAACTTCTTTGTTTTTGAAGCCCAGGGTCAGCAAATAACACTGGGGAGAAGGGCAAGACCAGTTGGCTGTCTGTGGCAAACTGTGAAGTCCATGAGGGTCTGAAAAATAAGAGGAAAGCAGAACGTGTACAGTGGTTTGTGGTGTTCTTCAAAACGGCACTCAGTTTTGGATTTTCATCTTTATATGAAGAGAACTTTAAAAATCAATGACACAAATAAATAGCACAAGCACTTCCCCGCTCTGGTGTGATTTATTGTTTTCCGTTTTGGATTCACGATTCCGCCCTCCCCATAATGTGAAATTAATATGTAAACTGAAAGCCAGTGTAGAAATGTCCTAAAGGAAATTGGTACCCAAATCAATGGGGTAAAAAGCGCTTAATTAATCTTGGCTGAACCATCCCTTGTGTTGTAGGGGTCAACCTTGTCACCTGTATATATGTATTCCACATAGTCGGGGTGCTTTCTGGTGAAAACTTCCTTCAACTTCTCTACTTCTTCAGCCTTCACTTTAGCTGCAAATGGCGTGTACATCACTGAAAAGCATTCGGCTCTTGTGATGGCCTCCTCAATCATAGCCTTAAAAAAAAAAGAAGGAAAGAAAGAGATATGATACAGGCTCTCTCTCTCTCTGTGTTTATTAAAAAAAATATGTGATCTGCTATTAAAGAAGGGGGAGAGGGAGGGGGGAAAGGAGGAAAGAGGAAAATGAAAAATAATTACCTTCATGGATGATATTTCCCCCTTAATAATTGCACAGTCATGCAAAGATAACATATTTTGGGTTTGAATATTAATTAGAGAAAAATTCAAATTAGTTCCAGAATGCATTGCCTATCTCGCTCTCGGAAAATCAATTTTAATGTAGAAAAAGAACATTTGTAAACAGTTTTCACTGCGGCAGGTCTGCGCCTTGCATGGGAAGAATAAAGGCATTAGGCAAATTATCTCAAAGATAATAAGAAAATGAATTTTAGTTTCTCTGAAGGTCATATCTACACCCACTGGAGATTTTGTTCAAAGCTCGGAGAATTGATCTAAATTTAGGCTGTTTCAAATGTGGATTATCCAGATATAAGAGACAATACACAGGGTATAATGAAGGGGCAAGCAATTTATAATCCATTTATGAAGAACATTCATGCAGCGGAGGCTGGTCCGTTAGGGCGATTGGGTGGCTGCCCCACCAATCTCAGCTGACCCCAAGCTGCCTGCCTTTGCTCAGCCAGTCCAAGGGGTAGCATTGCTTGTCAATTTCCTAGTCTTCTTTTCAGGGGGCATTCACATTGCACAAGGGATTGATCCAGTGACACATTATCTAGCCCAGTGTTTCCCAACCAGTGTGCCTCCAGATGTTTTGGGACTACAACTCCCATCATCCCTCGCTAGCAATACCAGTGGTCAGGGATGATGGGAATTGTAGTCCCAAAACATCTGGAGGCACACTGGTTGGGAAACACTGATCTAGCCAACTGTGGCTGGGTGTACGCGCAGAACCTTGTAGCATTCAAGCTGCATGTGCTTTGTATGCCTCACCCGTATCCTACAGCTTCTATGCACAAAGGGTCTGTGTGCAAGGTTCGATTGGTGTGGAGTCATTGGGAGGAATCCCGGTCCACTTCCACGCAGGGTGGATTTGATTTAAATCAAATTGATTTAAATCACGATTTAAATCACTAGTCAGTAAGACTTGATTTAAATAAATTTTTTTACAGAAAGACTCATTCTTGCTGGTATAATCTTAATATTTACAGCCAGATGAAGGTTTCATTTTTGGAATAATAAATTTTCAGAGTAGTTTTTACAGTTATATCAAAAATTACTGATTTGGTTATACTATTAGAAATACATTGACAGATAATCATGAAATTATTGTGAGGTTTAATAAGTTAACTGTTTATATTTGGACAACTTTTCTGCTGTACTTTATTGGAAGGAGAAAAAGAACCATTTCCTTAATAACAATTTAAACAATTTATTTAAGTAAAACAATAACATTATAGCATATGTATCCATGTTAACTGATGTGGTTAAACGGTTAAAAAAAAAACTTAGACTGAGTTTTAGCACACATGAAAAACTTAAAACAAATCCTTATTTCCCGATGAATAGCCTTTGGACTATAATGTAACTTAAATAGAAAACTATCTTTAGAATGATTTTCCCCCCAAAGCATTTTATTTTAAAAATCCAATTAAAAAAAACCTGATTTAAATAAAAATAAATAAATCCTATTTTTTTTTTAAACCATTGATTTTTATCCACCCTGCTTCCACATGTTGATTGTATTCAGACTTGGAATGTATGAATATATAAGTAATATAGCAGTTTTATATGGCAAGGAAAGAATTCCATGGAAGGGTGGATGGGAAGTCAAGGGATATGAGAGATTTGTTCTGAGTATTGACTAAAAAAATTTGTAAAATCTGAAAATTTAATTAAAAGGTTATAAGAGAGAGAGAGAGAGAGAGAGAGAGAGAGAGAGAGAGAGAGAATATGTATGAATGAAGCTACTCTTAGGGATGGGTGAATCTATCAGTTATGGATTCTCTAAAAGTTTCTCATTTTTCCATTCTTAAATTCAGTTCCTTTCATTTCCCCATCAGTTTGTAATTAAAAAAAAAACAACTCACGAGAAACAGCACTTTAGTATGAATTTCTCATAATATACATAGTTTTGTAAGCAGTTTTTGTTCAGTATAATTGTTTAATTGCACACTGAAAATGGTGAATGCCTTTATGTATATTGCTAAGGGTTTAACGCTAGAAAATTCCATTGGAGGATACTAAGCTAGAAGAGAGCTCCCTAGCTGGGTTCATGATTAACTGTTGATGTTCTCTGCTCTTTTGCGTGAGTGTTTAACCTTAGCTCATGTGATTAAGGTGTTCCAATGCAAATCTTGATTTTGAAAGGGAATCTGCTTTTGGTCTCTTGTTCCCAGGCACAGTGGGAGAAGGATGTGATAATGATGCCTCCCCAGGAGCTGCATAGCCTTGGGGGGGGGCAGGCTAATGCAGGCAATGGGAAAGACAGAGCTTTGATTTTTTGCTCTGATCATAATTTTGTTATATATTTAAGAAGGACCTATGCTTGAATGTGCATATACTTTATACAACTTTATGGATGCATCATTGATTGTTCTGTACCTGTTTTTGAAGACATTCTGGTTAGTAAAGCTTGGAATAATGGGTCTGGACAATTTTTATTCCAAAATGGACCAGCTTTTATGCATCCAATTGCTTCATGCTGTGCAATATCTGCAATATATACATGTTTTTGAAAGCAATCTCTCCAATATAATGCATTTGCACATGCTGTTTTCATTAATATAGACATTTAGGTGTCCAATTTATCCCATGGTATGCACTTTTGCACATGTTACTTGGCTGGAGAACTGCACTGCGAAATTTGGAGAAGTTTGTTTCAGTTTGCATATTGTTTCTCAAAGGGCAAATTAGGTAGGTTTGCCTTCACAGGCAAGCAGGATCAAATTTCCTCTCCACCCCTAGTTACTCAGAAACATGTTTGCCTTTCATTAAGCAGCAATGCCTAATGACATGGCACTTTAATTGGACCAACGTTTTTTTAACCTGAAGGCCAGTTTAACAGAAAGTGCCCTTTAGTAGAGACAAATCGACAAAGGCAAAGGAGGAAGGCAAAGATTTTCACCCTGGAATGAGTCGCTGAGAAAGCTCTGTGTGGAACCGAGAAATTACTGCTAGCCGTTTTACTGGCAGACTGAACAAGACAGCATTTCGGCTCTCAAGGTCACTCTTCGGCGATGCAAAATTGCTTGAGAAATTATGTGTAAATCTGAGTAATGTTTCCAAAAGCCGAGACAATTGTCTCTGCTCGGCTGGAATGGAAAGGCTGAGGTAATTCAGTATTTGTCTTCTATTTTGTAATGGACATAAACAGGTACTTTGGCGTGCATTATGCCACTTCACTTTCGGGAGAACGCTGCCTCGGATGAAAACAGCAATTTGATCTGTTGGCCCTTATGCAATACCTCCTGGAAATGAAATCGAGAAGCAGGTGACCTGCCTTTGCTAACCATTTCACAGTGGAACCTATCGGTTAAAGCAGAAAGCAAAGTGGCTTTATGTCTAGAAAGGAAAAAAATAGGGTAGAACAGGGAAACAAAGAAAAAGGCACCAAAAACTGAGGCGGGTGGGGGCATGTATTTATAACAGGAACCTGCTGCCTCCCAGATGTTATTGGATTCCAGCTCCTATCATTCCCAGCCACATGGGCAATGGCTGGAGGATGATGGGAATTGTAGTTCAGCAACATATGGAAGGCCACAGGTTCCCCTATCCCAGCTGGGGCAGGCAGGTGGCACAACCCAGCCAACCACGTGCCATTGTATACCTGAAGGAGCGTCTCCACCCCCATCGGTCAGCCCGGACACTGAGGTCCAGTGCCGAGGGCCTTCTGCCGGTTCCCTCGCTGCATGAAGCCAAGTTGCAGGGAACCAGGCAGAGGGCCTTCTCGGTAGTGGCACCCGCCCTGTGGAACGCCCTCCCTTCAGATGTCAAAGAGAACAACAATTACCAGACCTTTAGAAGACATCTGAAGGCAGCCCTGCTTAGGGAGGCTTTTAATGTTTTATAGATTATTGTATTTTAATGCTCTGTTGAAAGCCGCCCAGAGTGGCTGGGGAAACCCAGCCAGATGGGCGGGGTATAAATAATAAATTATTATTATTATTATTATTATTATTATTATTATTATTATTGGGGCAGAGGAACACACTGGGGCTTGCTGATTAGTCCTTTGGGGTGCTGGGAAGGAATTTTTCATGCTACTTCACTGTCTCTGCAATCCACATCTGTAGAGTTTAACCAGACTTGACTCCCAGGCAGGGAGGAAATCATGACAGCAAAGTCTTGATAACATCCACAGTCTGAGTGACCTGCAAACAGTGATTGGTTTGGAGGAAGTCATCAATAAAAGGTCTCCCAAAGTGGAAAAGCAATAGACAAGATGCTGGTAAATATCACTGCTTAGAGTACAACTCATTCTTCCACCCCATGTATGTTGCTGCTATTTGCTTTGTCATCTTCGTGGATTTGTGTGTGTGTGTGTCTGTGAGTGTGCGTGCGCTAAAGTCTTCATGCACATAACAAATCCTGGGTCCATTAATATTTCAGGGTTGGAACAAGGGGAGTTTTCATTTTTAAGAGCAAGTGGTGCTCCTCAATGTGTGTTATCCATACAGGACGACTTATGCTTCTGTTGGTGCAATGTTTTCGGCAGATTGTTCATAATCTTCACAGCAGATTGTCCACAGGAAGGGATGCTGGTTTTGCAGATGGTCGCTGCAAAAAAGCTCCATCAATCTCTCTTCTGCATCCGCCAAACCCCTGAGAATCCCAGCACTGGAATGTATGAAGCAACCTCTCCCGAATCTATCCCTAGCACCATCTACTCTGCCTGGCAGTGGTTCTCCAGAGCCTCAGGAAGATGCCCTGAAACCTGAGGACCTGTGTAAAGTACCGGTATGTGCTTTGCTGCTTAGGTGCTGCATCTCCTCTACAAAGCAAGTTTCTAACCCTCATGATAGAATCATAGAATTGTAAAGTTGGAAGGGACCATGAGGATTATCTAGTCAAACTCCCTGCAGTGCAGGAACATTTTGCCCATTGTGGGGCTCAAACCCATGACCCTGAGATTAAGAGTCTCATGCTCTACCGATTGAGCTATCAACAGATGCATGGGTGTTGTTACTATCTTCTAAAGGTTCTGATCACCCAGAAATCCTCGAGCTTTTTACAGTAAGCACCTTTCCAGACTTTCTCCTGCGGCCTCAGCTTTTGGACTGATGGTGGTTTCTTTCTGTTCTTAATAGTTACACTGTTTTCTTCATCATGAAGGGACGTGGGTGGTGCTGTGGGTTAAACCACAGAGCCTAGGGCTTGCCGATCAGAAGGTTGGCGGTTCGAATCCCCACGACGGGGTGAGCTCCCGTTGGTCGGTCCCAGCTCCTGCCAACCTAGCAGTTCGAAAGCATGTCAAAGTGCAAGTAGATCAATAGGTACCGCTGCAGCGGGAAGGTAAACGCCGATTCTGTGCGCTGCGCTGGTTCGCCAGAAGCGGCTTAGTCATGCTGGCCACATGACCCGGAAGCTGTACACCAGCTCCCTCGGCCAATAAATCGAGATGAGCGCCGCAACCCGAGTCATCCGCGACTGGACCTAATGGTCAGGGGTCCCTTTACCTTTACTTCATCATGAATGTTAACCTATCCTGAACTCTGGCAACAGACCAGGAAAGCAGAAAAATGCATTAATAATTGGTGTTAAGGATGTCCAGCGTCTTGGAGCTCTCTCTCTCCTTCTGCATTAGCTCTCTCCTCCCCAGCGACCGGCTCATTTATTTAAGAATCCACAAAGGAGGGCAGGCTGTAGTAGACTGAAAAGGCTAGGCTCCCTCCCATTTAAGAGAATAGGATCGAGCACAGATTATTTTTGCTCTTGCGCTAGAGTATTTTGGCAAAGGATACTAGATATTATTAAGGACATAATCAGATGTGATATAACGTTGACACCTAAGCCATCTCTCTTAGGCCTTTTGAAAGGCATAATTAATGAGGAAGATTTAGAATTAGCCACGGCTGTATTGACTGCAGGGAGGCTAGTGATAACTGCCAACTGGAAATCTTCAGAACTGCTGGGTAAATTATAATGGCACACTAATATCTTGGGCCCAGCACTGCGACCTAAACTCGCTAGCTATCAAGGGAAGAAGACGAGCTCCTTGTTGAGGCCAGTTGGGAACACAGGGAACAACAAACAGCGTTCCTCCAGATGATTACGGATCATTGCTCCTACCTAGTACAGATAATACTCACCGGTTTGCTTCAACAAACAGCAGACTAGTGTGGAGCAACAATGGAAAGAACAGCGGAGATTTTTGCTGTCTTGTTTATTTGTGAGCATGCAATGCATTCATTTACAATACAAATGCAGATTTTTCTTCTTCTTTCTGTCTGCCAGGAGTTACTAGGTCATATGGGGGATGAGGGAAGAAAAGGGAAGAATGAAGAGAAGATAAAGGAGTGGTTGAAGGGCCGAGGAGATCCCCTCCAACATTTCTCTGAAGAAAATAGGGGTGTCCAGTTGTATTTTTCTCTGGAAAAAGAGGTGCTGGAACTAACCATGAACACTTCCCTCATTTTCTTAGAATGGCAATGGTGCCCACCTGAGAGGTGACAGAGCTGAGTTCCGGTGAGTTCCGGCTGGGGAAAAAAAGCCCTGGGGACATCCTATTCCATGCCCTCCAGCATTTCTCCGATGAAAATAGGGACATTCTAAGGAAAAGTGGGAGATTCCACGATCAAATCAGAAACCAGGATGGCTTCCTTAAATCTGGGACTGTCCCTGGAAAATAGGGACACTTGGAGGATCTGAGGAGATAGGGGGGATGGCAGAGGATTTCACATTGACTCAGATACTTATTTACCTGCGTCTCAAAGAACATGTTTCCAGCATGCTAGAATATGAAGCAGCCTCAGTTTCTTTTGCCCTCAAGTCCTCTCTCTACACAGGCTAGACCTGGTCAGGCAGCCATGACAGATTCTCTCATAGGCCTCAATTTCTAACACTTGTTTTATTTGAAAGCTGTTGCAATCGATCTATGCTCTGCATTTTCCTGGATTTCCTTGAATAGTTTTATGTGCCTTTAATTAGGGAGTTTTTAAAGTGGCTTGATACGTCACCCTTATGTCTATGCAAGTTGTATAAGATGACCTGAAGCTGCAGAAAGCGCTTTGCTATTTTGGAAACTGGGAAGACGTCAAGAAAGAGACTGAGAGATAAAGTGTTCCCCAAAGACACCAACAATTTATGCAGTGGCATTCCCCAAGGACTCAGGTGTACCCCAAAGGAGCGTACTGAGCTGCGTAGCAGAATTCCTTGGGGGAATAATGAAGTTTCCTGAGAATGGCAGCTGATTCCCCCCACCACAAGGAAAAAAAGAGCTCAGAACTATCAGTTTCCATCAGTCCCAGCAAGTTGGGCTATTGGATAGGGATGATGGGAACTGTAGTCCAAGAGAATTTGAAAGGCCACAGTTTCCTCATCCCTAGATGGCTGCTTACACTCTCCAGTGGGCCAGAGGCTAAAGTAGGTTTGTAAGCTAATCACCACCACCACCACCACCACCATCTGTTACCTAGACAGGTAAAAAGTGGCTGTCAATCAATGCGTGCAGGTTAATTGCAGAGAACCTCATGTTGCCTTTTTGGAATGAAAGTATATACAGTTTGTCGGCAGGATATTTTAAATTCTATGTTGTTCTTTCAATTAGATCACATCCATAACCGCTTTAGCAGTCATGGTTTCCCCCAAAGAATCCCAGCAAATGTAGTTCACCCTCCAAGGTTGTAAAATGTTGGATTAGGTCAGTTTAATTGTATTGATTGATTGATTGATGATGATGATTATGTACAGTTATTGAAACTAATTGTAATTGTGGCTAAAACGTTTTTCAAATTGTAACGTTTACTCTGGCTCATCTCATACACTGTGAAGTGTAGGTGGGTTCCCACAGGGTAAGACACAGTGATAACAGCAAGAACCTTTATTGAACTACATAACTGGAAAACAGGGGCAAAGCATCTGCTTATATACATTCCTGAAAGCCTGGGCCACTCCCACTCCCAACGTGATTGGCTGTCTAAACGTCCAAGCTGCGAATCACGACTCAGAGTTCAAGGGCCAATGGCAGAGGCCAAAATCCTGAAATGTTCTGTGATTGGACATCATGTATTGAGTCAGAACACAGGAACTCAGAATCCTTAGTCCAGACTCAAGCTCAGGCAAACACAGACCACTGAATACATAACACGTTGTGTGACATTTGGGGCATAGTAGCATAAATAGATGATGCTGGAAGATGATATTCCATTGGAATATCTGAATAGTTGCCCTTATCCATCCTCTGAGCTGGGATCCTCAAGGTTGAGGGTCTTTTCTGCAACAGTACCTTGGCTTTGGAATAGCGTGTGAATAATGCATTCTTACTGTTATTATATCACTAGGCTATTTTTTATTTTCTAAGAGTGAGGGAAGAGAAACAGCACAGAGCACCCCCACCTTCCCATTCAGTAGCGCTCGTTCCATTCAATGAATAAAACATTGCATGTACAGTAATAGTTGAGAACTTCTGGCTTATCTGCTGTTTTATGCCTCCTCTAATGTAGGTCACGTCACATATCAGCTTATTATTTGGGTTCTTAAATGTGTTTAATAACTTAAGACGGCGGCAGTATTTTTGTACATGGCGTGCTTATTTTAAAACTGGCGTTGTGGAACGGCTAAAAATACATCTCTGTGTTCTGCTGAGCTCTAAAAGGCAAAGCCACGGAGGCTTAAGAGATTTATTTTAAAGTTCAGGAAGTGTTAGATGCTACAACAAACTGTAAGTGTATTATTTCGCAGGAAAAGGGATCCAGACTTAGCTGTCACTTCGACCTCGCAAGGGAGATATGTGCACAGAGGCAGCTTCCCCATGAGGAATTCTCCGTTGCATCAGGAATTCTCTGTGCAGGTGGGGCTATGCATCCTAAGCCACTGTCTCAGGCAGCCTGGGGATTGTTGTACATGCCTGGAGAATTTAGGGGTTGGCATCTTTTTAGGATAATGGGCACGGTTGAATGCCACGTGTGTCACCAGTGTGGTGTAGTGGTTAATAGCGGTAGACTCGTAATATGGTGAACCGGGTTCGCGTCCCCGCTCCTCCACATGCAGCTGCTGGGTGACCTTGGGCTAGTCACACTTCTCTGAAGTCTCTCAGCCCCACTCACCTCACAGAGTGTTTGTTGTGGGGGAGGAAGGGAAAGGAGAATGTTAGCCGTGGGGGAGGAAGGGAAAGGAGAATGTTAGCCGCTTTGAGACTCCTTCGGGGAGTGATAAAGTGGGATATCAAATCCAAACTCTCCTTCTCCTTCTCCTTCTCCTTCTCCTTCTCCTTCTTCTTCTTCTTCTTCTTCTTCTTCTTCTTCTTCTTCTTCTTCTTCTTCTTCTTCTTCTTCTTCTTCCTCCTCACTTCTTTCCTTACTCCCACCCAGGGATTGAGGTAAAAGTTGAATTCAGCACACGGGGGGGGGGGGGGGAGAAGAGGAGGAAGTAGGAAAGAGCATGGCTCTTCCAACTTCTTCCATCATGACCATGGCAAGGGAGGTATCTCAGAGACTTCTGGGGCATCAGGGAAGACCTCAGGGGTGCTGTTGTGCCTACAGGCACCAAGTTGGCAACCCTTGCTGCAGAAAGAGCAACGCCAGCACATTTTTACCATTTAGTGACACCTCATGATCATTAGAAAAACACACAAGAGTGTAGACAAGGATGTGTAGACAAGTTTGGAACAGGAGTGGCAAGTCAAACGTACTGTTTTGCTGGTCAAGGAAGAGCAGAAGGCCAAACACCTGGCATCTATACAAGGCGTGGCCAATCCAGAGGTGCCATACTGCCAGCCAACTGCAGGGCGATGTTGTACTATTTTCACCAATATGTGCACCATCATCATCATCATTATTTACTACATTTGTATACAGTGGTGCCTCGGGTTACAGACGCTTCAGGTTACAGACTCCGCTAACCCAGAAATAGTACCTCGGGTTAAGAACTTTGCTTCAGGATGAGAACAGAAATCACGTGGCGGCGGTGGGAGGCCCCATTAGCTAAAGTGGTACCTCAGGTTAAGAACAGTTTCAGGTTAAGAATGGACCTCCGGAACAAATTAAGTTCTTAACCTGAGGTACCACTGTACCACCCTTCATCCGCAGATCCCAGGGCGGTTCACAACATAAAAATACAACACGAAAGCACAAAACACATGATAAACAACAACAAAAACCTACAAACAATAACCCTCACCCACCAACAAATTTAAAAGGTGTTGAAGAGGAACTTTCCCCCTGGTACCTAAAGGTTTATAATAAAGGTGCCGGCCTCACCTCCCTGGGGAGAACATTCCACAGACAGGGAGCCACTGCTGAAAAGGCCCCTTCTCGTGTTGCTACCCTCCGGACCTCCCATGGAGGAGGCACACAAAGAAGGGCCTCAGAAGATGATTGCAGGGTCTGGGTGGGTCCATATGGGGAGAGAGTCAATCCTTGAGGAATTGTGGTAATTTATGCACATTAAATCTAGGGACCCAGGTGGCGCTGTGGGTTAAACCACAGAGCCTAGGGCTTGCTGATCACAAGGTCGGCGGTTCGAATCCCTGCGACGGGGTGAGCTCCCGTTGCTTGGTCCCTGCTCCTGCCAACCTAGCAGTTCAAAAGCACGTCAAAGTGCAAGTAGATAAATAGGTACCGCTCTGGCGGGAAGGTAAACGGCGTTTCCATGCATTGCTCTGGTTCGCCAGAAGTGGCTTAGTCATGCTGGCCACCTGACCCGGAAGCTGTACGCCAGCTCCCTCGGCCAGTAAAGCGAGATGAGCACCGCAACCCCAGAGTCGTCCACGACTGGACCTAATGGTCAGGTGTCCCTTTACCCCTTTACCTTTTATCCACATTTACCGTAGTATATGCATTTTTGTACGCATTGCTTGGCTGGAGAACTGCACTGTCAAATTTGGAGAGGTGGGGATTTTGGAGGATGGCCTTGTTTCTGGCTCGGGTATTGTTTCAGCAAATCTGAATTAGGGCAGGTTCACCTTCAAATGCTGCCCAAATCCCATTTCTCTCTCTTCCTTGCTCCAGGCCCGCAAAATCATTCTAGCCCGGGAAAGTCTAATGCGATGTAACATGGCAAGGCACTGTGGTAGGTGGCCCCAGCAGTCCAGCTAAAACAGCGATGGCCGAGAGATTACCTCCGAAATCCAAACCTACTATTCAGTGGGGGGTTCATGAATGTCTGCTGAGTTTGACACACTGCATGGCAGCTCCAAGGCACCTCTAAATTAAGCGTGATTGGCATAGCTGCTTGTGTTCCCTCTCCCCCCTTTTCCTGTATAGGCGGGCAAGGTGCTTGGCTGCTGAACAGTGGTATAATTTCAGTACCCAAGGAATAGGATTTAATAGGAGGATGTGCCCGTAAAGCAGGATTTTCCTCCTAGCACTAGGAGACGCATGTCACCAAGCGGGTCTACACTCATGATCCTCATCAATTTCGCACTGCTGCCAGTGCCTCGCAAATAGGGCTGCTACTTAAATGTTTTGCTCCTTCTCTCCCCAAGGACAAAAGGATTAGAAGCTCTTCTCAAACAGAAGCTTTTTAAATAAGACGAACTCAGAAAGAGACCGCTAAAAACAAGGGAGATGGACGAAACAAATGGCTTTGGATTTGTCAGCACTGGCCCCATGTCAACGATGCCTTCAGAACGAAGCCACCGCCTTATACTTTAGTGTGCATTAGGGCCTTAAAGCAGAGGTTGGAAAACTTACCAGGCCCTGGGCTGGTTCCTCCAGTGCCGATCATGCGGTGGGCTGGAAGGTGGGAGAGCGTGCGCCCATACGCGCTCGCACACGCTATTTCCGGCACACTTCCGGGTCGGCGGAGCGCCAGAAATAGCTTGTTTGCACCCGCAAGCGTTATTTCCGGCATACTTGCAGGTCGGCGAAGCACCGGAAATAGCTTGTGCGTGTGCGCACGGGCCTCCTCAGACCTGGAAGTGCACTGGAAATGACGCTTGCGCATGTGCACAAGCTATTTCCGGTGCTCCGCCGGCCCAGAAGTGGGCAGTCATGCCGTGCTGGTAAGAGCAGGTGGCGGCAACGGGCGGCAGGGGTTGCCGGGGGCCGGATAAATGAGCCCCTCGGGCCGTATCCGGCCCCCGGGCCGTAGTTTGAGGACATCTGCCTTAAAGTGACAGAGTGGATGGGAGAAAGACTCCCCAGAAGGTAGCCTGCTTTGGGACCCATGATCAGAGTTGGCTTTGGTTTTGAGGGAGCAAAATTGGCAAAATCCCACAGGGTGGGCTGTCTCCTACGTCAGTAGTACTGCAGGCTGTAGTACTACTGGGGGGCAACAACAGCAGTGGAAAGCACAAATGCTCTGATGGAGCTGCAGTTAAAATGTCCCACAATGCTTTAATGTTTTCATGTGGCATTGTAGGAACTTAAAATGGCGGCTCATGGACCTATCAACTTGGTATCTACCAGTTAAAGGGGAGAGACATAGGATGCAGTACCAGCAGACCCTGCCGGGGTCTCAATGCCCTAACTGCTGCCCTAAGGTGTCTTTGCTGATGCCAACCAAGCCTGCCAAATAAATAGTGAGTTTCTTTGTGCTCTTTCACACCACGGTCAGTTATCCTAAGCCAGGGGTCTGCAACCTTTAAGACAAAAAGAGCCACTTGGACCCGTTTCCAAAGGAAAAAAAAAACTGGGAGCCGCAAAACCATTGCGACATTTAAAACAAATATAACACTGCATATATTGTTTCTTACATTAATGCTATATATACAGGATCGTGCAGTCAGCTGTCAATCTGAAGAAAAAGAGGTGAGAGAGAGAGAGAAGGAAGGAAGGAAGGAAGGAAGGAAGGAAGGAAGGAAGGAAGGAAAGAAAGAAAGAAAGAAAGAAAGAAAGAAAGAAAGAAAGGGTGAGGAAGGAAGGAAGGAAGGAAGGAAGGAAGGAAGGAAGGAAGGAAGGAAGGAGGGAGGGAGGGAAGGGAAGGGAAGGGAAGGGAAGGGAAGGGAAGGGAAGGGAAGGGATGGGATGTTCGGCCAAGAACACCGGAGGGGAAATGCACCCAGGGAAAGTCATGACACAAACGGCAGAGACGGCGGAGTCTCCCTGCCCCCCCCCCCCCCGTGCAAGGAAACTAACAAGAAATGTTCGAAGGCAAGCGCCTCAGCCTGCAACCCTATGAACCGGGAGCAAGAGAGGTGGGGAAGGGGGCAGGCGGCGGAGGACCCGAGGGCTACTGCTACCCGCGAGTAGTCCAGGGTGGTTCATGAGCTTTTCAGCTCAGCCCCATTGCCGTGGAGAAAGAAAGGCACCCGGCGTGGAGGGGCGCCAGGAGCGGGGCAGCCCTTCGCACACTATCCCTCCAGCTAAGTGCCAAGGAAGCTGCCCCAAGGGAAACGGGACGTGGCGGCGGCGGAGGGGGCTCCTTCTCCCCCCCCCCGCCGCCCACCGCTCTGGCTGAAGCGCCGAGAGCCCCGGAGCCCGGCCCGGTGTCTCCCCCTCGGTGGCGGCGGAGCGCGGCAACTCGCCTGCAGCGCCAGCGGCTCCGTCCGTGCGGGGCAATTGCAGCGCCCGTGGCTGAGAGAGGCGGCGAGAAGGCGGCGGCAGCGTCTCGCTCCTCTCGGGGCTGAGCAAATGAATGGGAGCGGGAGGGGAAGGGCAGAGGCGGCCGCCAGGACAGGCCGCTCTGCCCCGCGCGGAGCTGCAGCTGCCGGGAGCCAGGAAGGCGCCCGCGGCGGGAACCTGAGGCAAAGCGGGAGGGGGGCGCGGCGGCGGCAGACCCCCAAGCTGCGCCCCTTGGCCAGTGAGATGGGGGGCAGCTGGTTGGGGCGGCGGCGGGCGGGGGGCAGGCTGGCCAGCGCCCCCTCCATTTTGGCGCTCGCTCCGCCTCTGCCCCTTCTGCGGAGAGCTGCAGGGCGCCCGCGGCTTGAATGCAGCTTTGCGAGACCAGCGCGTGGGGCTGTTTATGCGCCCCCTCCATTTCGGCGCTCTAGGCAGCTGCGAGGGTGAGAGAGAGAGAAAGCCGCGCGCGCGCGCACACAGAGGTCTTCTTCAGTCCCTGACTGGCAAGGGGAGGGGGGCAGCTATGATCCCAAGGCGGCGATAGGCTCCGACTCGCTTGCAAGGAGCCGAAGGGGGGGA
Source organism: Darevskia mixta (assembly GCA_034641385.1). Lineage (NCBI taxonomy): Eukaryota > Metazoa > Chordata > Lepidosauria > Squamata > Lacertidae > Darevskia > Darevskia mixta. The sequence goes on along the minus strand of JAWWNH010000091.1, from coordinate 8,740,426 downwards.
GGGAGAGCGGAGCCGCGGCAAAGGTGTGAGAGAGCCACATGCGGCTCCGGAGCCGCGGGTTGCCGACCCCTGTCCTAAGCCATTCACCTCCCATTGCTTTGAGCAAATGGTGTCCTTCCTCAGAACCCATTGCTGGCTCTCCATCCCCTTCATTATCTAGCACAAGCCCCATGGCCATTCTTTAAAAAGTATCCAGAGCCTTGTATACTATCTTTTAACATAACAAACGTCCTCCTGGATCAGATGAGTGGTCCTTCTGGCTCAGCACCCAGTTTTCCACCAGTTGTGCATGAAGGAAATAATGCTCCCATTTTTGTTCTCTAGCAACTGGTAATTCAGAGTCACAAAACCGCCAAACCTGAAGGTTGCCCAGTAGCTACCAAACAGACTGACCTATTATGAATTTATGTAATTCCTCCATTGAATCCATTCCTCCCTTGTCTTATGGAGGCAAATTCTGTTGGCATTATGCTTTGCAGTTCTCATTATTTCTAATGGCCTGGCGTAGATATTATAGTGTCAGTATGAGGGCTAAACTACCCTGGACCAATGCAAGAGCATGCCACCTCCACCTGTGAGGGCACCCCACCTGCACCGCTGACCTGGAAGCAACTAGGGCCATATGAGTCCTTGTTGGCTCACTCCATATGTTCCCATCAAACACCATGTTTTTTTGATTAGAATACATTAGAAAGCTGCCCCTAAGCTGCTAAGCCCTAAATGGCCTTGGCCCAGTATACCTGAAGGAGCGTCTCCACCCCCACCATCCACACTGAGGTACAGCTCCGAGGGCCTTCTAGCGGTTCCCTTACTGCGAGAAGTGAGGTTACAGGGAACTAGGCAGAGGGCCTTCTCAGTAGTGGCGCCTGCCCTGTGGAACACCCTCCCACCCTCAAGGAAATAAACAACTATCTGACTTTTAGAAGACACCTGAAGACAGGCCTGTTTAGGGAAGTTTTTAATGTCTGATATTTTATTGCTTTTTTATTATTAATATTCTATTGGGAGCCGCCCAGAGTGGCTGGGGAAACCCAGCCAGATGGGCGGGGTATAAATAATAAAGTATTAATTATTATTACTAGTCCACCTGTTTTCCCAAGCAAGAATTCATTTCCTTCAGGAAGGGGATAAGAGGCAGAAAATTGTCATTTGCAGCCAGGCATGACAATCTGCTAGGGACCCAGGTGGCGCTGTGGGTTAAACCACAGAGCCTAGGGCTTGCTGATCGGAAGGTCGGCGGTTCGAATCCCCGCGACAGGGTGAGCTCCTGTTGCTTGGTCCCAGCTCCTGCCCACCTAGCAGTTCGAAACCACGTCAAAGTGCAAGTAGATAAATAGGTACCGCTCCAGCGGGAAGGCAAACGGTGTTTCCGTGCACTGCTCTGGTTTGCCAGAAGTGGCTTTGTCATGCTGGGCACATGACCTGGAAGCTGTACGCCGGCTCCCTTGGCCAGTAACGCGAGATGAGCGCTGCAACCCCAGAGTCGGACACGACTGGACCTAATGGTCAGGGGTCCCTTTACCTTTTATGATAATCTGCTGTGTTGCTTTTACGGCCTAGAAGTGAGGCCTGCACTGGCTTCTACCCTTCTCCCTTCCTCAAGGAAAGACCTTACTATATTTCGACTTGGGGAAACAGGAAGGGAACCAGGCAGCATAGGGCACAGTAAAGGCAGGAGCGGACCTCCAGTTTTTTCAAGCCCAGATCAATGGGATTGCATCCCAACCCTAAAATGTAGCCATTAGAACTGCTTACCAGCAGAGCCCAAATTAATATGGGGTGTGGAGGAGAATTGAGATCAGGGAGAGTCAACATGGGGCCATGCAGATGTTGTTGGATTACAACTATTGTCCATGACCAGTGGACCTACTGACCATGGCTAGTGGGAATTGGTCTCCAGCAACATCTGGAGGGCACAACATCTGGAAGATGCTCATCTGGCTACCTCTGCGCTAGATCAACAGCTTCCTTTCTTGCTGGCTTATACCTCTTTATATGGGGAAAGATACCTCTCAACCGAAGGACCTTTTTGAGTCTTACAAAATATTTTGTAATAAGATGTGCCGGGCAAAAGCAGAATCTAGACAATTTCGACAAGGAAAACAAAGCAGAGTTAGAAAAACAAACGAACTCGTAATTAATCAGCCCAGACAGCATACTAAGCAATGTGATGGATTCTTCATCACAGAAATCTTTAAAAGAGAGATTGTGTTTTGTGTGGTGGTTGGGGAGGAGTGGGGAGAGAGAGAGAGAGAGAGAGAGAGAGAGAGAGAGAGAAAGAAAGAGAAAGAGAGAGATGGGGGATATGCCATAATGCAACCAGGATATTAGGCTTTTTGAAGGAATTGCTTGTGAAATGATATGCCCTGCACATTATGTAGGAGGTCAGAGCAGATAATCATTCCTCCTGGCTGTAAAGTATTTCAATCCATGAGAATTTATTATCTGCCCAAGGCAAAATGACACTATCGCACCCAGAACAACAAACTAAAAGGAGGGGAGCAAGGAAGAGAGGGGAGTGAGGATGGCCTGAGGGTTTTTAAATGGAGTTTTAAAGGATAAAGAGGACCTTTTTCTTAAAGGCTAGCTTAACCATTGTGGGTAGCCCATGTTTTGGACTCCAAGTCCCACCCACCACTGGGAGTGTTACTTGTGGGTGATGGGAGGTGAAGTCTGCAACACCTGAAGAGGACCATGTCGACTTCTTCTGAACTATTAAATGTAAGGCACAAGCAACTTGTTCCCTTTCTGCCTCTGCTGTGGTTAGAGTTGACCTAGATGCTGTCAGTATGGGAGGCGTTTTTATGCATTCTGCAGGGCAAACCTGGGCTTGCTACTGAAAATGGGTTTGACAAGGCCCATCTCCCAGTGCAGAAGGAGATAAGGTCTTCAACTGTCTACCTTTCAAGGTAGCAAACTCCCTAGTTCAACAATGAGCTGTGTGAAGAAGTACTATCTTTTATCTGTCCTGAATCTCCCGACATTTGGCTTCATTGGATGACACCCCCCCCCCCATACGAGTAGGAGCTTGGCAGAGACACATGCCCGACCAGCATGTTCCCTCCCTCCTGGACGATCATTCGGGAGCTTCAAAAGCATTCCTCAGTCCGAACATCACAACGACTGATGCCAGGAAACATCAGCACACTTAGGGATCCGCAGAGGTTTGCGCAGTTGTGTAACAGAACTCAGCAACTCAGCATTTAGGCTAATCTACTTTATTTACATATAAATACACGGAGCACTTCAACATGGCTCCCTCTCTCTCTAGCATCAGACAGCAAAGAGAAAGAACAAAGGACAATAGTCCCACTTCACAGAACACAGTAAGACAAACATCCTGTCTACGTCACTTCCCATTCCTGTGGAATCAAAACACATATGATAGACAACAAACCCATGACTGCACACGGAGAATGAATCTCCAACAGGTTCTAGTATTACAAGAGAGAGAGAGAGAGAGAAACACCTCCCTCTATCAACAATCCTCCCTTATGTACCATTTTCCTGAACTACAAAGGGAGTGAGAAGCCACATATGCTTCTTTGAGATCTTGGGAGGAATGGTGCAATGTATACATAAACATGTTGCAAAGTCTATAATCTTCTCAGATATTAATAGCTGGCTACCTGTGGAACATGAGGCTTTCAAGGAAAATAAGGTTTTCGCTGGGGTGTACATGCACTCCAGTAAACATTTCCTCCAGAGAGACTTGTTTAGAATCATAGAGTTGGAAGGGACCACGAGGGTCATCTAGTCAACCGTCTGCAATGCAGGAATCTTTTGCCCAATCTTTTGGTTGATGCTTGGTGGATGAGCAAGATTCCCCTCCCCCAACGTAAGTCCGTGTTGATGCTGTTTTATTTCTCTCTTTTTCTGTTCCCCTGTGTGGATAGAGTCATTATATATGGGACTGGGTTAATTATATCTAACTGGGGACAGGAGAACAATGAAGTTCTTGACTAGCATCTTGACTAGCGTGTTCTCTAAGCCGTCTATGACATGATAAATAATAATAATAATAATAATAATAATAATAATAATAATAATAATTTATTATTTATACCCTGCCCATCTGGCTGGGTTTCCCCAGCCACTCTGGGCGGCTTTCAACAAAGCATTAAAATACAATAATCTATAAAACATTAAAAGCCTCCCTAAACAGGGCTGCCTTCAGATGTCTTCTAAAGGTCTGGTAATTGTTGTTCTCTTTGACATCTGAAGGGAGGGCGTTCCACAGGGCGGGTGCCACTACCGAGAAGGCCCTCTGCCTGGTTCCCTGTAACTTGGCTTCACGCAGCAAGGGAACCGCCAGAAGGACCTCGGCACTGGACCTCATGGTTTCCAGCACCAGAAACCTCCAGCTTTCATAATACAGAAGCATATTCTGAAAAGGAAGACAGACTTGGTGTTCTCACCTAGCCACAAAGAGGAAGGCATAGCTCAAGTGTGTTAACTTTGTTTTTCCATCAAGCAAGATTGACCAGTGAATAGGTTTTTCCTCATCTCCCTCTTTCCCTGCTTGTGTGACATAACACAAAGCTTGTGAGTCACTTGGGCCTTCTACTCTGCAGTAGGGATGGATGAACTTGCCTGTCTGTGGTCCATGCCACCTTTGCATGCCCCCCAAGTGCCATTCATTTCCCTTTCTGCATTAGTCTGCCATTCAAAAGGTGTGTTTAAATACCTGTTTTCCTCAAAACTTGTGTTTAAATTTCGAGGGCTCAGAAATCTGTTGGGGATCTTGTCCCCTGAGATGGAAAAGGATCAGCACATTGGTCTCAGAGGTGTGGATGAAAAATTAAGGAACAACTCAAGAAGCAGGGTAGTAGAAGAATGGGACAATTTTCTGAATTATTTATCAATAAGATGTGACATGAACAGAGTCAATGCTTTGTAACAGCTCTTGCTGAGCAACTTAAGAGAATGAGGAATATACGAAGGTTAAAGAAAAGGAAAAGCAAAAACCAATATCAATAAATAAAAGTAGAAAATATAATGTTTAATATAGTACAATATATTATAGTATAAATATAGAAAAATAAAATAGTAAGAAATGGTGGGGCGTTAAGGAGGGAAGTCAAAGACTACACAAAGTATGTAAACAATTTAATAATGCTTAATGGAGATGAATGTTAGATGTGTGAAACAAGAGTGCATACTTTGATATAAAATATTGTTTAGATGTATGAATATTTTTACAGTACTCTAAGTTGATATTATGTATGTTATATATATGTTGGTGGGGGGATGTGTATGTGTGTTGAAAAAATCAATAATTAAAAAAAAAAAGGTGTGGATGAGGAATTTGCAAATACTGACTTCCGCAAGCATCCCTATTCTTCACCTTGCCTCTATCCCACCCTGCAGGTGAGAGTGAATGATTCCTCTGGTGGAAGAACTCTATCCAAGGCTAACTCTCACTGTTTGCAAAGCACATGAAAGGACATCAAAATACTGTGCACATTTTTGCCCCAGACCCAACCCCTCCTTATGGAAGGCCTGTGTACCAAAGCAGAGGATATATATATATATATATATATATATATATATATATATATATATGAATGATACAGTATCAAAGATGAAATTTTATGGCTGTCTGTAAAAGTGAAGTATGAGCCAAGGGTTAACAACCTTGAATTTTTAGCCTTAAAATTAGTCTTAGGGAGAGAGAGAGACAGAGGGGGGTGGGGAGTCACTTCATTATAAATACGTTACTGCTATATAATGGCCTCCTGATTGATAAGCCCCGCAGCTACCTTAGCCGGCAGTCTTTTAAGCACCAATCCTTCATTTGGGTCCTAACAGCAAGGTGGGCTCCTCCTCCCTCGCTGGGCCATCAATTTTTACCTGCCAATACAGTTTGATGAGCTTGCTGGTATGCTGCTCACTTCCTCCTGACAGCCAGTACATGTAGTCAGCAACCATGGCACTCCTAACGACGAAAACAGAATAAGCAAGTGAAATAATTCAGGGGGAGGAAGGAGACTGATGAGAATACAGAAATGCGATGCTCGTAACCTAAAAGACCCGCACAGGCTACGAAACCTTTGCAGCCCCGCACCAGCAAGCAGTGGTCCTGTGCAACATCTGGCCTGCCCGGGTGTACCTCTTGCCCCCATAGCTGCCATCCCAGAGGCAAAAAGGGAGCGCGGAAGGAGAAGAAGCTTCAATAATGGGACTCACTCAGTATCAGACCCTCCAAGTGTCCCTGTTTTCCAGGGGCAGTTCCGGATTCATAGAAGCTGTCCAGGTTTCTGATTTGATCCTGGAATGTCCTGTTTTTCATTAGGACGTTCCTAATTTCATTGGAGGGACACGGGTGGCGCTGTGGGTTAAACCACAGAGCCTAGGGCTTGCCGATCAGAAGGTTGGCAGTTCGAATCCCCGCGACGGGGTGAGCTCCCGTTGCTCGGTCCCTGCTCCTGCCAACCTAGCAGTTCGAAAGCACGTCAGAGTGCAAGTAGATAAATAGGTACCGCTCCGGCGGGAAGTTAAACTGTGTTTCCGTGTGCTGCTCTGGTTCGCCAGAAGTGGCTTTGTCGTGCTGGCCACATGACCCGGAAGCTGTACGCCAGCTTGAGCGCCGCAACCCCAGAGTCGGTCATGCCTGGACCTAATGGTCAGGGGTCCCTTTACATTTACCTTTAATTTCATTGGAGAAATGTTGGAGGGTAAGGAGTTGTGCGAACCCCAAGGAGATAAGTAACTATACTTATCTGAAGACACCTGAAGGCAGCCCTGTATAGGGAAGTGTTTGTTTGTTTTTAAAAAAAGTTTAATGTTTTGTTATGTTTTTATATATGTTGAAAGCCGCCCAGAGTGTCTGGGGCAACCCAGTCAGATGGACGGGGTATAAATAAAATCATCATCATGGAATAGCACGTCCTTCTTTTCACTGGTGAAATGTTGTAGGGTTTGGTGTTTCCTTCCACTTGCCCTATCTTGAGCAAAAGCAGGCTGCTGCTCAGGATACCACCGTTCCATACCCCCCCCCCCCGTCAAAGGGACACTCTTGCAAACTAAGGCAAGCAAGGACTAAGGCACATTACAAATGCAGCTATTTATATTAGCATACATTCATAATTATCAGCCATTGGCAAAAGGATATAGCATGCATTTGGAAACTCCGGGGAGCTGTTTTATTAGGTAACAAAAGTGTGAGGAGGAAACGGCCCTAACATTCCCCCCCCCCAAAGTTGATGGGTTTTTCCATTTTTATTGTGAGCAAATATTTAACGGTCACTCAAAAATGTTTTATTCGGGCTAGCTTTAAAGTATTTATGGACTCCCACGCAATATATATAGTCAAAATTTCTTCCAGGACAGCAGCTGAATGTGTGATATAGCGTGCTGCTGGTATCGGGGAATATCTCAGTTTGTGGCAAAGTCAAACATAGTTCATCTTTGATTAAATTATGCTTGCCGCGTTGGAGTTTGGGGGTGTGGGGAGTGAGGAAGAGGTGGCAAATCTTGCAACTAATTGAATATGCTTTAGTGCCCTGAGTGTTTGTAACAACTACCACATTTCTCTTATTAGACTGAGAGGATATTAAAAACTATTGTGCAATGGATATTAATGCAGGTTTTAACAGACTTCAGAAAATCACTTTGCTTTTTTATGGCTGCTCCTCCAACACCCCCCCTCTCTCCTTCCCCTCTGGAGATTCCAAATCCAATTAAATGCAACCAGATGTAATTCCAAATTGTCACTTTAGTCAATTAAACATATAATAATCTTGTGTGCCTAATTACTAGCACAAAAAGTTTATTTGTTGATGCTTTCCTATCTGCTTGTCGCTGCCCGTCTCCCTCCCTCCCAGACCCCCCCATCACTGCCGATATATTTATTGCTCCTTGACATTACTGTAAATTGAATTTGGAATTCTCTCCCGAGTTACATGTGTTATAAAACCCTAATCCCAGGCTAGTAGTAATACCATTTTAGAACATGTTTTCGCAAGCTGCATTATGTTCTTAATGAGATATGGCCGAGAGAAAATAAAGGAAGCAGAGGATTTAAATCACAAGCAGTTCAGAGTTGTCTGAGTGTCGCGGGGAAGGCAGGGGGGAAGACGACTGCCGTGATGCTCCGTGGGAGGCCCAGCAAAAGATAAATCTATCCTTGCACAGAGGTGTGCATCTCTTGACTTCAGTGCGTTGGTGGGAGGGGGCACTTGCTTTGAATCTAATGCTAAAGAAGTTCCCCATCTCTCGTGAGACCCACTGGCAAAAAATCTAGGGAACTTTGATGAAAACAATGAGGATGTCAGGGGCTGGATTGAGGAGGAATGGTGGCAGCCCCCCTTCTTCTGAACCTTCCCAGGGGCAGGAGGACAGTATTGATTTAGAACAGTGGTTTGCAGAGGGGCATAGTCCAGAGGGGGAAAAGCTGGGAAATAGTGGGTGAGGAGCAGCTAGAAGAGGAAACACCAGGAGAGAGACAGCTGGCAGATTCAATGTCTTTGGACAGCATTCCCGACCCACCTTTGCCTAAGACTAGATGGGCTTTGAGAGTGATAAAACAGAGCTCAGTGGCAACAAGCTCAGATTACCCAACATAGGAGTGACGTAGTTTAATGGGGATGGGGGGAACCTTTGCTGGGAGCAACGCCATTTCTCGAGAGATATGCATTCCTTTCTCTCTCTCTGTGATTATTAAAGAAGCAAACTGGTAAGAATGCTCCTTTTGTTTGATCTGCTTATTTACTGCCACCGGGGGACGGATCCGACTCCCCAAAGCCTGACAGAGGATGATCAATGAGCTTCTGGCTTTATACAGAAGAGACCCAATGCCAGCAGGTAGTCTCCTTGGGCCAGAGCTAGAGGGCCCACCCAGAGCCGGCCCATCAATGATGTGGGGTGAGGCAACTGCCTCGGGTGGCACCCATGAGAAATGGCACCAGAGCGGGAGAGGAAGCAGCTGCCCTGCTGCTGCTTTGCATGGTGGGGTCGCCATAGCCGCTGTGTGACGTGGGCGCAATGGGGCAGTGGCTTCTCTTCCTCCAGGTGACGGCCCTCTCTGGGCGGCCTCGGCGAATAGGCTTGCTGCTTTCACAGCCTAGGTGTGTCTAGTTCTCTTGACAGTGCTGCTCTCGTACCACTGAGGGCAGGCCTGGCAATGATGCTGCTTGTCCCACGAGGCCTATGAGTGCCCTGGACTTAATGCCAACACCACAATTTCCCAATGACCGAACTTAGTTTAGGCCCATTCATTTCAGTATTAATTCCAGCAGGCCCATTCTGAATATAATTTAGCTGGATGCAACCTAATTTGCCTAGTATGCTGCAAAATCCTGCGAGATCACAGCAACCAAAATGGCTGCCGTTCTCTCACAAAACAACAACAACATGGGATGACCCAGGTTTTCCAGGACACTTGCGGGGTATGTGCTAAGACCAGGTACTCTCAACAAAGATTTCACCTAGTATGGTGAAATCATTAGTTATGAATGTACCAATTGCTCCAAAAACATTGTGTAGGCTGGCCACAATGATCTGGACACAAAAAGTTGTTGACGTATGGCAACCCTAACATTATGAGCTAATCACTGGAAGTACCCTCAGACTTTGACGGCTTGGGAGAGCTTACTGAAAGGTCTGGAATTGGCGTGATGAACAAATTAACGGAAGTAATTCATAGGAAAAAGGACGGCTTTGACTCATTAATGTTGCAGATAATTGGATGGACTTTATAGCTTATTGTGACTCGTATTATCACCGTGTCAAGTTAGGCAGAATTGTGTTTTTGTGATCAAGTCTATCTGCTTCGCTTTCAGCCATTTTTTCCTTAATTTGTTTTAAAAACTGCAGTTTTTGTGCAGTTGATGATGGGGAGTTTATTAACGAGCAGAGTCATTTCTTAAAACAAAATGGGTGAGGGGAAAAAGGAAGATTTTTTCTTAAGCCAACTTTCTGCCACCTGATTTCCAGATGCAACCCCAAACACAGCCACCCGTCGAAATTTGCACTTCAAATTTTGCATTGTAGTTCTTCAGAAAAGTAATGTGTACAAAAATGCATATACTAGGGTAAAGCATACATACCAATGCATATATTAGTGGAAGTAACATGCAGTATATAAAATCAGGGGAAATTGCCCTGTAAAAATAAGTGTATAAGGCAAAATCGCATGCATAATTGGCGCTAATACGCTGATGAATTTCCCTGATGGCTATTTTTTTTTAAATGTGAACTTGATGTGGAAGTGTAGAGTTGAACTCAAAGAAGCCAACATCTACAGAGTCGCCCATCCCTCATTGATATCAGGACATGAGATAATTATTATTACAAGTGACCAACTGTGTGTGTGTGTGTGTGTGTGTGTGTGTGTGTACTTGACATTGGGTAACCATTTTCAGGGGTACCTCTGGATATTTATTTATTTTGAAATATTTACAAACCACCTGCTCATGTCAAGGTGGTAATGCAATAAGACACAAAATACCATCAAAACAATATTAAATAATCATAAATACAGCGAGCTCATCCTAAGAAAATGTAAACAACTGAATGGGACTGTCATCATTAAAAGGCTTTTGAGAGATGCCTGGAAGTTAACATCAGGGATGCCTGCCAAATCTCTGCTGGAAGAGCATCCAAAGGATGGGATCAGTGACAACAAATGCCTAACTTCTAGCTGAAGCCAGTCGGGCTTCTGAGACACGGGGGACAACTAATGTTGCTCCTCTGGACATGCAGTTCCACCCCCTCTGAGGCTTTGTATCTGAGAGATTGGATTACAGGCCTTGTTTCATATGCCAGCTCTAGACGAGTCACTTAGGGGACAATTTAACAGAGTCAAGAGGGACTCTTGCAATGTAAGTGGTCCCTGATTTGCCTCTTAAATGACTTGCCTGAGATCACAGACAGGAAATCCCTTGTCAAGGGAGACCCATTTGCCTTTGCTGTACAGAATGTCCGTTTTGTGGGGGGACAAGGATTATCTGCCGAGCAGTCAAACTGATTCTGCCCCCATTTCTTCAGGAAAGAGAGTGAGGAGGGACGGGTGGGTGGGGGGAGGGGAAGCACCATGTAAAAATACTGGGCATAATTCCTTGGGAGGTTTTCCTGTGCAAGTCCCGTGTAGGAGCTGCCCAAGATCATGCTAGCATACAGGGGTGTGCTGAGGGGAGATAGAAGATAACAAACCCAAGGCCAAAACAAATGCCAGCTTTAACCTTGCTCACAAAACCCTCATGTTGACTTCTCACTCTTGGGCTGCTGTCCAGCAGACAATGCATCTCATAACACTGGTCTTGAAAGACCTACATTGGCTCCCAGTACGTTTCCGAGCACAATTAAAAGTGTTGGTGCTGACCTTTAAAGCCCTAAATGGCCTCGGTCCAGTATGCCTGAAGGAGCATCTCCACCCCTATCATTCTGCCCAGACACTGAGGTCCAGCACCGAGGGCCTTCTGGTGGTTCCCTCACTGAGAGAAGCAAAGTTACAGGGAACCAGGCAGAGGGCCTTCTCGGTAGTGGCACCCACCCTGTGGAACGCCCTCCCACCAGATGTCAAAGAGAAAAACAACTACCAGACTTTTAGAAGACACCTGAAGGCAGCCCTGTTTAGAGAAGCTTTTAATGTTTAATAGATTATTGTATTTTAATATTTTGTTGGAAGCCGCCCAGAGTGGCTTTGGAAACCCAGCCAGATGGGCGGGGTATAATTATTAATTAATTAATTAATTAATTAATTATTATTATTATTATTACTTCTGTACTTGAAAGGAGATTGGCTGTCTCCTTCCCTTCCCATGGAAGTTCAAAGGTAAGCATCTGCTTTGCATGGAGGAGGTCCCGAGTTCAATCCTCGGCATCTCCAGGTAGGGCTGGGAGAGACCCCAAGCTGAAAAGCCAAACAGCTGCTGCCAGTCAGTGTAGACAATAGTGGGATCAATGGATCAATGGCATGACTCGGTATGAGGCTGCTTTCTATGTTCCGATGTGGTGTGTGGACCGGATTACTCCCATTTATTTTATCCCCCTGACCATGTCAAATGTCCTGGATGGTCGGTGACTAAATCCATAGGAATGCTGCAATTCACAAGAGGCAGAGAAGGGTGAGTGCTGTGGCATGGTTGCCCAGGCAACACACAACGCACAATTCCAAAGCAGCCATAGGAAAACATGCATGCACAATATTAGAACCTTGCAAGGAGAGAGTATTTCTGAGCGGTTGCAAGGCTGATCACAATTTGCCATCTAGCTATGAATCAAAAGTGATGGGGTTACGCATTTCTACGGGCAACTCTCCCAGCACCAAGCAATACAGTCGTACCTCGGAAGCTGAATGGAATTCGTTCCGGAAGTCCGTTTGACTTCCAAAACTTTCGGAAACCAAAGTGTGGCTTCTGGTTGGCTGCAGGAAGCTCCTGCAGTCAATTGGAAGCCGTGGAAGCCCCGTCGGACATTTGGCTTCCAAAAATAGTTTGCAAGCCGGAACACTCACTTCTGAGTTTGTGGCATTCGGGAGCCAAAACGTTCAAGAACTAAGCTGTTCAAAACCAAGGTACGACTGTACTTCAAATAGTTCTCAGGACAAACCTGGAATCTGATTACAGCAACTTTTGGCTTTTCCAGATGTTCCTGTTTCTATAGCTCCCATCATCCCTGACCATTGGGCACAATGACTGGGGCTGAGGGAGGTGGAATCCAACAATATATGGAGGACCACAGGGTCCTTATAATCATCATCATCATCATCATCACCATCACCACCACCACCAGCTGTCCTTCTCTGTGAGGTCCTAGGGCAGGCATGCCTAGGACCTTAGCATGCCTTTAGGGCAGGGGTAGGCAACCTAAGGCCCGTGGGCCAGATGCGGCCCAATTGCCTTCTCAATCCAGCCCACGGACGGTCTGGGAATCAGCGTGTTTTTACATGAGTAGAATGTGTGCTTTTATTTAAAATGCATCTCTGGGTTATTTGTGGGGCATAGGAATTCGTTCATCCCCCCCCCCCAAATATAGTCTGGCCCACCACATGGTCTGAGGGACGGTGGACCGGCCCACGGCTGAAAAAGGTTGCTGACCCCTGCTTTAGGGTATTGTCCCAAGGTGTGGAAAATCTGAAGGCTCTCCTACTGCCTTATCCTATTGTTTGCTGGAGGGTGGAGTTCTGCTTTCCATTCCTACATCCATTTCCAAGGCTTTGAGAATTTTTTTTGAAAAGTTTTAAAAGCATTTCCTTTCCTACAAGGAAAAAACTGGGAGGGACAGGGAGGAAACTGTTTAGAGGCCTTCCCAGGGTGGGCCATTAGGGGCCTGCACCTTAAGCTGTAGTAGTTATTTTTTTTTAGAAGTAAGGTTTTTTTTAAAAGAAGTTTTAGAAACTTTGTACCATACGCTTTTTCCTCTGCAGCCTGTTACTGAGAAAATAAACCAATTGACCTAAAGCTATTAACACACAGCCGGACTAACTAGTAACAACTGACACTGAAAGATGTGTGTGCAGAAGTCTGCTTTTTCCATTCGCACACTGCCTTTCTGACATCATGAGACACAAGGCAGGGTAAATAGGGCTCCCAGGAGCCCTGACCCAGGAACTGATCCAGAACTCCTTGACCTGCCTTTAGTCCAGAGGTGAGGATCCTTAGCTCTGGGTGCTGAATACTGCCCTCCATATCTTGGGACTCCCTTAGGCCATGCTGCCTCTCTCCAGCCCTGATGAAAACTCTCCTTAAATACTTTTGCCTGGCTAGAATTGTGTCTCTGAACTGTAACAATTCCTTGCTTTGCTTGGATATATCTTTCATATCTATGCCCATATATTTATCTCTCTCTATATATATACCCCAACTCGACTTTGGTATGAGTCGCAGCCTGCTGTACAAAGGGAAGAGTCACATCCATTGCCAGACCCTCCAAGTGTCCCTATTTTCCAGGGACAGTCCCGGATTTACAGAAGCTGTCCAAGTTTCTGTTTTGGTCCCGGAATGTCCCGCTTTTCCTTAGGACAGTGATGGCTAACCTTGACACTCCAGATGTTTTGGGACTACAACTCCCATCATCCCTGACCACTGGTCCTGTTAGCTAGGGATGATGGGAGTTGTAGTTCCAAAACATCTGGGGTGTCAAGGTTAGCCATCACTGCCTTAGGACATCCCTATTTTCACTGGAGAAATGTTGGAGGGTATGGTAGGACGTTCCTATTTCCATCAGAGAAATGTTGGAGGGTGTGGAGTTATGCGACCCCCCTCCGCAAGCCACAGAAATGAGTAACTATACAACCTTTAGAAGACATTTGAAGGCAGCTCTGTATAGGGACGTTTTTAAATGTTTATTGTTTTATTATGTTTTTATATATGTTGGAAGCCACCCAGAATGTCTGGGGCCATCCAGTCAGATGAAAGGGGAATTATTATTATTATTATTATTATTATTATTAAATAGGACGTCCCTGTTTTCATCAGAGAAATGTTGGAGGGGATGCATTGCTCCTTCCATCTCTGTCCTTGGAAGGTTTCGCAGGAGGGACTGTGCCCCTACCCCCTGCTTCCTAGCATCTACTGTGGCTTCCAAGCATCTGGTACCAATGGCAGGTGAATCTCAAGAAGAAAGCAGACTCAGCAGCTAGTTGGTTTGGCTTCAAAAAGTCTACTGAAGGAAAATTTGAGCACAGTTTTTGTGGAACAGGCAGCTGAGTTCCAGAAGGAGTGGTCTAAACCACTGAGCCTTTTGGGCTTGCTGATCAGAAGGTCGGCTGTTTGAATCCCTGCAATGAGGTGAGCTCCCGTTGCTCTGTCCCAGCTCCTGCCAACCTAGCCGTTCGAAAGCACACCAGTGCAAGTAGATAAATAGGTACCGCTGTGGAGGGAAGGTAAATGGCATTTCTGCACGCTCTGGTTTCCGTCACGGTGTTCCGTTGCACCAGAAGCGGTTCAGTCATGCTGGCCACATGACCCAGAAAGCTGTCTGTCGACAAACACTGGCTCTCTCGGCCTGAAAAGCAAGATGAGCACCGAACCCCATAGTTGCCTTTGACTGGATCTAACCGTCCAGGGGTCCTTTGCCTTTTACCTTTTTACTAGAAGGAGAATGAAGTAGAAGAAGCTGAATGTGAGCTTCATTTGCTGCAACTGGCCACTGGGTGGAGTAAAACCCTAAGAGATATACAATCACAGGGCACAGCGACAGATCCTGCGCTTTGTTTTTCTGAGCCCCCTTTGCAGACATTTATGCGATATATATATTTTCAGAGTCAGGCATCCTGTTTTCTCATAAGGACTGTTGTTGGTTTGCCTTTGGTGAAACCTTCACCATGCAGATCAGGTTAGAGGCGTTCGAGCTAAAACGGTGTGACGTTTGACACCCCAAATAACATTTCCTAAGCAACAAGAGCAAAGGACCACGCTGCTGATATGATATATCTTCACTCGGCATCGACATCAGAGGGCTGAGTCAAACAACAGTCTGTGATCAATCCTCATATAGATTTTTTGTTTGTTTTAATTCTGTTTACATTGACATGTTTCTGATGTATTTTTTTCTTACTCTGTTTTATTTCAATTCCTAAGCCACTCTGAATGTTTGTAATTGTATGGGTAATTTTATGAGGGTGCAGGGTGGGCTTGACCTTCTGAGGCCTAGCTGGAATCTGCTGGCTTCTTCTCACTCCCTTTGCAACAGGTTGGCTTCTGGGGTTCCTCTGACACCATCATCCCCAGAGCAGATTGTCATGGGGCAGTTGTCTCCAAAAGCCTCAGAATGACTCTGTGTGTGGGTTTCATAGAATCATAGAAACTGCAGAGTTGGAAGGGACCCAAAGAGTAATGTAGCCCGACCCTCTGCGATGTAGGAGTAGTTGCTGAGAGCATCCTTTCTTGAGATGGGAGAAGAAGAGTTTGGATTTGATATCCTGCTTTATCACTACCCAAAGGAGCCTCAAAGCAGCTAACAATCTCCTTTCCCTTCCTCCCCCACAACAAACACTCTGTGAGGTGAGTGGGGCTGAGAGACTTCAGAGAAATGTGACTAGCCCAAGGTCACCCAGCAGCTGCATGTGGAGGAGCGGAGACGCGAACCCGGTTCACCAGATTACGAGTCTACCGCTCTTAACCATTACACCACACTGGCTCCTTTCTGCCAGCTTCTTTTGTGTCAAGAGGAACATACACTGGCCCTTACTTACTCTAGTGGTGAAATGCCTTCAGGAGACTGTCCCTACCATAGGCTGGTGACTTCTAGCGTGCCACCTGGGATGCCTTTGAAGATGGCTGAGAAGCTTCAGCTAGTATTCAAAGTGCTGGTTCTGAACAATAAAGCCTTCACTGGCTCAGGACTGCAATACCTCAAGGACCACCTCTCTCCATATGAACTGACCCAGACCCTGAAGTCATTAGCTATAGACCCTTCCTCATGGGCCCCATCCATGAAAGGTCCAGAAGGTGGCAAGGGCCTTTTCTGAAGTGGCTCCCCATTTGTGGGATGCTCTCCCCAGGGAGGCTCACCTGGTGCCTTCATTACATATCTTTAGACGCCAGACAAAAATGTTCCTTTATGAACAGACCTTAAGCAATCTTTGATCTTTTAAATGGGTTTGTGGGATGGGGTCATTAGTTTTTTTCCTTGTTATTATGATATGTATTTTCTCTTTTCATTTTGTATTTTTATGCTGTAGCCCCCTCGTGATCTTCAGATGAATGGCCATATACAAATTTAATAACTAATAATAACAATATAACTCTGGTTCCTGCCTGTTGCATAGCTGTCAACTTTTCCCTTTTCTTGCGAGGAATCCTATTAGGAATAAGGGAATTTCCCGGGGAAAAGGGGGAAAGTTGACAGCTATGGCCTATTGGTTAATCTAATTTTTGCAAGTTGCAATCTTCACACCATCTTCCTTCAGGTGTTTTGGGCTGCAGCTCTCACCAGCCCCTGCCAGCATGAGCAAGGATGTTAAGTATAGTAATTTAATTCACTGAAATTGTAAATGCTTGTATGCATTACTATGTGTGTAATTTGATTGGTTGGTAACTGAATTCTAGAGCATTCTCTAGTAGTTCTCATGTGATTGGCTAATGATGGTCACATGGGAAGTATTTAGTGGCTCAATTTTTATGAGAAGCAAGGTGGCTGTGTTTTAGAATCCACTGTGAACACTGCTAAGTTGAATCGAGTGTTGGAGTGCAGCTTCTCTGCTTGAAAGAAAGAGAGCAAAGCTGCAAGAGAAGGTAAAGGTGGAAATCTCTCATTGGAGCTGCAAAACATTGCCAAACTGAGATACAGAAGGCTGAGTGCTGAGCTCTGGAAAGAGAGGAAAATACTGTACAGTTGTTTGGAAGTTAGAAGAGATTGTAAGTCCATGCTTGGATAAGCATGTGACTGTAAATATTATGTTTTAATTCATCTATAACTAAAAGTTTCTGCAAGTAAAGTTTTTGAGTGCTTAACTCTGGACACTGGCTTAATCTCCTAAGAAGGGTGTCTGTCATATTCAGTCATATATATGATTTGAGCTTCTTAGCTGCGTTTTTGCTATTCTGATTTCAGCAAAGGATGATGTGAGTTGTAGGACAACACACCCAGAAGGCCCTAGCTCAGGAAAGGCTGCTATAGCCACTGCAGGGAAATCAGAGAAATCACAATCAACTGTAGCAGCCCAGAGCTCGATCAATCCTTTCCTCCCCTGCCTGCAACTTTACTCTTCCCTGTGACTTAATGCTGTAGTAATATATTTCTGGCTGGCCTGAACTCTCTTTGCAAGCTGCCAACTCCGAACCTTTATCATATGAAAAGAAGCCATTGAGAAGCGGCATAAGGCAGTCCCACAAGGGCCTGAGCATGCTGTTTTGGTAATGTGCATATTCCCAGGTGACTCGGGCAGTGCGAGACCAAGGCTGGGAAGAATAAATAAATCTCCTGCAAGGCAGTAGAACATTAACTGCCGGGCCAGAGCCGCCTCTCTCTCTCTCGCTTTTTTTGTACAGTGGTTGCCATTAAAATAGAAACCCATCTCGGTGCAATAAGCGGTAATGTTTCTATTCCGAAAGCAGAATGTCGCAGTGAGAGAAATACAGTGGAAGACCACCACCACCGCAGTGAGAAAAGAGAGTCTCCTTTAGAAACGAGAGCCATTGTGCACCGTAAGAAAGGCATAACATGCCCCCCATGTGAGGCATAATGGATAAATTGGGGGAAAAACAGGAAACTCGACAGAACAGAGCAACTAAGACGTTGAGCTTCCAGGTCAAAGGAGTCACAGCCAGACAAGAACTGACTCCAAGTGTGTCTTTCCATTTAACATACATGATTTTCAAAAGTATCCACAGGTCGTATGGTAATGATCAGGAATGAAGCAGGCAAAGAGAGAATGTTTTAAGGTTTTCCTCTCCTGCTGAGGTAGAGATGGAAACTGAAATTTCAATGCGGGGAGGGAATCTTCCCATTGGTGTCACCACTGCCATTGCTTAGTCCCACTCACTGGAACCCCCCCCCCATCGGTTAAACTCCCCTTCTCTGCCTGCTGCAATCCTGATCATTACCAGCCGCCTCCCAAGCAGGTGGTATTTGCATTTCAAAAACGTGCATGTTCAATAGGAAAGAGACACCATACTCTTAATGTCATACCTGTGGGCCTCAAATCAGGCAGAACTACGAAGATATTTGCATGCAAACACACAATCCGTCAGGTCAGCCCTCCTTCCCCACAGTCCGGAATGGAACAGCCAGTTTCAGATACTGGTTTTCAACATCAGTGAGAAACAGGACTGCACCATGTACCTAATCAAGGCCGGTAGGCAATTTGTGCTAAGATGGCAAAACTGTGATTTAATTGATTATAATGGATAAATTTATTCTGATCTTAGGATGTGTGTGATACCCTGGCAGGGCTGCAATTTCAGGTCTGTTGCACTTTCTTATCTTATGATTGTATTTGCCATCTTCTTTAAGGAAATAAATTGTGTCAGTGGTGGTAATATATTGCTCGGTTGCTGTTGTTTTTAGTAAAGAGGGGGGGGGAATTAATTAGTAATCAAAGGAGTCTCCAAAACTTGGCCCAGCACAGTTTGAGTCAAGTGTTATTTCTGAGCTAAAAAAAAACCCCAACCACACACACAACCCACTAACAAGAAACTTGGACTGTTGGAAGCCTAACAAGTCTAGCATAAGAAATAGCAACTGGTATTTTTGGCATGTAGGCTGACATCATATGCTGGTGTCAAATTAAATAATAGGCAGCCTGGACTTTCCTACAGGCTTCAGCAGAACCTGATGAATGTCAGTGGTAGCATTTGTTAGGACGCCAACAAGTTGGCGCGCTGAAGAGCAGCAGTCAGAGTCCGATAAAGCCGAGGTCAAACAGTCCGGGTCAGAAGCCAGTCGAAGTCAGGCAGTCACACAGGGGTCAGGAGTAGCCGAAGTCAGTTCAAGCCAGAAGTCAGGAAGCTGAAGACACAAACACAGGAACCAGGAACAGGGCGAGCAAGAACAACCACGTGCTCCAGCACAGCAGTTGCAGGTGCTGGTGAGGGAAGCAGCTGGCCTTCCTTAAGTAGCCGGCTCATGACCACGCCTCTTACGAGCTGCAGCTGCCTCTAATTGTTCCCTACATCTCTCAGCTCTATGTTCTACAGCTGAGAAGGGAGGAGGGGAGGGGGTCAGCTGGCTCCTCTCCTCACAAGGGCCTGATTCTGGCTCGACTTCTTCCTCCTCCTGTCCAGGTGTTTCCACCGCCCTATCTGATTCTTCCTCTTCTGAGTAGTGCTGCCATCAGTCTTCTTCAGGTAAGAATCCCTCCATTTCTCCGGACTCTTCCGTGGTTGCCGCTTCGCCTAGGGGGGCTTGCCACCACTCCTGCTCATCTGGTGCAACCCTGACAGCATTCTCTGATCTAATCTGCAGAGGAGTCATTTTGGAAGGTTTCCCTGGGGACGGTGGAGGTCACAGTCACAGTCACTCCCCACCACTGTCCCTCAGTTCTGTGTTCACAGAAAAGGCATCCTTTGCTTCCATTCTCTTCATTGCTGATCAGGTTGATGTTGGACCTTTTCTCTCCAGTGGAGGTCTCCTTGCCTCCTCAGCTCTGGTAGGAAATACCTGAATCCCATGACTAGTAAAAAACATCTCAAAAGGTGGTTTTGAGGGCTGGGTACCTAGGTGTTCCAGCCCTCGGGCTTTGCCTGGAGCCTCTGGGCCTAACAGACAGGAGATACTCCCAGCCTTACCTGTCCTGGGCACCCTCAGAACAGAAGTCCACTTACAATATTCTGATGAGAAGAAGAAGAAGAGTTTGGATTTGATATCCCGCTTTATCACTACCCAAAGCAGTCTCAAAGCGGCTAACATTCTCCTTTCCCTTCCTCCCCAACAACAAACACTCTGTGAAGTGAGTGGGGCTGAGAGACTTCAAAAAAGTGTGACTAGCCCAAGGTCACCCAGCAGCTGCATGTGGAGGAGCGGAGACGCAAACCCGGTTCACCAGATTACGAGTCTACCGCTCCTAACCACTACACCACACTGATGCCTCTTGGTAACAGTCCATGACGTTTCTGTCCTCCCCTTCTTTTTCTCCTTGTAGGAGGTGAAAACTCGCTGGTGGATCTATTCTCTGTCATGGTCCTCCAGCAAAACTCAGTAAAGTTTGACATATATTTGTGATAGAAGACCATGAATATCCCTCCCACCCTCCTCAAAAAATGTTTGATTTTTAAGGCATTGTTTCCAATGGTGATTCCTACCCACACTATAGTTTCAGGGTTTTCAACTGTTGCTTTTAAATGCTTAAAAAATCTGCAAAACCTGCTGAACGGTGGATCAAAGGTAATAGGAGCATGCAATGCCTGCAAATGTAAGCTCTGCTGTCACCATCTTACCCTCGATATTTCTTTGTAGGCTCTTTACCCCTTTAGCATCATTGTCAACTTAATGACAAATAACTGTTCTCGTAGCTTTCTAACTAGCTCTAATCGGTTTGGCTTATGGTTTGCTTTCCGTGTTTTAGCGTAGAGGATTCTAGCTAGAGTAAGTCTGAGGAGATTTGTAAATACAATTTGATGGACGCTTGGCAAAATGTCAGGACCGCTTGACATCCATAGACTCTGAGGTGGCACCGTTTGCGATTTATTTTTGTAAGGAAGAAGAGAAAAAAAAACGTTTCTTTGAGAGAAAGCAGAAGGATAGGAAGAGATGTACTTGCTCTGACTTTTCCACAGGATATCAGAGCTGTGATATCTTGGCAGGTTCAATTGATCCAAGGCTGCTTCATTTACACAGCAGGGAGAAATATAGTCTTAGCGAATTAGATTGTTTAAAGTGCTATGTTTGGAGGCAACTCCTTTTAGCCCACCGCCACATGAAAGCACAGGGATGCCAAATGTTTTCATCTGCTGGTCAAGTCTCTCTGTTCTTCGGCTTGCTCCTGAGGTCCATCTGGACTTTATAGCCTAAATCCATGTTCCAGATCTGTCGTCAGACTGGGAAGAAGCACATCATCAGTGAATGGAGCAGCTGCTTTCAGTGGTTCTCAAAACGCTTTCCAAATGAAAGAACTGACAGCGCTTTGGATAGCGTCAAATGCACTGAATAGGGAAGATATTTAAACCTTGGATGGTGAGCAAATTTTAACAACGTGCTGGAAATGTCCAGAGAATGTGGACGGAATTGCTCTGCACTTACTGGGCAACTTCACATTTTAAGTGGTCACTGACGGATATATGGAAATGATTCAGAGTGACATAGGAAACTATGGTCTGCTCAATCTGCAGTTTACTTGTAAAGCAGGATTAAGCGATATGGAATCACTGCACCAGCCAATCTGTTCTGTGTATCTGTTCTAATAGCAGATATTTTGGCTGATTATAAAAAGAAAACACAGAATATGATGACACAGTTGAGTTAGGTAGCATGCATGAAAGAAAGATGAACGACCCATACTTCAAGTTTGTTGCATTTTGGTTTTTGGTGGGTTAGTCTGAATGTTCCTTCTAATTCCTGGATCCAGTGAAGAGACAATGTCATCATAAAGGACGAGGGACAGGAAGCTCCAGAGAGTGGCAATACATGCCCTGCAGGGTTGCTAAGCAGGTGCCCAACTCTGCCTACCTCTGATGTTAGCCGTCTTCTCGACACGCAGCCAGGTAGGACTGGGTAGCATAAAAAGCGTTTTCTACTTTTAGTAAATCTGAGCATACAGACATTACCACAGTCAATCTGACAGCTGAAACAGATTCACAAGAATCTCAATTTTTTGGATTAAAAATAAACAAAATATGCTAGTCCTCATGGTTATGAAGATACATTCGAAATGACACAGGCAAGTGCCAGTAAAATATAAGTATCGTTGCTCGGCAGGCAATTTGGGGGGCATTCCTCCATATTTTTTTATATGTAATTGTACATATAAATGGTTTCATCCATAATTTTTCCGCATTGTTTTTATATAAGCAGCCATTTTGTTTTCATAGGAAGTGGTCAATATATGAAGCTACATATATCCATACTTTTTTTTTTTGGAAGAAAACAATTGTTTTTATTTAAAATAAGTTTACATCACAAAAGCTTACATATCGAAATCCATTCCACATGCCTATAATATTATTATATATGATTCCTATAAAGGTTTGCATAAAAACAGTTCATTCCACGTATCTTTACTATTTGCTCTTCCCCCCCTTTTTTCTTTCCCCCTATCTTCCCCCCTCCCTTCCCACCCACCCCCCTACTCGGGGCTTCCTTCTTCATATCTTTAACCATGTACACAGTCTGTTCATACGTGCTTGTATATTCGGGTTGGCTTCTCCCCTTTCTACCCAATTCCTGTAAAGTGCCCACTTATTTATAATTTTTTGGCATTTATTTCCCCATCCATCATCTACCGCTATCTGTGCAAATATTTCCGATTGAACATATTCAAAAACATAGTCGTTCCATTTTTCCATATTCCATTTGTCTTTTTCCTTCCATCCTAGAGCAATAACTGCCATTCCAGCTAAGATCATGATCTTATACAGCTCTTGGTTATTGCTTTTTACTTTTTTATTTCCCAGTATTCCCGAGAATAACAAATCCCTATTAATTTCTATGTTTATTTGGAATAGTCCAGAAATTGCCTTTATGATCTTTTGCCAATATTCCTTAACCCAATTGCATTCCCACCACATGTGTGCGTATAATCCTTTTTCACGACCGCAATGCCAGCATTTGGGGCTAAACCCTTTCACTATATACGCCATTTGTGCCGGTGTTCTGTACCATTTTAGTAAAAATTTCCTAGTTAATTCCTTATACTTTTCTATTTTTGTATTGTTTAGATTCTTCATCATTTCTTGCACCATTTTTGAATCGATCATACCTTCCTGCTCCCACATATATCCATACTTGCTATTATTTTTATTACCAGAGGTTTTTAAGCAGAGGTGGGATGACCATCTGGCAGGAATTATTGAGTTGCGATTCCTGCATTGCAGGAGGTTGGACCAGATGACCTTTGAGGTCCCTCCCAACTCTACAATTCTGTGGCTCTATATGTTGTCATTTCCCATCATCTGCTGCCCTGAATGTTCCAATTTCAAAAATTCTGCAAACTGTCAATGCACATGGCAGCACTATTGAACCGCTGATCAATTTATTGGGTTATGTGTGTGCTTGAGTCTATTGGAATGGTGCATGTGTATATGAATACTGCATGAGTGTGTGTGTGTGTGTGTGTGTGTGTGTGTGTGAGAGAGAGAGAGAGAGAGAGAGAGAGAGAGAGAGAAATGATAACAGCCACAGAGAAGGCATTCACACACAAAAGAGCCCATCCGCGAATTTATGAGTGTCTTCACTTGTATATCTAAGAACAGACCTTGACTCTTAATTTCAAAGGCAGATATTTCTGGACACCGGTGTCGGTTCATTAAAGATTTACAGCCGGCACATTAACCTTAACGTTCCCTCTTTATGGGCATGTTATTCCTGCTATAATTCTAGTGTAACTCCTCGTCGCAGTCCCCTCACAAGCTGGCTTGGGACTCTATCTCACTTGGGGGAGAAATCATTAGCCTTTCTGTCAGGCTCTGAGTTGCTCTCCTATTACTTCATCCATCTCTCTCCCACCATCAAAGCAAACCCAATTTAGAAACTCCCCCACAACATTTTCACTGTTTGACATCTGCAGAACAGCGCCTTGGGATTCTGTTGTGTCTCCCACACTTCTGCTGGCCTGTAGTGATTAGCCTAAGAAGTGCCCTGCTGGATCTGTTCTAGAGTCCACCAGCAGCTAGTCATGATGATGTTTACCCAACTTTAACCACCAGTTCCCAGCCTGGGTTAGAACAAATTAAACTTCAGTATTAAAATCAGAGGAAGTAGGGTTGCCATATTTCTAGAAGTAAAGTTCAGGACATAAAACGTTTTGGAGCTTTTTAAAGGGAAATACTGATACTCAAAGTTGTTGAGCTTTTTTCAAGATCCTAGACATGTCTGGGAAATTCTGGACAAAATGCAGTCGCAGGGATATGCTCCATTTTTGCAGGGACTTTTGGCCAATGCGCTCAGAGCAGTTTGTGTTTTATAATAATGCTAGGAAATCTTTTGGGGGCACAGATTTGGTTGCAGGGTTCCACTTGCACAGCAGGATTTCCTTTTCCTCTCTGCTCCCTGCACACCTACAGTATCTGCTCCAGAGGGTCCCCCTGTTGGAAAAACGCCCTGGGGAGGGACAGCAGATTCCCCAATTCTCCAGAACATCTTTCCTGACGTCTCTGGCTGGCATCCTCCCTCAGTCCAGAGCATAGCTGTCAACTTTCGGATTTGAAAATAAGGGATTTTTCCAAACTTTCGGGTTTGAAAATAAGGGATGCCACAAGGGCGGTGCAATGGCACCAAGTAGCCTCGCCACCCTGTGCTCCAGAGGCTGCGCGCGAACGGGTGAGCGAAAGAGCGAGCGCATAGACAGCAGGCAGGCTGTCTGTCTGGTTGGGCGTGAGGGTCTGGCTGCACAAGGCATGCAAGCTCTGCCCCCAGTCGGTCTCAGACTCCTTATTGGCAGCCGAGCAATGCAGCTGAGGAGCCTCCCTGGCCGGCAGAGAGGGAGAGGATCTGCTTCCTTTGAAATCCGGGAAATTTAAGGGATATCAACAATCCGGAATAGCAGTGGGAAACGGCATTGGAATAAGGGAGTTTCCCGCAAAAAAAGGGAGGGTTGACAGCTATGGGCAAGAGTGCCAGTAATAGTGGACTCTTCCCTCATGAGAAGAGCACGCACAAGTCCTTGCATTTCCCAGCAAGAAGAAAGACTCATCTGTAGTGCTAAAACTACATTTATTTACAGTCTTTACACAGAGCCTTCAGAGTCATGTCTGTGTTCTATGAACACTAGTACAGAACTGTGACACACACAGCAGAAGCAAAACTAACTTCCAAAAAAACTCCAAACAAACAGACTTCCTTTCTCACGCTCTCTCAGACTCACATGATGTACACAAATCATAATATCACGACCGAAGCAACATGGGAGATAAAAATCCCCCCCAACCCCTTGGAGCACATGTTGAGAGTGCACAGGGAATTGCATAGGAGAGTTGCAGAAGTGGTGGTTAGTTGCAGGAGCATAATGGATAGAACCCCAAGTTTTACATATTTAAGAATTTAAAATATCTTCAGATTTTGCAACTTTGAAGAATTCTTGTAAGCCTTAAACCAGCATTAAGCAACAGCCAGTGTACCAAATCAAGTTTGATGACTTCCAAGATTTGCCTTTGTTTTGTTGGTAGATTGATCCTTACCTTCCAACATTTCTCCAATGAAAATCGGGGTGTCCTATTCCATAGTAGTAGTAGTAGTAGTAGTAGTAGTAATTTTATTATTTTATACCCCACCCATCTGACTGGGTTGCCCCAGCTACTCCGGGCAACTTCCCACATATATAAAAGCATAATAAAACATTAAACATTTTAAAACTTCCCTATACAGGGCTGCCTTCAGATGTCTTCTAAAGGTTGTAGAGTTTCCTATCTCCTTGGCTCAGGGGTGTGGGGTACATAACCCCACACCCTCCAACATTCCTCTGAGGAAAATAGGGACGTGCTAAGGAAAAGTGGGACATTCTAGGATCAAATCAGAAACCACGACGGCTTCTGTAAATCCAGGACTGTCCCTGGAAAATAGGGACACTTGGAGGGTCTGTGGATCAAATACAGCTTTTGTTACTTGGCAGAGGCAAGTTTTAATTGGTGAGGAATTCAATCGCAGGGTGCACGTTTGTTGTGGAATTATTTTGATTCTGGCACATCCATGTAATGGGGACTGAAAATTAAAATCTTAAAGGGAGCCTTTCCTCTTAATGACGCGTTGTTTGTTAAAGGATCAATTGAACTCAGGTGGGGTGAGTGACAATACGACTGTAGCCAAAAATGGGGTCCCACTGAGAATTACGAGGGAGGTATCAGCATGTTTGGAGGAACCTCAAGGTTTACGGAAGTACAAGGAACTTTTAGTCCCTCGAATAGCCCATAGCTTAATGTGTGCAGTAATTATGGAATGTTTAATGTCACATGGAAAAGAAAAATAGGAATAGCTGGAATGCTGAACATGGAGGATGCTGGAAGCAGGGGCAGAGCAAGGAGGGTGCAGTGGGTGCTGTCCACCCCAGGTGTCACCTCCGAGGGGTGTGTGTGTGACAAAACGCTGTGCGGCACTCAACGTCTGTGAGAGACGCTGTGGCTTCGGCGTGCGCAGGCTTCCCGCTGCAGCCAGACTCCTCGCCGCAAGGCACGCGATCTCTGAAATATGGCTATGAAATAAAGTCAAACCATTTTTTGCAGGCAAAAAAATAAATTTCAATGTGTGGGTGTGGGTGGGTGGGGGTGACAGTAAATTTCCCGCACCGGATACCACCTGACCTTGCTATGCCACTAGCTGGAAGGCATATTTCAGCGTAATGTCCTCTTGTTTTTCTATAATAATATCCTTCATTCTCTTAAGAATCCTGTGTTTTCCCCTCTCACATGCACATTTCGGCAATGGGTTGTTTTGACTGATTAATCATTGGCAAGATGGATGATTCACAATCTTTTCATTAGTTCTAATTAGTAGAGCCATACTCTCATTCCCCCCCTTATAAAATCCATAAGTATGATAGCATCGTCCATAATAGGAAAATATGTAAACAATCGCATTAAGAAGGTATGAATTTAAAACTTGGGAATCAAACACGAGTTGCAAGAATTTCTCCCTCTCCTGAATTCATTGTAGTTCTCAAAATAGTCTGGGGAACGAGAGGGAAGCGGTTTTGGGAATTAAGGAACACAAAGAAATTAGGGAATGGAAAAGGACTGCAACTCGGTGGTGGATCATCTGCCTTGCACGCAGAAAGTCCAAGGTTCAATTCCTGATATCTCCAGGTGGGACTGGGAATGTCCGCTGCCTGAAGCCCTGGAGGATTCTGCCAGCCAGGGTGGACAACACTGAGTGAGATGGAGTAATGTGTCTGACTCAGTGTAAGGCAGATTCCTTTGCTCCTACTGGTAGAATAGATGCTTTGCATTCAGAAAGCCCTGGATTTGTTCTCCCCATCTCCAGTTAAAAGCATCACAGATGGCTGCGTCAGGCAAGAGCCTTGATGAGCCACTGCCAGCCAGAGTAGACTATACTGGTCTCAGTAGACCAGCAGTATAAATGGAAATAAGGTTGGAAATGGGAGTAACTCGCTGATCCCATAATGAGCCTGTTTGCCACTTCAATCACCCTCCTCAGCTCTTCCAAGGAGCAACAGATATAATGAAGAAACAGTGGGAAATTCATTTATTCCACATAGGAAGGCTGCCCAATTAATCCGAGACCTACCTTGCAGCCTCGGAATATCTCTCCAAGCATCGGAACACGGCAGCTTGGCGAAGGTGGTTACGGAAATAGGCCGGGTTCAGAATTATGCTCCTTGGAAAACAGAAAACAAATATGCAAGTGAAAGATTGTTCTAAGGCCATTTAACACCTAGCTCTGGATAGCATGCAGGGTGTACGCAGACATTTCTCCTTCCTAGTTCTGTAATGGTCACATTTCTCCCAATACCGAACAATGAATTATCACATCTCTGTTGACAGCCGAGATAGACGAACAGGCATTATTAAAATGTCTATTAAAGCTGTGTCATAAATGTAATTTCATTCATAGCATTGCCTATTACGGAAGCAGCGGTTAAAACCCCCGTGAGCATATGTTCTGCTGCATTTAGTGAGCATATAAAAATCAGCAAGACGCTGCGCATTATTGTAATAATGCCTTTTGTTATCTGTCATCTGCATTTTTGGGGTTGTGATAATAATCGTACATTATGCATGCAAAAATCAACATCACAATGCCGAGACTAAAAGTGCTGCGAGAACCAAGCCATGGCAGTGGGAAGGCAGGCAATCTTTTCATTTTGCTTTATTGAGGCACCTTACAATTCTATCGCAAAAGGCAAGACCCCCACACCTGTTTGAAACTCCTTTGAAATCTTCGCACTCAGGGTTCCCATTTTAGATTGGAATGGTGGAGATGCAAGACTCAGCAATGATTCAAGACCCAGATCTTGCTTCTTTTTTAAAAAAAAGAGAGTAGAGAATGGAACTGAGTTCATTTAAAAAGCATTTGCCATGATTATTATATATATGGGTGTAGTTTGCAAATTGTACTTTGTGTGTGTGTGACTCCTAGAGATTTTGGGACATTCATCCAAGGGTTCCACAGTGAAGGCCAAACTAGATGAGATGTCATATCCATTTTTGCATTTAATGTGCACCTTTGTCGTTGCTGTGTGTGTGTGTGTTTTTAAAAAAATGCAAATAGCAGCCTCTGATGGGGGGGGATCGCTGAGATCACAGCAGACAGAAAGGGGCAGTTTAACCCTTTACTCCCCTGCTGTGGGCCCAGTGAAAATGGCTTCTATTCCTTGATACCAAAGGAAACTTTCCTCTCAATGCATATAACAGCTTCAGAGGAGTGATTTCCATAGGAATCGCAGCTGGGAAGGAAACAGCTATGGCTCCCTCTCTCTCTTTCTAATGTGATCACATCCTGATAATGATCAGCCTTGCATGTTAAAAGCGAATGCAGTTATAGGTGGGCAAAGTAATTCTACTGGTAACACACAGTGCTAGCTCACAGCAGACTTCTAGCAGTGGACAGACCCTTCATTAAATAAAAAATTAGATAAAGAAGTCCCACAGCCTCAATATATTTTTTTGGCATTTTAAAGATGAGCTAACTCAACTCAGAACTTCAGCACCTTAACAAACTTGATGATCACTGAGACTGCTGCAAAAAGATTTTAAAGGCGATTATTGCTTTTGCAAACTGTAGTCAACAGTTGATAATAGCTATATTGATTGTTCCTCCGTAGGCTATTGACTGTACCGCAGCTAAGCAATAGGACTGGGGGAGGGAATCAATCATTTTCTGGTAGTTAGCCACCCATTTCCTACTTTTAGAGCATGATGTGTTCTGATAGGTGTGTACACACACCCCTGCGACTAAGTTGTAGCAAAATCTCAGCAATTTGGTTCTCAGGTTTTCCTCCTTTTCAGACTGATTCCTTCCTCGTCTTATGACGATCTGCTCAACTGCTTTTGCTTTCCCTGCTCTGTGGAAGAGTACGATAGCACTTACTAATACCTTTGTAACTCACTTGCTAAATGCGGAGATCTGTAAGCTACTTTTGCTCGCTTGATAGTTTCAGGGCTTATCCAGATGATTGTTCAAAGCATGTCTGGACTATATTTTAACATAGTCCCCTAGAGCAGGCTTCCTTAAACTCGGCCCTCCAGATGTTTTTGGCCTACAACTCCCATGATCCCTAGCTAGCAGGACCAGTGGTCAGGGATGATGGGAATTGTAGTCTCAAAACATCTGGAGAGCCGAGTTTGAGGAAGCCTGCCCTAGAGCCTTGGCGAAAAGCAATAGCATACCATTCTAGTCCATGTGTGTAATCAAAGGCGGCCAAACTGCAGAGGGGTAGCAAGGGAGAAAACTTTGCCATGTCAAAAGATCAAGTTTATTTATCTTTTTCTTTAATCAGAGGAGAAGTGGAGCGAAAAGATGCAAAGCCTCCAAGGCGCTAAAAACAACAAGCGCAGATGGTACATTACACCCAGCAAACTGGCTAAAATGTATAAAACCAGTTCAAACCTTTGCTGGAGGTGTAAAGAACCAGAGGGAACAATGTACCACATGTGGTGGAGCTGTAAAAAACACAAAAAGCTTTTGGGAAGTTATTTATAATGAACTTTAAAAAAATGTTTAAATTAACGTTTACCAAAAAACCCAAAGCCTTCCTCTTAGGTATTATGGCATCAGGCATTCCAAAAGAAAGAAGGAGGATTTTTATGTATGCATCAACTGCAGCGAGAATGCTGATAGCCAAAGGGTGGAAAGGAGATAAAACACCAACTAAAGAGGAGTGGCAGGTTAAATTATTTGAGTATATAGAATTAGCAAACATGAAAGAAAAGGTCAGAGACCGGTCGATCCAAAAGTTTAACAAAGAAGGGGACATCTATAGAGTGTATTTAAAAGAACATTGTCCCCATACAAATCTTTAATATGCTTTGATTAACTCTTGTAATAACACAAGTTAAAAAGAATGCAAACAACATTTAATATTGGTTAAGTTTACTGAAAAACAGATGCAGTTAATAAGGAAATAAAGGATCCACGCAGAGGAGGTCGGACATCATCAGGCGGAGAAGAAAGTTACTTTCTTTTTTTTCTTTTTCGGGTTATAGTGTCCTTTTTTTGTATTGGTAGTGGTTTGCTTGTAATGCTTGTGTGTTTCGGTGTTTTAAGGTGATTGGATGTATTGTTTATAAACCGATAAAGATTGAACTGAAAACAACAACAACAACAACAACAACAACAAGCGCACCCATTCGGGAGAAGAAAAGCAAAAGGTTCACAAAAATGGCAGAGAAGGAGGCAGTCCTATTTCTCTGTCTCTTGCTTTAAAAAGAACAAGGGAGAAGAGCAACAGAAAAGTCCTTGTGCCCCTGAATAAAATTTTCTCAGGCCAGTTAATATACAACAGAGTTGGTTGCTTTTAGTATTCACATAACTGCCTCTATACTGATAGATGTGTCTGCTAACGCTCCCGTTCATCTGCCCAATGTTCTCCTCCTGAACTGTTTTACCAAGCTGCAGATGTACTGTTAGACAGATAACGGGGTGGGAATGGCCCCTCTGTGATTTCCCACCTTGGAGAAAACCCTCCAAAAATGTTCTGGACTCCTCCAGAAACCTCGAGCAGTAATTGTGTTGCAAAGAAGACATTGATGGTAGTATCACAGCAGGCCACAGCATGGCCAGAGAGCTAGTCTGAAGAAGAAGGCTCTGCAGAATACCCAGAGAAAAAGGATTCAGCTATGGATTGCCACCTTACGGCTGTGGATTTGAACCAGGCAGAGGGCTTTCTCGGTAGTGGCACCCTCCCTGTGGAACACCCTCCCTTCAGATGTCAAGGAGACAAAGAACTACACAACTTTTAGAAGATATCTGAAGGCAACCCTGCTTTGGGAGGTTTTAATGCTTGATGTTTTTGTTATGTTTTTAGATAAGCTGCCCAGAGTGGCTGGGGAAACCCGACCAGATGGGCAGGGTATAATAATAATAATAATAATAATAATAATAATAATAATAATTATTATTATTATTATTATTATTATTATTATTATTATTATTATTATTCCTCATGCAATGAAGAATAATCCATAGTGTTGCCTTACTTCCACATCCCAGGGCCACTCACTCCCAATAAGCTTCTGGCAGAGAAGGCAGAAGGTGTAACTCAAGGGTAGTCGGTGTGGTGTCCTCCAGGTGTTTCTGGATTACAACTCCCCTCAGGTATGTTCATTGGCCACCAAGGGATGCTAGGCTGTCAAGAACCAAGTCACACTCATGGACCTGCGCTCAATGGACCTCCATTTAAGCATCTTCCCCTTGCTTCTGGGAGCTGTCCCAGGTCCTGACTTTTCCATAGCAAGTTTCTCCGTCTCTTTCATTTACACTGACGGCAAATTTCTACCTGAAGTGCTTAAAACCCACCATAATGTAACATAATAATATAAACTCTTTTGACTGCCATCTAGCAGCAGCCATCCCATTATGCTACAACAGCTTTCCTTCTCCCTCCTCCCTCCTGATTCTTTCTCCTTTCGGATTGTAAGCCCTAGAGCAGGGACTGTTTTATTACGGATCTTTGTAAGCTGCTTTGGGAACTTTTTGTTTCCCTTTTCCTTGGGCTGAAAAGTGGAGTAAAACCCCTTCAGGTAAATGAATAAATAAATAATAAAGAGAGCAGAAGAGAACTGTAATGAAAAAGTTGGGGTTAGCTTGTTTTTTGTAGTTGCCCAGTTTTACTGCCCAACAGTGCAAATTCTCTATGTTTCTACACAGAAGTAAATTCTGTGGGGCTTAATTCCAGGTAAGTGGAGTTAGAATTGCTAATAACATATAGATATATTTTGTTGAATTGTGTGTGGGTGTGGGTGAAATTCACTAAAAGTACAAATAATGTGAATTAATTAACTAATTATTCCTGCATTGCAGGGGGTTGGACTAGATGACCCTTGGGTCCCTTCCAACTCTAAGATTCTATTATTCTATGAACGAAGGAAAACATTTCCAGTACCTCAAATTCTCCTTGCACAGTGAGCTGTTAATGGGCAGAAGATCAAAAAGAATAACAATGGAGGCTTCTGGCAAATGTATTGTTGGTTGTCAGCCATAATTCATTCTTTCTTTCTCTGTGTGTCAGTTTTTGAGCACACACACACACACACACACACACACACACGTGTTTGAATTAAGAGAAATATGAAAGTAAACCACTGTATATGGATATCAGACCTGTCATCTTGTGATGCGTCCCTCCTGCCACTCTTAAATGGCTGCACTAAAGCAAACATGAAATAGATTTTCATTTATTTTTCATCTTCCCTGTAATCTAAAGACTGTCCTGTAAATGTCTTCAGTAAATCACTTGGTCAGTTTTCCCTCAACCAAGCAGCCTGTAAGTAATATAGTATATCAACCCATTTTTTGACATTTTCATTTTTTCATCTTGACATCTTCTCAAAAAAAACCTTCAAAATAGTATGCTGTTGTCCCTATTATCTGTCCTTCCTTTAAAAAAAGAAAAAGAAAAAAGAGAGGGGACTAGGAATCAT
The DNA here is from genome assembly GCA_034641385.1 of Darevskia mixta. Taxonomy (NCBI): domain Eukaryota; kingdom Metazoa; phylum Chordata; class Lepidosauria; order Squamata; family Lacertidae; genus Darevskia; species Darevskia mixta. Next base: position 8,707,298 of record JAWWNH010000091.1, on the reverse strand, counting down.
CTCTCCACAGAAAAGAAGCTACCAGTGCATATGAACAAAGAATGTCCGTATTAAACCATCATTCTCTGCCTATAGTTGGTTGTTCACATTTACTGTCCAGCTCCCAAGAAACAGATACACCGAGAAAATGAAGGTGCTGTATGAAAGATTGATTCTTAAAAGTCAGTTGACTTTTACGCCTCAGTAACAATCTCATTAAGGGACATGGGTGGCGCTGTGGGTTAAACCACAGAGCCTAGGGCTTGCTGATCAGAAGGTCGGCGGTTCGAATCCCCGCGACGGGGTGAGCTCCCGTTGCTCGGTTCCAGCTCCTGCCAACCTAGCAGTTCAAAAGCACATCAAAGTGCAAGTAGATAAATAGGTACCGCTGCAGCGGGAAGGTAAACGGTGTTTCGGTGCGCTGCTCTGGTTCGCCAGAAGCGGCTTAGTCATGCTGGCCACATGACCCGGAAGCTGTCTGCGGACAAACGCCAGCTCCCTTGGCCTATAGAGCGAGATGAGCGCCCCAACCCCAGTGTCGTCCGCGACTGGACCGAACGGTCAAGGGTACCTTTACCTTTTAACATTCTTGCCCCCCCCCCTCTCCCCTGCAATTGGGTCTGGGCGAAAAGACAGTTATCTGTGAACAACCTCATTTGTGTTAATAGAATCCTACTTGCAAAGCCTGGGGTTTAAAAAATCATATATATTTTTTAAAATGCAGTGAACTCTTAGACTTGATCTAGAGGGTTGGTCCAAGACAAATGCATCAAAAGATGTGTGTGCCCCTACTTCAAGGTGCATAGTATTCAGCGCCAATCAAGTTATTTTGGCACCTGAGGCAGATTTTCACACAAGTGCATCTTCCCCCTCCCCAGCAATAAAAGTACAACAATAAAAAAGCTAAATAGATAACGTTTTGCTGCTCTTTCAAAGCTAACAATAGCTATGCACAAAAGCAACGGTTAAATAGCCAGCAATTTCCTACTCTTTCATGAGATCCTAAGCCTGCTGTCTCAGACAGCTGACTCACTCAACCGAATGGAATGACAGGCTTTGAAGTTGATCCACATATGCAGCCGAATGAGGTGGTAGAGTCCTGAAATGGCAGTGTGGACTGTTCCACTTCTGACTACAGGTGGGAATCCAACAACTAAGCACATCAGGAGGTCCTTAGTCTTCTCCCTTCTGGGCTAGCTTTCTACTTCCACCCACAAAAAGAATGACGGAAAAAGAGGTATCTTCCACCTGCATCCTGAAGTGGGACAACCCATCCATTGTACCACCTCAAGAAACTACACTTTTAGGCTCCATCTACTATCTTTGGCCCCATCCGCACTCAACATTTAGAGCAGCATCACACCACGTTAAACAGTTGTGCTTCCCCCCAAAGAATCCTGGGAACTGCAGTTTGTTAAGGGTGCTGAAAGTTGTTAGGAGACCACAGTTTCCCTCAGGAAGCTGCAATTATCACAGTGGCTTAACAACCATTCCCTCTTCCCTGGGAAAAATGCCTATCAAATTCATCTCTCACACAAAAGAATAATAATGCTGAGGGCTGTATTCTACTAAAAATTCTGGCGGCACAAAGTTTTTGCTTGTACAGTGGGACTCTCACACCCCGCCCAAGCATGTACCCTGTGCTCCAGAGGCTTGGGAGCACCCCTAAGACATATTTAGGGGTGTGTATGACAAGAGGAGGGACGCGGGTGGCTCTGTGGTCTAAACCACTGAGCCTAGGGCTTGCCGATCGGAAGGTCAGCGGTTCGAATCCCTGCGACAGGTTGAGCTCCCATTGCTGGGTCCCAGCTCCTGCCAACCTAGCAGTTCAAAAGCACGTCAAAGTGCAAGTAGATAAATAGGTAAACGGCGTTTCCGTGCACTGGTCTGGTTTCGCCAGAAGCAGCTTAGTCATGCTGGCCACATGACCCAGAAAAACTGTCTGTGGACAAACGTCGGCTCCCTCAGCCAGTAAAGTGAGATGAGCGGCGCAACCCCAGAGTCGTTCGCGACTGGTCTTAACTGTCAGGGGTCCTTTACCTTTACCTTTTTATGACAAGAGGAGAAGAAGGGGAACATTTTGTTGTGCAAACAGAAATAGCTGCACTGACGGAATGATTGCCATAGTGTTATGTTGGATTCTACCCTGACAACCCCAAGTGTAAAGACTCACAAAATGTACGTGGAAACCACATACTAAGGGGGCAGAAGGAAGAGGGTTGTGTTTGGGCAAATGGGCCTGTGTGTTGGCTGGGCTGCTCATGCTTGAATGGGTTGTTTATTTAACCTCAGTAGAAACCTAGTTGAATTGTCACCAATATTTTTAGGCCACTTGGATGGAGAATGTATTTTGCAAGCTCACAATATTTGCAACACCATTGGTGGGGTGGGGTGGGGGGGGAAGAAATCTGTTCGTAATTGCAAACAGATTAATCTGTCCTCCATCTCTGGATTCATTAACTATGGAAGAGAACAGGGAGATTGTTTCTTCTGATGCTCTCCCACCCCTGCCCTGTTCGCAAAATAAAAAAGGAGCTTGTTTTCGAGCCTCTGGTTCAGCATCCTGAATTACTCCCAATACAGACGGACAGGTTTTGCTTTCCCCTGTCTTGTTCACATAGTACGTAGCTGACTGATTTCCCAACAGAATAAGGACTAATTTCTTGACTAGCCAAATCTTGCTAATGTCTTTATAGCTGTTGTCATTTCGAAGAGGAGACGTATCATTACTTTTTGTGAAACCTGTTTGCGTTTGCTTTAATCTTCCCGCTGTAGCTATAATTTCTACTCCTTCGGGGCAAAAATCAGAAAGAAAAGTACCCACCCCCAAATATAGTAAGCCAGACCACTCTTTCACAGAGAGATCAGGACCAATGGGTGTGCGTATTGCTCTTCTAATTCAGCAGGGACAACGTCGAATTTATGGATGCCACTGTAATCCAATAGGTTTGATCTGTGACCCAGATATTATGGTCCCTCTGCAGCAGACAATTATCTCAAATCCTCTTCATATCCAATCCAATCCTTTCCAGTTTACTTTCCATGCCAGGTAAACATTCTTGCTGGCTGCATGTTTAAATTTGTGTGTGATTGTAATTAGCACATTCTATTTTTGCAAAATTTAAGAAGGAGACACATGTTTGTGTGTTTGTGCGATCAAAGGGGGAGGATGAATCCCAATGAAAATTACCGCTCCCGTGCCCATCAACAAGCTGCCATTTGTGCTGGGAAGGAAGCCTCCATTGGTGCAAATGGTTTATTGCATATCTTATTTTACTGTTTTATTGTAGGTTTTTATAGTAAACTGTTGCGTCTCTCGTGATAAAAAGCAGATAGATACACAGAGTCACCAAGCAAGCTTTGGTAATTTTTCCTAGGGAGAGGCATTAGTCTATGAGCATAAACAAGTTCTTTAAAACAATGGGGAATAGAAAGTAAAGACCCTGTTTAGGGAAGTTTTTAATGTTTGATGTTTCATTGTGTTTTTAATATTCTGTTGGGAGCCGCCCAGAGTGGCTGGGGAAACCAAGCCAGATGGGCGGAGTATAAATAATAAAATTATTATTATTACTATTACCTGTGGGGAAAAGCTGGTGGTCCAGGCAAACCACCAGGCAAACATCTCTAGATCAGTGGTGGGCCTCCTCCAGATGTTTTGGACTACAATTCCTATCAGCCTCAGCCAGCACAGCCAGTGGTCAAGAATGATGGGAGTTGTAGTCCACAACATCTGGAGAGCACCACATTGGCTAGCCCTGCTCTATAATATTTTGTGTGACTTGGAAAGTGCCAAATTTAGCCATTTCACAGTGGAACAAGACTTTAAACTACTTGAAGAAGTGACCTCATTGTCTGATGGGATGTTTCCTCCACCTGTTAGGTAAAGCTACCCAATTTTGCTCATATCGACGCTTTTACCTGACATAGCACCTGAAACTAGTTCTCACCTCTGTTGGTATAAAGATTGCCTAGCATATTTTTTGTCAGGGCCTGAAAATGGTCCAGAATGTTTCCTAGATGCAAAATGGACTGTAGTGACTCAGCAATCCGTTCTCATACTAAGTCATTGTTTACTGGAAGGTTCCAGGCCACCTGAGGCCTCCATACATAGCTGCATGCAGGCGTGAGAGTCAGTCAGTCTTTCTTTTGTTTTCAAGCTATGCAGTTCACTGGCGTCTCTCTGTAACTGCTTTTTGAACTATGCACCCAGCCAGGGATCTGGTCGAGGACTTGCAACCACTATGCTTATTGAAATGCCCCAGTAAAGCATACTTGCTGATGGAGTGAGCTGTTCGTGTGATTCATTTGCTGCCAGCTCTCTGCTGAGTTACTCTGCTGAACTCTTTATATGCCCTGGGGCCTGAGAGACCAGGCATGCATACCAGGAAAGCCCTGGGGAGCGTCAGGACTCTAATCCTGACAATTTTTATTCCCCCTTTCCTCCTACCTAAGGATGGAGATGGACCTGGGTAACAGCTGGTTTTTGTAACCCCAAAGCATGGAATCGGACATTGTTATGTTTCACTTTCTCAAAAGGTACCTAAAATATCCTCCTCTGAATGACTGTTACCTTCTCCCACATTCTGCCTTAGGCTTTTTATCAAACTTGGTGACTTTATCAGCAGATGACCTTTCTCTCTCTCTCTCCCATCCCCATGTTTTCCATCTAGACAGATGAAGAATTTGGGAGAATCTGGAAGTCTCAATGCTATTTTGTGATATTTTGGTTGGCCCAATAAAAGTACTGTCCTAATATTGATTGTGGATACCCCCACCCTAGAAAATGACAACTCCTTCATGCCCTAGTTTCTATAAGATGAAGTACACTGAAGGTTGAGAATGTAAAGGTAAAGGGACCCCTGACCATTAGGTCCAGTCATGGACGACTCTGGGGTTGCGGCGCTCATCTCGCTTTACTGGCTGAGGGAGCCGGCGTACAGCTTCCAGGTCATGTGGCCAGCATGACTAAGCCACTTCTGGCGAACCAGAGCAGCGCACGGAAACGCCGTTTACCTTCCTGCCGGAGCGGTACCTATTTATCTACTTGCACTTTGACGTGCTTTCGAACTGCTAGGTTGGCAGGAGCAGGGACCGAGCAACGGGAGCTCACCCCGTTGCGGGGATTCGAACCGCTGACCTTCTGATCGGCAAGCCCTAGGCTCTGTGGTTTAACCCACAGTGCCACCCGCGTCCCTAGGTTGATAATGTGCCTGCCTCCTATGTAGCCACTGTAGCTGAATCTAAACCACTCAGTAATTGTAGACTTATTTTGCATTTAGGTAACAACAACAACAACAACTACATACACACAAACTCTACTGTTTCCCAATAATGCCTTACACTCTCATGAATTCGTACCCATTATTTTTAATGCATAGTAATGTTACATGGAACATGTAGTGGTAAGAGAGAGCGAGAGAGACACAGACTCTGTGATGTGGAAAATAACCTGCATTAAAAGGTATTAGGAATGTACCTAATAAATTTTGACAATGTCCTTAGGCACATTACTTTAGCACTGTGTGGAAACTCTACTTTGTCAAAGGCTATTTCAGCCTCACAAATAATATAAAATAAGGGGCCAAAATTAGGTTTTAACCCCGTAGCACTTATGTGTTAAACTCAGTGCAACTCAACTTCTAATTAAACATGTATAAGCTTCGGTTGCACAGTATAACTCCCTAACTGCATTAATGTCAGTGGGAGAGAGGTAGGCACCTGCTGATCTCTCCCATGAAGTCAGCGGGACGCATGTACTTAACTCTGGCTGGATCGGGACCAGTTTGTTTTAATTTGGAAGCTTAAGGAAGCTGCTGTTTGGGGTTAGACTCCACATCTGGATCTTATTACCTCTGGAAGCACTGAATTCAGGATGCAATCAGTCCTGCTGCAAATGCAATGGAGGTGTGCTGACTCATTGTTTTGTCCCTGACCTGACGATTCCCCTCTGTTTCCAGAGAAGGATCTATCCATTAACAGAGACAGCAGAACAGCCCCCCCCCCCGATTATAATTTATCTGTCTGCAAGCTTTGCAATTTTTAATGCAAAATTGATCAGCAAACCATTTCCATCCCAAACCATGGGAACAGACTGATCTGGATATATGCTCTTCCCTGTAGATTGTGACCTTGATCAGTATAAATCTTATAATAGTTCTTTGTATAAAGCACACTTTTGTTTATGAAAACTACCACTCTTCCTCCCTTTTATGAAAAAAAATCTATGTGAAGAGTAATATCCTTTACAGAATTTATTTCATGCTGATTTACATTCTTGGATGCTTGTTATAATTGGTTTACAGAAGATACAATTTCTGGGTTTTCTTTTTCTGGAATTTCTTTCCTTGATTTATGACTCCTGTCTTTTTTCTTGGAAGATTTAAGTGACAAACATTGATATGTGTTATCTATTTGTTGGATTAAATATGGATCCTGCACTACGCAGAGATTGCAGGGGTAGGCACCATGTTAACGGTAGGAAATAAATGTCAAAGTAGGAGCAGCTGTGAAACATTTGCCCAGTTCTGTCTCTAGACAGGATTGTAAAAGGGACTGCACCAGATTATTGACTGGGAGGGGGTACACATTTGCATATTTTTAGATTGTTATAAAATGTTTTTAGTTTTATAATATATTTAATTTTATTCTATTGTTTTATCACTTATATGATTGCCACCTTTCATTCATTCATTCATTCATTCATTCATTTATTTCCAGTGAGCACCCCACTGAAAGCAATGAAGCACAGATAGATTAATCCTCACTTGGAAGTGCCATAACTCAGTGATAGAGCATGTACTTTTATACAGAAGGTCTCAGGTTTAGTCCCTGGAGAGTCATTGCTAGTCCATGCAGACAGTATTGAGGAAGGTCAGGGGTCAGCAAACCTTGTGGTGGGCTGGACTATATTTTTTTTGGGGGGGGGGGATGAACGAATTCCTTTGCCCCACAAATAACCCAGAGATGCATTTTAAATAAAAGGGCACATTCTACTCATGTAAAAACACCAGACACACGCCACAAATAACCCAGAGATGCATTTTAAATAAAAGGGCACATTCTACTCATGTAAAAACACTAGACAGGCTCCACAAATAACCCAGAGATGCATTTTAAATAAAAGGGCACATTCTACTCATGTAAAAACACCAGACACACGCCACAAATAACCCAGAGATGCATTTTAAATAAAAGGGCACATTCTACTCATGTAAAAACACTAGACAGGCTCCACAAATAACCCAGAGATGCATTTTAAATAAAAGGGCACATTCTACTCATGTAAAAACACCAGACAGGCTCCACAAATAACTCAGAGATGCATTTTAAATAAAAGGGCACATTCTACTCATGTAAAAACACCAGACAGGCTCCACAAATAACCCAGAGATGCATTTTAAATAAAAGCACACATTCTACTCATGTAAAAACACCAGACAGGCTCCACAAATAACCCAGAGATGCATTTTAAATAAAAGGGCACATTCTACTCATGTAAAAACACCAGACACACGCCACAAATAACCCAGAGATGCATTTTAAATAAAAGGGCACATTCTACTCATGTAAAAACACTAGACAGGCTCCACAAATAACCCAGAGATGCATTTTAAATAAAAGGGCACATTCTACTCATGTAAAAACACCAGACAGGCTCCACAAATAACTCAGAGATGCATTTTAAATAAAAGGGCACATTCTACTCATGTAAAAACACCAGACAGGCTCCACAAATAACCCAGAGATGCATTTTAAATAAAAGGACACATTCTGCTCATGTAAAAACATGATGATTACCGGACCATCCATGGGCCGGATTTAGAAGGTGATTGGGCCGGATCCGGCCCCCGGGCCTTAGTTTGCCTACCCATGAGGTAGATGGACCATATAATCTGACTTGGGGTAAAGTCCTATAGGTGTTTCAATGCAGATCTGATTTGTACCTGCAATACCTGATCTGGCAGGTGAGGCATATATTGTGAAGTGTTTCCACTTGATTGGGGCAATTCTGGTTCATGGTTTCATCATATACTAAATATAGATATTTGCTAACTTAGATACCTGACACTACAGCCTGTTTTAAAACAGACTTGCAGGCTGCTGTTCACCACGATCCAAAGAGCCCCTTTACACAGGGACACTCACTTACACATTCAAAGGAGGGCTATCTGTAGGGCTGACCATACCATGAAGCAATATGAAGCAGTTGCTTCAACCAGTGGACTCCAGAGGGAGTGCTATTTTCCTGTCTCCAATATCTACTTCTACATACAATGAGCTTCCGAGGGTTATTTTAATCATGGACTTGTCAAGGGAGAAAGAGTTAACCATCCTCAATCAGGGGTGTCAACTTGAATGAAATATCGCGGGGGCCCAGGTAAGTCCTGCCCCGCATAATCAATCACATGACATGGTGTACGCACACTGTTTGAATGGCAATGTCCATCAACTTTCCGGGGGCCTAGCTCCCTCAAATATTTTTTTCTCGTGGGGACCGAAGCTCCCACGGCCCCTAGGAGTTGGCTCCTATGCCTCAAGCCAAATCTTCCTGCAGTTGCTTTAAAAAAAACACAAAAAGATGCCAGGAGATCTCTGCATGGTGTGTAGGTTGCCCCTGACAAGCCACCCAAAATAATAACACAACTAAATCAAAGTTGTATAGCAATGTTCATAGGATGCTCAGAACCGGTCTGATTGCTTTCATATGTGCCAGAAGTTGCATTGTATCTCTCTCGAGGCATCCTTAAAGGTTTGAGGCTTCTTTCCAAGGCTTCTTTTGAGACTAGGGTGAAAAACTCTGCCTCTTAGATTATGGTGAGCAACAGAAAGGCAAAACAGCACCGCAAGGTTATGGAGGCTGTTAATTGACTCCTCAGACCTCCACTGGTTTGCCATCTGGCATAATTCGAAACTGCCTTCTGCAGCAAAACAGAAGATCTCACTTCATTTTTACTAGGATCTTTATAGCCTCGGCCCAGTGTACCTGAAGGAGCGTCTCTACCCCCATCATTCTGCCCAGACACTGAGGTCCAGCTCCGAGGGCCTTCTGGCGGTTCCCTCCCTGTGAGAAGTGAGGTTACAGGGAACCAGGCAGAGGGCCTTCTCGGTAGTGGTGCCCGCCCTGTGGAACGCCCTCCCATCAGATGTCAAAGGAATAAACAACTACCTGACGTTTAGAAGACATCTGAAGGCAGCCCTGTTTAGGGAAGTTTTTAATGTTTTATTGTGTTTTTAATATTCTGTTGGGAGCTGCCCAGGGTGGCTGTGGAAACCCAGCCAGACGGGAAGGGTATAAATAATAAATAATAAATAATAAATAATAAATTCTTCTTATTATTCTACATGCCCTCTCTCTCCATGCCCTAATGCCTGAGCCAGGGGTGCCAGCTCATGGAGATTGAGCTGTTTTGGGCTCCCCCAATATCCTTTGGTAGAGGGCCGGGGCCCCCCAATGTTGAGGGGATGGAGGAGGCCTAGTGCGGAGCCAAGTGTGGTTTCAGCGGCTGGCCGGCTCCTCCTCCTACCGTGAAAGGAGGCCGAGCGCCACACTGTGCTTGGTTCAGCGCTTGGCCTCCTCCCGAAGATGCAACATTTTGTTTGTGACATCACATGCGCACGTTGCGCGGGGCGATGCCGGGACCCCTCATTTTTTGGCACAGGTTGGTGCCTCTGGCCTGAGCCAAAAGAACAGGACTCCAGGTAAAGAAGTGAGCAGGTCACTGTTATGACTTTAAGAGCTGGGTGTTTGAAAGGAGAACCCTTTACCACCAGCTTTCACCAATGCTCATGGAGTTCACCCCCCCCCCCGAAAAGCTAAACCAAACCAATCTGTTTACAATTTCTTCTGTTGGAATAAAAGCGAACAAAAATAACTTTGCACATTTTTTAAAAAAAACCTAATTAGCTACCTTATTGTTTAACAAGTGCTGCCTGCGTTTAATCCTACCCCATGACACCTTTACCCTTTGGGCGTCTTTTTGGCCAAGGAGTGACATACAAATGCTCTAAACAAATAATGAATAATAGTGTCCCCGAACTGCCTTCGAAGAAAGAATCCAGTTTGCTCTTGATTAAGAGGGATAAGGGATCACCCAGCTAATCATAAACAGAAAATGAAGATTTGAATCAGCCTTGTGCCACAGTTGCTACCTAACCTCTCTAAAGTAGTAATGAGAGTTAAGACTCAACAGAAATGACTTTCTTAAAAAAAAAAAATACATAATGGATGGTTCAAGGGCTATTTATAGTTTGAATTCTCAGTATAATTTATTTATCCTTTTTCTTTTCTTTAGGGAAAAATATAGCTATTGATTATACTTCAGCTTCTGCCTGTGTTAATTGTATCCCAGAATATTTTCGTATTGAAGCGCTGCATGTATCTGCTCCTGGTGACCCGCTTTGAGTAATGTGGCAGGCGTACGGACGGCAGATTTACTCTGCCTTGTAAATTGGCTTTAATTATTGTGAGTTTGGCTATCGTCCCCTGGCATTTCCCCCCTTTCCTCTTATGCCCTCAGAATGGGCAAGCGGTTTGCAACTGGTCCATGCTTATCTCTTTGGCGGCATTACAGAGGCTCGTCTATATATAAATATGTGATTGTTAGCTCCATTATAGCATGTAAGCACACCTGGATCCAGAGAAGAGCAGCCGCCCAAGCAGTTCTCCCGTCCGTGTCAGTGGATGGCCCCATGTACATGCAAACTTGAGCACTGTTTACTTATAAATTGGACTTGCAACAAAATGTTGCAGTGTGGAGTGCTTCTGTTCAGGGTTCCAGCCAGCCATGCCATCTTCCAAAGTACTCCATGCCATTCCTTTCCCCCGATAGTTTTCCAGGAGTCTTTCGTGGCCAGTGAGTATGTTCAGCCCTTAGTGGGCTGTTCTTTTTATTCCCCCCCCCCCGTAGAGTTATTTGTACCCCCTGCTTCCAAAGTTGCTTATACGCTTGCAGATCTTGCCTCCCTCCCTCTTGTATGTGTGGTGGATGGGCCCCCCCACTGTTTTGCTTATGTAAGTATTGAAATTCGGAGAACTACGTTATAGGTACAGTCGTACCTTGATTCCCGAACGAAATCCGTTATGGATATCCGTTTGATTTCCGAAAACACCCGAAAACCAAGGCACGGCTTCCGATTGGCTGCAGGAGCTTCCTGCACTCAATCGGAAGCCGCGGAAGCCGCATCGGACGTTCAGCTTCCAAAAAACCTTCACGAACTGGAATACTCACTTCTGGGTTTGCGGCGTTTGTGAGCCAAAACGTTCGAGTCGCAAGACGTTCAGGAACCAAGATAAGACTGTACCTCGAAAGATTTATATGCCACTTTACAGCTTTAGCGTGGAACCATGGCAAAACACAAAAGTAGTATAAAATACGCAAGACAAGACAAGGCAGGGAGGGCTGGGGGAGCCTGAATATGTTCAGGTGTTCCATCTCTTTGCAGGAGTGGGGAGATGAATAGCATTGCATGCCAGCTCAGTCCCCGCGTCATCAGAAGCAGCTTCCAGGGGTGGAGCGGCGACACTAGCTTCTTCCTGGCACTTCCGCTGGTGTGTTTGCACCATGCTGACCTCCTTGCTTTCTCAGCCCTCTCCATTCCAGCAAGCAACAGCGACCCAACTGCCAGGAAGCAGGTGTAGCTGTTTTGCCCCACCTGGTGAGTCCCATCTGCCTGTTGTGTTGGTCTAGCTTCATGGGTTAGGGCTAAAATCTGCACTGGGAAGCTGGCTCTAGTTGTGCAAGATGTCAGGAATGTAACAGAGGTACTGGGGCTAGCAAACATGTCCTCACTCTCCCTAATGGGAAACAGGTGAGGAGGAAATGCCTGTTCAGAGAATATTCCATGCGGAAAAGGATTAAACTCTCCCTCCCCATCTCCAGAGATTCTCCTCGGACCCTCATGCAGCAGATATATCTCTATCTCTATATCTATATCACTATCTGTTAAGGTTGCCATATTTTAAAAAGTGAAAATCTGGACACAAAAGTTTTTGGCCAAATTGGTTGAGTCTTTTTAAAGTTTTTGAGCTATTATTAAGGAAGTTCCAAACGTATATCATTTTCAATATCTATATCCACAACATGCAAGCTAATGTCTAGTTTGTCTCTAAAAGTGAACGTTTTCGGGAGCAGGAGTGAACTGTTCTTCTTAGTTCGCTTTGGAAAAACAACATAGCTTTGAGAAATATTGCACTAACTGCAGTGGATGGGAAACGGATAATGAATTGAAAGGAGGGAAAAATAAGTGAACGATTAATTGTAATGAATGGAAAATGCAATAGATAAAAGTGTGTTATATAATGCAGCTGGAAAGAGCGGAAATGGAAACGCCAGGGAGGAAGGGTGGGAAGTCAACTTATAAAAATTCTTCTAGATTTGTATTACCGGTAAATTTGAAGTTAAATGGTTAAAAATCTTTGAAACTCAATAAAAATTAATTGGCAAGAAAGAGAGAAAATGTGCTAAAATCTCAAGGTAGGACTGTAAGGTAGGCATAGGAATGACCTTCCAAGGGACCACATGCCACTGATGGGCGGAGCCAGAGGAAGAAATGGGTGGAGCAATGGATGTAAATTTTGCCTTTGCACAGTAGTTCCTACAATACATTTCTACACCACCCTCCATTCAGTCAGACACCATCCTAGTTTAAGGGTACATTCCAGCCAGTCATAAATACCCTAGGAGGTGTGGCCTGGGATGAGTACTACGTGCCAAGTAGGGAGGCCCGGCATGTCACATTTGGCCCCCAGCCATTAGGTTCCTGATCTCTGCTGAATGGGCACCTCCCCATGCTAACAGTGGGTTTTTTTAATGCTGGATTTTATTACGTTAAAAACTGTATTTATGCATGCAACGGGCTATTATTCTTTCCTTGTACAAAAGCTGCCACAAATATCTACATAATTGTTATGCATTATGTTCATTATGCAAACATTATCATCTGGAAAGTTGGTCACTCAACTACAGATAAGTTAATAAAAGGGTTGCTTGAGTAATTTGTGCAATATTTCCTGCCCCAGTAATTAAGAAACAATGACCAACTTAAGGCGGCCATCCGTCTTCCATAACGTCCTTTGCATAAGAGAATGAAGAAAGTTTTAACCCCTACCCCGAGCCTCGTGTAATTGCTTAGTTGACCTGCCCCTAGTCTCTCGCACGAGCAGTTGGAACTTTAGCTTGTTAAGAGTACTGAGAGTTGTTAGGAGACCCCCTCACAGAGCTACAATTCCCAGAGTTCCCTGGAAAGGATTGATCGTTAAACTGCTCTGGGAACTGTAGCTCTGTGAAGGGAAGAAGGGTCTTCTACGGTTGCCTTTGGGCAAGAGATACAGAACAATTAAATCAAGAACAAATAGACTAAAAAACAGTTTTTATCCAAGAGCTATAACTATTTTAAATGCTGTAACCAAATGATATGATCTTTGGGGAGTCGCGATGGATGGTATGTATGTGTATGTGTGGTTGTAAATGTATAAATGCGTATATGAGGCTGTAAATGTGGGATGGCATTCAATTTTGTTGTACTACGTACAATGACAATAAAGCATCTATCATCTATCTATCATCTATCTATCTATCTATCTATCTATCTATCTATCTATCTATCTATCTATCTATCTAAACGCTACTGCATGAACGTAGGCCTGTCAACAAATGCTGAGACACGTGCGCATATGTTAGCTGAGATACAGGCGAATGCCTCCCACATGTCTCCGTGAATCTGGCAGTCCCCATTATCACATACAGGGGTGATTCACCCTACTTTCTGGTCACACCTTGTACATCATACATTTTCCAAAACAACCCCCCCAACCCACCACTTCCCTCAGGACTTCCCAGTCCACCCCCGCATGGCATTCTAATGAAACCATCTTTTGCTGCATATCCTTTTCGGGAAGAGGGGTCTTCTAACAACTCTCAGCATCCTTAACAAGCTGCAGTTTCCAGGATTCTTTGGGTGAAGCCATGACCGTTAAAGTGCCATCATGTATTGTACTTTAATACTGGTACAGGATCCTTTCCCCTTCGTGGATCACTGCCTTGTCGTGGCGAAGGGGCTTGAATAACTCCAAGAAGCTATGACCTATGCCATGCAGGGCCACCCAAGATGGACAGGTCATAGCTGAGAGTTTAGACTAAATGTGATCCACCTGGAGAAGGAACTGGCAAACCACTCCAGTATTTTGCCAAGAAAACTCCATGGACATAAGGAGAAGCTTTGAGAAGAAAGTGAGAGTTTCCAAGGCATGCTCTGGTTCATGGGGTCACGGAGAGTCGAACACGACTAAGACGACTAAACAACCAACAACAACAACAACAACAACAACAACAGTATCATTTACTGCATCTGAATCAGGGAACGGGCTAATTTATGGGGTGCAGGAGAGGCTGTGTGGCACACACACCCCTCACTCCTCCAGCATCTTGGCACAGTTCCCCACCCTTCAGCATCCACTGCCTAAGGCACCTGCTGCACTTTGCCCAATGGTATGGCCGGCCCTGTCTTATCAGTGGGGGTAATTGGCATCCCTATCAAGGTTCTGTGCTGCATGGATAAGTCTCTGTCTTCTGCCCCAGTACCACATCTACTGTACTTCCTTTGCCGCTGCCACAATTGTTGGCGGTGGGGCCTTGGGAAGGGCAGAAAAATTTGCCGAGGGGTGGGAATCAAACCCCTGCACTGGGGGCCAACATACATAGCATTTCAGGCTAAAACCCTGATTTCCAGAGCATTCAACCCTACTGATTTCAGAGGGGACAAACACAAGGGACTAGGTGCGGATTTGCAAGGTTAGAGGCTCATGCAAGGAGACTGACGTGGCTGGAAGCTAACAGGCAGGTAGTGTAGTTGCCATGGCACCTCCACTTTCTGGACCACGGGATCAAGCATGAGCTCTTGAACATGCTTCCTTTGTGCAAGACTGATTTGTGTGCCTGTGTTTACAATATAAGCACTCAAAAGCCTTCTCTGGAAAGATTGCATCAAAATGTGTGTCCCCCCCCTTCCGTTCTTACCTGTGCGAATGATTCAGAGCGAGGTCGGGCTTCCTCATCTTCAAGTAGCAGATTACAAGCTTTGTTTCAATAAAACTGGCAATACTTGAGATGTCTTTCGGAGAGGCTTCAAAGGGCTTCCCTAAAGCTGCACCTTTGCTGCAAAGCTTGCGAGAAATAACAACAACACCCACTTACTGGCGGTACAAAACCGTGTGACAAGTACATTACATACCTCGACGAAAAGCAGAATAATCAAAGCAGGGTGGTGTTCAAAGCACTCTGCACACGTCAATGTATTGCAGGGTTACAACACCCCTGGATGATGGTAGGCCAGTATTTCATTGCAGCTGTGGGGAGGAACTGAGGGCTGAGAGACTGAGTTCATGGTAGGGGCAACAATTGAAGCAGGGTGGGATTTTTGGTTCATCCACAGCAGCAGTCTAAGCAATTGTCCTTTACTTGTCCTCACCAGATGAGCTGCATATATTCAGGGCCGGTCCGCCCATGAGGCAGCCTGAGGCAGACGCCTCAGACGTCTGAATCCCACTGAGGCACCAGCTATTGGAGAAGTGGTAGCTTCAGCGGCGGCGACAGCTTCCAGCGAAATCTCACGAGATCTTGTGCACTTTGCAAGATCTCACGAGAGTTCTGCAAGATCTTGGTGGAACCCACCACCTCTGCTGGCTTCATGGGGGCTGACCCAGGTAAGGAAGGTTTTGGCAGCAGTGGGGATGGCACCCCCCTATTCTGCCTCAGGCGGTGAAATGGGACGGGCCTTCCCTGCATATATGTGTAAATAGAACCATATATCCTAAAGACACTACAGTCTCCGCCGGCCTTCATTCCAAGGAAACCAAACCCTGTGTAAGCACTTCGAGCCCCTAGAGCAGGCATAGGCAAACCCGGCCCTCCAGATGTTTTGGAACTACAACTCCCATGATCTCTAGCTAACAGGACCAGTGGTCAGGGATGATGGGAATTGTAGTCCCTAAACATCTGGAGGGCCGAGTTTGCCCATGCCTGCCCTAGAGCCTCCCACTGCTCGGAGATGGGGGTGTGATGTAACAATACCAAGCTACATGGGCCAATGCCCTGACAGGCATCTCCTGTGTTCCTGGGGGGATCAAAAGGTGATATTCAAAGCATCTTCCTTCATGGAAGGTCTTCTGCCCATAGGTTGTGCATAATGCCTCTCCACTGCTTGACTAGAATTGGGGCTTGCTTATGTAATATGCTTAGATTGAGGTGCTATTCACTGCGCACTGTGAGAAGAGGGATATTAGAGCACATGAAGGATGAATTGAGGAGATAGATAGATATATATCCTAATACCATTTAGAATCATTTTCTCCCAATGATCAACCGAGAACCTGATTTGCATATTCCTTAGTCAGTTGGGAAAGGTCGTGACCAAAGAAATAAAAATCTCAGAATACCTTTTATGATTTCCCTTGCCCAATAATAATAGAGGAGATTCAGATTAGAAGAGGCTGCTTTAATCCATCCATCAAGAAAGCCAAGGAAGACTATAAGTAGGAAAATAAGTGAAAGGAGGAGTAATTTCTGTTCTTAATTCTCAGTTAATGGAAGAGAATCGTGTGAAAAGTGGCCCGCTGAATGCTTTAAGGATGAAATAGGCTTGTTTTCATATTTCACTCATATTCTTCTCCCATGGAATTTAATATAGAGTAATCACCTTATTACCGAATACTTTAAAAGCATTCTGAATTTCTAATGCAAGGCTAAGGTCCTCTCTCCATTTATATGGGGCTGTTTAAGCAGCACCATGGGAAGAGAGAGAGAAAGAGGAAGGGAAAAAAGTTCCCTATCTCATTTCTTCCTCATCACAGCAGTTGCAGGAGCTTCCACTGGAAAGCTTGTATGCTTCTCCACATGCAGCAAATAGTTGCTGTGGGGAGAGGGGAAGAATTGAATCAAGGAAATAGCACACGGGAGAAAGAGCCAAACTCTTTCCCCAGGGTTGCAGCCCCATCCAATACGACACTACTTTTATCTTTTAAAGAAGATCTATCTGTATCTCCCACCATCTCTGCTTGTTTGGCCTTGTGATCCCACCCCTCGGCCTCCCCCATCTGGGTGCCATTGAGATGTTTTGTTTTTCTGGTTTTTTAAATTGATTTTAACAATTTTAAGCACTTTAAAAAGGTAAAGGGACCCCTGACCATTAGGCCCAGTCGTGTCTGACTCTGGGGTTGCGGTGCTCATCTCACTTTATTGGCTGAGAGCCGGCGTACAGCTTCCGGGTCATGTGGCCAGCATGACAAAGCTGCTTCTGGCGAACCAGAGCAGTGCACGGAAACACCGTTTACCTTCCCGCCAGAGCGGTTCCTATTTATCTACTTGCACTTCAACGTGCTTTCGAACTGCTAGGTTGGCAGGAGCAGGGACCGAGCAACGGGAGCTCACCCCGTCGCAGGGATTCGAACCGCCGACCTTGTGATCAGCAAGCCCTAGGCTCTGTGGTTTAACCCACAGTGCCACCTGAGTCCCACTTTAAGCACTTTACATTACCGTTAAATTTTCATCCTTCCCCCCCTCTCACTGGGGGAAGCAAGTTTCCATTCCCCTCTCTCACCAGGAAAGACAATAAACATTTCGCATTTAACGTGATTAACATACTTCATATCATTGTTTGAGTCTGGCCTATTTCTCTAGGCCAGATATTCTTCCTTTCCTCAATTTCATTTTTCGGTTGACTTCCTCGTGTCCCCCCTGTTGAATTCATTATCTATGGGTGCCATTGAGATGTTTTGGACCTGAGGTCCTATCAGCCCCTGTTTGGACAAGCCATAGTCGAGATTCACCACAGTTTCTTCGGATTTGGACCTCACACTAAACTGTGGTTGGTTTAAAAGGGAAACTGTGGCTTAGTGTTATAGCCTCATGAGGCCTGTGACTGGGAGTAATCCCCACTGTGGGAAAACACTTAAAAACAGGTTCCGGAGGAAACTTCAGCTCCACTTGGGGAAGAGGAGGAGCCCCTTTTTAAAAAAACCTTTATATTATTATTATTATTATTATTATTATTTTACTTTTCCTCTGAAATGTGGTCTAAATTAGGAAATATACATATTGGACCACTGTAAGCAGATGGAAACATTGGCAGGATTTTGATTTCACTTGTAGCGTAACAGTTATCATGGAAAATATGGATTGATATAATAGAGTTTGGAGAAGATGCAGTTTTAAATGATTAAAATGGGACTCCAGGGAAGGGGTGGGGGGAAATCCTGAGCTTCGGAGGAATCTCTTTATATGGATATGTAATTGAATTTTTTTTAAAAACAATTTTGCATTGTAAAAATCAAATAAAAACGATTTCAAGAAAAAAGGAAATATACATATTGCGTATGCAGATTTTATGCTCCATTTGTGTCACTAAGGCTTTTAAAGATCTAACAACACGTCTGACAGCACTAGGATAGCTCAGCTGGTTGGAACGTGGTGCCAATAACACCAACGTCACAGGTTCAATCCCTGTATGGGACAGCTGCATATTCTTGGATATTTTGCATGTTCAGAGGCTTGGACCAGATGATCCCCACGGTCCCATCCAACTCTTATGATTCTATTATTATTTCACCAGCTGATTCTTTCACTAGCTCCCCTCCCCAAATTTTTAGGAATTCACATGACGTGAGTTGGGTTGTGCCATGCCAGTCTCTAGTTTCGGCCTCAAGACAGGGCAAATGAAGTGCTTTGAAGATTTGAAATATGCTACACAAAGCTCCCGATATAATTACCTCTTTTATTTTATCCCACCTTTTCCAGGAAAAATTGCAGGCCGTTTATGACACTCCTCAGTTTCAAATCCCCATATCATCTTGTTACAGGTAAGAGACATAAATCAGAGGGTTCATTGCTTGTAACTTTTAGCCCTGCTATCATATATATATATATATATATATATATATATATATATATATAGCCTCCAAAGCGTCTCTATAGGAAAGATGTATATGTGGCTAAAAGAGCAAGAGAATTATTTCCACACACCTCAGCGAGCACAAAGGTATTGCCGAGTTTTTTTGGGGGGGGGGTATTCTTTTTTTTGGCAATAATGCTTTTCTACAGACTAGACCCTGCTTCAGCCTTGCAAAATAATAATAATATGGGAACTGGGAAATGGCGCTGTTAAATGATGGCGGGAAGGAAGGAATCATTTAGAATCTTTACATTCAAGCCCTACCCTTTAAAATGATGTTCAGGGAAGTTTTTAATAGTTGATGCTTTATTGTGTTTTTAATATTTTTGTTGGGAGCCGCCAAGAGTGGCTGGGGCAACCCACTCAGTTATAAATATAAATAATAAAATGATGATGATGATGAATGCAACAACAACAAACAACTTGGAGAGTGAGGTTCAGCGCTGTAATCCTCCCAGAGCCTTTGAAACAGGTAAAGCTGCTGAAAATTACATTTGAGATATTCCCCCACCCCCCATCCTGATGTTCTTTGATGTGGGAGGAAAAGGATGAACTTGAATTTCAAGAGCTGGATTAGGCTCAGCATGGACTGGGGAGCCTTTCGCGTGATCCAGCAGGGCTTTTCTTGTGAAACAAAAGCCTTGTGGGATGTATCTGAGGCCAGGCGGTACCATTTCAGACTTCAGGTGGAGGGTGACCAAATGTTCGAATGCTTCTCCACATCATGTACAGCCCTATCAACTTAAAAGAGAAGGAGATGGTCGAGTGACAGGCACCCCCAAACTCGGCCCTCCAGATGTTTTGGGACTACAACTCCCATCATCCCTAGCTAACAGGACCAGTGGTCAGGGATGATGGGAATTGTAGTCCCAAAACATCTGGAGGGCCAAGTTTGGGGATGCCTGGTCTAGTCACTTGGGTATTTAATCCAGCTTGCCTCTTTTGCATGAGCAAGTAAGCATTTGGTCTTCCACCTGCGTTCAGAAATGGTACAACCACAGACAGGTTGCATGGTGAAGCCCTTTCTCAACAGGACCTTGATCTGTCTTGATCTGTGCTGCCTGCAAAAGATGGGGGGAGCAATTTGTTCAGTTCCCATACATTTTCCAAACCAATGCATGAACTGAAATATGGGCCTCCTTGGAAATTTGCGCTTCTCCCAATTTTGCAAACTGTGATCTAGCCAATCGATGCTAACAGGAATGCATATATTAACAAAAAGTCAGGCTCTCCCCATCTTGAGATGTGAGCTTCATGTCAGGACCTCCTTTGCTGCCGCTTGCCCAGTTGCCTCTCAGGGCTTCCTCCAAAAATGATTTTCTCCAGTGCAGCAGTAGCCAGCATGGTTGGGCTATCCCTGGTCCAGGATATTACTATCCTGGACCAGGGATAGCCCAACCATGCTGGCTACTGCTGCACTGGAGAAAAAGGAATCTCTCAAGCTAATAGCATTGCCTGTACTACTCAACCTTGCTTTGCAGGCAAAAATGACAAGAAAATGGCATGATGAGGACTAGTTAAGGTATCTGTAGAGCTCATGCACACCCACCCACGTTTAAATAAATAAATAAAAACAGTGAAGAACAAGAGCAAATTGGCTTTTGGTGCTACCGGTATCACTGTTCCCTGTTCGATCTTCCTTCCTTATTTTCGAGACAACTTGGGATATATTTTCAGCTGAGCGAGCAGAAATTCTATTTATTTATTTAAAAAACCCCTCCGCCCTGCCTTTATTGTTAATGAGAGTTGTGTAAATAACTTCCTGTACAATGTCTCGAAATTTTCATTTCATGTTAATTCAATACTAAATCTGCATGCAGCTGCCATCCGAGAGGAGCTAAATTTACCGGCCTTTATGCGAATCGTTCTGCAATTGCTGTCATTGAGAGGTTTATTGTTTGCTATTCTCGCAGCCCTCTCAATGAGCTAGGTGGGCATTGGATGGGCTGAAAGCCTGGGATGCATGATAATGTCTCAGTCCACAAAGCCATCCCTATCTGAGCAAGTTAGGCTAAGCAGGGTGCTATTTATTTATGTATTCAAATGCATAATCTCAAAGCAGTTTACATTGGCCCCTATGTCATAGGATTGTAGAGTTGGAAGGGACCATGAGGGTCATCTAGTCCAACCCCCTTCCAATGCAGGAATCTCAGCTAAAGCATCCATGACAGATGACCATCCAACCTCTGCTTAGAAACCTCCACGAAAGGAGAGTCTACAACCTCCCGAGAGAGACAGTTCAATTGTTGAACGGCTCTTACTGTCAGAAAGTTCCTCCTGATGTTCAGTCGGAATCTCTTTTCTTGTAACTTGAAGCCATTGGTTCGAGTCCTACCCTCCAGAGCAGGAGAAAACAAGCTTGTTCTTTCTTCCATGTGACAGCCCTTGAGATATTTGAAGAGGACAATCATATTTCCTCTCAATTTCCTCGTTTCCAGGCTAAACATACCCAACACCTTCAACCATTCCTCATAAGGCTTGGTTTCCAGATCCTTGATCACATTGGTTGCCCTCTTCTGTTCAGGACTTGGGGTTTGCTTGTAAAGTCACAGGGACATAGGAAACTGCCTCATACTGGTTCAGACCCCTGGCCCGTTTACACTGGCCGGGAGTGGTACTCTAGGGTTTTCATACAGGGGACTTTCCTAGCTCTACCACCTGGAGATGGTGGTGATGGCAATGATAGTGGTGATGAAATTTATTACCTGCCCTTCACCAGAAGTTCCTGGGGTGGGTTAGAACAATTCAAAATTCAGAATTAAAAACAGTTAAAATGGTCACAGGAGATGCGTGGCTATGGAAGGAACAAACACACTGCATATGTTGAAAGTCAAGATAAAGAGCTGCATCTTCGGCCTTTGCCAGAATCTGTACAGTGAAGAAGCCAGACAGACTTCTATGGGGAGTGAATTCTACAGCTTAGGGGCTGTCACAGATAATGCCCTTTCCTGAGGTTTTGTGGGAGGTGGAACTACTAAGAAGGTCCCTTCTGTTGACCTTAACACCTGGAGGGTCTGTAGAGAAGAAGCTGGTCTACCAGAGATTTGGTGCCTACGTCCTTTAGGGCTTTAGACACTAGCATGAGCATCTTGAATTGGGTACCTTCCACATGCAGAGCACATGCTCTGTCACTGAGTTACAACCATTTCCTTAGACCAGGCATGGCCAAACTTGGCCCTTCCATATGTTTTGGGACTACAATTCCCATCATCCATGACCACTGGTCCTGTTAGCTATGGATGATGGGAGTTGTAGTCCCAAAACATATGGACGGCCAAGTTTGGCCATGCCTGCCTTAGATGCAGAGACCAGTTCCCTAGTTACTGCTCCTGAGTCCTGATTCAGAAAGCATGACTGTCAGCTCAGATGCACCTCAACCTCTGCATGCCACAGTTACTATAGATGCAGCTCAGACATCCGTGAGTAAAGCCAGCAGCATTGCACTACTCAGGTGAACAAGCAAGCCAGTTGCGTGATTAGCTTCTTGTGCAACCGAGCTGGTGCCTAGGCTTGTACAGTTTGGTTCTGTCACCTTCTTTGTTGCATGTGCACCCAGACGTCGGGTCCAGTGAGTTCAAGCAAACTCATTATGGAGACAGGGTCAAGAGACAGATGTAACATTTGTAGAACAGAAGGCCTGATTTGGAAGCTTTCTGTATAAGCACATCTTTATTCTCTCCAGGGCTGAGTTCTGGGGGGGGGGGGGGAGGAATAAAAAGCTCTGCCCATTTGTCATGAGAGTCATTCGTGGGCAGCTCTGACTAGCCCATCACCAGCAGACCTCCCTGATATCTCTGTCACAGTCTTGCAACTATTGTTTATTTTCTGCAGAAGGGGAAGGATGGGGGTGGGAGGGAAATGAACAAATAAATGTACAGGTGGTCCTTAATTTAAAACAAAACAAAACAGGGCAGGCAATTTGAGCAAAACTGATGGACTGACTGACTTGACACCTGTTGTGCAAGTTAGAAGCTGGATGTGAAGTTTGTGCAGTACAATCGCTGTAAATCAATGGGTAGGAAAACCTCAGGCCTGAGGAACCGCCCCTCCCGACTCCGGGCCACCCCTCCACTGGCCCTGTTTTGACACCTTTTTTCTAGCCCATCTGGAATGTGTCCTTGACCTTTGATAATGCTTTTTGCTTCTCTGGACAAAGGATAAAAAAAGAAGTGTGTGTATATTTGGAAGCCAGCCTACTGTACACAGACAACATTTACATTCACGGCTCCACCCGCTTCCCCTTTGGCCCCACCCATCACTGCCATGTGGCCCTCGGAAGCCTCATCAGAAGGGAATGTGGCCCTCGGTCTGAAAAAGGTTCCACCTCTCTTGCCTTAACTAGTGCTTCTCCCCTCCCCCATCCATGTGATTGCAGATTCAGAATCTTATCAATCTTGACGTGAATCACGAAATCAATTCCAGGGTCCTTGCGGGTGGAGGGCTGCTCCCTAAGGGAAGTGGCAAAGTTACCCGAAAGCATTCACTGCCCGCAAAGCTGTTTTCCTGGTTTTGGCCCGCTATTGCATCCTATGTCAGAGAGCTGAATTGACATTAGCTGCACAGCCGGCCTCTCACATCTCTCCTCCGCCATTTAGACGGGGACCATTGTTCCCAAAAGCTGCTGTCACTGGCTGCTCAGCTGCAGAAAGCTAGCAATCTCAGATGCATTATGAACAAACAATCAAACAAAAAGCCCCCGTCCCTGAATACAGCCCCAAACCTCCTACACCTTTCATTGTCTCTCTCAACAGCACCTCTCTCTCTCTCTCTCTCTCTCTCTCTCTCTCTCTCTCCACCTCCACCCATCGCTGTTGTTCATCCTTTGACACTGTAAAATAACAAACGGCTCTGGCAAAAGCTGTCACTGTGCCCTGCTGGCGCGTCTATGCGCAGATCGCCTAAATGCAAGTGAAGTACTTTAATAACACACTTCTACTGTACCCAGGTCCTGTCCTTGCGGATAAAGTTCCTCTCCAAATCAGTCCGTGAGCTTTCTGAACTTAGCAAGGCCCTCTTCAACGGTACTCTTCAAAAATGTTATCAATTTGCCAGGAGAACCTCTTCAGGCATAAAAGACTACACAAACAACGCAGGCTCGCTGTTTTTCACGAAACCTTCCTCTAAACTAAAGGTTTCCCACTGGGGTGGGGAAACTCTCCCCCAGCCCCTGTCAAGGCTTCAATTCCCTCAGGGATAATCTGTCATGACCTGCGTTAGAAAAAAGTGAACATCAGCTGAAGTCTCTCTCCTCTCTGTCTCTCTCTGGTTCCCCTACCCCTGCTGTGTGGAGGGATAAAAGTCTCTTGCCGGAAGTTTTATCTGTTCATTCTGAGGGTTCTCCCTCTCCTCACCTTTGTTTCAGCTTTCCCCTGTCCCCCCACCCATCTCTCCCATGGGAACCTCATGTATGCTATATTTGCTTCCACGATGGAAGAAAGCCGATATACAGATGTAAGGAAATAAAAGGAAGGGTCCACCGGTAGCATTGTGGCCAAGTGCCCCTGCACATTTGGGTGAAGAGGCAGTGGCGGGTGGGCATTATGGCAATGCCAGGGCCGCCCCGCCCATGAAGCTGGGTGAAACTCGGGCGGTGGAAGCCCAAGAAGTGGTGCCCCCAGCAGAGCAGTGGCACTGGCAGTGGCGCCGGCTTCTGGCGAGATCTCGCTGAAATCTCATGGGATCTCACAGAGCACACGAAATCTCCTGAGATTTCGGTGAGACCCGTTACCGCCATTTTTCAGGCGATCCTGTGCATCCCAGGTAGAGGAGGTTGCTCTGGGGGTGAGGCTGTAGCCGTAGGGTGGCACATTCCTGTTTTGCCTCAGGCAAAGAAACAGGACACACCACCCCTGGGCAGCAGGCCTTGTCCTGACATCCACGGGTTCGAAAGAAGAGGAAGAAGAAGAAGAGTTTGGATTTGATATCCCGCTTTATCACTACCCAAAGGAGTCTCAAAGCAGCTAACATTCTCCTTTTCCCTTCCTCCCCCACAACAAACACTCTGTGAGGTGAGTGGGGCTGAGAGACTTCAAAGAAGTGTGACTAGCCCAAGGTCACCCAGCAGCTGCATGTGGAGGAGCGGGGAAGCAAACCTGGTTCACCAGATTACGAGTCCACTGCTCTTAACCACTACACCACACTGGTTCTTACACTCACGCTCATACAAATGCTGTGATGCTGCTCCCTGTCCCATAATGCCTTTGTCCAGCTTTTCCACAACAGTTGGAAAGGACTCCTAGCTACAATATTCCAAGGAGGTGTTGCAAAGTATGGGACAGTCCAGCCTCTCACCTTGTCAGTGGGAACCAAAGGCCGGGAGGACCTGGAGAGGCTTGTTGCAATCACAGCACAATCAAGGGCCCCATGATTTTAATTTTTTTTATTAAAAAAAAATCTAATTTGTAGATATGGAGCTGGAGTACGGGTCACTAATGCCTAATTGTCATTACAGCCTCTTATTATTCTACACAGCAGTTAATCAGCTTTTAGACTGGGCGTGAGAGACAAAAATAACTCTCTGCATTCTACTTCTACAAAACAGCTTACTCTTATCGGCCCTTTTAAAAAGTGTAATTAATGTTGCTGGGTTGCCTCTACGCAGAAGGTGAAGAGATGGAACTGCAGCGCGGGAGGTTTCTGAACCCGAATCTTATTTGTGTTTAGGAATGTTGGAGAGTTTTGGTGGAAACAGAAAAAGGAGGGGGGATTTCTGGTCTTCGCTTCTTCACCCCATGTCCAAAACCAGCCCAGCAGCTACGCTTGGTATTCGCCGCTGCTACTGTTTTCAGTCTACAAAACGATACGTAATTGATGATTGCCCCCCACCTTTTGCATTTGTGTCTCCTCTCCTTTGCACTGAAATGAATGGGGTCAGGGCCGGCGAGAGACATTTTGAGGCCTGTGGTGAATCACAAAATGGCGCTCTGCACGCCAGGGAAGGAAGGGTGAGCGAAGATCTACATCAGGAACAAGGTGGAATCAGGAACAAGTAGGAATCAAAGGCTGTCACCGGTGTGTGTGTGTGTGTGCTCTGAATTATGCTGGGTGGGTGCAGAGTCTGGGAGACCCCAGAGGGAAGCCACTGCCATTTCACAGCAGGGCCTCCTATTCACCAAGAGGCGACATGGTGGGGGGACTGCTGAGGAGGTGGTGGATCTGACCTCCAAGGAGCAGACGTCGCTGCCACTGTGGTGGCAGCAGCAGGCAATGCATTCCTTTGAGGCTGGTTCTGCTGCCCCTGTAGATCCTGCCACCTGAGGCAAATCTCACTTTGCCTCATGGGTGGGCCGGCCCTGAACGGGGTAGAGGACCGTAATGATAAAGGAACTGATTACACAAGTGATTCCATAAAATCCCTCCACACCTGACAGCCCTTCCCCTAATGTAAAGAGATGCTGTGGATGTGCTTAGGGTGTGGAGTTTGGATATGCTGTAGCAACATGGTAATAGTGATTGCAATTTGAAGTACAATAAAACAATAGTCAGTAAAATTACAATTGGTCTAAGTAAAAGGCATTTTTCTGTCTTGATAGTACATCAAACACTCAAACGCTGATCACTGGAGCCTTTGCGCGAAATGTAAATGAAGCCTTGTGGGGAAAGTAAAGGAATTATTGCTTATGTCATGTTTTCAGAGGAACAGGGAAATATTTCTGAGCTTTAGAGTGACTGTCAACTCTGGGCAAAATAGCCAAATGTACAGGGGAGCCAATTAGGCCTAATTATAAATCACCCAATCTGTTCTTGTTCTCTTTCTTTCTTTACTGCAGAATTCTTATACCTCTGAGTATGCCGTTGCCAAGATGCCAAAGATGTTGCTTAAACAAAGTAACATGTGGAGAAACTGCCATTGCTAATGCCAAGTAAATAACGCAGGAACATAGATGCTGGTGGCAAGGAGAAAATAATTATAAAAGGAGAATTCCCTGGATGCCAAGATGCAGTACTCTTTGGTGAGAGAACACCAGCAGAGATTTAAAATCACAAAATATGCAGCAAAGTAAAGCGTGGACATATAGACCGTTAGACCTTTAAAATATGCCCTTCTAAGTTCCTTCCAAAGCTCCCCTAGCATAGCAAAATACCACGTATTTGGTAAGTTAAAAATGGGTTTACTTAAAAACTCTTCAAAGGTCAGGTTCATGTGCTTTTCCATACTTCAGTCAGAAAGCACCGGCAGTAAAACTTGGCTTAGTTGCAGTGGTGAAAGTTTCTAAATTATTGTTATAGGGACACAAGAATGGCTTGTAAGAGCCATGCGGTCTGAGCTGCAGCAAAAAGCTCAGAACCTCTTCACACGCTGAGCTCCTTTGGTAGACTGAGGTGAACAAAAGCCTTGATTACTTTCCTCTCAAGGTGAGGCAGAATGACCTAGCTAAACCTGGCAAGACAGCTTACTTGATGGCATTAACCCCTTCATGCATTAATTTGACTTAAGCATGTTGGTTAAATGAGGCTGGTTATCCCTCAACATGAAGCTGCCTTATACTGAGTCAGACTACTGGGCTATCTAGCGCAATATTGTCTACACTGACTGGCAACAGTTCTCCAGGGTTTCAGATGGGAGTGATTCCCAGTGCTACCTAGAGATGCTAGGAATTGAAACTTGGACCACCTTAGGGTTGCCAGTTAGAGATTTCAGGGTCCATACCTGAGACCTAGGAATGGCCCCTGCTGATGCCAAGGGGGTGGTCTGCAGAGATGGAGGTTAATGGGAAAAGGGGAGCAACTCCCCATATGAACTGACGTGTTTCTGCGATCATTGTCTGAGGCCCTTCAATGAGAGGTCTGGAGGGCAGCAACACAAGAACAGGCCTTTTCTGCACCTTCGTTGTATATATATATATAGGCACCAGGCAAAACATTCCTCCCAGGCTTTGGATAATTAAACAATCAATGACCTTATAAACTCTCTGTGTGTGGGTCATTGTTTTTTGTTTGTTACTATGCTATGTCTTTTTGTGTGTTTATATTGTAAACAGCTCTGTGATTCTTGAATGGAGGGCAGTATAGAAATTCTAATAATAATAATAATAATAATAATAATAATAATAGCATACTCCCGCAGAGCGTCTACACCAGGCATAGGCAACCGTGGCTCTCCAGATGTTTTGGGACTACAATTCCCATCATCCCTGACCACTGGCCCTGTTAGCTAGGGATCATGGGAGTTGTAGTTCCAAAGCATCTGGAGAGCCAAGGTTGCCTATGCCTGGTCTACACTATAATTTGCAGCAGCTCCTGCCAGCCGGAAGCCTGCAAGTTTCATTGCACAGTCTTATTATTAGTATTATTATTATTAAACACAGTCCCATCCACCTGGATAGTCAAGCTCTCCACTTGCCAACTGAAGTGGTCCAGGCAAACCTGGAAACTTCAGGCCAGACCTGGAGGTCTGGTAACCCTTGACCATCTCCATGCAAAGCAGATGCTCTCCACCAAGTGAAAGCCTTTCCCCTAAACAGCATTTCTTGTAAAGAGACGAGACAGAGTAGGGAGGCTGGTGGATGAATAGCCGAGTTGTTCTCCCCGCCATGCTGAGGGTGATGGCACATGGCTGAAAATGCCACGAAGATGGATGGGTTCAAAATGCAGTTCTCAGATGCAAGGGGCGGGGAATAGATCGTTATAACAATTTAATAAAAAGAGACCCCTCTTGCAGCAATAAAAGAGAACAGAAGGCAGTGACGGAAGAGGAGCATGCATGAAAATCAATTCCTAGGCTTTGCTCTCTAAAATATAGTGATAGTACCACAGTCATAAAAAAAAAAAATTGGATTCACATCTGTTCTTTTAAATCTGAAGGGTAGAACATCTGCTTTGCATGCAGAAGGCCCCCGATTCAATCTCCAGCATCTCTAGGAAGGATGGGCTAATTCCTTTGTCTGAAATTCTGGAGAGCTGCTGCCAGTCAGTGCAGACAGTGCTGAGCAATGGTTGGACTCATTATAAGACCCGTTCCTATGTCCAGTTTCTATACCAAGCTTCAGGCCTTTTCAGGGATGCAACCATGGGGGAAAGATGGGGGAAATTGTCCTAATAAAATGCACAACCCCACACCCCTATTCCTATGTGGATCTTTAGTGACAAAAATGCAGTATCAGCACTGCAGCAAATCTTAGTGAATTATGGTGAAAGATGAAATGTAATGAAGGAACATTAGCTGCACCCCTTTAATGTATGTATTTTAGCTGTTATCTTCACGGAGCCCGATCCTTTGCATGTTTACTCAGAACGAAGTCTGATCACACCGAGTTCAAGCGACTTTACTCACACTAAAGGGGTGTATAGGATCAATTGACAAAATAACCCCCAGTCACAGTAAAAGGGTTAAGGTTGCTGCACCCATTAATTCTTCGAAACACGTTCACATTAGCAATAAAGTGCTAACTAAGCTGGCAATCATTGTGCATTACAAACAACACAATGCACAATGATTGTCACGCAGTATTTTCTGGAGTGGCTTAGCTTGCATTTCCTTGCTTTTGTGTGTGTGAGTTTTGAAAAGTAATCGGTACAGCAGTCTGTTCTGTAAAGAAAAGAGATATTTTCGTCTATTAACTTCCTGTGCTTGAAAACTTTTTATTGTTGTTGCAGGCAAAAGTAAAATTTGTGGTTACTGTGTGTGTGTGTGTGAGAGAGAGAGAGAGAGAGAGAGAGAGAGAGAGAGAGAGCGAGAGAGAGAGAGAGAGAGCGAACGAGCAACAACCAGTGCTGTTGGTGTTGCTATCAGCATCGTGTTGCTAATGATTCAGGCTCCAAACAGATGTTCATAATGTTGCTGGTTTATTAAAAAGGATTAGATGCAGCTCGCTGTCAAGGCTCTGAACACAGGCCTGCGGCAGGTTTTCTCCTGGTCCAAGGGAGAAAAAGGAGGGTGGTTTGTTAAGGGGCGGTATACAGGTAATTCAAGGTACCTGCAGCCGGCATGAATGGAAATGTTTAACAGCCATGCTGGGGATTGAACCCATGCTGTTTTGCACGCACAGCTGATGCTATGCCATTGAGCTATCACTCTCAGGTGTTCTACCTGTATACCTGAAGGAGTGTCTCCACCCCCATCATTCTGCCCGGACACTGAGATCCAGCGCCGAGGGCCTTCTGGCGGTTCCCTCACTGCAAGAAGCAAAGGTACAGGGAACCAGGCAGAGGGCCTTCTCGGTAGTGGTGCCCGCCCTGTGGAACGCCCTCCCAGCAGAGGTTAAAGGAATCAACAACTACATGACATTTAGAAAATACCTCAAGGCAGCCCTGTTTAGGGAGGTTTTTAATCTGTGATGTCTTAATGTATTTTAATGTTTGCTGGAAGCCGCCCAGATTGGCTGGGGAGACCCAGCCAGATGGGCGGGGTACAAATAATAAATTATTATTGTTATTATTATTATTACTTCTTTTTGGAGGAATGAGCTTTTAAGAACTCACTTAGTGTAAACTAGACTGCAACACGTGCAACAAGTAAGGAAACATGCACTACGATGGAAGTTGGTGCATCACAGCAGTAGAGCTTTCAGGCATTGTGGAGTGGATACGTGTGACAAAAAAATGAATTTGCTTAGTCTGGCAATCAGATCCTGGCATGTATCTGCTGTTGCACGCATACAGAACGCATTCACATTGGGACACCCTTCAAAGGGTTAAGTCAAGAGCTGAGGCCACGATTAAAAAAATAAATAGAGTGACACTTACGTCGATTTCACAATCGCATCGGGAGAGCCCATAATGACCATCTGTGGGTTATGGAATTAATCCAGCTCGTGAAAAGAGATCTCTACGGCCCTCTGGTGAATTAATCATACTTTATTTGAGATCTTCATTTCACATCCCAGAGACAAACACCACATCCGAGATGGCGCACACAGCGATACAGTTTGGAGCTCTTTCTAGGCTTTAAAAGTAACATACCAGCCATTAACTTACTTCATTTGTTTGTTTAATGACCTGGAGGAGATTATTTTCAGGACAACAGAGTGTAAAATTTAATTCCGGAAGAGATTTATGGCACAAGGAAACCTTTCTAGAATTTGTATACCATCTTTATCGGGATAATTAATTGCCTGTCGAGAGATTTTTTTTTGCCCCAGACATCTTGCTAACATCTCCCATTCCAACAACTAACCCAAAGTCAGGGCTGCTCGCTTCAGTGGGGCAGAGTACATGAACCAGCTTTAGATGCATATCTCCTGCGGTAAACAAGCGCAAAGGCCTCACCTGCTTCCAGACATTTCCCTTCTTTGATACAGCGCAGCAAAGAAACAACCACCATTTTAAAGGATAATGAAGAGTACAAAAATTAGTAGCGAGCCTGAGAAACAATCAATATAATAAGCCTCTCCTCCCCATTATGCGCATTACCAGAGAGTTAAGTGTGGAAACGGCAACCACACCATATGGGGGGTACTTTGAAACTACGTCAGAGGATGATTGCAAGGACCAACTGGATAATTATAGCCAAGCGATTTCAAATTAAAAGGAGGACTACCGTCAAATGCCAGCTAAAATTGGAATCCTAAGCACTTATCAATCAATTAAAATATTTATATCCTGGTGGACGGAGTAAATTAAGCTGTCCAAGGTGGCTCACAAAGCGAAAAACCCAGCTACGCATTAAAAGAATGGCTGCAACAGCAAATTAGCAGCGGCGGCGAGCAGAACTTCCCCTTGAATTCAAGAGGGTCCAAAATGCCCTCTGCTAAAGCAATCTTCACTTAAGCCTCAGCCGAGTGAAGGTGGAGAAGATTTTCCTCAAGGAGGGATTTTGGTGCCCCTGTTGAAAACACCCCGCTCCTGAAAAATCTCCACCGTATTATAGAAAGCGGAAAATGCCAGGGTGATCACTCAGTCACCACATGCCATCTCCAGTACCAGCAGAGGCTGGTTCATTTGGGCAAATGGTGATTCAGTCTCAGTCTGCCCTCAGCCAGCCTCCAATTGCCTGCGTTCTTGCAACCAACTCAGGGCAGTGGCGCTGCCTGTTCTGTTCCTCCTCCTCATTCTCAGTGTTGCCTTTGCAGAACTCAGTAGAGATTCGGATGGGGCAAAACTTAAATGTATCGGCTCTGCCTGTAACAGACCCTCCAAGTGTCCCTATTTTTCAGGGCTAGTCCTGGATTTACAGAAGCCATCCCGGTTTCTGATTTGATCCCAGAATGTCCCGCTTTCCCTTAGGACGTCCCTATTTTCATCAGAGAAAGGTTGGAGGGTATGGAGTTATGTGACCCCCCAAGCCAAGGAGATAAGATACAACCTTTAGAAGACACCTGAAGGCAGCCCTGTATAGAGAAGTTTTTAAATGCTTAAAGTCTTATGATGTTTTTATGTATGTTGGAAGCCACCAGGACACCCCTATTTTCATCAGAGAAATGTTGGAGGGTATGCTGTCATTGACTCAGCTTCCAGCTATGGTTGTCCTCTCTACTTTTCTGCCTTGCCAGTCCCAAATGGACACCAGGCACTACTTCTTTCAGTACAGTGGTACCTCTGGTTACGTACTTAATTCGTTCCGGAGGTCCGATCTTAACCTGAAGCACCACTTTAGCTAATGGGACCTCCTGCTGCCGCTGCGCCGCTGCTGCCCGATTTCTGTTCTCATCCTGAAGCAAAGTGCTTAACCCGAGGTACTATTTCTGGGTTAGCAGAGTCTGTAACCTGAAGCATCTGTAACCCGAGGTACCGCTGTACATGGAAATGTAGTTCAAGAAGACTTTCCCAAATCCTACACCACACACACACACACACGACACCAGTTTCATTCCCACCACACAGCTTAAGACAGAGTTCTGGGCCTCTGTGCACCCTGCTAGCAGATATTCTTTGGTAGTGAGAGTTAAAGGTAATCAATATTAGACTACAGAGGAAGAACTCAAGCATTTTAGAGCTATGTGAAACTCCTGCACGAGGAACGCTGTAGCCTGCTCTCTCGGGGTTAGGTGCTGAGGAAATATTCGCTCTCTTGGGATAAATTACAGCCGCTAATTACATTTTGGTCCTCAGATGGAGAGCACCGTTTGATAAACACACACAAAAAGTAGGCCATTTCACAGCCTCTGGGGAGCACTGCATTACCCAGGATGACAAAACGCACCTTTTAAGCCGTTTTTAAACAGCAGAGATCCTATGATAATGAGAATGACTGCAAGTGACTTTGCAAATCAAATGTAAAGGGCTCGTCGAAGTGGAGTACCTGAGCGCTGGGCTGTGGCTGGAGGAACGTATGGAAAATCGAGAAACAGCACAACGGGGAAGGGAGGCTGATGAGAAATCCACATGCTTGGAGATCCTGTCCCCCCCCCCAAGTAACTACCGGTAGCAATGCGGTTCAACGGATATATGTCTGAACGTTTGGTGTAAGCGGATATAAAATGGTCCAGGTCAGCCCTGGGCATGTTGCCCTTAGAACTTTCATGTATATTCAGCCTGCAACAAAGTTTTATTGAGAATAAAAGCTTTGTCTCGAGAATGGGGCTTAGAGCTGCTCACCTGGAAACAGCTCCCCCCAGGGAACCTGCTCTAGGCAACCGCAGTTCCACTAACCATGTTACATTCTCACAGGAGAGCAGGTAATGCCAGCCCTGGCAAAGAGATGGGGGGTGGATATCATAAAAGACACCTACGTTTTCCCCAAACCAAGCAAGGGATGGCACCAGATAAAAGGGCAGGGAGTCCCCCCACTTAATATCCTCCGCCCTTGCCACCATTGCTTACAGCAGTGTCCCTTGAATTTGGGTCCCCAGTTGGACTACAACTCCCATCACCCTCAGCCAGCTTAGCCAATGGTCAGGGATGGTGGGTGTTGTAGTTTGAGGTTGAAGAACACTGGCTTAGAGCTGGGTGGGCGACAGAAATGCAAACAGGTTTACGCTGAGCTGCATTGCATATAGCGATGTGTATTTTCCAGGGTTGGGTGGGGACATCATAATGCTTGCCTTAAAATACATTTATCTCTTATTTGGCTCATCTGGAGAAGGATTCTGCTTCTCCTGCCCTTAAAACCCACCAATGCACATTCCTTGAAGCCTCTTGCCCATATCCTCCTTCCTTCTCTCCCACCCTCTTATGTGGCTGTTGGCCCCATCAGTGGTAGAGGGAGCTATACCCCCACCCCCTGCCCCAAGTTCATTTTTAAGGTTTATTTGCCTTAAAGAGATCTTCCACTGCCACCAGTGCCCATCAGCTGTCATGGACTGGCTGGTTGCAGAGGAGGGATGGGAGGCAACAGCTAGGAAACCCTCAGGGGAAGAAGACTCAGAGTCAGGAGATTGGTGGTGGGATGACGATGTGTGGTCAGAAGGAGAAGAGGGAGAAGAATGGGAGCAGGAGGTGTAAGAAGCTGAAGAGGTAACAGGGTTTAGTGAGCAGGAAGAGGCTGGGGTCAGAGAGCAGTCAAGAATCAGAGGCAGTAGCAGAGGGGTTCCAAGCAACAGAGATGAGGCAGGCGGCTGAAGAAGCCAGGGGGGTCTCCTGCTGTGACCAGCTCCTCTCCCCCTGGTCTCCTGGAACCAGAAGAGGTATGAAGAGGGTGGAGCAGAGACTGACAAGGCGACGAAGTCTCAGGTGGCTTCAGAAGGACCCAGGGAAGGGGGAGACTTAGAGGGCGGAGGGAAGGTGGGGACCTGGCAACTGCCTCATTGGGGCAAGGCTTACCGGGAAGAGTTGCTGTGCTCACTAGGCCTGAGCTGTTTTGGTTTCTTTGAATAAAGAGTTAACTTCGTCGACACCAGGTATTCCTTATTGCTGACCTACTCCTGAACCTGGCTCCTCAGTGGGTGTGAGAGTGTGGACTAAACAGCTCTTGTGTCAGCACCTGGCATGGCCAGGCAAATGCTGGGAGGCTTGGGGTCTGAGGCCAGTGTCCTTGAACTGCTCAGCTCTGTAAAGAAGTGCTGTGTGAGGCACCTACGGGTGCTGCTGTGGTCACCAGCGTTCTTATTTCCAGTGCTTGTGGGTCTTTCCCCCATTGGTATATCAGGGTGGGGCCCAGAAGCAGTGAAGAAAAGGAGGAGGATGCCAGAACATTGCTAGTGCTGAGTCTGGCCACGGGCCAAGCCAGGCATGAAGGGGAAGGGAGTGCTTGGGTGGGTGGCAACAGGAAAAGCAAGCTGAGGAACCAGACAGAGGTAGTTCGCTTCCATTGCAGGCTGCCAGCTGTCCTGGCCCAGAGAGAGAGAGAGAGTAGTCTAGGCTGTGGCTTGGAGGAGCCACTAGAAGAGCAGGGACAGCCGAGAAGCCCTGCCAATTCTGGCTCTCCAGCTGGCTGCTTTTAAAAAAAATGACAATTCTTTCCCAGAGCGAAGTTCAGGAGTGGAGTGCCAACCCACCAAGGCAGACTGTGAGTGGCCTGGGAAGGGGCGCAGAGGGCGCATTGGCCAGGATGCCCTCAAGCCTGCAGATGAGGAGGCATATTGTGGGAGGGATCAGACCCCATCACATTGCCTGGTGACATCAGTGGTCCGGTGGTGTCCATTCTGGCTCCGAATTGGGCTCCGAATAAACTGAGTTCAAGATCCACTTCTGAGAGCAATTACAAGCCCACTTGGGTCAGAGATGGTGCTGCTTGTTTTTATTGCTGCTGCTGCTGTTTCACAAGTCCTACATTTCCCCCCTTGCTAAACTGGACTCAAACCCTCCTCCTTCGTGCAAGAAGAATCCCTTCTGGGTCACTGCCACCGAAAGAAAATTCAGGTAGGTCCAAGCCAAATTGCTTCCTCCGCCTGCTGTTCTGGAGCCCTGTTCCTCTCGGTGGCTCCTGGCACCGAAGCTTGCCCATTAGGTTACATTTTGCTGCCCTGTGCAAAATGCGCCAGCCACACATGGGGGGGAGGTACGGACATGGTGAGGAAATGGGGTCTCGCTGTAGCCTGGGGCCTAGTGCTGCAACTTATTTACACTTTATGGCATCACTTTGTGAGCTGCGATACATAGAAGAATCTGGTCATACAGCTGTAAATGCCAAGTCCCCAGCAGGCTGGATAGGCTTTTAAATGTGCTAGAAAACCACAAGGGCTTTTCGAAATGTCGCCTCCCTGTGGGATTAATTGTCAAATGCTGGGAAAAAAGTGGGCTAGATGTCAGAAGAGGCTTGTTTGCAGCCTGCACACTTCAGCTGGCAGTCACGCAAAAAATGCTAGACGGGTTTTGGTTTTTTTTTTTTTTGTAAACTTAAGAAAAATGGGGAGTATTTATATGTGCACGGCAAAGGTCAACGATTGCTACCTGCGAAGGCAGGAACCTGATGATATGAGAGCTGTGCGGCTGCAGCCAAACTCTGCAATGCAACTGGCTTGCTGTTGCTTTTCTCCACTTGCAGGGAGGAGGGGGACAAATGGAGTGCGCCGATTCACACACCGCACACCTTTTCTCTCCAGGGTCAAATTCTAATTGAGGAGAAAGAACATCAAGCCAAGGAGGATGACCAGCTTGGCCCGATCCATCGGCCAAAGGAGGAGAATCTAGAAGGGACTCACTTCCCCCTCTGCTCACTGCCGGAAAGAACACACTGTTCCAACTGCCTTGGGACTGCAGAAACAAGGGCGAAAGAAAACTCTGGTCCCAACCGTTGGCCAAGGAACAAGAGCCACCAACTGCTATCAAAGCAAGGTTCTGAGAAAATCAGTGTGGCCCGAAATGGATGCAAATGGGTTTAGCACTTTGTCCTGAAATTAAAGGACTGATCTCTATCTTCCTTTCCACATCCTGTCTTGTCAGACCATAAGCCAGATCAGGGCCTCCCTCTCGCCCTTATTGATGTGAGCCGTTTCGGTACAGTGGTTCCTCGGTTTACGAACTTAATCCGTTCCGGAAGTCCGTTCTTAAACCGAAACCTGAGGCGTGCTTTCCCTAATGAGGCCTCCCACCGCTGGTGCCCTTCCACCATTCGGATTCCTTTCTTAGACTGAGGTAGAGTTCGCAAACCGGGACACTATTTCCGGTTTTGCGGAGTTCGTAAATCGAATCGTTCTTAAACAGGACTGTTCTTAAACTGAGGTACCACTGTAATTGAAAAGCTGGATAAAAAAAAAAGCAACTTACTAACTCAGGAGACAGTAATCGTCCGAAAGGAAGGATAAAAAGCAGGATTTAAAAAAACACAACCAACTAAACATCCTGTCCTGTCTGGGCTGTGTCCCTTCAGACAGCAGGTGAGGCACCAAAAAACTGAACCCTCCTCCATACGAAAATGCCTCTGAATACCCGTTGCTGGGAAGAAGAAGCATGGAGAGCTTTGCTGCACTCAGGTCCTGCCTTGTAGGCCTCCCATAGGCAACTGGCTGGTCCCTGTAAGGGAAAGATGCTACTCTTTTTGGGGGGATGTGGTTCAGTGGCAGAGCATCTGCTTTGAACGCAGAAGGTCTGACTTGGCACAAAGGCAGCTTCCCATGTTCCTATCCCGACCCGAATGTGTGCCCTAATTTCCAGGTAAATGGACTGGGGTGGAGGCGAGTGTTGATTGCAAAACAGAGGGGACAACTGCACAGTGACATTTCCATCAGTGCACATCCTCTCGGTGACCCTTCTTTTGATGCAGCCTCCAGCTTCAACGGCTCTGCAACTTTAACTAGCCACCCGCTGATGATTAAGAGATCTTGGTGCCATCATTATGGCTGAAGCTGCACACGAGCAAACAGTTCCCAGCAGTGGTAATCCAATTTCTCTTATTTTTCATTATATATATATTTGGTGTGTGTGTGTGTGTGTGTGTGTGTGTGTGTGTGTGTGGCAGGGTGGGAGGGGGGTTCAGAGCTGCCACACAACCATCTGATAAAGATGCTTAAATAATGGGTGCTGCTTTTCTGTTTTCTTTTCTCCACTTTTGGCCGCTTATGTCAGTTTTATAGCAGCGTTATGGAAACATGACAGGGAAGCGAAAATCTGATTATGCCTAAATCCTGGCCCATTATGTGATTATTATGAGCCACAGCACAGCGGGAGTTACAGCGCTACGATAGAAGGGATTTCCAATATAATTAGATCAGATTGGCAGCACCAAAGAAATCAGGGCAGAACATTACGATGGCTTTCCTGTAAATGCCAGTAGCCGCGGCTTCCCGTCAGCGCGCACCTGGTAGGTGTAAATGCTCCACTTCTGTGGAGGTCCCTCCGGCAGACGCTACCATTTTCTCTCCCCCCTGTTGAGCTGTGGGGTTATATCCCAAGGGGTTCTGCGGCAGTCATTTTGGGCAAAGGTGGAATGCAAGGCTCGTAAGCCTGGAAGAGATGAAAAGGCCCACTGAACAGCTGTACTAGATGCCAGAAAGTTTCAAGGCTCAGACTGGTGACGGGGAGCGGCTGTCCATATAACACCGGTCCTGAAAGACCTACATTGGTTCCCAGCACGTTTCCGAGCACAATTCAAAGTGTTGGTGCTGACCTTTAAAGCCCTAAATGGCCTTGGCCCTTTATACCTGAAGGAGCGTCTCCACCCCCATCGTTCAGCCCGGACACTGAGGTCTAGCTCCGAGGGCCTTCTGTGGTTCCATCCATGCGAGAAGTGAGGTTACAGGGGACCAGGCAGAGGGCCTTCTTGGTAGTGGCACCCGCCCTGTGGAACGCCCTCCCATCAGATGTCAAGGAAGAAAACAACTATCTGACTTTTAGAAGACATCTGAAGGCAGCCCTGTTTAGGGAAGTTTTTAAGGTTTGATGTTTTTTCGCGCTTCTATCTATCTATCTATCTATCTATCTATCTATAACAGAATATATATACAGGTATATATTCTGTTGGGAGCTGCCCAGAGTGGCTGGGGAAACCCAGCTGGATGGGTAGGGTATAAATAATAAATTATTATTATTATTATTATTATTATTATTATTATTATTATTATTTACAGTAATAATGATCTCAGTATTTATATACCACTTAATATACGAAATCCCTAAGCGGTCTGCATAAAAGCTCTCAAGAACGTTAGGAAAATGAAAAGGTGAGGGGAATGGGACGCTCTGCTGGCCACCAGGCAAGGGCTTGTTCCACCTGTCTTGCTCCACCCTCCACCCTTCAGAGCCCCAGGAGATTTCAGAAGGAATGTTGCCACCAACAGTCATTATGTGAATGTGTCTTTTGATGAACTGAGTGGAAGACTGAGTCATGGGGTTGGGGAGGGAGTGTGTGAATTCAGCAGTGCTTAACTTGTCTTTTTGGTTCTTTGGTTGTTAATGTTGTTAATATTGCTTTGTGTGGTGTAGTGGTTAAGAGCGGTAGACTCGTAATCTGGTGAACCGGGTTCGCGTCTCCGCTCCTCCACATGCAGCTGCTGGGTGACCTTGGGCTAGTCACACTTCTTTGAGGTCTCTCAGCCCCACTCACCTCACAGAGTGTTTGTTGTGGGGCAGGAAGGGAAAGGAGAATGTTAGCCACTTTGAGACTCCTTCGGGTAGTGATAAAGCGGGATATCAAATCCAAACTCTTCTTCTTCTTATGAGTGCTGACAGTGCTTTTTGGGGGGGGTATGCTGGGGGTACGCATACCCCTAAACATTTTGTGAATCTAAGTTTGGCCTCATTGAGGGGCAGTATTTCAATATGAGTAGGAAAATGAAAGTGGCCCTAAACATTTATTTAAAGAGAAAAAGAACTGAGTGCTGTAATGATTTGTGATTTTTTTTAATAATAAGACTTTTTTGTGGTTGTCCTGCTTAATCTGTTTTGCAAGTTGATTTGTTAATAGGGTTATAGAAAGTGGTTGTTTTGCGGATGATTTGTTGATCATTTTATATGATTTATGCTGCACTTGTGAAATGCTGTGTTATTATTTATTGTACGTGTGCCGCTTTGTGACTCGTGGGAGTGAAAAGCGGCGTAGAAGTATAACAAGTGAAATGAAATGAATGAAAAGAAAATTCCATGTACTGCATTATAACCAAGCATGCAAAGAAATACATGGGTAAAAACAGAGAATCGATTGATAAAACGTTTGATTAAATATCTATAAATAATAAAACAGAGCGGTGTGGTGAATCTTATGCGCAAGGGAAAGCCTACTTAAATACCGGTAGATGGTATACAAAAGGCAGTGATTTCTCCACACGCTGATCCTTCTTCCAGGCAAGCTAGAGCCATTATCACCTTCCAAGGACACATTCCAGCCACTCCAAAGGAAGGTGTTTCCTCTGTGAGTGTGTGTGGCCTGAAGCCTGCATTTGTTTTTTTTTTTTTTTTAATAATCTTTATTGGTTTTACAATTTTTTAGGCCTCTTGTCATACATCTAAGTCAGGTAACATTCCTGACCATACATATTACCCTTTACATTGCCAATGCCTGGCCCCGATTCAGGCCAGATCACTTCCAATCTAAACAATATCAGATGACTTCCTCACACCTTCCCCCATTGTTTTCATCTGTTTGCATATATCAATCTTAACAGGTTCCAAATTCAATAACAAATGTATCATCCTCAATTTTAAATCATATTTCCATCTTCTCACATTTACGGCACACTTATATTCTGTTTCAAGTACATCCCTCTTCCCTCCCCTGGTCCCGGGGTATGTAGCTTTGATAGTAGCTTCACTTATCATTCATAATACACATAAAACATCAAAAACTTATCCTTCATCATGCATAACTTATTATTTCACAATGTCATTAACCAATCCTTAACAAGTCCGTAAGTCAGAAACCTGAAAGTCAAAAATTATTACTTCTATTATAATACATCATCCTATTCCTATTGGGTCTGGAATCCAGACCCAAAGTCCTTCTTGCAAAGTGGCATCCAAAACAACAGTCCTCCAGTTCTCTGGCCAGTCTTTCCATTGCAGGTTCAAGTCGTCTCGGCTTCTTTTCCTCTTCTTATCCTTAATTTTGGGTCTGCTGATTTTTCGCATGTTCCTTTTCTTGCTTTTTAGAGTAGCAGCACCCTTTGTCTTGCATTTGAAAAGTTTCTGTATGCAGCTGGCTGTAACAGAAGCAGTCTTTTGCAGTTCGGCCTTGACGAGAACTCTTTCCTCCGAAGTTGTTTGTATGTCCAGACCAGTCAGAGCATTGTTGAGGCTTTGCCTTATCTCATTCGCAGTATTTCTCATAACAGCTCTCAGGTCTCTCATTTCTGCTGTACATTCTGCTCTGAATTCCTCCAGCTTTTCCAACAAACACCACAAGTCTATTTCCTGTTCCATCGCCATTTTTAAAATACAGTCCGATAAATTAAAATTATATTCCTTTTAGATCTTCTCCTTATTCATATAATTTCAAATCCAGGCTCCAATCAATTCCACAATTAGATTGTTCTTATTGCTACCCCCCAGACCAGGGGAGGCGCAAGGGTTAAATTCTTCAATCACCAAACTCCATTCAACTTTTCAATGCCTCTATAACAGTTTCCTGTTACATTGTTACAATGGTAGGGGATGGACCTCCGTATTTTCATCCCAAACCAAATCCACATTGAGTCCAAATGAAAATTAATCAAGTCCTAATTGGTCCAAATAACTCACGGTTTCTTTAATCATTTTGCTTCATTTTGACAGAAGAAGTTCAGCGCTCTGGAACAGCCCGCTCTGCCGCTTCGCTGAAGTGGCCGCTCTCCGGAGCCACAGTGCCCTGACTCTCAACCCGCTCTGCCTTCTCCGACCCCTGACGGGGTCTTTAAAGGAGGGGGGAGGTCGCAATGGGCACCCGCCGGTTCCCCAAGCCTTCTGGCTGCCCCGCCAGAAGTTTTAACGGGGGTCCGTGACACGGAACGGAACCCCCAAGCCGATCTTCAGCCGCTCCCCCCGCAGCGCGAAGGGAACGCAGCCGGCTGCTCAGGCGCCAAACCCGGAAGCTGGCCTGAAGCCTGCATTTGAACCCTGGGCCTGAAGTTCCCCATCCACGTTCTCCATGAATGACTCTCTGAAAAGGAGCTCCTCCTTTACACCATAATCCAGGGCAGGGTTCCCCAAACTCGGGTTTCCAGATGTAGTTGGACTACAACTCCCATCCTCCCTAGCATAGTTGTCGGGATGATGGGAATTGTAGTACCAAAACAACCAGAGACCCAAGTTTGGGAATCCCTGATCTAGAGTGTCCTTAAGGATTCTGGTGAAGCTAAGTCAGGGCTTTTGTGACCACCATTCCTCCAAGTGCCCTTGTCACGGCCACTTCATGCTTGCGCTCTCCCCATTACCTCACCCAACTCCCCACGGGGCCCCTACCTACCTCGAGGGCTGTTCTGAACTGTCCCGCTGCCACAGCATACTTCTTCTGCCTGTAGCAAGTGCTGGCATCCTTCAAGGACACCTGGAGCCACTTGTCCATCTGAGGCTGCCTGCTCATGCCAGGCAGCCTTGGGGAATCTACATTTACAGACCCTGGGCATTTGGCCTGAGTGGTGTTGGTTGCGGGCACCTGAGCTGCCAGAAACTCATAGGTGACACCCTCCTCGTCTGTGTACACCAACTTCATTTCGACCTCCATCAGGCTTTTTAGGGGGATGTGGGGCAGCAGCACAGGGAGGGCCAGGTTCTCTGGCTCCGTCAGGCGTTGTTCTTTCCTCACGCCTGGCTTATCGTTGCTTTCTGACTTCCGTTTCAGGACCAACCTGTCCAAATCGTGACCTTGTTTTTCCTTGACACTGTTCTTCCCGGCTTTCAGCTTCTCCATCGCGTTTTCCACAACCGCTGCCCCCGAGGGACTTCTAACCTCTTGCAAAGCTTCCGGAACGTCGTTCAGCCGGTACGCCGTTCCTCTCAGCTCCTCGACGGCGCGCTCCTTCCGGCACATTTCGCTTGCGATGTTCTCAAAGCGCGCGCTGTTTGCCGGCTCCATGACTCACAGGAAAGCTAGACTCAAACTCCTGAGGGTGGTTCGAAGGGCGGGGGGGGGGAGAGAAGACAGAAGAGGTGGGAAAGTTTACAGTTCTGAGCTTTGCAAATAAACGATGCAGAGCAAATGTTTTATTCAATTTGCCCACAGCTGGCACCATTTGAAGTCAACAATCAGCTATGGTTAGCAAAGAGCAGAGTTCCCCCTCCCTCCCTCCTCTTTCTTTTGAAAGACTTTGGAATTATACCCTCCATTGAATAAAGGAAAATAAGCCTAGTTGCCTCCATAGCTGTTATTTAACGCGTATTGCAAAAATGGTATTTTGACTTCTGTTTCAGTACTGACCTACCCACTCCTCGGCTCTGCCATGACTCTTCCTTTTGGAACCCTGTTGGCTTACAGAGTTCACACGCCGGCCAAGGGGTGTGGTTTTCAGGGGGGCGCAGTCTTGTTATACTTGCAATAAGGAGAAGTGGGTTCAAAGCCCGACATAGCTTGCTGTGTGACCTTCTTTCAGCCTACCCTCCAGGTCCTTCGTGGGAAGTGATTCATAAATGAAATGCTGTAGATAAATAACAACCTACCTCGCCAGGTTGTTGCAAAGAGAAAATACGCTAACCCCATTTTATGTTATTATGAGGCTCCAGGAGCAGCGTCGTACCAAGCGGGGAGCAGCAGCAGCAGCAGCAGCACGGACGGACAGGACGAACAGCCCATGTGCGGGATGGCCGCACATGTGCTGTTCTCCCCCCCCATTTTTTTTATTGATTTTACAATTTTAAGCACATACCATAACAGTTAAATTTTTCATACTTCCCCCCTCTCACTGTGGGAAGCAACATTCATCGCCTTCTCTCACAAGGGTAGTCACAATCATCGTACATTTAACCTTGCTAACATTATTTATTATCATTGCTTAGGCTTGGCCCAATTCTGTGGGCCAGGTATTCCTTCTTTCCTCAATTTCATATTTTGGTTGACTTCCTCAAGTTCCCCTCAGCATCTTGGTACTTCTGCTCTTTTCCTATAATCTTATCCAATTTCCTTACTTTAACCTAATTTCAAACTCTTAATTTTGTACTTTTTACACCCTTACCTCCCTGCCGCACATGTGCTGTTCGTCCTGTCCGCCATGCTGGTGCTGCTGCCCCTGTGGCAACCTTATGAGCCGCCGAGCGAGTGGCAACTCGTAAGGCTCCCGCACGCGAAAGGGTGCCCCATCCTTGCTGCTTTTTGCGCGCGGCAGCCTTACGGGTTCTGCGAGAGCAGCAGCCGCACGGATGGGGGGCCGGGGGGCAGGGTGCAGCTTGGGTGTTGTGGGGGGGGGCAGAGTGTCGCCCCCTAGAGGGTGGAACCCGGGGCGGCCCGCCCCCAACGCTCCGCTCCTGTCCAGGAGAAAGGGTGGGATACATAGAGAGAGAAAGAGAAAGGTGGGCAGTGAAGTATTGGTGGTGTTTGATGCAACCACTTAAATCTCCTTTTCAAATATGACCAGGATGGCATGAGAAGGGGAGTGCTAAGGCAGGGCTAGCCAATGTGGTTTCTTCTAATCAGATTCAAGAAGCATGTCCAGTGATCAGGGATGATGGCTCAGTAGCCTGGATAGCTCAGTCGGTGAGAGCATTGTGCTGATAACACCACGTTTGCAGGTTTTTTTTTTCAAAAAATAATTTTTATTTGGTTTTACAATTTTATAGGCATTTCACATTTCCTTACAGTCAGGTTTTTCTTCCTGACCTCAATTGTTGTTTCCTTAACTATGCCGGGGCCTGGCCCTTTTCCAGGCCAGGTCACATCCATTATGCTAACATTCTCATATGACTCCCTCTCATCCACCCCATTGTTTCCATATTTCATATAGTTCCAAATCTAAACAGACTTCTAATTCATCTTAAAATATTTCATCTCCAAATATTAAACTTTTACATTAACTTGCGTCCTCCTCAGCATACTTATATTTCACTTCAAATATATTTCCCTTTCCACCTCCCCTCACTCCCTGGGTACGTAGCCTTAATATTAACTC
The DNA here is from genome assembly GCA_034641385.1 of Darevskia mixta. NCBI lineage: Eukaryota > Metazoa > Chordata > Lepidosauria > Squamata > Lacertidae > Darevskia > Darevskia mixta. Next base: position 8,662,614 of record JAWWNH010000091.1, on the reverse strand, counting down.
TTTATCTTATCTTATCCTTAATAGTATGCAATCTTAATAATGTCTCTTAGTCCATTGTCGTGTCCATATTTCTTATCCATAAATCCAAAAAAGAAGAATACTTCTATAATGTCCCTCCCCCCTCCCCCGCCGGTTCTGCTGTCCAAAACCATTGTCTCTCTTGTGTCTCATTGTCTCCAACAGGTTTGCAGGTTTGATCCCCCTATGGGACGGCTGCATATTTATTCCTGTATTGCAGGGGGTTGGAATAGACGATCCTCAGGGTCCCTTCCAATGCTATGATTATATGGAGGGCTCCAAGGTAAAATGGGAAAAGGTCATCAGTTCACAGCCTCTGTGAGGGGAATAACAGACACCTAACTCACAGTGTGGCTGAGCTAAAAAAGAGGCCACATTGATCTTTCACTCCTCTCGAATGCAGGGCACGGCCTGGCTAAAATACCTAGAAACCCCATTGGTTTCAATGGGTGGGATTTTTTTTTTTGCAGGTATATAACTTTCCCATGGGATGCAGGTGGCGCTGTGGGTTAAACCACAGAGCCTAGGTCTTGCCAATCAGAAGGTCAGCGGTTCGAATTCCCCCGACGGGGTGAGCTCTCATTGCTCTGTCCCAGCTCCTGCCAACCTAGCAGTTCGAAAGCACATCAAAGTGCAAGTAGATACCGGTAAATAGGTACCGCTCCGGCAGGAAGGTAAACGGCGTTTCCGTGCGCTGCTCTGGTTCTCCAGAAGCTTAGTCATGCTAGCCACATGACCCGGAAGCTGTACACTGGCTCCCTCGGCCAGTAAAGCGAGATGAGCACCGCAACCCCAGAGTCGTCTGTGACTGGACCTAATGGTCAGGGGTCCCTTTACCTTTACCTTTTACCTTTCCCATGGACACCAATAGGACTCATAACAGTGCTTCATTCTGGCTGGGTGTTGCCCAGGTTTCGTCAGCCTTTTGGGGCTAGTGGCCACATTTGGAATATTGGGGATGTACCCTGGGCGTCCGTTGCAAAATGGCTGCTGTGGGGTAGGGGGAGTCCAATACAAAAGAAGCAGGAAAAGATGCAGGGCACCAAAAGGGGGCATGCATGATTCACCTGTGGGATGTAATCCATTGGTGCAATCAAATGCAACATTCCTTATTTCCCTAGAGTGGGCACAGGTAGGGGGATACACAGTCAGTGTAACTTCCTCTTCCACTGGTCTGGAGCATCTTCCCCCTGCATGTGACCTGGGAGATGGGCGTTGCTCTGGCTGACCCCTTAAAAGAGCCGAGTCATGCAGCCATTTTCTCACTTGCAGTCTTGTTGTTTTTCTCTTGTCTTGCTTGCTGCTCTCCTGCAGCCATTTTGTTGTCTTAATGTAATTTTGCTTTCTGCTGGCTCTCAGCCAGCAGCACATGAAGAGATCAACTCACACTGTTTGTTTATGTAACTACCAAGTAAAGCCTGCCTTTCAGGGATTATATCGTGAACTGAAATGTGAGTAAACTTTTTGTTACTTTACTCAGAAAGACTCTCGTGTCTTTATTATTTTAAGAGGGATGAAAGGGGACACCAGTAAATAATCTTAACTAAGAGATTCAAATGAATCTGCAAACTAGCTTCCAGCTATATTGAGGGGAATTTGCTCTCCTGCATCACTCACTTATTCAATATATCCTTCCCTACCTTCCTTAACATTCCCACACCACCAGCCACCCTCTTTAATGGAACAAAACCCACTTGCCTCAGTTGGCACCATGCTTGCTCACAGAGAGAAACTCTTTGCGCCTCTCCTCTGTGCAGAAAGCAAGTGTCTGGGTATCCAACCCTGGTACCAAAGGAAATATGGGCATGCTTAAGTTTCATTGGCAGTAGATGTGGGGATGGACCCCATGCACAGTGGCGCCTCCCCCATGTGAAAGAAAAGGAGGAGTTTTGCCCCTAAGTCTCTGGCCCGTGGTGCAGTTTGAGCATTTAGGAGTTCTCCAAGTGCAATTTGTGTGGGCAAACTGATCACTCGGCAGTCTCACGGAGCGACTGCTAGCAAATCATTACTTTGGTCCGATAAATATTTTCCTGATCATTTTGATCAAACTGCCCATTCTTTCAGGAAAGGTGTGCTGGAAAAATTGCGTCCCTCATAAGTGCATTGCGGCTGAAAGCATAATTCTAGTCATAAACAGTGAGTGAAAGGATCTTCCTTTTAACCTAAAAGGTTCATAATGAAGATAGCAGTGCAGGGATGAAAAGGAAGACTACCAAACAGTATTTGCAGAGAGCAATTTCTCCCAAATTGACTTTGTGTGTTCCCTAAAGTGCCTTTATTTGGCTGATGCCATCAAGCATCCCAATCTTTGTATTTTCTTTTTGGAATTAACTCTTTTTGTTGCCGTTGGTGCGGACAATGATAGGTCGCAGAACTGACAAACGCAACAGTAAGGCATGCAGCCCTTCTAGAATGGAAAAAAAATTCCAACTAAAAAAAATGACCCATTTTAAATGGGGCGGGGTAGGGAGAGAAAATGGTACCGTGTCACACTTCTGCCTTTTAAAACTATCTAATTTTAGCTCCTTGCACATTCCACTCTTACTTGAGTGAAGAAGAGGGGTGGGTGGGGTTGAAATCTAAAGGGGAAAAGGAGTCCTTTATAAAGCTTCCCTCCCTCATCCCAGTCTACATTTGGCACACACTGGCCCTGTCGGTTTTGTGCGGGCGCGCTATTTTATTCAATCACAAGTGTGGTTCTGCTTTCAGAACATTTCTTATTACTAAAGACCAGGTCACATTAAAAGAGCACCTGTAGCTAAGTCACACTGACACTTCTGATCGCCCTGTTGTAAAATTGGGCTATCAAGAGTGACCCTGTCGCATTCTTTATAATATGACCTTTATACTCCCCCCCCAAAAGCTCTCTCTTTTTTTTGGGGGGGGGGAACAATTCCGCACTTACTGGAAAAGATGTGAATGTTAGATTTTGCCCTACACCATGTCAGACTCATTGACCCATCGATCTCAGGATCAGGGCCAGCCCAGGACATTTTTCTACTCGAGGGAAAAAACAAAAATACCACATACCCCTGCTGCTGCCGCCTCCTCCTCCGTGTGCCCAGTGCCCACCTCTGCCCACCTACTCTTGCCTGCTCGCCCGCTGCCTTGGGTAGTCCACTATTAGTGGTCTGGGCTAAGTAAGCGGTTGACAAAGCCTTGGGTCTATTTTTGTTGTTGGAAGAAGGCACCTACACTATCAGCCATCATCACATCTTGAGGAAACGAATCTCGTCTGTTACTTTTGCATCGCCAGAACTGCTTACATTTGTTTGCCTTAATTCCTGCTGCCAATCAATTTAATTGATTGAGTTCTGGGTTGTTGTTTTTTGTTTGAGTGAAAGAGAGCGAGAGAGAGAGAGGATGCCTCCTCGCAGCCTTGACTGTTAATTTTAGCAGCAAAGCCATGAAGCTATGTGAAGCAGGGCCCAAACAACCCACCATTTAAAAAATAAATAAATGCCCTGGTACTCAGACATTGATCTCTACTCTGAATTTTGCTCATTCTATCATGCAGCTCTTAAAAGAGCTAGGTGCTCAATTTAGTAGCAACATAATACAAGTTATTACTAAGCGGGGCTGGCCCTACCATTAGGCAGAGTGAGATGGTGGATTCAAGCAGCTGATTGGCAAGGGCAGCAAATCTGGATGTATTATTCTTGTATTTTTATTGGAAAGGGAGGAAAGAGAGTGGGATTATTTGTCTCCAGGGTCAAAATAACTCGGCCAACCTTGGAGCCTATGCACTTTAGTCTGCCAGGTGAATAGCACCCTGGGGGAAGGGGAAGATGACAATTGGTCTCTCCACCGCAGGGACTCATCTGTCCTGAGTTATAGAATCATAGAACTGTAGAGTTGGAAGGGACCCCAAGGTTCATCTAGTCCAACCCCCCCTGCAATGCAGGAATCCTGCCCACAGCCATCCCTGGGTGGGCTCGAACCACCAACCTTCCGGTTAACCCACTGTGCCATAGGAGGGCTTCTAACATTTTCTGAACCTTCCAACAGTCTTATTAGCCCCTTCTTTCTAGAACTGCTGCTATATTGTCCCTTTTATACCCAATTGCAAATTCAAATGTAATACTATCGTGTTTTATGACTTCCCTATGCCTGATATAGACTGAGCAGGTATTATGGGGGATGTATGTTCACAAACAATCCGAAACGACACGAGTTCACAGTGCCTAAATGTACTGTATCCAGCTTCTTTTGCGTCCTTGATACGGGCAAAATGAGTTTAGTTCGCCTTAGGGCTAATCACCTGGCAAGGCTAGACTCAGGTTATGCCCTATATATATATAGAGGACAGATAGCTCAGTCGGTAGAGCTTTTAAAAATTATTATTATTAAAAAGATAGTAAGCCTGCTGGTAGGGACTGTCTTGTTTTGATTGTACGTAAGCTGCCCTTGGTTTGAATTATGGTGCTGGAGGAGACTCTTGAGGTCCGTATAGTTAAAGCTATGGTTTTCCCAGTAGTGATGTATGGAAGTGAGAGCTGCACCATAAAGAAGGCTGATGCTTTTGAATTATGGTGCTGGAGGAGACTCTTGAGAGTCCCATGGACTGCAAGAAGATCAAGCCTATCCATTCTGAAGGAAATCAGCCCTGAGTGCTCACTGGAAGGACAGATCCTGAAGCTGAGGCTCCAATACTTTGGCCACCTCATGAGAAGAGAAGACTCCCTGGAAAAGACCCTGATGCTGGGAAAGATTGAGGGCACAAGGAGAAGGGGACGACAGAGGAAAAGATGGTGGGACAGTGTTCTCGAAGCTACCAACATGAGTCTGACCAAACTGTGGGAGGCAGTGGAAGACAGGAGTGCCTGGCGTGCTCTGGTCCATGGGGTCACGAAGAGTCGGACACGACTAAATGACTAAACAACAACAAGCTGCCCTGGGAGCCTTTTTGGCTGAAGGGCAGGGTACAAATGTTCCAAACAAACAATCAAACAAACAAACAAACAAACAAACAGAAAGTTGAGAAAAGCATCACCAGAGCTTTGCTTTTCTCGGGAAAGAAAGGCACATGTGATTTCCATGGGAGTCAAGAAGCCAGTTCCTGTGATCAGGGGTTCATTCTTAATGGAGGGGAAACGAAAGAAAGAAAGAGATGGGCCATATGTCACACCCCATAATCCTTCCACACTTCAGCCAACAGAATTAAGCAATTTTCTGACAGGTTAGCTGCACAGGCTGCCAGGGCGCTGTGCACAATGCAATTTATCTGGACGCTTCCGCTCAGGTGAGCCTTAAAGGTAGCATTGGAATTCTTCTGCCTGGCTTCCGCTGCCTAATAGGAATCTAAGTGATAACTGGTGGGAGGGCGCTGAAGCATTCATGCATTTGGAATCGCCAGATGTACGCCGACGCCCCGGAATTTCCCAGTGGCATGAAGCGGAAGGGCAGAAGTCCCCCAAACTTTGAGAATTCACCTGTAAGCAGGCTAGTGAGGGGCGGCTCAAAGGCGACTGTTGGTTATCTCACCAGGACTGTTACTCCCCTCCAGGTAAGCAACAGTCACCCACCTGCTCGGAAACTAGAATTGCAGCCCCTGCCCCACCCTGTGGGGCTGTGTCTGCATAACACCTATTCTGCACCCAGTGGACTAGGGGGACTTGACTAGTCCCCTAGATGTTCACAGTAAATTAGAGTATTAAAGTATTACAGCCTGGTGCCTCCTTCCCAAAGCCCGGGAAGCTTCTGCCCAGCTTAGGGAGCGAAGATGCGCATCTCTGGCCCTAACCGTTTCCCTATGAAAAATTGCACCGCATGCCACTGTCTGCACCAGCTACATTGGGTGCTGCTACATTTCAAGGTTTGGTTTTAAGTGGTGGTGGTTTCATGTGCTTGGATGAAATTGGGAAATTGTGTGCCTCTGTATGGAGCAGCCTTCCCTGGTTTCCATCCAGCGAGATGCTACCGGGCACTGTTGGGAAAGTAAGCAATGGATTAAATGGTTCTTTGGGCCCTTTAAATGGGTCTTTGGCTCACTTATGCGGCCTTCAGGGATTTTCTTTTCTTTTTTTAAGGAAAGCATTTGTCCCCAGCCACAGATGTTCACTTAAGTATTCTTCCTCCCCAGCCCTTCCCTTCATCTCCTGTAGACAGCTGGAAGGATGCCAGCGTTGTCACAGACTAATGCATCTGCTCTAGCCCATGATTTTGTAACCTTTAAGTTAGCATGCGGCAATGTTTCATTTTATGACCTTCCCAAGAAAATTCCACAAGGCTCAAAGGGTGCAGGATGCTGCTGCTGCTGGAATTTCAATGCGCGGCAAGGTGACTCAGGCTTTTGGAGTCACCAGAGCAGGAGCTGCAACATCTGTGGCCTTGGGGTGGCATCTCAACAACTACCCTTCAAGATGGCTACAGAACTGGTTTGTCCATTGCGGAAGATCTCCTAAGATTTTAAGTAGAGTTGGTGTCTGGTGGGCTATCTGCTTAGAGTCTGTATGGAATATGCCTGTATGTATTTGAATGTGTATTGCTGAGGGTTCAACATTGGGAAATTCCACTGAGCTCTACTGAAGCTAAAAAGAGTGTATATGGGTTGATAATTCTCTGTTAGCTCTCACATGTTGTTTAACTTTAGATCACGTGAGAGATGTATTCAACTGCAAATCACCATCTTGGAGAGCTGGTCTTTGAGCCTTTCTCTGGAAGCCACAGAGAACTAAGGATGTGCTAATGAGTTCTCCCCTAAAGAGAAAACAACTCCAGGCTAATGGAGGCTAATGGAGACAGACCTAATCCAGGCTAATCCCCACCATGGGAATTTGACTTATACTGAATCAGACTCTTGGACAAACTAGCTCAGTACTGTCAACTCAGAATGGCAGCCGCTTTCCAGGGTTTGAGATTGGAATCTGGTCCGCCCTATCTGGAGACCTGAGACCTTGGAGGAAGGGGCACAGCTCAGTAGCAGAGCATCTACCTTGCAAGCAGAAGTCCCAAGTTCAATCCCCAATGGCACTTCCAGGTAGGGTTGGGAGAGGCTCCTGCCTGAAATCTGGGAGAGCTGGTGGTGGTCAGTGGCGATAATACGGAGCTAGGTGGACCAATGGTCTTGCTCAGTGTAAGGCAGCTTACTGTGTGTATGTGGAACCTTCTGCATGCAAAGCAGATGCAGTACCACTGAGCTACACAGCCCTTCCCCAAGGGCCCCCAGTATGGAACCTGGTAGCACCAACAGAATAGTGAGAGCTCCGTGTTTTACTTTGAAAGGACACAGCAACAACATGATAGATTAGTTGGTGCTGTCAGCTGATTAAATGATTATAGTTGATTAATCACCTGCTTTTTAACCAATTAAGTGATTAGATAATTGATTGAATTTAAATTAATCTGCATATCACCAAAGCATCAGCTTCTCAGAAAATTATGTTAAACTTTCCTCCTTGTTGTTTTGGTTTCCATAAAGGTCTGTGTTTGGGGATTTTAATGAAGGGAATGTTTTTGAATCACTATATACCCTCTCGGTCTGCTTCCTCATTCTATGAAATGGGTACAAAAAATTGAAATTATTAGCTGTGAGGATAGGTTGCTGTTTTTAGATGTCCGTCATGTTTTTAAACGTGCTTACTTCATTTTGGATTGTGATTTGGGCTTTGTTGTTTACCACCATCGTTTCCTACAGGTACATAGGAAGCTGCCTTCTTCTGAGCCAGGACACTGGCCCATCTAACTCAGTGTTGTCTATACCAGTGTTTCTCAACCAGTGTGCCTCCAGATGTTTTGGGACTACAACTCCCATCATCCCTCGCTAGCAATACCAGTGGTCAGGGATGATGGGAATTGTAGTCCCAAAACATCTGGAGGTACACTGGTTGGGAAACACTGGTCTACACTGACTTGCAGCAGCACTCCAGAGTTTCTCTCCCCGCCCTACCTAGAGATGCCACTCCAGGACTGAACCCGAGAAATTTTGCACAACTTCTGATCCATTGCCCCATTCCCCATGGTCCCTTTGGGAGGAAGAGTGGGACAGAGATTTTAATAATATTTTTTTATTATTATGAATGCATGAGCTCTGAAAAATATATTTCTCCTGTGCTGTGCCCGGGGAAGCCATTCTGTTAGAAGTATTAACATCCTAAAGATATGTCCTCCCTCCACCACTGCAATGAATTTTTTTTTTTTTTTTAAAAAGCCCTATAGATGAGCTTTTACTCTGAAAAAAACAAGATATATCTTCATTCCTTAGTTCAAGAGAGATCTGTTCTTCTAATTCAAGATGAGATTACTGGAGAGGGATTTTATAATGTGATTGGCTTTTCTAAATTTCCTGTAAACAAGATGACAATCAGCGGCAATATTTTAAAATTTGTTGGCATGTAAGCTCTAATTTTTTATCGGGGGCTGGGGGAGAGGCGATGGGTGGTCGGAGGAATACTACAGCACCTTCCTCCCTGGCTGTTACTTAATGTAAAAACAGACCAGCAAGCTATGGCCTGGATAATTAGAAATGTTGCACATTATTACATTAGCAGAGAGAAACTTATGGACACACACACACACACACACACACACACACACACACTGTATATAATCAAAGCTCTTGGCAGAGCAGGGAGAAAAGGGGAGAGGTTTCTCTCCATAGGCATGGATTTGTAACTGTATTCTTTGTCTATTAATGTAGGTGGAATGTGAACAAGTTCCCTCCATCAGCTTCAACTGGTGCACCCCTATCTGGACTGGGATGTCCTACCTGGTCTATGCTTTGGTAACCTCAAGGTTAGATTACTGCCACAGGTTATACATAGGGCTGCCTCTGAAGTCAGATTGGGTCCTCAGGGCACGTGTTGCGGGTGTGACCTGGCAACCAAACCCTGTGTTGTGGGTGGGATCGTTTGGATAGCCACAACACCCTATTGGTAGGTCCTTCGATGCTGGGAGCAATCTGGCCAATGGGACGCAAGGAAAGGGCATCGAGGGACCTATATAAGCCCATGCAGGGGTACCTGAGCTTCCTCTTGGGCCTATTGCATCGGAACACCTGCCCACCTCTCCCTTATATTTAGGGCTTGCGCTTGACCTTGCTATGCCGTCGTGTGTCGCCTGTCGTTGGGACAGGGGCACGGCAGGAATTTTCCCCACTTGGCTGATTGGCTGTTGCCACTTGGGTTTCGCCTGCCGCGTAGCAAATCATCACAACTTGTAAGGTTGTGGATAGGCTCTGGTTCAAGTGATAGGGGTGGCAGAAGAGTCTGGCCACTCCTATGTGAAGGGTATGGGTAAAGGGTAAAGGAATCCAGGGACTCAATGGTTTGGTCAACCCTGAGAGGGGTTGTGCCCATGCCAGAGTCCAAGGGGGCATCCGGGTGGTGGACTGGTGGGGTCATGCCTTCCGCTGTCCCTGGTGTTCAACCTTGGCTGACCTACGATAGAGCTCTGGGTCAGCGCTGCCTGCAAGGGTGTAGGGAGCTAGTTGAACAAGAGCCTATGCAACCACTCACTTGATTGTAATCAATAAAGTTGTGGCCTAAATTCTGCCAAAAACCAAACCAAATATCTGAGTCATGTGTGAATTTATTTCTAGGGGTGGTTAAAAGGTCTAAAGACGCAATTCAGAAACTTAGGCTGGTGCAGATTTCAGTGACCAGGTTGCTCACCGGGGCAAGACAGAGCAAGCATAAAATGCCAATCCTAGCCTGACTGCACTGGCTGCCAATTAGTTTTGGGGGCCAATTTCCAGGGCTGGTTTTGACCTATGAAACCTTAAATGGCTCAGGACCACCATTCCTCAAGGACCGCCTCTCCCAGTATGAACCGACTCAGACCCTGCAACATGAGAAACGGGGCCTTTTCTTCAGTGGCTCCCCACTTGTGGACTGCCCTCCCCAGGGAGGCTCGCTGGGCACCTTTGTTACGTATATTTAGGTGACAGACAAAAACGTTTACTCACTCTGCAGGAGCAAAAGCCCTGGTGTACACATCTGGAGTTTCTGAGCGCTTCACACTTCCTTTGCCGATTGAACCGCAACGAGGAGCAGGAGTCAGTTAGTCCGTTTTGTGCTTCTAAGACATGTGGAACCTCCTTGCAACGGATTTCAAATGAAACATTCCAACAGCAACTGGCCCGCATTCCTGGCACTCTGGGACACAGAAGGGAGGGTGGAATGAGATGCTCATGTTATTCATGTAATAAATGCAGATTTTGCAAAGTAGGATGGCATGACGCTTCCTTCATATGAAGTACTATGAGTTAAGCAGTGCAGTCCTATGCATGTCTACTCAGACATTGTTGGCATCCGTATTTCTTGGGAGACAATAGAAAGAGCCTTCAGGGGTGAAATCAAACCGTTGGAGAGTCACGACGCCTGCTGTGGCTGTAGAGACCAATACGGGACATGGTTTGTTGCAGGTAGGGCAGATGAAGGCGTCCAGTTTCACTGCTACAGGTGTGCCATGGAATTTCTACTCTCTGTGCTGTCTGGTCACTGCTGTGGATACAAGACCTGTCTGTCTGTCTGTCTCCAGAAGGAAGCCCCCCAGAATTCAATGGGACTTACTCCCATTACTCTGTTACCTATATCTACTGGCAAGAGTGCCAAATTGAATATAATATTGGGGGGAGGCAGGTAAGCCCTGCCCCACATAATAGATCACCAGATGCAGCATTTATGCAGACACACAATTTGAATGGCAATGACCATCAACTACCCCCCAAAATATTTTATTGGGGTGCTGCTGAAGGGAGTTGGCTCCTATATCTATTGGATTTTTTTTTTTTTTTGCATTGAACTTCCTTCTGATTGATGCTCTTTATTTCAAAACCTATCCATTTTAAACAGCTCCATAGCAAAACTCCCTGGGAGGTTCACAGTCTCGATCCTGCAAACTCTTGATGGGCTCATCTAGTCCAGCTTCCTGTTCTCAGAAACGCCAACCAGATGCCCCTGGGAAGGCTGCAAGCAGGGCATGGGAAAGGGCATTCTCCCACTCGTGACCCTGTTATTTAGAGGCACACTGCAACTGATTCCCCTTCATGGATCACTGCAGATTTTACCTTCTTGGGCTCCATGATCACAGCAGATGGTGACAGCAGTCACGAAATTAAAGGACACCTGCTTCTTGGGAGAAAAGCGATGATAAACCTAGACAGCATCTCAAAAAGCAGAGACATTACCTTGTTGACATAGGTCCATATAGTTAAAGCTATGGTTTTCCCAGCAGTGATGTATGGAAGTGAGAGCTGGACCATAAAGAAGGCTGATCGCTGAAGAATTGATGCTTTTGAATTATGGAGGAGACTCTTTAGAGTCCCATGGACTACAAGAAGATCAAACCTATCCATTCTGAAGGAAATCAGCCTTGAGTGCTCACTGGAAGGACAGATCCTGAAGCTGAGGCTCCAGTACTTTGGCCACCTCATGAGAAGAGAAGACTCCCTGGAAAAAAAAACCCTCTGATGTTGGGAAAGATTGAGGGCACAAGGAGAAGGGGACGACAGAGGACGAGATGGTTGGACAGTGTTATAGAAGCAACCAACATTGATGAAACTCTGGGAGGCAGTGGAAGACAGGAGTGCCTGGCGTGCTCTGGTCCATGGGGTCACGAAGAGTCGGACATGATTAATCGACTAAACAACAACAACTGATTCTGGAGGGAATATAGCCATTATGACAAGTACTAGCAGCAGTTGCCATGGATGGTGGTTTTTCAATCACAGCATAGCAGAAGGAAGCTGATGTAACCATATCATTATGAGCTGGCTGTCCCCCCCTTTATTCCTCTGCCCTCCTCCCATTGCAAAGTCCGCCTTCCATCATTAGTATAACTTTGCCACTCATTTCTGACGGGTTTCGTTTTCACTGACCTTGGTTGCTTTCCCTCAGTGCCTGAACTGAGATTGCTCTTTGTGTCTGTTTGACAGGTTTATAAAAAACCAATTGGACTTGGCAGGTATTTAGGCCTTAATCCAGACAGGCTCCTTCCCCATTTTAAAACAAATTACTTTTAATATCACCTCAACATTAATGTTTAAGAGAGGATACTGTTCCTGTTCCAGAACCACTTTTCATAAATGTTTTAATGCTTCCAAGCCTGAACTCCACTGAGGTCAATTTGAAGATCCCAAATAAAATATCTTTCCTTTACAGATGTTCCCGCGCTGCCTGCATGAGGGGTAGCAGTCCTTTTGTGTATCTCAAACTAACCAGGAAGACAATTGCTTTGCCACTGGGAAGTACTACGAGTACTCCCTCCTTGAGAGGTGGGAAATAAAAGGGATATGACCAAGATGGGTTTAGGTTAGAGACGTCTTCAGTCTTCCCTCAGATATTTCCCTGGTCTGAGGGAAGCTGGGTTTTTTTTTTTTTGCTTGACATTCATGAGTAATGGGGCTCATCAACCTGGGAAGGCAGCCCATCTAGGAGAAGGAAGACTTTAAACATCTGCTGCCTTGTATCTACCCCAGAGTGGCTGGGGCAACCCAGTTAGATGGGTGGGGTACAAAAATATAATAATAATAATAATAATAATAATAATAATAATAATAATAATAATGCACATAGAGAGACAGGGTGGACTGGGCCCTAGACCAGTGATGGCGAACCTTGGCACTCCAGATGTTTTGGGACTACAACTCCCATCATCCCAGACCACTGGTCCTGTTAGCTAGGGATGATGGGAGTTGTAGTCCCAAAACATCTGGAGTGCCAAGGTTCGCCATCACTGCCCTAAACTGTTGCAACCTGTTTCAGCCAAATGAAGGTTGCCCCAGTTCTAGTCAGCTTGCCTCCTCTTCCTACTTCCTTTCCCACTGTTCCATTCCTTCCATCTTTGTTGTTCAGTCTAGGGAGGGACCTCAGGAAGGCAGAGCCTCATGCTCCCTGCCTTGAGACCCCGGTGCTAGAAGACACTAACTGCAAAAGGCATTGGGGACCCGCAGGATCCCACTAGCTCCCATTCCCCACCATGGACCCTGTCTGCACTATACATTTAAAGCAGAACCAGCCCACTTGAAGCAGTCAGGGCTTCCCGCAAAGAATCCTGGGAACTGTAGTTGGTTAAGGGAGCTGAGAGTTGTTAGGAGATTCCCCATTCCTCTCTCAGAGCTACAATTTCCAGAGTGGTTTAGCAATAAATCCTCCTTCCCAGGCAACTCTGGAGATTGTAACTCTGTGAAGGGAATAGGGATTTGTTTACCTCCCGAACACGAGGCTGAAAGTGCTGTTCTGTTTTAGATGTGTTTCATAAAAGAATACCGTACTAATAATGTGTTGCCGCGACTGGCTGAAGAAAGTTTGCCACTAGAGGGTGATACGAGAACAGTCATTAGGATGGTAAATTCCAGGCAGGCTGTACTTCTAATTTTGATAGGATTACGTCCACGCCTTGCCTTGGCTCAACTTGATTTCTCATCGCTTGATTATTTTGGGCTTGACGACTCAGAGCTGAACATGTGAACTGGCTGCAACGAAATAATAGAAAGTAATGTGAGTTTGAACCGGGAAGTTTGATCTGCGACGACTTGTTCACTTGCTAGTTGTTGCCTGGTGGTGCAGTCATCAGTTGATAGCATGCATGGTATTGCTCAACCCACTTTGCCATGTGTTGCAGTGGCACTAGAAGTGTTCCAGCAAACACCTCATGCATTCATTGATTATGTGAGGGGATAAAGGGAACTTTAATTGGAAAAGGGTGCTGAGAGTTGTTAGGAGATCCCTATTCCCCTCAGAGAACTCTAGGAAAGAGGTATTGACTGTTAAACTTTCCTGGGAATTGTAGCTCTTTGAGGTGAACAAGGGGCCTACAAACAACTCTCATCACTCTTAATAAGCAACAATTCCCTTACTTGAGAGAGCCAGTGTGGTGTAGTGGTTAAGAGCGGTAGACTCGTAATCTGGTGAACCGGGTTCGCGTCTCCGCTCCTCCACATGCAGCTGCTGGGTGACCTTGGGTTAGTCACACTTCTTTGAAGTCTCTCAGCCCCACTCACCTCACAGAGTGTTTGTTGTGGGGGAGGAAGGGAAAGGAGAATGTTAGCCGCTTTGAGACTCCTTCGGGTAGTGATAAAGCGGGATATCAAATCCAAACTCTTCTTCTTCTTCTTCTTCAGAATTCCATAGTCTGCAGTGGGCCTCGCTGGGCCTACCAGCAACTGTGGTGGGCCTCATGGCCTCTTCCCGCTGTGTGATGTCACACATGTGGAGTGCGTGTGATGTCATGCGTGGGTGTTGGGCACCCCTGGAGTTGGGTGGAACCCTGCACCTATAGTGACAACTGCCTAAAGCGGTATGATACTGCTTTTAATGTAGACTGCAGAGTATTGTGCTATATTGAAGCTATAACAATGACTACCCTGAAGTGGGTAGGCAGGGAGTCATCCATCCAAGCCCTCATTGGATCTATCTGAGCAAGGAACTATGGAACAATTCAGTAGCAATTACCAAAGGGTAAGGACCAAAGTAGGGGGCAGGGGCTGACGAAGGACACAGAAGGGTCAATAACCAAGCCAGAAGAGTGGGCTGAAGAGCAAGCAAGGAAAACACCAGAGATCAACTTCTGGAAGACCACATTGGTCAAGCAAGTCTCAACTGGAACAGGAAACTGTCTCATGCTCCTCTCAGATGCAGCTTTACCTTGTCAGCTGTTCTTGAGAACTAGACCTTGATTTATTTCTGTTCTTAGATTCTCTCAAACTTTCTGTTCCTAACCTGTTTATTCCCCCCCCCCCCCTATAACTGATGGAATTTGCTATCGTTGCAGATCTATGAATTGTATGAACTGCACAATCTGACTGATTAAAGCTGGTCTGTTGCTTGCGATATCTTGGTTCGCTCACAGTCATATCTTCTATAAAGCGCTGAACTCCACCCCTCAGAGGCAATGATTGTGTTGTTCTTTCCCCTCCATGATCTATTTTTCTGGGATGGAAGAATGTCAGTCAAGAATCCTTTATCTTATCTTTATCTCTATTTACTTATTCTTCCCATCAGCACATAAAGAAAACAAAGAGAATCCAGTTTCCCACAACATTTTCTTTGCTGTGTCCCTTCTTTAATTCTGACATTTATTAGATAACTTCAGCATGTTTTGCTGTTTTTAATATCTTTCCCAGTATCAATAGCAGAGGCTTCCTTCTATTTTCCAATTAGACAGAGCATGGATTTTGCTTGTGGATAAGTAGATTTATGGTAAATTCAATAGCATAGCTGTGTATTTTACCTTTTAGGTTATTTAGAAGATATATTTTGGGGTCATTAGACAACTCATACACTAGATCTTTAATAAATAACCTAATTATCTTTATCCAATAAATCTTTATCCAGGGGCAAACCTACCAAATATAATTGGAATTGGATGGTTGTGAATTTCACCTCTTGCATAGAACATGACCTAACTTGTTATTTTTGTGAGGAGTTTATAAGGTTCTGAGTACTATTAATACACAGGTTGGCATTAAGCTAACTTTTACTTAGAGTAGACACACTGAAATTAACAAACGTGACTACATTAGGCCCATATGGGTCTACCACCCAGAACCTTTGCAACATAACTCACTATAACTCGAGTCAATGGCTTTCATGTGTCAAAATAGTCTAACAGGCTTTCCTGTACATAAAAACATAAAAATAGCAGGACCTGAGTGCACCAGTCCCTTCCTGTGGTTTCCAGCGACTGGTATTCAGAAGCATTAATGCCCCTGACCATGGAGGCAGAATATAGTCATTGTGCTTAGTACCCACTCATAGTCTTATCCTTGATGAATCTGTCTAGTCCTCTTTTAAAGCCATCCAAGCTGGGGGCCACCACTGCCTTTTGTGGAAGTGAATGCCATAATTAGTACTTCCTGGTTCCAACACTGTCTCTGGAGGTTCAGGTAGGCTAGGTGACTATATATAGCTATAATTCTCAGAGTGGTTGTAGCTCTGGGGTCTCCTAACAACTCTCACCACCCTTAAGAAACTTCAGCTCCCACAATTCTTCAGGAGGAGCCATGAGTATTTAAAGTGGCATTGTAGTGCTTTAAATGGACAGTGTGAATGCGACCTTAGGGCAGATCCACACCGTTGTCTTAGAGCACATTCAATGTGCATTCAAAACACACGACTTCAAGAATCGTGGAAACCGTAGTTTCCCCGTCGCAGAGGTTAACACTCAATGTGCATTGAATGTGCTTTTAAAGGTTTGGTGTGGATCAGCCCTTAGTCTCCACCAGTTTTCAAGAAGGCGTTTTCACCTAAATCCTCACTCTCTAATGTAATTAGCATAATGATTCCATTATGCTCCATCCCTGAGCAGGCAAGAGGCAGCAGAGTGGAGAATGAATGGCATCTTGTTTTGGAACCTCAAGCTGTCAAATAAATCAAACAAACAAAGAAACAAATATGATTACTCAGAGATGCTCAACTTTAGATTTGCATTGCTCTGTTCCCCTTCTTAAATGGACACAGTGGGTTCACATTGCATAACAAAGCTTGGTTCCCTTGGGAGGTGCTGTCAGTATTTGACATTTGAGAACCTCCTTCCACCAGGTTATTCATTGACTGGAATCCCCCAGAGAGAATGGTCAGCCTCATTACCTGGGGATCCCCAGGCCACTCTGACTCACCACTGCAGTTGTTTCTCCCCCAGGCATCAACACTCTCACAACTTCAAAAGACCTTATTAATGGTTGATCCTGATTCCACAAAGCACCAGGATCGTGCTTGAGATGGAAGTATTCCTGGGATGTATGGTGTTAGTAGATTTATTTGTATATTGCAGTGATTTTCAAAGCTCTGAAAAGTTCTTTTTAAAAAATCAGTTGAAGGGGGAAGGATGAGGGAAACCACAATGCCTTCTTCCAGAGGTTGTGCTTGTCACCCTAGTCTTTTAAATGAATCTTTGTTGGCTTCCCAGAGCTACAGCTAAGGAGATAGCACTCACTGCAGAAAACAGTCTTGCTTAAAGAGAACAACCACAAATTGAAGTTTCTCATGCCTCAAATGGGTGACTGAAGGAGGTCATGCCCAAAACTTAAATCAGGAATTGGCAACCTGGTGGCCCTCCAGATGATGTTTGACTCCAACTCCCATCAGCCCCACTTAGCATACCCAATGGTCAGGGATGATGGAAGTAGTAGTTCAGCAACATCTAGAAGGCCACAGGTTTCAGAGTCAAAGTCAGGGAAGAGTAGCTTACTCCAAGGTAGTGCTCTCCACGTGTCCCACCATCCATGACAAGCTGAGTTGTAGTCTAAAACATATGGAAGCCACCAGGTTGGAGAAGGCTGGATTATTTATATAAAGCAAAATGAACCCCTGTGTTGCAACTCAACCAACAGAGGACCAACAGACAGAGCAACACAAGACCCAGAGCAAAGGCACAATATCAATTCTAGAAAAACTCTTGTAATGACAACGATATACACTGGCTTCAAGTATAATAGCATCAAGTACAATCGAGCACAATAGCAAAGTCTCTGTAGCATCAAATGCAAACAAGCAGAGTAGCAAAGTAAGGAAAAGTCTCTGTAGCATAGATGAAACAGGAGGTCATATAATGTTCCAACGAGGCTGAAGTGGAGGGAGATTGGACAGTGATTCCGGATAAGGTGCACTGTTTCGATGTTACTTCTTCAGCAAAGTCATAGGTAACTGAAATTTTAGACCCTTCTTATATGGTGGAAAACATTCCGAGGAACAGTGCTCATAAGTATATGTAAACACTGCTCAGTTTACATATACTTATGTTTTTACATGTTTACATATACTTATGAGCTCAACCTTTGTGCAAGCAAATCAGGACAAATGCTCAACAAGCTGGTCATATGGAGGAGTCCTTCAGACTCTTTAAAAATCTTGTGGAGACTTCCACCCTTTCCCTGTCTCCTCCTCTTAGGAGGCTTATTACAAGCCAGCTGATAATACCTGCACTGCAGGTGGACTGGAGGGGCAGAAAATCATTGCTGCCCACTCAAACAGAGCAGGTTCTCCCCTATTTATTTATGCCCCCATTTGCAGATGGCATACTAGTCTGCCCTTTGCATTCCTTGCATAAATCAACCGGCATTCTGGCCCATGTACCTTTTGCCTGCCACAGCAAGGCGTAAAGTTCTGACCTGAGTCATATCCTAGTCGGAATGATTGGCATAAATGAGTATGCAATTTGACCCTGAGTGAATATTCTTGTTCCTTTGCAGGAGCACCTGCAATGTGTTTACCAAGAAGCTACTATCCCTTTCCAGAGAAATCTAAGTGCTGTGGACAGAATGACAGGCAGTTGGGGGCTCGAAGTACAAGGAGAGAAGCAAGGAGGTCCATTTTTTATGCAATTTCCTGTTTTCTTTTCCGGGGATTGTTGTCATCTCATACCTTCTTTGTCTCAAGTCTCCCAGCACCAGGGAGAACTAATTTCAAATCTCCACTTGCTCATGAAGCTCTTTGGGTGCCCTCAGGCCAGTCACTATCGCCCGGCCTAATCAACCTCATAGGTTTGTTGTGAGGATAAAGTAAGAGTGGGGACTATGTCAATATCCTTCTTAATATTCAGTTCTGGGTGCCACAATTTAAGAAGAATATTGAAAAGCTGGAACGTGTGCTGAGGAGAACAACCAAGATGATCAAGGGTCTGGAAACCAAGCCTTATGAGGAATGGTTGAGGGAGCTGGTTATGCTTAGCCTGGAAAAGAGGTGACTGAGAGAAGATATGATAGCCATCTTCAAAGATCTCAAGGGCTGTTACATGGAGGATGGAGCAAGCTTATTTTCTCCTGCTCTGGAGGCTAGGACCTGAACCAATGGATTCAAGTTACAAGAAAGGAGCAACAGCCAAACATTTCCCACCCCTGTTCTGTACTGACTGGTAGCAGTAGTGTGAGGTGTGTTTCACCTCTCTGAGGTGTGTTTCAGCAGAAGGTTGTTCTGGTGTTTCTCCATCATGATCCATGGGCTCATGTTCTTCCCGTGATTAGGAAGGGGTTGAGTAAACATCCCACTTTCCAGGGGAAATGAATTCTATAAGAATGGGGGAACTTTTTCAGTCCAAGGGCTTCATTCCCTTCTGGACAACTTTCTGAGGGCAACCCATCAGTGGTGGGCAAGGCCAGAGGCCAAAGGGGATGGAGCGACAAGTGTAAGTTTGGTGGGCTGCATTCCACAAATGAGTCCAGCTAGCAGAAGGCCACATGAGCTCTCGCTGCTCCAGCATCTCCAGCGGCTGGTCAGGTGATGGTCCAAGCAGCTGGGTGGTGCTGTGGCTTCTCCTCAGAGACTCAGAGGGAACAATGTTCCAAGTAAGTCCTCCCTTGGCCTCCTGGTGTTCTGGGAAATTGGACTGATCTTTCTGCTCCCTCTTCCATCATCCCTGTCCATTGACTATGCTGCATGAGGCTGATAGGAGTTGTAGTCCAAAAATAACCAGAGGCAACCAGTATGGTGATGGTTGATCATGAATGAAACTCATGATGAATTATTTTAAAGGGAAGCCTCAGCTTTACAATACCTAACTCTGCTAAATTACTGCTCCTGTTTTGTCCCAGTTTTGCATCCTGAGAAGTTTTTGGAGTTGCCTTTTAAAATATGTTGTTATTGTGAGTTGCATAGGTGCCTGAAAATCAGTTTTGTTGTTATTGCATTTGTCCCAGTTTTTAGTTGTAAAATGTTGCTTCAGTTTGAATGTACCTCCCGTTCCCCGGTATTGCCTTTGGCAACGAAGGGTGAGCTGAAATATTTTAAACAAAGCAAAAAGATGCAATTTTTCAGGTTTCAGACTTCTTTTTCCCCTAGCAGTGTCTAGACAGAGCGGACATGGCAATTGGAGTGGGTGGGTGTTCTCGCAGGTAAAGGACCAGAACCTTTTGCAACAGAGATTCATTATCATCTTCCCCACTGGAGGAACTATATTTTTCCATTACGCTGCTTTGATCAAAGTATTTTGATGAGATTGAGGCTGGCGGACCTCTTGAGACACATCTCAGCTGTGGAATGATGTTGACACTAAGCACGTTATAAGGGTCGTAGCTCTGTTGGAAAGCACACACTTTGCATTCCGGAGTACAATTCTGAAGTACAATTCACTGCCTCTCCAGGTAGGGCTGGGAATGCCTTCTGCCTGCAACTCTGGACAACTCCGGCCAGTGAGTGTAGGTAATGCTGAACTAGATGGGCTGGTGGGCTGGCTCAGGATAAGGCAGCTTCCTGTGTTAAAGTGGGTGGGTATGTGAGAATCAAAGGGGTTGACACAATGAGGTATGTTATCAGCAGGGCCTTTTTCAGCTGGAACTCACCAGGACTGAGTTCTGGCACCTCTCAGGTGGCAGGGACTGGCTGGATGAGGCAGAAAAGAAGAAGAAGAGTTTGGATTTGATATCCCGCTTTATCACTACCCGAAGGAGTCTCAAAGCGGCTCACATCCTCCTTTCCCTTCCTTCCCCACAACAAACACTCTGTGTGGTGAGTGGGGCTGAGAGACTTCAAAGAAGTGTGACTAGCCCAAGGTCACCCAGCAGCTGCATGTGGAGGAGCGGAGACGCGAACCCGGTTCCCCAGATTATGAGTCTACTGCTCTTAACCACTACACCACACTGGAGTGATGGAAGCCAACTGACCAAGAGCTGCCCCCCCCCCACCGAAAGTACAGAGGGAGAGGATTTAGATCTTGGTCTCTGGTGGTGGGATAGTGGCCATACTCCAGAGGAGGGGAAGAGCTGGGAAGTACTGGAGACTGGGAGTTTGGAGGATGATGAAGAGGAGGAAACTGGAAGGTTCACCAACATAGGGTAGAGACAGCAATCAGACTTTGCAGCTGCACCAGAGAGACACGCCGGCAGCTTCTCTACTGAACGCCTGCAAACCCCACCCCACTTCCAGAACAAGGCATCTATTGCATGTTACTAAGTAGAGAGTCAGGGATGCGGGTGGCGCTGTGGGTTAAACCACAGAGCCTAGGGCTTGCCGATCAGAAGGTCGGTGATTCGAATCCCCACGATGGGGTGAGCTCCCGTTGCTTGGTCCCTGCTCCTGCCAACCTAGCAGTTCGAAAGCACATCAAAGTGCAAGTAGATAAATAGGTACCACTGCAGCGGGAAGGTAAACTGCATTTCCGTGCGCTGCTCTAGTTCGCCAGAAGTGGCTTAGTCATGCTGGCCACATGACCCGGAAGCTGTATGCCGGCTCCCTCGGTCAATAAAGCGAGATGAGCACCGCAACCCCAGAGTCGTCCGCGACTGGACGTAATGGTCAGGGGTCCCTTTACCTTTAAGTAGAGAGTCAGGCAGACACAGAGAGGGTCCCTTGGGGCTCGCCATAGACAGAGGGAAGGACCTGACACAGGGGGCTAGGGAGCGAAGGCAGAGTTACAAGCCAGTCTGGGCAACTGCTTCATCTGGACAGGAGCAACCCTTAGAAGTCTCTGCATATTCTCTGTTCTGCTTCCTTAATAAACAAACCGTAAGTTAGCTGGTGTTCACTGTCTTTTTCTGATTTACGAATGACGTGTTTTCCTTGTCAGCTCCTTGGCATAAGGTGGGTGCCATTGTCATTATAAGAGAGCAAGGCAGGCATTCATGGTGAGTTCTGGCGCCTCTTTTACTAGAAAAAGAGCCCCGGTAAGCAGTAATACTGGAAGCAGGGCCAGCCTAAGGCATTTTGCTGCCTGAGGTGAAGGAAAAGACGATGCCCCTTCCCTAAGCTGGCAGTTCAATCTTAATTCAACACTGGTGATGGAATAGGACTCTTCTACAACAAATGAAGTGGCAGGCCAGCAAAGGAAAAGGGCCCTTAGGAGGCTGGCACAGATGGCATTGCTGCTGTCTCCCAGCATCTACCACCCAAGGCAGTCACTTCTCTCATGTTGGGGTGGCCCTGATTGGAGGTGAACGAGCCAAGGAAAGTTTCCCAAACACGACTTATGATCCTGCCTTCTTCCTCCACCTTTCCAGTTCCTTCGCTGCCTGATTTGGTGGAACAGCTCAAGTGGAGAAGCATATGGGATGTGGGCAAGATGGGGATAACCACGTCTCTGCATTGTCATTGGCCTCCTGTGCGCCCTGTCATGGAGGGCATAGAGGTATCCCTATATTCAGAGGTAACTGTTCCTCTGTTTGGTAGTTGTGCCTGTGCATTGCAAAAGTAAGTTTCAGTAAGTTTAATGGGTCGCATCCCTCCCTCCCACTTTTGAGCACTGATTGTACATCAAGCTGCTTTATTAGAATGTTGAATGAAATTTCGGAGAGAGTTATAAAGAATTATTTTTGTCTGACCTGAAGACAGGAAAAGCACTGGCCCAATTCTCCCCTTAATTTTACTGGTTTTATGTAAATTTGCCTCCACTTCTACCTGATTTATATCCAACTGCAACGAGAACATAGCCCACACTCATTCTTGGCACGCAATTTAAGGAGACAAGCCGAATTTTGTTTACAGCCTCTTGTCAAACGCAATAAGAATTTAATAGAAAACTGGAAGTTAAAATACTTTATAAATTTTATAGTCTTAACCAACCCATGCAATAGCTCCAGCTTCTTTATTTCAAGAAGATGCTTTTATTCTATATAGAGTGAAGCTTTGGAATAGGTCCATCTACGTAGCTCAACTGATTGCAGGTCCCCAAGCTGGGGGGCTTCCAACACTACTTGAGGAAACCAGGAATGGAACCTGAGGATTTGTATGCAAAACATGGGCTCCACCAATGAGCTACAGCCGTTCTCCTCTGTTATCCCAGCAGAAAAATCTATACCCACCCAGATGTGTGCATAGACGTACAGGGATGCCCACTCATTTCAACAGAGGGAGCCAATCTGTGTCTGCGTGTATCTGTTCTATCCATGGAAATGAATGGGGAAATGATTTTGGCTGAAGGACCTCATGCACACATGTGATCTCAGTTACGTATCATTTCCTCGATTTCTAAGCACTAATGCTTTTTCAGGCAAGGCTCACCTATATTTTTGAGATTGTTCCTCCTGGGAGAACACAGTATACAATAAACATGCAATTAGGAATTAATATGAAGGTCCCAATCAAGGCAATGATTGCGCAGGTAATCAAGTAATAAACATAAGTAATCAAGCATTTACTTGCTCAGCAAAATGTGGAGCAATACCCTATGTAAAACTAAGATGCATTTAGGAATATGTTTATTCCAATTCTCCATGCGTAGCAGATTTATACTTAGGAGAATTCGAGATTTCCTATTTTCCCCACTTAAATATATATATATATTTTTAGTTCTCATTATATACTGTATCTGCATCCCCGTCCCAGCAATTTTTGTTGGAACACCCAAGAATTTGGTGGTAGCTGCAATGGCAAAGAAAAGAATAGAAAAGCAACAAGTGTGGTGTAGTGGTTAAGAGCGGTAGACTTGTAATCTGGGGAACCAGGTTCGCGTCTCCGCTCCTCCACATGCAGCTGCTGGGTGACCTTGGGCTAGTCACACTTCTCTGAAGTCTCTCAGCCCCACTCACCCCACAGAGTGTTTGTTGTGGGGGAGGAAGGGAAAGGAGAATGTTAGCCACTTTGAGACTCCGTCGGGTAGTGATAAAGCAGGATATCAAATCCAAACTCTTCTTCCTTCTTCTTCAGTTGCCTGGAGGTTCATAAAATAATCCCTAGTTGTTTTCAGCAGTGTTAAGGACCAGCATTTGTTGTGGTGGTGGGGTGGTCACCAAGGCAGGATCACTGCTGCAAATCTGCTTCCACATTCACAGCAGTTTGCATCCAACACATTTTTGCTAACTTGAAGTGCGATACATGCCAGACGCTTCCCTGCCAATGAGAAATGCCTCTGACTAGCAGTGGCTCTAGCACTGCAGACAAAACTCTTTCCGAGCCCTAACTGGGGATGCCAGGAATTAAAACTGGGACCTTCTGCAGATCAAGGCAAGCACTCTCCCACAGAACTCCTTGTTCAATGGAAAACGTGTTTTCCATCTCCTCCTAATGCTTCCGCCCTTATTTTAAAGCAAGAGAAGTTGGTAGACCCTTCATGTGACATTTGGATTGCCAACTTCTTTACTGGCCTCTGTTCCCATATCTGCCACCTGCCACATCAGCCTGACAGAAAGAAATTAAGCCACCAATTTCTCCATCCCCCCGGCATTTTATCTCCAGGATGCTTCACTGGCTTCATTTCTACCTGTTTGCTGTTGCAGGTGACAGGCGCAGGAGCAGGGAGCAGGAAAGAAGTTGGCAACCCAGAGAGTACATGAATATTCCACAATTTCCCCCTGCTTCCCCTTCGCCTCCCGGACACAATTAAGCAAACGTATTTTCTACAATGAATCAGGAGGATCTCGATAGCATCCTCTTACTAGGTTGCTGGCAGGGGTTGGGGTGTGTATCATGATTTCCCAGGTCTGACTAAGACTCGTAACCTGCATAAAACATGCAGCAGGGAACAATCTAATAAAAAAATCCATCCCGATTTTTATGTGGGCCTGTCAATCTGTGTAGCTCTGCGGGGCCAATGGCATTCAGAGGCATGAATAAAAGGTATGTCTTCCAGCTATAGAGCCAGGATGAAAATCCCGTTAATCTAGAATTGCCATATTTCTATAGAGATCAATTCCTGTGTACGGGATATAGAACATCCTGGCACAAAGAAGTAACAAATAAATAAATACTCACCCACATAGGCATTAAAAAAAATAGATTAGCCCTCATTTATATATATTTACACAAAGCTGATGGGATATATTTTTTTTAAAAGAAAAATATGGGTGATATCTAACATCAGTTAGAGTAGACCCATTGAAATCACCCTCATTCAACATTTTACTGTTTTCAGTATAATATCATGCTGTTCAAACATTGCATGTAAGAAGAAACAAACACCAGTAAATAAAAAGAAAGAAAATAGAAGCCAAATCAAATATAAGGCACAGCATTTCTCTTTTTCCTCGTGCTGTTAAAAAAGAACAACACTTTAGATCTGCTTTATTAATGTATACTAAGTTTCATTAGTTTTCGACTTGCCATTTGGCAAACCAGCAACTGGAACTGAAGGTCCCGCCAACATTGCATGTGCTGGCTAAGAAAGGCTAGGGCTTGGATCCTGATTCTTTGCTCTGTGACAGAATTTGTACGGTTAAGGGAGGGGAAGCAGAAATGTTGGTCTTCCTTTACAGAATGGACAAAGCAAAGATTTAACGATTGACAGGTCTGCCAACAGAGGGGGCCCTCTGAGTGCACATATACTGGGTCTTGAGCCAGCAGGGCCCCCAGTCTCTTAGCTTCTTAAAAAAAAAAGTACCGGTAAGTTAATCAAACACTTCTGAAGAAAGTTAGCACCCAAAAAGCAGAGGCAGCTTTAATAGAATACCTTCTGGACTTTCCATGGACATCCGATTGGCCACTATGGGTATAGGATGCTCACAGTATAGTGTACATGTGGACAACATGAACTTTTCTGCAGATCTAGAAAGGCTTTCCTTGTGTACATATATAAAGTTTTTTAATGGAAGGAGAGTTGTTTGGGAGACCAAATACAAAAGAAAACAGGGCTTCTGTACTTTCAAGTGGCAACTTATATTAAAGATGCAGGAGACCATTCCTCTTTTTCACCCAGCCATGCTTCTATGAGTGCCCTCTCCTTCTCTGAATGGAAGCACTTTCTACTGTATTCCTATAGCGTAATGGTGGGATCCAAGTGCATACGTTTGTTCTAAAGGCTGGTGTAAGCAGCAGATTTATATCTTCAAATGTAGATCTGTTTAGCCATGTGTAATGTGTGGGTGTGGGGTGCAGTTAATTCATGAAAGTGGCCTATGGGCAAAGGGTTCAGAACAGATAGTAGGAAAGGGCAACCATAATAACAGACTGTGCTAATAAGGTCACTTGAAAGTTTGACTCCTGGGAGTGCCGTGTTTCTCCTAAAATAAGACACCATCTTATATTCTTTTTCCCTCCAAAAAAACACAGTATGGCTTATTTTCAGGGGATGTCTTATTTTTTTATTATGTATGGTACAGCAATCCACATTTATTTATTTTTTTATTTTTTTTAATGCAAACGGGGAAAAGAATAGCCTTTATAGAAATAAAAAGAGGTGGTGGTGGGGGAGATGTTGTACATTGCCAGCGATTCAGGAGCACTGGGAACAGAGGTCCTGCCTGTGATATGGGCAAACTCCTCCAGACAAAAAAATCATACCGGGAAAGATATTTTACAGCACCCCCCAAAAAGGGGTCACAACGCATCTGGCTTGCGAGGTGCTCTGCTTAGACGAGGATCCACGAGATCTGCCTCCTGACCCATCCGGGCTAAGCGCCAATCGCTGGTCCTCTTTCCTCTCCCCGAAGTGGAGAAGCCAAACTCGGGACGTTTGTCTCATAGGTTGCACACTTTGGCTGCTGGTGGAATGGAGACTGCCCCTCTCTCAAGCGGGGAGAGGGCAATGCCCCACATCAGCGCATGCCGCTGCCGACTGACCCACCCTGAAGCAGATCTTCCCCTGCCCGGGATCCTCCTGGCTGCAGAAGTCTTCCCTTCCCAAGCGGCGAGGGTTCGGGACGAGGGGAAGGAGCCATAACCCTGGCAGGGGTGGGGAGGACCTCAGCACTCGACGCCATAGTTCCGGAGGATGACGGCCAGTTGGAGGAGCAATCCACATTTATTATGGGTCCGGAACGGGGCTTCAAGCACCGCGCTGCGGGTGCTGCTGGCTCCCACCGGATCGGGGGTTCAAGCGGCACGCGCTGCGGCTGATTCTGGCTCCCGATGGGTCAGGGCTTCACTCGCCGCGCGCTGCGGCGGCTGCTGGCTCCCGCCGGATCGGGGGTTCAAGTGCCGCGTGCTGCGGCTGATTCTGGCTCCCGATGGGTCGGGGCTTCAAGCGGTGTGCGCTGCGGTGGCTGCTGGCTCCCGCCGGCTAAGGGCTCCACGTGGCGCACGCTGCTGGGTGTTTAGGTGGGGCTGCAGCCGGAAATGCGCCCATCTTACCAGGTATCATACCCCGTCTTATTTTCGGGGTATGCCTTATATTTTGTGAACCCTTGAAAATCCTGCTATGCCTTATATTTTAGGCATGTCTTATATTATGAGAAACACGGTATTTGACTATGAGGAGTGAAATTGAGGCATTTAATGGTAGAGTTTCAACCTACACAACCTACTTTCAGCCTCACACCACCCTACTAAAACAGCAGACTGAAAATGTACTAATCTTATTAAAGAGAACATAAGCAAGCACGACAGTGGGAGCTAGCCAGTGTTTTTCCATAATGCCAGCTATATGAACTATTTGCCTCCCAGAAGTTGTGAGCTTGTGCTAGATAGAATTACCACCTGGCTCTCGAGAAACATGTTAATTCCCTTGAGGCTAAGGTGATTGACTAACCTGGGGAAACCAATGAATGAATGAATGAATGAATATATATATATATATATATATATATATATATATATATATATATATTTGTGTGTATGTGATTTTTAAGGACACTATAGAGAAATCCCATTCCATGATTTTTTTAGGGTAAGGAAGTTAAGTTGGCCTAAATGTGGATTGAACAACAAGATCAGAAGGGCATCCAGTTGGGCAAAACCGTTAGAAATGTAAGAGTCATCATGACATACTGCGGTTGTACAGTGTTTTCGAGCGTGCAAAGTCCTTCACACACGTTATCTCACAGAAATCCTCCCAAGACCTTTATAAGATTGACACATGTTATTCTCAGTATCCCAACCCACTTCTATGACAGAGGCTTTAAATGTGTGAGCTGGCTATTGCTGGCCTCTGCAGTTCATGGCAGAGGTCGCATTTAAACCAAGGGCCTCACTCTGCGCAGGTTTTAATACGAGAATAGGGGGGCTATTAAACTGCAAGCAAGGGAGAAATTCTATGCACAAGTATCTAGAATAAAGGAAGCCAGTGTAAATTAAGCTGGTTGTAAAGTTATAACAGCTCCAAACCCTGTCCAACAGCAGGGCTGATGCTGCTCTGCGTATCCTGGAAAGAAAAACAAGCTTTTAAAATTGTGTTCTATGATGGGTTGACAGGTCACGTGTCTAAAGTGAAGGGGCTTAAGAAGTAACCTAAATCTCCCCTCTCTGGTCCCATTCCTGCCACACCCCCATAATGCCCCTTTTTGGGGACTTACACTGGCCTCAGCTCATCTGACTGAGCCCCACCCGAACCAGGATAAGCAAGTAACACTGGGATATTTTAGGCTGAGCCCTGGTTAGGTCTTGAATGCCTGCTGATCTGGAGAACCACTGAAGCTCCTCCTGGTTAATCTTCCCATAGGATTACACCCTTAGGCAAAGTTCAACTGATGGCAATTTAGTGTTGTCATCTCAAGACAAACAACTCTTTGAGACCTGTGCTCAAGAATCAGAACAGCTGCCCGTCACTCTGTAGCTTTACAGATGACTATATAGGTCTTCCAAATCCTTATGGCAGGTGGAATAAATATTGTGTAAATATTTTAAAAAGCTGACACAGTTCCCTGTTTGAAGCACCATGATCTATGGAATTTTTTTTGAGAGCCAGCCAGGATTAAGTATGCATCACTTATCCCAAAAGTGGGCCATACAAAAGTAGTATCTATGATAGACAAGTAATATCTATGATAGACTTCATCCTTGATCCCAACTAAAATTCCAGAGGACGCTGTTTGACAACTAGCCACGTCCCAGTTTTTCTACTGGATATGTATTGGAAAATACCTCAGAGGATACTTTGCTATATGTCTATATGGAACTGGAGACATCAAGATCATTCAATGTGCGTTTGGCTTTTGACAGGGTCCCAGTGAACTGTAGAGTTGGGGCCCAGTTATCTATTTATTAAGTTTATTTATTTATAAGATATTTTTACCCACACTTCGCCCTAAGGTCCCAGGTCAGCTAGAACAATATAATAAAAAGAGGACAGCTAAAACTATGAAAGCAAGCCAAACCATTCCAACCAGAACGGAACAGTAAAAAATTCAGCAAAAGACATGGGTTGCATGCACGCACACAAAATACTTTACAGTGGTACCTCGGGTTAAGTACTTAATTCGTTCCGGAGGTCCGTTCTTAACCTGAAGCGTACTTAACCTGAAGCACCACTTTAGCTAATGGGATCTCCTGCTGCCGCTGCGCCGCCAGAGTACGATTTCTGTTCTTAGCGGAGTTCTTAACCTGAAGCGTACTTAACCCAAGGTACCACTGTACTTTCAAAGGCCAGGATAAAGAGATGTGTCTTCACCATACAACAAAAGATATACAATGAAGATGCCAGGTACGCCTCTGTGGGGAGACAGTTCCACAATTTAGGGGTTACCAGTGAGGAAGTCCTCTCCCTGGCTGTCATTCTCCACACGTCTGAGGGTTACGGAACTACCAAGAAGGCATTTCAGATATTTGGGGCCTAACTCATTTATGTACTAATTTGAGCGCCTTGTACTGGGCCGTAATTGATTACCAGCGCAATCATTTTAAAATGGGTTATATAAACTCTAAAGGTAACACTGGCCAATCATCTGGCTGCTGCATTTTGGACCAGTTGAAGTTTCCAAATAATCTCCAAGGGCAGTCCAATGTTGTGAGAAGACCATCCCTGCCCAGAGGAGTTCTTCCCTCTCCTCTCCCCTTTTAATAACAACCTCAGCTGCAATCCTTTCGCTAGCACGTTCCGAAGCCTTTTGGAGCCACTCACATCTTGCAACCTTGACGGCAAAGCTGTTAATCGCTGATTGCCATCCCACCAGGAAAAGGGCCCTTAGCTGCAGAAAGACTGTCATCTGTTGAAGTTGGCGCCCAAAGTGTACAAAAAGAAAGTTTGGTGTAATTAATATATTAAGAGTGAAAGAGTAAATCACCAGGAGGAAATTGCAGGATGTGGGCGGAATGCTGCTTCCAGTTGCCTAGCAACAGTGCTTGTTCATGGCGCGAGATTGATAGATATCACCCACTCAGATCGCTGGATTCCGACCTCCACCACAGTCTTCTTGCAGGCAGAAGCTGGCAAGGGACCAGCGAAAGGAGAGCAGATGGGGGAGAAAGAAGAACCAATGGCTGACCTAACCTTCTGGTCCTCAGCATCCAAGCACCGCGAAGACCGGCTTCAAAACAATGAGCCACTACATTATTCCACATCTCCTTTCTTTCCCTTTCAGCAACCTGTGTAAATAGAAACATGTATTTTAAGATGTAACTCCTAGTCATATCTCTCTGGGCTCTGCAAGTTGAAGTAATAATATCCTAGAATTAAAACAGCAATTTAGTTTCATAATTTTAGTGACTCATATTGCATTACTTCTAAGTAGGATGAATAGAAAATTCTCAGGTATTATACATAATTATGATGTGATTATAGTGTTCTTGATCACAGATGCCAAGGTTAAGATGCGCCTCCATTTTTTTTCTCAGCACATCTTTATTCTATTTTTTTTAATTAAAAAAATCCAACATACATCTCCTTATAGTCAGCACTCATGTTCCAGTTTGAAGGATGTTTGCCCCAGAAATTTAATCCAAGGACCACTTAACACATTCCTGTTTTGGGTGTACATTACAAGTTCCCATCTGCACTATACATTTAAAGCACTATCATACTGGTTTAAACAGTCATGGCTTCCCCCAAAGCATCCAGGGAACTGTAGTGTTGAGAGTTGTTAGTAGATCCCTATTCTCCTCATGAAGCTACAGTTCCCAGAATTCCCTGGAAAGAAAGTTTGCTTGTTAAACCACTCTGAGAATTGTACTTCTGCAAGGGGAATAGTGGCCTCCTAACAACACTGAACCTAAAGAGTGAACACAATGAGCATATGCTTACAAATATGTGCATCACATTGACCCGGCATGAGGAATTTGCTGGTTTGCAGATGTTGTTGGACTCCATCTCCCATCAGCACCCCCCCAGCATGGCCAACAGTCAGAGATGATGGGAGTTGTAGTCCAGAAACATGGAGAGGTCCACAAGTTCATGAGTGGACATGCTCATTCATTAACCAAAAATGGCTACAGCTCCCTGTTGAATGGAGCAGCCAGGCTGGCTACCACAGATAGTGTGAAATGACTTAAAGGGTCAGCCAAGACAGGTAGCAAGAGCAGGTTCTCTTTCTCAGGTGCTGGTGATATTGGTCACTTGAGCAGGGGCTCAGCTGATGGCCCCAGAACCCTTTGCTTGTGTTCTTGAACCTTCCTGTCACTGCCTACTTTCACCTAAGCTTGCAAGGCAATGACAAAAGCATGGAGAAAGAACAGCAGCCTCCCAGTGGTGCAGAATGGAACAAGAGGAAGACTGGACCAAGAGTAGCTGGGGAGTGGAGACAGTGACAAGGCAACTTGAGGAAAAATCTCCCTGAGAGCACCTGACCCACCCTGCTCCCACACATTTGAAGCTGGCATGGCTCCTGGCTCTTCAGACCAGCAAGCAAGACACACCTGAAAGCTGTTATGTAGATATGAAAAAAACAGACCACTTGACATACTTGGATAACTAGGATAAGAGACATCCTTACGGGTATGGTTGACGTCTCTGTAGTTCCCTTCTTTGGCCACAGCTAGGTAAAGACCCTGATATTGGGAAAGATTGAGGGCACAAGGAGAAGGGGACGGCAGAGGACGAGATGGTTGGACAGTGTTCTCGAAGCTACCAATATAAGTTTGACCAAACTGTGGGAGGCAGTGGAAGACAGGAGTGCCTAGCGTGCTCTGGTCCATGGGGTCACGAAGAGTCGGACACGACTAAACGACTAAACAACAACAACAAAAAACAACAACTATTACTACTACTACTGCAAGTCCCTGGCACAAAACTTCTGGATCGATTTGCCTTGAAATCTGGCATGCTTAATCCACACTGGAAAATACTCACCCCTTACCCCCCCAATCAAATGTTCACGAAAAATTTGTCCACTTCACTAATGATATTTTCCAGATTATTTGTGTCCATAACGTCCTTTTAAAATGTGGGATGTAAAAAAATAAAATAATGCCACTTATTTTTAAATATAGGCACCTGATTCACCAATCTTTATTGGGATATTATATCCCGAAATCTACTCAACCCAGCTCTTCATTGTTTGAGTACTTATATCACACCATACCATAGCAAGGCGATTTTTTGCAAGATGTACCAGGTCCCCTGTGCCTGGACAGAGAGTTAGGAAATAGTTAGAAACCTTTTGAGTGGTAGTGGACTTCTTGCTTGTGTGTTATGGTATCTCTCGTTTTTGCCACACCAAAGTAACTGTTCTGCATAGGCGCCATCTCTAGCTGGGCAGAAAGTTCATTAAATTAAAGGTTGCAGTTTAGAGTACTCACACAGCCATTCCTTTCCCTCTTCGCTCCTTAGATTTATATTTTTAAATATATATATATATATATACAGCTGCCAGAAACAAAAAAGAAACATGATTTAGCATCAGACAGGTGTGATTTCTATAGAGTGTGCAGGTGTGGGAAAATGTGTTGGATTCGAAAAGAATACACAGCTAGTAGCCTGTAATTTATGGTGCTGCTGTCAGTGTTTTGTATCTCTTTTTAACTTTCTGGCACACACACAAAAAACACCAGTTCATCACATTACTGATTATTGTTAGGAAACATTACCACTGCTTGAATCTTCATTAAAGTATCAGTGAATTCTCCAACACCATTTGTCCCAGAATTTCCCATTAAATTAAAGCTTTAAGTGTCTGTCTTCACTGATGGGTAGGTATAATGCATGCAACTGCAGTCACTGAGAGCGTTTTCCTAACGTGGCATCACAGAGTAGGCTGGCTCCCCCCCCCCTTTGATGAATGAGCAGCTGACATAATGCTCCAGCAACATTCCTAGTACAAAAGACTTCCATCATTCCATTGGCTGTGCCGATTGGCTGCTTAAGGGGGTGTTGCCAAACTTGGCCTGGCATTGGCTCACTTATCTCGCCACTCAAGGGCCTTGCAGCCACAATTAATACTGAAAGGAACACGGTGGTCATTTGAATTTCAGGAGTATTTGGACGAGATTCCATAGTGGAAATCTAACCACTGAAATGTCTATCTGATGGATGGAAGGGCGCTCATATCTGTTTTGAATATATACATTGTGCAGATAGCCTGGAATGTGAACATCCTGGGAAATAACAAACCACCTCTGTAATAAGGGGGGGGGGAGGGAAATCTGGGGTTTATTTTTTTTTCATGTTGAAAAATCACATTAAAAAAACACCTAAATATTATAATCAGAAACTTGAATTTCAGATGCCATGCCTAAATAGAGGTTGTTTTGCTTTGGAAAAATAAGGTTTTGCTCATGCAAGAGCTAAATATGTTCTGGCTGAATATTGAGACATTTTCGGACAGGTTGTCTGGCTGACAACAGCTTGTGCTCAATTATATCTCTCTGGTTGTTCCTTTTTATTAGCTTTGCTAATGTTTCTGTGCTGTTTTTAATTAAGGAAATGCTGGTGCCTTAACAGGCTTCTTAGCCATGGATTACATGAAGTAAGGCTTTCTGTAATTCAGCTTTTCTTTTGATATTGTTGAAGGCTTCCGTTTATGCCAGTATTCTGAGCTATTTTATCCTTTAAAGTTGTCTAGCAATGCCACTGGGCACTTGTGGGGGGGGGGGTTGAATATTCAGAAGCTTGAAATCATGAGACTAATTCTATGAAAATGTGTGTGCGCATGCTTTGTTGCCTTCATTTGTTCCAGCTTATTTTGGAAAACCACAGCTTTTGATATTCTAACATTTAGCATCCTTTTTTTAAAGTCTGCAAGAGGAGATTTTCAGCGGAAGCAAACATCACCCACTTTGAATCAGTACACAAGCCCACAATGGCTCTTGATCTGGCGACTAGACATGAAGGCTAGTTCCTACCTCCACCACCAGAGGCAGCATGTATCTGAATACTAGTTGCGGGGAACCACAGATGGGGAGACTTGCTGTTACTGTAAGGTCCTTCTTGCATGCTTTACAGTGATCTGATCAGTCACTGTGAGAACAGGAGGCTGGACTGGAGGGGCCATTGGCCCGATCCATGTCAGGTTTCGGGGAATTGGATCCCTCCCCCGGTGGCAGTAAATAAGCAGATCAAGCGAAAGCAGTGTTCTTACTAGATAGTTTCTTTAATAATCACAGCGAGAGACAAAGGAATGCATATCTCTCTAGAAATGGCGTTGCTCCCAGTAAAGGTTCACCCCCTCCATCCCCATTAATCTACGTCACTCCTACGTTGGGTAATCTGAGCTTTTTGCCGCTGCGCTTTCTGTTCTATCACTTTCAGAGCCCGTCTAGTCTTAGGCGAAGGGGGGTCAGGAATGCTGTCCAAAGACAGTGAATCTGCCAGCTATCTCTCTCCTGGTGTTTCCTCTTTTAGCTGCTCCTCACCTAGTATTTCCCAGGTTTTCCCCTCTGGACTATGCCCCTCTGCAAACTTAAATCAATACTGTCCTCCTGCCCTTGGGAAGGTTCAGAAAAGGGGGTGCAGCTCCCACCATTCCTCCTCAGTCCAATCCCTGACAATCCACCAGGTTGGGCTTCTGCCACCTGTTGTTGTTGTTGTTTAGTCATTTAGTCGTGTCATTCCCAGCTGAACTAACTGCCAAAACGCCTGTGCTGAGCCTTAAACACAGTTAGGCTCCGCCCCGGGCTTCCTATTGGTCAGCATATTAACCCTTTTATTTCCATATGTACAAACATATTCCCAAAGAGTGGGCAATTGCCACAACCACATTCCCCAGAACTTCTAGCAGTGAGAAGGCTCCCTGCAATTGCCAGTGGGTGCCATGATGTGGTGAAAGAGGAGGAGCTGTTTCAGCACTGGGTGTGTTGTGAATTTTTGCTCCTCAATTCTGGGGAAGAGGGATCGACTGTTAAACCACTCTGGAAATTTTAGCTCCGGGAGGGAAAGAGGGGTCTCCTAACAACTCTCAGCTCCCTTAACAAACTACAGTTCCCAGGATTCACCGGGGGAAGCCATGACGGTTCGAAGTGCCATCACAGCACTTGAAGTCTATGGTGGGAATGTGGCCTTGGTTATTGCAGTACAACAACACCAAACCTTTCAGATGGAAAGGAGAATAGCTGGCTCCTATACAGAAAGGGGAGAAGCATTTGGGCAGGCACCTGCGTCATGTATTGGTAGATTACATTTAGACCCCTCCTTTCATCCAAAGATCTCAAAGAGTGTTTTTATCTCTACGCCCATTTTATCCTCACAACAATCTGTGGAGGTAGGCTGGGCTGAGCGAGGAGTTGGATCTGTGTCTCCTGCAGACAGTGTAGTGTAAAAATGGAGACAGCTTCTTGAAACCCCCCCACCCCGCGTTTACAGAAGTGCCCCAAGTCCAGGCAGCCTTGCATTTAGGCACTGTAATCATACCCCAAGGACCCAGGTGGCACTGTGGGTTAAACCACAGAGCCTAGGGCTTGCTGATCAGAAGGTCGGCGGTTCGAATCCCCGCGACGGGGTGAGCTCCCGTTGCTCGGTCCCTGCTCCTGCCAACCTAGCAGTTCGAAAGCACGTCAAAGTGCAAGTAGATAAATAGGTACCGCTCCGGCGGGAAGGTAAACGGCGTTTCCGTGTGCTGCTCTGGTTCGCCAGAAGCGGCTTAGTCATGCTGGCCACATGACCCGGAAGCTGTACGCCGGCTCCCTCGACCAGTAAAGCGAGATGAGTGCCGCAACCCCAGAGTTGGACACGACTGGACCTAATGGTCAGGGGTCCCTTTACCTTTAATCATACCTCAAGGTTCATAACTGTTGCCTTTTGAAGGGCACAGCCCATGGGCAAGCTCTGCACAGTTTCGCCGAGATGATACAACCTAGCTCTTGCACAGTTCATCCCAAATTGGCCATGGGCAGGCAGGACCGGTGCTAGGGATTTTGGCGCCCTAGGCGAGGGGGCGGGCCACGTGACGTCATTGCGCATGACATACGGTGCCCCGCCCCCTGCCCGGCCAGGTGCCCCGCGCCGCCGTGGTTTTCGCCGCTGGTTGGGGCGGCACCGGGCAGGGGGCGAGGGGCAGGCTGGCCAGCGCCCCCTCCATTTTGGCGCCGCCGCGGTTTTCGCCCCAAGCTGCTTGCTCCGCCGCTGGTTCGGGCGGCGGGGTATGGCGGGGGGCAGGCTGGCCAGTGCCCCCTCCATTTTGGCACCCTAGGCAACTGCCTAGTTCGCCTTAATGGACGCGCCGGCCCTGTGGGCAGGTGAGCTTTCTGGCAGATGGTGTCCATCCCAGTATTGGCAAGTAGGACAACATTTGTTCAACTCTGCTTTCCCCCACATCAAAATGTGCATGGCGACTCCCTGACACCAATCTGCAAAAACAGAGAGAGAGATTTAAACTGCAGCCCACATGCTATCACTAGGCAACCTTAGACAAGAGTTTAATCCTTCAATCACCTTCTTCTGGGGAAGTAAAACAAGGGAAGAAAACGCAAATTCATTCCCATTTTGATTTTTTAAAAACCCTCCAAATGCAGTCTTGTTGACTTACCCAAGTGCTATATATACAACTGCTTTGTTCATTCACCGCCAAGTTAATCCGTTTATTTATTTATTAACCTTACTCTCCCAGTCAAATTGAATCACTGGGAGTTCCCTTGGTGGCAAGCAACAATCAAATGCAGTTATTAAAAGCTGCACAACAGAACAAAAAGAGCTACATTGCAACCCTATACAGCCTGGTAAGAATGTTATCAGAAAGTAAAATTAGCCCTGAAAGTAAAAAATAAATAAACAAGGAAACCCCAAATCTGCTACAATCTACATATCACCTGGACTAAATGTGAGAGAGATTAGGACATGCTGTCTCAAAAAAAACAATGGAACCATTGGATCAGTATCCTGTACAACAGGAGTGGAGAATATATTTCTGTTTGAGGGCCACATTCCTTTCTGGGCAACTTTCTGAGGGCCACATTCCAGCGGTGGGCGGGACCAGAGGCAAAAGTGGGAGGAGCAACAGATCAAGAATGTGTGGGATGTGTCAGTCAACTCCAACATTCCAAGAAGGACCAACTGCCATCTCTGTGTCAGTTTTGTTTGGACCGTTTATAATAATAATAATTTATTATTTGTACCCCACCCATCTGGCTGGGTCTCCCGTTGAACCGTTGAACAGTTAAGCTGCTGCTGCTGATAGATGCTATGAAGGAGTTGTTAAGACTCACTAATATGTAACATATAGTTTATTTTGTAACCTACGGTAAGTATGAATCTGACAGTAAACTAGTTTGTTTTATTATAACACAGATTCATGTGTATTGTTTTTAAGAGGGATAAAAGGGATTCGCAACTGAGAAAGACTTTAACGAGTCAGCAGGCCATTTGCTGCTGTGCAGACATCAATAAGGAAACGTTTGACTCTGCTACTAAACTAAAGTATATTATAAACGTTCCTACAGAATGGACACTTGGTTCTGGAACCCCACCTAAGGAAGCAACTTCCAGAACAAAGCAGTCAATCTATTATTCCTCCAAATTAATTTTCCTAAAGAAAAAGAAGGAAACTTAAACAAATGCTCACCTCAACTGGTCACAATGGGAACACGCCCTGAACTCACCCAGCAATATTGCAAAGCGTGTTCTCCTTCATGGAGAGCACGTGTTGCGGTGGGGGCCAGCAAGTCACCCCTCTGGTGCTGGGCGGGATCGTATGGATGGCCACTGTTGTGATTGGACCCTGGGTGTTGTTGGGGAGAATTGTATGTTGCAATTTATTGATGAACAGCCCAGCGGATATATATTGGTGGGTTTGCAACGTGATCCCCCTCTTGGCTGCGTTCTTCGGATCACCCGCCCTCCCTCCCTATATTTTAGGCCTCTGCGTTGACATTGCTATGCCTGTCATGGGGTTGTCTGCTGTTGGGGCAGGGGCCTGGTGGGAATTTTTCCATTTGGCTGATTGGCTGGTGCCATCTGGTTTTCGCCTACTGCGTAGCAAATAGTCACAGCTTGAAAGGTTGGCGGTTAGGCATTGGTTATTATGTTGGTTGGAGGAGGGGTTATGACTGACTGTGTCTGCCCCTCCAATTGATGCTGGTGTTAGGGGAATTCCGTTAAAGGAATCCAGGGGCTTGATGCTTTTTGTTCGAACCCCCAGTCGGGGGCTAGGGGCGTGCAAGAGCCCTGGGAGCCTGAGGGGAGAGGGGAGGGTCAGACCACCCGGCTCCCTTTATCTCTCCAGAGTGTTTTCCCCTTACTGACGTTCGTCAGTTCTGTCCCCTGTGGGACAGATAGTCTTAACCAATGCCTAAGCAACCACTCACATTGTTTGCATTTTAATAAAGTTGTGGCCAAAATCATGCCAAAAACCAAAACTAAAATTCTGACTGATGTGTGAATTATTTGAGCGGTGGTTTGGGGACCTCGACACGCAACTCTTTGAAGCCACACACTGAGCCAGGCAGATGAGCCTCTTCTTTCCTGAGGTAGCTGAGACAGATTTGAGAGCATGACTTCTGGGACCTGCACTTTGTTGCATGGAAATTTCCCCCTGTTTTCCCGTTGCTAGCTAATATCTTCATTTCAGATACAAATAGTCCCACAGGTTCATTTGTTCTGCGTCGGTATGACTCAAAGCACATCTCCTGGGTAGCATCTGGTTAGATTATATACTCTCAGGAAAACAGTGGTTGAACCTTCCCTGACCTCACAGTTTGTAATCAACGCCTAGAACACAGGCCGAGAAAATAGAAGGAAGGAAGTCTAATTGTAAGTTATCTCTGTGTTCAGTGTTTTAACTCTATACCTTGTTTGTTCGTCCCTGTCCTCCAATAGTTTTCAAATTATTTATGCTCAAAGATAGAAGGAAGAAATAGTTCCAACTAAGGAAGATTGGCAATTAAAATTAATGGAATATGCAGAAATGGCAAAACTCATCGGAAGAATGAGAAATCAAGAAGAGAGACTTTTAAAAATAGAATGGGGGAAATTTATTGATTATTTGAGAACATATTGCAAACAAATTAAAACATTAGTGGGATTGATATAAACACGTGCAGTAAGAGATAGGGAAGGATAAGGGAAAATTTATAAATATATTTGAATTGGAAATGCAGTAACAAAAAAGATATGAAATAAATAACCATAGAAGGGAGAGGAGGGAAGTCGAGGGGAGGGTAAATTAGATTTATAAAGATTTTGTTTTTTCTGACTAAAATGTTTGCAAAAATAATTTCCTTTTTACATCCAACAGCATCCATATATTGGAGTGGGAGAAACAACTCAGGAAAAAGCAAGCAAGTTTTTGTAAGTCAATTTGACCTTGGCTGGATCTACACTGACCTGTTTAATGTTATTTTCCATTATCAGAACGATACTAGATATGTCATTCTAAAACGTCAAAGGGCATACTTGCTAATGAGAATAGTTTTTACTTTGGTTTTTTTCATCGAATGTAAAAGATATCCAGCCACACTATTTTCCAAAATGCTATTTCTTTCCCTGCTGCTCATTTCTGGTTGCTCTGCTTCGCCCTGTGGTGTCACATTTTAATTCTCCCTCCCCCCCCCCCGTGTCCTTTATTATCTGTGGGAGGAGAAACTGAACACTGCCCCTCGAATACCATTGGAGGGGGATTGGACTTTGAATGCAGTAAAAGAAGGTAAAATGCTACATAGGGACGTATGAGGAGTGTTTCGCCGACATAGCAGCATAAAACAATTAAAAATCAAGCAATAAAAAAGACAAGGTAATAACGTAAAGACCAGGACATCATGTGTCCATTTACATTATCAAAACCCTTCCGTAATGTTAAAAACTATGATTGTGGATCCGCTCCTATATGAGTCTGCTCAAGAATATTTCCCAGTTTCATTACAGGCACATATCCTATTTGCTAATAGTGTGGGGCACCCCACCCCTCCCCACTTTGGGTTGGAATGGGGTTCAGCAAACTGAGCTATTCCCCTAAGTAGTTACGTGTCCTGGTGGGCTTGGTGCAGAAGGTCAGCAGGCCATGTGCTGCACTGCCCCCCCGACATGTTTTCAGTCCCAATGCCAAGGCTGGTGGCTCCTGCGCACTGGTTAGCTACGCTGCAGTCTTCCACCCCTGGTGGCTCCTAGGTGTTGGCAATGATGGTTTTGCAGATGATTTCAGGTTTTAATATTTTAATATTCTAATTTTCAAGGAACATTTAGGGGACTAGGCTAGACCCCCTAGTCTTCTGACCATATGCCACTGGAGGTGGAGGCAAGGTTCATGACACACAGCTCTCTTCTCCAACAGAAGGGTCTGGTCAGGGAGCTCAGGAGGAAGAGCTGAGGAGTACCACTGCCTCCCAGCATATGCTGCCCGAGGCGGTCGCCTCACTTCACCCAATGGTGGAACCGGCCCTGCTCACAGCTATAATTTCTAGAGTTCCCTTGGACTGTTAAAACCACGCTGGCTTTCATTTTTCTTCTCCCTCATCCAGCCTCTTGCAGGACCCCAAAATCTGCTCCAGTTGGTTCTCCCAACCCTCTGGTGCAAATTTGATGCAAATGCAGGTGGGAAGCGAGGAAGAAGGAGCCCAGCTGTTGTGTGAGGGGACGCCTGCTCATACACTGTCAGATCTTAACTGCGCCATTCATTGACTATAATAATAATATTATTTTTACCCCGCCCATCTGGCCGAGTTTCCCCAGCCACTCTGGGCGGCTTCCAGTCAAATATTAAAACAATACAGCATTAAATATTAAAAACTTCCCTAAACAGGGCTGCCTTCAGATGTCTTTTAAAAATAGGATAGCTGCTTATTTCCTTGACATCCGCTGGAAGGGCGTTCCACAGGGAGGGCGCCACTACCGAAAAGGCCCTCTGTCTAGCATCCCTTTCATTGGCTGACAACCCTAAAAAAGGAAGCTTTTAAAATCTTACGGTGCAGTGGGGAGATGAGCTTCTTGGTTTGCAAGGAAAGGCTTCAGGAGAGGCTGAAAGAATTAAGAGGCAGGATGAGGCCTAATGTTTCCTGTTGAAATGATATGTTGAAAGGGACACTGGGTGTGAGGGGCAGGTGACATTTATGGATGCAGGAGAGGGTGAATGAAGCAATTGTGGCTGCGCCTGTGTCATCTTTCTATACAATTTGTTGCGGAAGACCAAAGGACTAATGCATGTCAGTGTCTTTTTAAAGGCAGACCTGATGTAAAGTGCAGAGCAACAGAGCCTCTTTGACTGAGCACATCTCCAATTTGACAATGGAGAGACAGAACAACCAGGACTGACAGGTAGAACAGCTGCTGAATTGAATTGGTCCCCCCCCCTCCCAAAGTGGCAGCTGGGTTTATGTTCCTGTCTGGTCCCTGGCAGCGCCAGTAAGTGAAGCATCAAGGAGTGGGTTTAAAAAGTGCCTTGTCTTTGTTGTTGCTTTTTGTTTGTTTTAATATAAGCAACAGGTAGAAATGAGAGGATATTTTGGATTGGGTTGCATTTTAATGAGAAACCACCTTATTTGCACTTCTTGAACCAATGCACAAATTGAAACACATCTATCCTTTGAAATTTGCCTTTCTCCAAATTTTGCAGGGCAGTTCTCCAACCAACCAAGTGGATGTATGAGGGGAAATTGCTTGCAATGGGGTGTCTATTAGTCAGAACATACAAAAATGTGTTTATTAGGAGAAAAATGCATTGAAGTGCTGGTGAATTTTCATCCGGGTTTTAAACAACGACAACAACAATCACAGATAGCTGTGGAAATGTAAGGAAGTGAATTTAATAAATTTAAGAAAGAAACTGAAACTGGCTGGTGATAGGCCAGCTCATCTTGGCAAAAGTGTTCCAAGTAATTTTATATTTGGAGATGCCAGGTTGTATTCAACTGCTCAGAATAGATCACTAAAATTAATGAACCTGAGTTAATTATGCCCATTAACTTCAATGGGTCTGCTCTGAGTAGGACTAGCATTAAATATTACCCAAATATCACCCAATATAGGAAATCCACATGT
This sequence comes from Darevskia mixta, assembly GCA_034641385.1. Taxonomy (NCBI): domain Eukaryota; kingdom Metazoa; phylum Chordata; class Lepidosauria; order Squamata; family Lacertidae; genus Darevskia; species Darevskia mixta. The sequence goes on along the minus strand of JAWWNH010000091.1, from coordinate 8,620,812 downwards.
GATAGAAGGGACTTAGGAGGTGCTCACAGGGCTGCCTTTTTTCTTCCTTTGAAATTGTCAGCTGCTTAGAGTAGCTCTATGAACAGTATAAAATCTGTTTGTTTGTTTTTTGAAATCATTTTTATTCTATTTTACAAATGTAAATTAATTACAATACCAAATACATATCCATAAAATGAGATTTCTCTGAATCTCAAGACTCCCCCTCCATCCCCTCCATGGGTCCTAATGTCAACATTTCCAACTGCATATTATTCCATAGTCTATGTTTTGTATCTATCCATATTGTCCATAGTATTTGTTACATTACAAGTGAGATTAAAATCCTGCTAATGCTTTCATCTGCTTACAGTGGTCTCCTAAATAAATTATAAACTTTTCCCATTCTTTCTTGAATTTCTTGTCTTCTTGGTCTCTGAGTTTTCCAGTCAGTTTTGCCATTTCAGCGTAGTCTAACAGCTTAGTTTGCCATTCCTCTCTGGTAGGGACTCTTTCTTCTTTCCATCTCTGGGCTAGTAGCATCCTAAGAGTATTTTCTGTTCTTTTGGAATGTCAGTACCTATAATTCATAACAGAAAGGCTTCTGGTTTTTGTTTTACAAAAGTTATTTTAAACATTTTTTTTCAGTTCCTTATATATCATTTCCCAGAAAGCCTTTATTACCTTACATGACCATCACATATTATAAAAGGTACCTTCTATTTCTTTACATTTCCAGCAGGTATCTGTATAAAATCTGTTTTGAAATGTTCCCAGAAAGCTCCCAGGGAAAAATGGATATAAGGGCATTTTGATTTGTGGATCATTTGGAGTTGGGCGGGGGTGTAATGGGAAAATTACTAGCCATCATGACTATTCTTTGCCTGCATAGCCAGGCACAGTAATGCTTCAAAATACCATTTGCTAGAAACCACAGGAGGGGGCGAATGCTCTTGTACTGGGGCCCTGTGTGCGGGTTTCTCACAGGAATCTGGTGAGAACAGGATGCTGGACTAGATGGGGCTGATCCAACAGGCTCTTCTTACACTAAAATGTGGAACCAACTGGCATCTTCTTCAACCCTAGTTCTCTGTAGGTTGGCTATCCATGTACAGGACAACTGTGTATGAAGTCTCGGTTCTTCTGCCTGTGGTGTAGTGGTTAAGAGCGGTGGACTCGTAATCTGGTGAACCAGGTTCACGTCCCCGCTCCTCCACATGCAGCTGCTGGGTGACCTTGGGCTAGTCACACTTCTCTGAAGTCTCTCAGCCCCACTCACCTCACAGAGTGTTTGTTGTGGGGGAGGAAGGGAAAGGAGATTGTCAGCCGCTTTGAGACTCCTTAAGGGGAGTGAAAGGCGGGATATCAAGTCCAAATCTCCACTTGTCCCAAATCTGCCACTTGAACTTACTCACTTCAGCAAACTGCATGGGTGGTCTGAACCTGGACCTGAACTATAAAGAAAAAAACCCACCACCAAATAGTGGGCTTGTTTTGACATTTCCAATGTCTTTTTATATTAAATGATGTAGTGTGATTCATTTTTCTGTGAGAAATATCTGGCTAGCACAGATTATGACCTCCAACTTCTCTGCTGGTTGATTTGAGTTCTAGGAAACAAGGGGCACTATTTGGTCATAGCGAGAATTATTTTTATCCGTACAGCTCATCTCTGAAAGAAGCAGTGAAAATAAGAACATAAGGGTCATCTTGCTTGCTTAGATAAGTTCAGAAGGGTGGACCCAGCTTACCTAGCTATTATCTGGGGGCCTCAGCATTTAACCTTTTGTTTGTGTTAGATGGAAAACAATAGAAATGTTTAGAAGATGTTCAGTTTATTCATTTTGCTGACCACTGTGGGAACAGGATGCTGGGCTAGATGGGTCCTCGAAATGATCCTGCAGGGCTCTTCTGATGTGTCTTATCTACAATAATAAAGTGCAAGTGTCTCTGCGTCCAGTCCCTGTGTCCGTCCCTGTCTCCTACTGCGCATGTGCCCCACGGACACAGGGATTGGAGCGCAGAGACTTCGGGCGGCTGGGCGAAACTGCGCATGTGCCCCACGGGCACAGGGATTGGAGCACAGAGACTTCGGGCGGCCGGGCTGTTGAAGCGGCGGGTGCGCGCTCGCGTGGACTTACTTCTAAGCGGCAGCGGCCGTTACAAGTGGCGGCTGAGTTGGCCTGCTTGGGCCTGGCTGCTGCCAGTGCCGCCACTGCCGCGATGCGCCTCCTGCACTGCCTGCTGAAGGGCCATTCGGCGCTGGCCGGGGCGCCCAAGTACATCGAGCACTTCAGCAAGTTCTCGCCGTCCCCGCTTTCCATGATGTTCTAGCGCCCGTTAATGTAACGGGCTTAAAGTCTACTAGTGTTCTTATAAACACAGGTGTGGATGGGGTAAAAGAGAGAGAGAGAAATCTATTTCTGGAGAAAACTAGTAACCCACCCACCTCACTGCTTCTGCCACCACCAGAATGCCCCCCTCTTGCCGGCGAGAGGGTGAGAGGGTGGCGTACGTAGGTGCTGCTATCCTAAATCCTAAAAAAAGCTCAACAACTTTGGGGTAAAATTGTAAAAAAAGTTCAACAACTTCAGTCCTAAAAAAAGGTCAACAACTCTGGCCGGCCCTCATGCATGTTCACGTCATCAAATCTGGCCCTCTTTGAACAAAGTGTGGACTGGACACCCCTGGCCTTGAGGAACACCCTGGCTGTTGCCAAGTTTGGTGTGTGTGTGTGGGGGAGCATTCTGCAGGTGGCGGAAGTGGTGTTGGGGTGGGGAATGGGAGGCAGGGAGCGGCACGTTCCTGTTCCACCTCAGGTAGCAACGTGGGCTGTGCTGCCCCCGACCATGTGGTTTCTTGAGAAATACTGCTGTTTGCTGCATTTCCCTCATACCAGCTTCCATCTGATTTGAAAACGAGGTATGTACAGTTAAAGCATTATTATTATTATTATTATTATTATTATTATTATTATTATTATGCATGAGGAGATTGCGGTGCATGCACAGTCGATGCCTTAATTGAATAGGAGTTTGCATGCATGGGAAAACAGATTGGGGGTGTGCATTGAGTGACGTTATCTCTGCCCGCTTTGTGGTGTGTGCTGTGAGGTAGAAATGTGGCAAATGAAAGGAATGAAATGGGGCAAAACCAATAACCTGACTTTCAAGTCAGTACCCAGGACGAGTCCCCTGCTCAGCGCCTGAGGGCCCCAGTCCTGCCTAGGGCAGGGCCTGACAGGCTCCATAAAGGATTGTTGCCGCTGCCGCCGCTAGGCAGAGAGGGCTCTGTTTGTTTGTTTTTAAATAAAATGCTGTTATTTTTTACCTATGTCATTTTAAACTGTGATATTAATGCTGTATACTTAGTTTTGAGATTTTGATTTATGTGGAAATTGTTTTCCATTTGGTTGTATATTTCTTTGATGTGGTTTATTTATTGTTTATGACTTTTGTAATTATGTAAATCTTGTCATGTTGTAAGCCGCCTTGAGCATTGTTTTTAACTGTGGGAAGGCGGCATACAAATAAAATGATGATGATGATGATGAAGAAGTAGCACTGGGCACCTCATTCAGTGAAAACAGGCGAATCTGGAGTTTCTAGATGACAGTAATCATGCAGCCACATATCATGGTGACATATTTTCAGAAAATCTAATCTGATCCTGCAGCAGTGGCACATGAGTAAAAGGCGTCAACAAAGTGTCACCCAACTGCAAAATCACTAAAATGCTTGCCAGGAAAGAGAAAGACAATGCGTTTTGATGTACGTTTCAAAGAAGAAAATTGAAGCTATACTCCAAGTCAATTGAAGCATTAATCTTTGAAAAGCGGCTTCTGTAAATAACCTGAAAAACCATGCCACACACCTCAGGGATGTGGTCAGTCAAAAGTGTGTAACAGCAAAGAAATCTGTCTTCTTGTCCAAACCACAAACCATTTAATCTTATAACACTGAGGCCAATGAAGAAATGGCAGCATCCAAATTCACAACATTTTTAAAAACAAACAAAAATAACCTGCCTTAAACATCTGGGAAATAAGACATTCGTGTCTAACTAATAAATGTAGAATGCTGCAATTGAAAGTAGCTGTAATTTGGCTCACAAACCTTTCAAGGAACATTAAATGCTTTTATGCATGCAGCTGACCTTTCCACTCCAAGGTATTTTTCCTGCTCTTCAAAGTGCTTGAAGGTAATTCTAACCTGTTACATTACCATTTTCACTTACCAACCTATGTTTACACTGCAATCCATGGGGGGAATCCCATCGAGGAAACCATGGAGAGTCTCATTTAGACCCATCAAAGCTGATATTATAATGTTCCAGATGTCTGCAAATGAGTGTGCACATCTGTCCACTGAAAAGTATGGAGCATTTACAGGTTTTTTACATTTCTGACACCAAGTCAGACCATTGGTTTAAACCATGTCAGACCAGTTCTTTGCCTTTGCATATTTGAAAAGTCCACGCTCGCAATGGCATAACCCTAAAAGTCGTTGAAGTGCCACAACAGACAACTGAGTGATAATGTGTATCTGTGTATCACTTCCCTTCAAAATGTGGCAAGCCAGCCAGTGGCGTAGGAAGCCGCTCGGGCACCCGGAGCAGCAAACATGACATGCACCCGGGGGCGGGCCGTTGCTATGTAGCGCACATGCATGGCATCGTATGTAGCAATGCCGCACATGTGCTGTACATAGTGGGTTGCCGGCGGTGCCACTCCAGCGCCGTACGTACGGTGCCGGGATCCTCTGCTCGCGGCTGCAGCCGTGAACGGAGGATCGTCTACATGCGGCTGCAGCTGCGAGCGGAGGATCTCGGCATCATCCGTACGGCTCTGGAGCGGCGCTGGCAGCAAACCGCAAGCCTTGTCATCCCCGGAGATGTGGCACCGGGAGTGCACCGCCCCCACCGCCCGGTGCTACGCCACTGAAGCCAGCCCTGCTGCCTTTGGGAAATGTTCTTTCTCATTCTGCTACATGGGGTCATGGGCAGTCCTGCCCTCTTAAGGATGCTGTTTGTTTTCCTCAGGGAGAGGGAATAATGGAGGAGGAATCTGTTTTAGGTGTCTTGTAGGCTATGTTGAGCTCTAAACTGTAATGGTTTGATTGCACTGGTCATTTTGAAAAGCATTTTTGAACTGCCCTGGATGTGGACCTCAACATCTGGTTGCTGCTGCTAGCTCTATCTTCTTCTCCAGATGTTGTTGGACTGCAACTTCTACCATCCCTGACCAGTGACTATGCTGTCAATGGGGGTTAATGGGAATTGGAGTAAAATAATTGGGGAGCCATAGATTCACAATCCATGTTCTACTTCCTACAACTCTCTGAAGTTACATATATATATTTTCCTTTACTTGCCAGCTCCAATTCTTCCCCCACCTAGTTGAATCTGTTACCTATACCTGATAAATCAACCAGGACAACATGCTCCAACAGTTGCTAAGATTGATTGTTGGCGACATCTATACCCAAATGTGCTCTGTGTATATCTAGTTTGTTTTTATACTTATGGTTGATTTTTTTTAAAGAAAGAATTCCACATTAACATCTCTCCTTCCACTCCTTAAAGACGACCTCAACAGGGATTTCCTGACTGTGTTTCTTTTGACTCTGTGCACTGGTGTGAAGTGCAGGTTGTTTAAATAAATAATCTCTTTTGCACACACACACACACACACACACACTTGATAAATCTAAACCAAAGCCGGAATTGACTCAGCTGAAATCCTAGCTTTGCGCTCTCATTTGGCGTAAATCACTTAGCAGATGGGACGATAATCCAGGTTACTAACACATTCTGCTTTGGGGATCATCCCTGGCACTTGAAACATTGTGCTTGCAACAGAATGAATGTTAGTGTCTTCCAGTGGTTAAAAGAGATAAAGCCAGGAGGCTAAATGTTATGATGACTGTTATCACAAGATTTGATGCTATGGGGTGGTTGCCCATCACAGCCATGGAAAGATAAGGAAGGAAAAGAAGGCAATTTATCTGGACAGGTCCATTGCCGTGCCGTGCAAACATCAGCATCAATGCTTCGGATTTGCCAGCAAGATTTCTGGGGGTGTTTCAGCAAAATAACTCCAGTGGATCCCTTTTCCTTGGGAGAGATTGAGCATGCACATTGAGAAATGTTTCCTGCTGTCTCTGATCATCTTGCTCTGATCTCCCTAGTGGCCCAGAACGGCAAATGGACCAAACTCAGCCAGCCTCCATCTACCTGCCTTCTTACATCTGCTCCAGTTGGTGGCAGTGGTTGTCACCTTCCTCTTCCTTTAGTCTCCCTTGGGGAACTCAGCAGGGAGGAGGAATGGGGCAGAAGCAGAATTAGTTGGCTCTGCATACCCTCTACAAGGAGAAGGGGACGGCAGAGGATGAGATGGTTGGACAGTGTTCTCGAAGCTACTAACACGAGTTTGGCCAAACTGCGAGAGGCAGTGAAGGATAGGCGTGCCTGGTGTGCTCTGGTCCATGGGGTCACGAAGAGTCGGACACGACTGAACGACTGAACAACAGCACCCTCTACAATTCCATATCCATCAACTGTCCTGGCAAAAATGGAACATCTCGTTTTTTCTTGTGAGAGGACAGCGGCCAAAATGGCTGCCATGATCTCACACGATTTTAGGCTGCACTTTTGGGGGGCATGGCACAAAAATGCATTTCGGGAGGTCACGTAGGATTGCTTCCCCCCCCCAAAAAGTACTTTTTCTGGGACAGCAATCTTGCGTGGGTAACATGACTTGCTCCAGAAAGTGGTGTCCTGGTTTGGGGCCGCTTCATATTGGAAGGTATGCAGTGCTACAGCTCTATGATTCCAAGTGGTGTGTTTTGGATTGTGCATTTGTTTTGTAATGTGCAAACTGGATAGATTTGGCTTTAAGTGCATTCTGAATGGAATTTCTCCCCTGTCCTTAAAGGCAGCAAACGTGTGTCTCTAAACCACTTTCACCACACTATAGAACAGGGGTGGGGGAAACAGGTGAGAAACCTCAGGCCCTCCAGATGTTCCTGAACATTGGTCACGTTGCCTGGGGCTGATGGGAACTGGAGTCTATCTGAAGCGCCACTGGTTCTCCAGCCCTGCTGTGGAATGCATGCATGTCTTCAGCAACATAGGAAGCTTCTCAGTTCCAACTTGGTTCTGTTTGGCTATCTGATTGCCATACTTGCTTCATGGTCACCCTGCCCAATAGAGTTGACCTCACAGATTCCAGCTCCAGATCTAGATCCATGCCAGGGTTTGTTGATAGCCAGGCAGGCTCCCAACCAGACAAATGTTTTATGCACCTCCCCCTGCTTTTTTTTTTTTTTAAGTGATTTGAGGGTTTCTTTTCGGAATGACAGCCTCTGCTTCCCTCTTCCCAATAAATAAAACCTGAATGGCACTTTAGTGTCCAAATCAGATTTTTAACGGCAGAAATATTTCACTAAGCACACATACTGAAATTGGACAGCATGCGGATGTAATAATGTCTGCTAGGAAGTCGGACTCTAAATGGAAATATATGGATGGCTCTTCAGCTGAGAATTAGCTGGAAAGGATTTGGAGCGCTGTACGTACAGTTAGATTAACTCCTTTGGTTAGATTTAGGGAAGGGAAAGGAAGCAATAATCAGCTGAGAATGAGGAAGCTATGGTGAAGGAAAATAGCTCAGTGGCAAAGCATCTTCCTTGCATGCAGAAGGTCCCAGATTCAACCCCTGGCTTCCCCTGGTAGGGCTGGGAAAGATTCCCTGTCTGATGCTGTTGCCACTCAAATTAGGCAGTACTGAGTTAGATGGATCAATGGTCTGACTCGGCAGAAGGCAGCTTCCCATCCTCCTGTGTAATTTGTGAGTTAAGAAGGAAGGCAGTTTGTGCCTCAAGTTGAAACAGACTTGATGACTAATTATGGGGTACAGAATTGCCACCACCAGAGAACACAGATGCTGATTGCCACAAAATCCTTCTCTTGCAACAAGAAACATCAGGGCTATAATCTTATGTACTGGGAGTAAGTTTGATAGGACTTGGAGGGTTCTACTTAATGGCACACCAGTGGAGTTCCACTGGCACACTCGGACTTCAATTTCCTTCCCCCACCTTATCCTGTGCACCCCCAAAAAAAAACTTCCCCAGAGGGCACCCCATTTCTCCATAGCTGATTTTAAGGATACATGAGGGTGCTGGAGGAAGAGGAGTCATAGAATCATAGAGTTTGAAGGGACCCTGATGGTCATCTAGTTAGTGCAATGCAGGAATCCTACTCACAGCTGTACTTGGGTGGGCTCGAACCACCAACCTTCTGGTTAACAGCCAGATGCACTGACCCATTGCACCACCTGATGAAGAAGAGGGAAAAAATGAAAGGCACAAATACAGGATGGGTGACACCTGGCTTGAGAGCAGTACATGTGAAAAGGATCTAGGAGTCTTGGTAGACCACAAACTTGACATGAGTCAACAGTGTGATGCAGCAGCTAAAAAAGCCAATGCAATTCTGGGCTGCATCAACAGGAGTATAGCATCTAGATCAAGGGAAGTAATAGTACCACTGTATTCCGCTCTGGTCAGACCTCACCTGGAATACTGTGTCCAGTTCTGGGCACCACAGTTCAAGAAGGATACTGACAAGCTGGAACGTGTCCAGAAGAGGGCAACCAAAATGGTCAAAGGCCTGGAAATGATGCCTTATGAGGAACGGCTTAGGGAGCTGGGTATTTTTAGCCTGGAGAAGAGAAGGTTAAGGGGTGATATGATAGCCATGTTCAAATATATAAAAGGATGTCATATAGAGGAAGGAGAAAAGTTGTTTTCTGCTGCTCCTGAGAAGAGGACACGGAGCAATGGATTCAAACTACAAGAAAGAAGATTCCACCTAAACATTAGAAAGAACTTCCTGACAGTAAGAGCTGTTCGACAGTGGAATTTGCTGCCAAGGAGTGTGGTGGAGTCTCCTTCTTTGGAGGTCTTTAAGCAGAGGCTTGACAGCCACCTGTCGGGAATGCTTTGATGGTGTTTCCTGCTTGGCAGGGGGTTGGACTGGATGGCCTTTGTGGTCTCTTCCAACTCTATGATTCTACGATGAGGAAATTCTGTTGGACACACAGAATTCCCTTGCTCCCGCAGAACTTCAACATTGGACATGGCCTGGTATGTACAGGATCAAAATGCAAGTAAGGGCCCTTCAGAAACTCTATGTATGCACATTTCCCCAGGGTTTCCAAGTCCCAAGTTCAGAATCCATGCATTGTTCCATTTTCTTTTCCAAGTTTTGTAGAGGATGCTGCTGCTGTGCCGTTTGTTCCAGCTTATTATTTCCTTCAGTTCCCTTGCATGTTTTAGCCCCTGATGTGCACCTGTGCTTTGTCAAACTGCTGTCAAATGGAAACGCAACCAAGGAGAACTCCTTGTGAGTGCTGGAACTTTTGCGGCATTTTGGACCGTTGGTTTTTCTTTGCCTACTTCCGACCTTTCCAAGGTGTGGAATTAAAATAGCTGTATAAATGCTGATAGAAATAAATAAAAGGGATGTTGAGCCCCACCCCCACTGCCAAATGGGACATTTCATGGTGTGGCAAAGATGGGACCTAAGGAGGGGGACTTTGGCTGGATCTGAATAAGCCCCTTCCACTCTGTTGTGTGACCTGAGAACCCAATGCAATCCACTATTTTAATAGCTTGCTTTCCCTCTGCCAGGCTTAGGCAGAATGAGCACTCACACTTTACACGGTGGGTGCCCTTTGCGGGATCATGCGTGGTGCTACAGTTCCCAGGGAGCTTACTGGCAAACAGGAGCTGGCTTGCCTCTCAGTGTTAATTTTTGGAGGTTCACGCCCAGCCTCAGTAATCAAGTTTCTTGCTGGGAGGTGGGGCCAGCCCCATTTATATATATATCTGGAGATTCACCCTCCCTACCCTCCCTTAGTTTAATGTTTCTTGTTTGCAGGTTAACTTTTTCTTCCTGTTTAGCGGGCGCTGCTACCGTCTTTGACTGGTTGCTGTTGAAGGACCGGGAAGAATTTTTCCTGCATTGGCAGGTTTTGTCTTCCCCGTAGCAATTCGTCACAACTTTGGTGGTTATTGCCTTGGGTGGAATCCTTTAGCCTTTTCTTCCCTATATGGGGGTGGGGACATTAAGTGGTGACTCACCCCCCTGCGGCAGCAATTCCAGGGTCCCCTCTTAAAGGGGCTGTAATATGGGTGTCACTGGCCATACACTGAAAGGTCGTCAGTGAACTACCCTGCGTATGGGCTTGGCTGCCTGCTACACTTACGTCTCGCAGAGCACCCCCATATCCCATTTACCCTGATGAGCCCCAGTCCCCTCCCCAGCTGGGGGGCTGGGAGGGATACACGCCCAAGGCCTAAGCCAAGGTCTTCCTACATTCGGAAGTTTAATAAAGTTGTGGGCTAATTTTAATTCCATATAATGTTGTCAGAGTCTTTATTCCTTCCTTATGATCCCTGGGGGCTGGGGCTGTCGCTGCCTGGTCACGCAGCAGCAGCAGCCTCACTGCTGAACCGGGCTTGATCTGGTGCAACTTTATGCCAGCTTAATTTACACTGGATTGCTTTCCGCCCCAGTTTCTTGAGCCTAGTGTTTTCACCTCTAGTGTTTTATGGATCTCCTGGCCCTTCTCACACTCTTTCCTGCTCGTGGTTTCTGCATTTCCGCCGCCACACCCACCTCACGTTTTGACAAGGGTATCTTCTAAAATAACCTGCCTGCCTGACGCAGCCTAGCCCAAAAATAAACCATTCCTTTCAGTGTCAGGTGCGTCATACCTGCAGATAGCATCATTTAGCTAGACAAATTTCTAATCTCGATTCTCTTTGTATATAAATACCGGTATCTCAGTGCACTCGACAGAGCCATCTGCCACTTGCTCTGGCGCAGTGAATAATTGACTAAAGGCCAACACTGCCTTTGTTTCACATGTTTCTTTGCGTAGACAAGTTCCCACGTGTGGCTCTTTCTAACTTGACAAGCGTACAGTCGTGTTACGAAGCTTATTTCCACTATTACAAAGATATTAAAGCCTTGATCTTTTGGGTTACAGAATGTTGATCCCACCAGCTGTGTTCTCCACCCCCAATATATTATTATTATTATTATTATTATTATTATTATTATTATTATTACACATCTAGTCAGTTTCAACAATGTGAGCGTTGTATGCCCAGCTGCACACATCCAGCATTATTTAAAAAACCAAAAACAGATCAACTCATTATCTTGAGAGGAGAGCACATATGGATGGGAAGGAGACAAAGAACAAAGGAATGATCATGGAGAAACCAGAACAAAACTGAAATATACTCAGAGTCAAGTGTGAATTTCATGCTCTTTATTCAGCTCATAGTAGCAAGGAATGAATCTTTCCCCAAAACGTCTGCTATATATACATTATTTACACAATGGGCCCCACGTGATTGGCTAATTCCGGGCTACTCCTGCAGGCCAATCAGGTTGCGGATTCACTTCATCCAGGAGCCTGATTGGCTGCTCTTGCAGGCCAATCAGGTCGCTGATTCACTTCCACCTGGAGCTGGATTGGGTGGCTCCTGCGGACCAATCAGACTGCTGCATTCTGGATCCTATTGTTCTAGGACCAATCAGACTGCTGCATTTTGGACCCTATTGTTTTAGGATTCAGCTCAGTACATAACAAAAACAAAAGGCTGCAAGTCTATTCATAACTGTCAGTGACTGGCTGGATGAAGAGGAGTGGTGGGAGCCACCAGTTGGGGAACCCCCAAGGGAACCCCCAGAGGAGGAAGGCTCAGAGCCAGGGGATTGGTGGTGGGACACTGAGGAGAGGTTAGAGGAAGGAGGTTAGATTGGATGCTGAAGGGGCAACTGGGTTTAGTGAGCAGGAGGAGCTGGTGACAAGGAGCAGTTCAGACTCCAAGGCTGAAGCAGAGGAGGGAGGTCAAAAGGCTGCTGAAAAATCCAGGGAATCCCCCTCTCTTGCTGCAACAAGTTCCACCCCACCCCATTTCCAGTGCAGAATATTGAGGAGAGCAGAACAGAGGTGCACAGATGCAGTTTGAGACTGCTTGGGAAACACCCGGGATGGGAGGAGCCTTAGAAAAGGGGGAAGGCAGGGACCTTCAGTCCTGGCAACTGCCCATAGGGGCAAGACCTACTGGGAAGGGTTGCCGAGCGTATGCCATTTCCTTGAATAAAGAGTTGACTTCACTGACAACAGAGCCCTGTGTCTTTTATGACTCCAGCCCTGACAGTTTCCTTACATTTCTAAGCCATGCTTCATCTCTCATGGAGGCCCAAGTGGTGTACGTGTGGAACCCAGGTGCCACCCATCCTGGCACATTGACCAGACCCAGACCTGTAGCTTCAGCAAGTTGATGGATTCATGTTCCCAGTGGCAGAGTGTTCCAGGGACCAGGCAAGCGGGCTGCTAGCCACTCTGAGCCAGAATGGAGTGTCGCAATTTTTGCACGCATACCCAGGCCTGCACCCTTGGCGGGGCCACAGATTGCTCTCCTTGTTCCTAGAAACGTGGCTGCTTCACACCATAGTTGCTTCATGTGGTTGTGGACCTGAGTTCCTGCTCGTGTGGAGCAAATGTATTTTGTTGATGGATGGTTTCTTCTTCTTTTTGGTCCGTCTACACCAAGTAAAATGGGCCACTTTCCCAACCCAGCACAGTTGTTCTTATGGAAAGTGATCTCACTATAGTGAAAGATAAAATGTCAGCCAAATCAATCATCATCAGTAGGAAAAGTACATTTGAATATAATTAAATGCTGAACTCCGATCTTCCTCTCTCTCAAATGAGACAACTAATTCTACAGGTGCTAAGAACATTCTGTGCTGGGTGCCACCTCAATCCATTTCTTCGCCTTGCAATTAGGATACTTGTGTGTGCTCATTCTGCTGCTGATTTGTCCATTTTGAGAGAGAGAGAGAGAGAGAGAGAGAGAGAGAGAGGGAGGGAGAATTGCTGTTCCATTTACTTCCAACATCATAAGAGGTTTTGGAGTTCAAGGACAGTGCACAATTATTAGCTGAACTTTTTACCTGAACTTCAATACTTGGTTGTATGTATTTAGGCTGCTTGCATTTAAAATGATGTAGCCTGGCATACTTGAAACGTCCATTTAATCTGCATTAATTGTGCCACACGTTGACCTTTGTAAAAACCACGGTTGGTCTGTTGCTCCATGGCAACGCCTGATGCAATGCAACAGGAAGCCCACGTTCAGGGCTGCCAGATTCGCGGAGTCAAGTTCTTTGCATACAAGATACTCCTGATACCCAAGTGCCACAGTCTGGAACCCCGTGGAAATGCAGAGCAGGGTTCAGCAGAGGCTCTCAGATGGCTCCATTTCCCATCGGGCTGCCTCTGACCTCACCGGGAAGGCATTAGCTCAGTGGCAGAGGATCTACTTTGCGAGCAGTAGGTCCCAGATTCAATCCCTGGCATGTTCAAATAGGGGTGTGAAACATTCCTTGCCTGTAACCCCATTACTGATACATGGTTGGGTCCTCTATCCATGCAACTTGTTGCTGACGGCAAGCTGAACAGCTCATATGGCACCTTCTCACTGTACTGATAATAATTCTGATTGACATCTGATGCCCTTTTATATGTGTTGTGGAAGGAAGGGTTATTGAGTGGCCTTTGTTTTTATTATGTATTCTGTGTTTTTTTATATTGTAATTGTATGCTGTGAACCACCCTGAGATCTGTGGGTATAGGGCAATATACTAATAATAATAGAAGATAAAGGGTCGTGGGTGGCGCTGTGGTCTAAACCATTGAGCCTCTAGGGCTTCCCGATCAGAAGGTCGGCGGTTCGAATCCCCGCAACGGAGTGAGCTCCCATTGCTCTGTCCCAGCTCCTGCCAACCTAGCAGTTCGAAAGCACCTCAAAGTGCAAGTAGATAAATAGGCACCACTGTGGCAGGAAGGTAAACGGAGTTTCTGTGCGCTCTGGTTTCCGTCACGGTGTTCCGTTGCACCAGAAGCGGTTTAGTGCTGCTGGCCACGTGACCCGGAAAGCTGTCTGTGGACAAACGCTGGCTCCCTTGGTCTGAAAGCAAGATGAGCGACGCAATCCCATAGTCACCTTTGACTGGACTGAAATGTCCAGGGGTCCTTTACCTTTAAACAACAACAACAACAACTACTACTGGCTTGGGCCATCAGCCCTAATACACAGCACCAGCTCAAGACATTTTGCCTCTTGAGGCAAAACAGTAACGGCACCCTACACTTCCTGCTCTGCTGTCATACCCCTCTGTCATTGCCTCCTCTTCTTCTGCCACCTCTCCTCCTCTGCCTTCACCACTGCTGCCTGAGGTGGCTCAGGGAATCCCTGGCTTGCTGAAGATGGCAGGGGTATAAAAAGGAGGCAGGAGAGGAACATGCAGTGGCGGCCCCACACTTCCTAGGTGGCGTTTGCAAGCAAAAAACATGGAGAGAGACATACTGCTCTGGGGCCCTGGATCTGCTGCCTAGCCTACCACCCATAGCTGTCAACCCTCCCTTTTTTTGCAGGAAACTCCCTTATTCCAATGCCGTTTCCCGCTGCTATTGTTGATATCCCTTAAATTTCCAGATTTCAAAGGAAGCAGCTCCTCTCCTTCCCTGCTGGCCAGGGAGGCTCGGCTGCCTTGCTCGGCTGCCAATAAGGAGTCTGAGACCGACTGGGGGCGGAGCTTGCATGCCTTGTGCATCCAGACCCTCATGCCCAACCAGACAACCAGCCTGCCTTCCGTCTACGCGCTCGCTCTTTCGCTCACCCGTTCTCACGCAGCCTCTGGAGCGCAGGGTGGCGAGTCTGCTTGGTGCCATTGCACCGCCCTTGCGGCATCCCTTATTTTCAAATCTGAAAGTTTGGAAAAATCCCTTATTTTCAAACCTGAAAGTTGACAGCTATGCTACCACCTGAGGTGATTGCCTCATGGAGGCTAATAGGCAGGCCGGCCCTGTAGATAAGGGGTCAGCAACCTTTTTCAGCCGTGTGCCGGTCCACCATCCCTCAGAGCATGTGGTGGGCCGGACTATATTTTGAAGGGAAAAAATGAACGAATTCCTATGCCCCACAAATAACCCAGAGATGCATTTTAAATAAAAGCACACATTCTACTCATGTAAAAACACGCTGATTCCCGGACCATCCGCGGGCCGGATTGAGAAGGCTATTGGGCCGCATCTGGCCCACGGGCCTTAGGTTGCCTACCCCTGCTGTAGATACATGATGGATGCCACAGAGGAGGGAGCTGCTGTTCTCCTTCCCTACAATTCTTGCTGGCCATAGTCTTCAGGGGGGTATATGGGAATGGGTTAGCAGGTGGGATAGCAGATATATGTCTTGGTGATCTTAAACTATGCTTCTTTCATCCAGTGGGAGTAGATCTGAAAAGAACTTGAACATGTTTAAGTAACTCTTAAAAAAATTACTCTCCCACGTCTTTGGTTTGTCAGGTTCCCTAGGTAACCTTGAGGGCAGAAGTTCCTTCTTCTTCCAGCCTCCCCCCCCCTTTGAAACTCTGCAAAAGACAATCACCCCCAAGGCACTACTTGCATGTGAAAAGTATCTTCTGCATTCTAAACTCTCCTGCCCCAAACAGCAACTGATTACTATAAATCACAAAGGGCTTCTGTAATGAAAGGGAATGTTAAATCAACATAAGCAAACAATAGTTCAGCATGGCAGCTCAGAAGTTTGCCCATAAAAAGCAAAAGCGCCACTACTTGAAAGGTAATTAATGAATTACAGCAAAATTCGAACCATGTCTACTCAGAAGGAAGTCCTATTGAATTCGATGGGGCTTGGCACCAGGTATGAAGGGTTGGGACTGCAGTCTAAATTAAGGTCCAATCCAAACACCCTTTTCCCCAGGCTGGTGAGTGGAAGGCTTGAGATCCACTGGATCTCAAGCCCACTCCATTCCTATTTGCCTGCTCCCACTTCCACTCAGGCTGGCATGCAAGGCATGGCTGTGGATGTGACAATAACCAGGAGGCAGCCATGGTTTGCATTGCACCTTTCATATCTAGTCAATGACTGAGGAAATATGACTGGTTGTGGTGTGTGGATTATTTGAACTGTAACAGCGAACAATGGATGGTAATGACTATCAAGGAACCTTGAGATTGTCCTGGAAGAGAGAAATGACTGACTGAATGATTGTATTTAAATACTGCCTTTCTGCCATGACACCCAATTTCAAATATCAAAATCAAGACACCCAATTTCAGATGTCAAAATAAGCAAAATGCTACAAAACACTACTGCACCAACTTCAGGGGCTGACAACAACAACAACAACAACAACAACAACAACAAATTATTATTATTATTATTATTATTATTATTATTATTATTATTATTAATACTCCGCCCACATGGCTGGGTTTTCCCAGTCATTCTGGGCAGCTCCCAACAGAATATTAAAATCGCGATAAAACAGCAAACCTTAAAAGCTTCCCTAAACAGGGCTGCCTTCAGATGTCTTCTAAATGTCAGTTGTTTATTTCCTTGACATCTGATGGGAGGGTGTTCCACAGGGCAGGCGCCACTACCGAGAAGGCCCTCTGATGACACAGGATCCATGGCCTGGGCTTCTTCACTTCTGCCTACCATTAGAACAGAGAGATATTTTAAGCAGACCCAGGGCTGTCTTAAAATGGTTTCTCAGGTCATGGATGGTCCTTTCAGGAACTGATGCGTTACATGCTCCTTGACCCAGGCTTCACTAATGTTGACGCTCCTGGTCTGTTTGACAAGATGGATGCATTTTTTAAAGCACCCAACCCCCATTTGGGAGGGAGCAAAGCTTGCTGGGAAGGCCAGCCAGCCTAACTGGGAGGGAGGTATGTTTAATTTCTGATGCACATAGAGCAAGGCTCAGTATTCATCTAAGCAGGCTGAGCCCACTCCACCCCGAGATTCTCAATTTAAACATGAAGAGGATTTATGGAATAAGAAGAGCTTGCTGGATCGGACCAACGGCCAATCTAATCCTGCATCTTCTTCTCAGAGTGGCCATCCATATGCCTATAGCATTCAGACACATGCTGCCTCCAGTGTGAGGTAGTTCCATATACGTATTCTTATAAACTGATAGTGAGATTCAAATGCACAGCAACCCAAATTTCGCCAATTGAAAGTGAAGCGACTTGCACATTTTGTGATAATGCTATCTTATGCCAATTGCCTTCTGTTATGGTGTAAAGGCAGAAATAGAACAATTTCACACCCCTACCCCCCATTTTATTACATTAAAGGAATGGTCTTATTTGAAAGCATAAACAACAACAAAAATTTCGGGGGTCCCCTTTTGGGATTTCATTGTCAACCAAACCTTTACAGCTAGTTGAGGGGCAGAGCTGTATTTTGTAAAGAGCCTAAGGCATGGTTCAGGGGAGCCCAAGTCTCTGGTGGTTTTGCAGAGTTCAAGGAGATTCTATGCTGTCCTCCGGTTTGAAGTGTGCTGCTGACTAGGTTGAGAAATGGAGCACGAAATGCAAACATCTGTATTAAAAGGTAGCAAGCTTTGATTAAATAAAAAATAAAAAAGTGTTGAATGGTAGGAATAGCTAGGGAATGATTATTAATGAATTTAATTATAATAATCCAGGAATAATTATTTTAAAGATGTTGTAAAGGGGAAATGGGACGTGGGTGGCGCTGTGGGTTAAACCACTGAGCCTAGGGCTTGCCGATCAGAAGGTCGGCGGTTCGAATCCCTGCGACGGGATGAGCTCAATCTCAATCACTTTATTTCAGCTTTAAGCTCACAAGAACAACAGAACTAGAACAAATACACAGCACAATTTGATTAAAAAAATTAGAACCAGTAAAAACTTGATAAGGGTACAATTTAGAAATACGGTAGATACTATAAGGAATTAACGGGATGAGCTCCCATTGCTCGGTCCCTGCTCCTGCCCACCTAGCAGTTCAAAAGCACATCAAAGTGCAAGTAGATAAATAGGTACCACTCCGGCGGGAAGATAAACGGCGTTTCCATGCGCTGCTCTGGTTCACCAGAAGCGGCTTAGTCATGCTGGCCACATGACCCAGAAGCTGTACGCCGGCTCCCTTGGCCACTAAAGCGAGATGAGCACCGCAACCCTAGAGTTGTCCGTGACTGGACTTAACGGTCAGGGGTCCCTTTACCTTTACCCTCCCTTCACCCTAAGGCCCCATGGCGGGTCACAACATTAAAACATAATATTAAAAACAGTCTAAAGCAATTTATCATATACATGGGATGAATTAGGACTAACTTGTTCCATTGTTTTCAGTGTTGCGGCAGAACAGTGAGCGCCATTGCCCAGTCAGCCTGTTTGAAGCTCAAACTATCGTGCACATGAGTGCCAAAGAGCTGTGCATGCCTTCCAACAATTGACAGAACAGAATGATGTGTTTTGCCTTAAGTAATAAAGGGATTCCTTTTATGGTAACCAAGCTGAATGAGCCAGTAGGGTCACATCGAATGCCCCACCAAAGACTTCCCAAAATACCAACTCTGAAATGTGCATGCGCTCCCTTCCCAACCAGAGAAGATGCTTCCACACTGAGATGTTATAAATTCTGACATTTTTATTGTCACGCAATATTTCATTCTTAGAGCAGCAGCATTTCCTGAACTGAAATATGTTCAAAGCAGCAGAATGGTGAGATCTGGTCCCCAAGACGGGCAAAAAGCATTAGGCTGGCCAGATTGCTGCAGTTAGATGCTAAGTTCCCGTATCTGGTACAAAGCCGAAACAGATACACACAATGGGAAATAGATACTTCACGACAGAATCGATTTATCTGCCACCTTGCCATAGCTTCACACTCTGTCTGACTGGGAGATAAAAGAGGGAAAATATGAAGGAGTTTTGTTCTTCAAGTAGCTGCTGGAGAGATTTTTGTTACTGTTGTTCATAAGAAGACACGGTTTGTAAAAGAGTTATCAGGCCAGAAAGATGAGCGCTACAATGCAGTGCAGACAACTATCAAAATTACTGGTCCGACAAGTAAAACCGAGCTCTGGCAGAGGTTGGCACAGTGCGCTTGTGCATGCGGTGTGAAAAACTACCCGGCAGGTTGCAGTTGGTGGTTCTGTGGTAAGAACCTGCAATGGTGGCTGTCATTGTGTCCTATCCTGGGGACAATGGGAGCACAACTGGCTCCCAGTATTCAGCGGAGCTGGACTGGGGTGACTTGTACAACTGGTATATTAAACTGTCGTCCCCCCCCCCCCCGGAGAATGTTGATTCCTTCTGATCCCAGCAGATCCCATGTCCCATGGCAGGACTGTACTCCACAGATGAGATTGCAGAAGTCAAGTGAAAGGGGAGGAGAGAGAGAAGATTGCTAAGAAGCTGCCTCACATTAAAGAACAGAAGGCAGGAATGAGAGGTATGGCCTCTGTATCGAAAACTGGCTTAGTACTGTACAATGGTTTCTGCTTTGCTCTTTTCATAGAATCATAGAGTTGGAAGGGACCCTGAGGTTCATCTAAGTCAATGCAGTCTGACTTAATAAGTCTGACTGACAGCTGCAACGCAGGAATATGCAGCTGTCCCATACAGGGATCAAACCTGCACCCTTGGCATCATCAGCACCATGCTCTAACCAACTGAGCTATCCAGGCATTTTCATTCCTACTTTGGGAGCCAGTGTGGTGTAGTGGTTAAGAGCGGTAGACTCGTAATCTGGTGAACCGGGTTCGTGTCTCCGCTCCTCCACATGCAGCTGCTGGGTGACCTTGGGCTAGTCACACTTCTCTGAAGTCTCTCAGCCCCACTCACCTCACAGAGTGTTTGTTGTGGGGGAGGAAGGGAAAGGAGAATGTTAGCCGCTTTGAGACTCCTTCGGGTAGTGATAAAGCGGGATATCAAATCCAAACTCTTCTTCTCTTCTTCTTTGTCACCCTGACGTTACTGTCCAAAGCAGACATTGCTACACAAATGCAATGGCAAAAAAGGTGTGATTTCAGATAGAGAGAGAGAAAGAACTTGTGGCCCTCTAAATTTTGTTGAACTTCATACGAAGCTGCCTGATCCTGAGTCAGAGTTTTGGCATATCTAGCTCAGTATTGCCTGCACTGACTGGCAACAGCTCTCCAGGGTTTCAGACAGGGCTATCTCCCATCCCTTACCTGGAATTGCTGGGGACTGAGCCTGGGACTTTCTGGGTGCAAAGACATCACTACAACTCCCATGAGACCTGACCACTGAATATGCTGACTGCGGCTGATGGGAGCCCAACAACTTCTGAAAAGTCACAAGTGCTCTCTCTCTCTCTCGCATTTAAATGGGTTGACTTTGGGTAAGGCTCTTCACCCATGTCCAATGAGTGGATAATTTTAAAGTGTCGTTGAATTCATATACAAATTAACACACACACACACACACCACATTTACATTTAACCAAATGACTTGGCGATGATTATGTTATTACTATAAATGAGGAAGCTTTTCCTGTAAGCATCTTACCCCTGGGTCAGGCTGATCAGGATATTTCCAATTTGCATGGATGAATGGAAGACAAGTACAGATTAACGCTTCCTTATTAAATATCGCTGCGTGGCGTATGGCGTTTGTAATTCATAACCACTGCTATGTGTAACAAAGAAATGTAAATTGCTCCAATATTTAGAATCTCGATTCTCATTTCTTTGTCATAAAACAGCTTGAGCAATGAAGGGTATCCTTAAGGTGGCAGAAAACAGGGCATCGTAGTTGTTGCCACTTGGACTCTGTTGTGGGTTCTTACATCAGGGTTAGGAACATAGGGCTCTTGTCTATGATGTATCCCTAGGGTGGTGCTGTGGTCTAAACCACTGAGACTCTTGGGCTTGCTGATCAGAAGGTTGGCAGTTTGAATCCCTGCGACGGGGTGAGCTCCCATTGCTCTGTCCCAGCTCCTGCCAACCTAGCAGTTTGAAAGCACACCAGTGCAAGTAGATAAATAGGTACAGCTGCGGCAGGAAGGTAAACGACATTTCTGTGTGCTGTCTTCCATTACGCTGTCCTGTTGCACCAGAAACGGTTTAGTCATGCTGGCCACATGACCCGGAAAGCTGTCTGTGGACAAATGCCGGCTCCCTTGGCCTGAAAGCAAGATGAGTGCTGCAACCCCATGGTCGCCTTTGACTGGACTTAACCGTCCAGGGGTCCTTTACCTTTATCCCTAGGGACATAGGAAGCTGCCTTATACTGAATCAGACCATTGATCCAACCAGCTCTGCATTGTCTACAAGGACTGGCAGCTGCTATCTTCAAATATATCAAGGGCTGTCACATGGAGAATGGAGCAAGCTTGTTCTCTTCTGCTCTGGAGTGTAGGACCCGAAGGAATGGATTCAAGTTACAAGGAAGGAGATTCTAAGTAAACATCAGGAAGAACATACTGGCATTATTATGAATTGATTGACTGATTGATTGATTGATGGTTAGTTGGTTGGTTGGTTGGATGGATGGATGGATTGATTGATAATGGACTGGCTGGAAGTAGAGGAGTGGTGGGAGGCACCAGCCAGGTAACGCCCTAGGGAAAGCCCAGGGGAAGCAGGCTCCATGCCAGGGATTAGTGCTGGAAAGACAATGAGTGGGCAGGGGGAGAAGGAGCAGGCTGGGAGGAGGTGGTGTCAGCAGCAGAAGAGGTGACAGGGTTTAGTGAGCAGGAAGAGGCTGTGGCAGACAGCAGCTCAGACTCTGAGGCTAAGGCAGAGGCTGGAGGGGAGGGTGGCCAAGGGGCAGAGTGGAGACAGGCTGCTGAAGAATCCAGGGAGTCTCCCCCTCCTGCTGCGACCACCTTCCTTCTTCCCTGGTCTCCTAGAACTCACAGAGAAATGAAACGGGCAGAGTAGAGGGTGGCAGCCTGAGACTGCGTGGAAAAGACCCTGGAGAGGAGGAGTCCTGGTGGACACTGGGAAGGTGGGGATCTTCAGCCCTCGCAACTGCTTCAGATGGGCAAGACCTCCTAGAAAGAGTTGCTGAGACCATTAGGCCTGAGCTGTGGTTGTTTCCTTAAATAAAGATTTACCGGTAACTGCCCTGCTCTTGGGTGATTTATTGTGTTTGTTGCTGACCTACACCTGACTCCAGCCCTGACACTTGGGAGGTTGTGGACCCTCCTTCCTTGGAGGTTTTTAAGCTGAGGTTGGATGACCATCTGCCTTGGATGCTTTAGTTGAGATTCCTGCATTGCAGGGGGTTGGAATAGATGCCCTTCAGGGTACCTCCCAACTCTACAATTCTTGGAGATCAAACCTGGGATGTTCAGCATGCAGACAGCTGCTGCACCACTGAGCTTGGCCCTCTCCCAATTCCTACATCTGTATCTATACATGTAAATTAGCATATGTACACTTGATGCAAATCCGTGTCCTCTTTCTGAATGAAACATTTTCTTTTCTCTCTCCCTCCCCACTATTGCCTGGTGTTTCCCCAAACCTGAAGCTGAGGCTGTCCAAATAGCAGGAACTGATGTGGTCCATGGTTGGTGGGATGTTTCAGTGCTGTAAACCCAGTTCCAATCTGGGCTTGATGGGAAGATGCTTAATAATTCTCACTGACTAAACTAAACTCTTCAATGTCAGTGTTTTGTTTGCTTCCTTTCAGCGATGCTGTGAGGGTTAATTCTAATGAAGCTTTAGATAGATTCTACTGTCGAGAAGTTTTGTTTCACGTTGAAATTGGGCTTTCAGCAGCAAAGTCCATGTGAAAAGAATGTGTTCATTTCCCTGCAGCAATCAATGCTTATTTTGTAACTGCAAAAACACATTGTATGGGGAAAAGCCTTTCAGTCCTCTCCAAATGCCTTAATTTTATCCCATTGATTTGAGTGTGAGATCCGCAACTCTTCTATATCGTGGCAACTTCTATTATGAAAACAGCATTGTGCCATTTTGTTTAAAGAGCAATTGTCTGAAATGGCTGTAGAAATCAGCTTTGAAACGCCAGATAAACGGCTTCCTTGCCCCCTCAGATTGCGTAAACCAGATTTTCTGAAGGGCTCCACCAAAATAATTCTCATCCAGCATAATGAAAACTATTGATTCCCAGCCATTCAGAAGGATCTGAGATATACTTTGAACAAATGATACGCATCAGTTAGGAAGTTCTAAGTCTTGAGGCTCATCAAAGGTAAGCCGCGTGTGGCTTTTAAAAAATGGCTAGAAATGCACAGATCGTTATGCAAGAGAAAAGTTATCCGATTCTTTTGAAAAGAAAAGCATTGTATAAGCAGAGATGGCCAGAGCTCTTGTCGCAGAAAATCCAAAGCCGGCCCCTATAAATATACTGAATTTAAATAAATAATTGACCTTATGCTCCTCTTTAAATGGACTGTTTAAGGTGGGAAGTCATAATAATAATAATAATAATAATAATAATAATAA
Organism: Darevskia mixta; assembly: GCA_034641385.1. Lineage (NCBI taxonomy): Eukaryota > Metazoa > Chordata > Lepidosauria > Squamata > Lacertidae > Darevskia > Darevskia mixta. Next base: position 8,597,454 of record JAWWNH010000091.1, on the reverse strand, counting down.
TAATAATAATAATAATAATAGTTGTTGTTGTTGTTGTTGTTGTTGTTGTTATTATTATTATTATTATTATTATTATTATTATTATTTTCCAGTCTATGACTCAAGGAAGCTTAAAATAATGAAACAGAAAAAGCAAAAAACACAGGAAAGACAATGATTAAAATGTAATTAAAAACTAATAGAATTAAAATAATATAAAAAAGATCCGTTCTTATAGGCCTGCCGGTGGAAGGACAACAAGGAGGGAGCCCGTCTTAACCTCTCTAGGAAGGGACTTGCAAAGCAGTCCCTGAGAAGGCCTCCTCCTCCCATGTCCCCACCAAGCATGGCTGTGAGGGTAGCAGGACTGAGGGAGGGGCCTCCCCTGAAGATCTTAGAGCCCAGTTCATATGAAGAAATATGGTCTTTCAGATAGCCTGGACCTAAGCCATATATGACTTTATGGCTGATGTAGATGGTGTCACATGTTCCCAATAACCAGCCCTGGTCAACCGTCTTGCTGCAGCTCATAAGATTTACCTCTACCTATTTATCTATTACCTTCACAGAGCTCAAACTGCAGAGTTTCCCATAAAGTCTTCATGGGGGAATTCTTTTGGAGCTGTAGTTTGTGCTGAAAGCAGTATCCTAGTGCTTTAGATATACAGGTGCCTTTGTCCTAAGCCTTGTCCTCTAGCCTAAGAGGGGGCTGAGGACACTCTGAGCTGCTGTGGTTTTTTTTTGGTTGGCACTGCAGGGGGATTCAATCACCTGATCAGTTTTGGGGCCTTCTCTGCAGTGACTCCCCACCTGTGGAATGCTCTCCTCAGGGAAGTTTGCCTGGCGCCTTCATTATACACCTTTAGGCACCAGGCAAAAACGTTCCTTTTTAACCAGGCCTTTGGTTGATATGATTGACATGCCCTTTTAAAATATGACTCTCTTTTTTTGGGGGGGGCATTATTGGGTTGTTGTTGTTTTTATTTTGATTATATATATTGTGGTTTTTATGTGAACTGTCCTGAGACCTCCGGGTATAGGGCAGTATATTAATAATAATAATAATAATAATAATAATAATAATAATAATGATGATGATGGTGACTAGGAGAGGGGGCAAGATGTACAGTTCTGGCTCATTTCCCCCCCTGACTTGGCATAAGATGCTCTACAGTAGGGCTGGGGGACCTTTTTCCTGTCAGAGGGCCACCTTCCCTTCCCAGGGGGGCACATGGCGGTGGCGGGCATGACCTGGGGCAAAAGTGGTCAGAACAATGGATGCCACATTCCTCTTTGACCAGTGGGCTATATTCCACCCACAGATAAGTCCAAGCCACACCTGCTCACACACCCCTCTCCCTCTCATCCATCTATTCAGTCACACTTGAGGAAGGCTTGGAGCAGGGTAAGTGATGAGTGCTGGGGCCACGCGTGAGTCCTGAGGGCCAAACAGAGAAATCCAGAGAGCCAGATGTTCCCCGTCCTTTGCACACCCTCCAAATGTCCCTATTTTCCAGGGACGTCTCTGATGTAGAGAAGCCATCCGGGTTTCTGATTTGATCCCGGAATGTCCCACTTTTTCCTTAGGATGTCCCTATTCTCATCGGAGAAATGTTGGAGGCTATAGAGAGATTTGACTCCTGAGCTGTCTGAAGGCAATCCTGTACATGGTTACAGACACTTCAGGTTACAGACGCTTCAGATTACAGACTCTGCTAACCCAGAAATAGTACCTCGGGTTAAGAACTTTGCTTCAGGATGAGAACAGAAATCGCGCGGCGGCAGCGGGAGGCCCCATTAGCTAAAGTGGTACCTCGGGTTAAGAACAGTTTCAGGTTAAGAACGGACCTCCAGAACAAATTAAGTTCTTAACCCGAGGTACCACTGTATAGGGAAGGTTTTTTTTTTAATGTTTAATGTTATGTTCTGCTTTTATATATGTTGGAAGCTGCCCAGAGTGGCTGGGACAACCCAATAAGATGTGTGGGGTATAAATAGTAAAATTATCATGATGGAATGGGAGGTCCCTATTTTCATCGGACAAATGTTGGAGGGTGTGCCCTTGCTGTACAGCATAACTGCCTGCCTCACTGCTTCTGTGCTGTGCTGTGCTGTGTGTGTATCTATATATGCACAAATCTGACACCCTTTCTGCACATGATCTGTATGTTGCAAATTGATGATGGACAGCCCAGCGTATATATAATGGTTGGTGAGCAACGTGATCTCCCTCTTGGCTGAGTGCTTCAAAGCACCCGCCCTCCCTCCCTATATTTTAGGCCTCTATGTTGACCTTGCTATGCCTGTCATGGGGTCGTCTGCTGTTGGGGCAGGGGCCTGGTAGGAATTTTTCCACGTGGCTGATTGGCTGGTGCCACCTGGTTTTGCCTACTGCGTAGCAAATAGTCACAACTTGTAAGGTTGGCGGTTAGGCACTGGTTATTATGTTGGTTGAAGGAGGGGTATTGTTGACTGTGTCTGCCCCTCCTATGGATACTGGTGTACGGGGAATTCCGTTAAAGGAATCCAGGGACTCTATATGTTTTTGTCCGAATCCCCGGTCGGGGGCTAGGGCCGTGCAAGAGACCTGGGAGCCTGTGGAGTGAGATGAGGGTCATGTCATCCGGCTCCCTTTATATCTCTAGAGTGTTTTCCCCTTACTGACAGTCGTCAGTTCTGTCCTATGTGGGACAGATAGTCTTAACCAATGCCTAAGCAACCACTCACATTAATTGTATTTTAATAAAGTTGTGGCCAAAATCATGCCAAAAACCAAAACAAAAATTATGTCTGATGTGTGAATTATTTGAGGGGTGGTTTGGGGGGACCTCGACACGCAACACGTTCTCGCACTCCTTGGGTTTCCTAGTTGGTTGAGTTTTGCCAGTAATGACTGTCTATTATTGCCCGTGATGGGGCAGCATTAACCTAGTTCTCCGTGTGATTGTTCAGAGCCGATAGGCTGCCATTACCTTCCTACAGCAATGCTAATTAATTGCCGGGACCCTTGGAAGTGGCCGTGTGTGTTCTCAGATCGTTCTTTCCCTCTTCCATTCTGAAGACAAATAAAATCCCGCACTTGATGAATCTGCCCAAGTCCTTATGAAACACACCAGAAGAAATGCACACTTCAAAACAAAACAAACCCGCTTTCTATACCACATACAATCACGAATGCACAACTATATTGCGGCTGGTTGTTTCTGAGTCTCATTGTAGACAATACCTGTGAATACCTTAAGAGGGCAGAGCAGGCAATCAGGGATAATGCATACAAAAAATATTGCACAACAGACACCATATTAACACGGTATCTCAGCAACAAGTTGACAACAGATGTAAAATAATCCCTAGGAGAATAGGAGGATGGGGGGGGGGGACATGCCTCTTGTCATTCATCAGTGGTAAAGGTGTTTAACATTCAGAACCATTGTTTTACATAAATTAATTTGCAGTTAAATGAGCAATGTTTTTACATGTACATTTTTCATTGGTATCAAAGTGCTTCCCAATAATCTGGGACACTTATTGCTTTGCAGAGTGTTAACCATTCAGTATAAGAGTTCAGGTTGATAGGCTGTGAGCTATAGGATCAGCAGTGGTCTCAACAACAACGCACACTTATGCTGTGCACTGAGTCTCCCGAGGATGAAAGGAGCCTGTAAACGGATGTTGAATAATGTGTTGGGATGCATTCGTTCAGGCAAAGTTGCAATCCGTATTTGACATGCAAGCATGTGACGTGTTCTTGAGAGACATCGCAGCCCAATATAGTTATGAAATCTGAAGGAAGTGTTTCGTGCTGATGGCAGGGCGATGGCATAAAGAGAACGTCGTAGGAACTTGGGAAGCTGCCTTATAGCGAGTTGGGACTTTTGTGCATCCAGCGCAGTGTTGTCTACACTAACTGGCAGCAGCTCTCCAGGGTATCAGACAGGGGTCTCTCCCAACCTTACCTGGAGATGCTGGGGATTGAACCTGGGACCATTTGCAGGCAAATCAGATGCCCTACCATGCTGTGGTCCTTCCCTGAATTGCAAGCTGTGTGTGCACATCTGGGACTGAGAACTTCCAATCTGCAGTCCTAATCCCAGTTTGCACCACAAGGCCAGTTCCATACCCTCCAACATCTTTAAGCAGAAAATTGGGGTGTGTGTTTTTTGGTGATGCACTGCTGTGTAAGTCAGCTGTCTGCCTCCCCTGCTGCAGCTCCATGGAGACTGACTTGTCTCCTCTTTGCGCTCTCACACCCTTCTACTTCTACTTCTACTCCCTCCAGCCTGCCTGCTCAGTCCAGCCATGTTCCCAACAGCAAAAGGGAGCTCACAGTGCTAGCGACCTCACCCACCGAGCAACCGTCAAGCCTTTCCCTTTCCCCTTGGCTGGAACAACAGCAACTGCCACCACATGGGCAGGTTCTTACCATGGAACTACCAACTGCAACCTGCTGGGTAGCTTTTCTTGCCACATGCCCAGGCACACTGCCCCAACCTCTCGTTCACCATCGTCCTCAGAGACTGGGCTGAGCATCGCAGCATGCATCTTTTGTGAGAGCTTGCACGCTTCACTCTTACAAAGATACTGACTTCAGAAACACAACCAACACCTGTGCTCCAAAGCTTTGAGAGCATTGTGGTAAGAGTAGGAGCAGGAGAGAGAGAGAGAGAGAGATGCTTTTGCAAATGCAGAAATGGCTGCAGTAGGCTGGGAAATGTACCTGGTCTGACTCCAATTTTTTTTGTGTGTAAAAAAACAAGAGACTCCTGTTAATACCAGGGCCTCCTCACCTACACACTCAATTTATCACTGTGTCTTGGAGCTGTTCCATCTGAGGGGGACAAAGTGAAGTTATCTCCTTGCTGAAGGGAAATGAATCCATTCAGCTTATTTTCGCAGCTCTGTCTCACTCCATCCAAGTCTTACTGATATTTTCTTTACTTCCTTTATTTCCAATGTTTCTTATCGATCGCTTTTCAGCATAGGTTTCCCCCTCCCACTCTGTCTCACTCCATCCAAGTCTCCCTGATATTTATTTACTTTATTTATTCTATCTGTTTCCCCCCTAACCAACACTCACAACAGCCCAGTGAGGTAGGATAGGCTGAGAGATTGTGACTAGCCCAAGGCCACCTGAAGAGCTTCCTTGCTGAATGTAGATTTGCATTCTGGTCTCTCAGGTCATAGACCAACACTCTGAGCACTCCACCACAGACTCTAGTCTCAGGTACCTACCTCTGAAGGCACTTGTTCCTATTTTTCTTCCGTATTCCTTTATTTATGTGTTGTTGTTTTTAATACCTTTCTTCAGTCATATCCCCAGGGTGGTTTACAAGGAATAATCAAACAATTAAAATGTAAACACAAGCAAAACATACTAAAACGAAAAAGGCCAGAAGATCACAAAAGCAGGATAAAACTGTCAGCGATGTCACAGTCATCTCCAAAAAGCTTAGTGGCAATAAAAAGGTCCTTGCTTGGTGCCAGGAAGATAATAAGGTAGATGTAAGAGAAACATTTGCCTTGGGAAAGCTGCATATTGATATGGGCAGAATCTATACCTAATATTGGAAGGTGCTTTCAAACCATATCTTTTTAAAGTACCTGAACGCCTGCTTTGGTAAACGAAGCAATTAACCATTTTGCCTCTTGAATTTTGAAAGGCCCAAATTGGGCCATAGCAAACAAAATGAATTTTAACAGGGAGAAATGTAAAGTACTATACTTGGGCAAAAAAAATGAAAGGCACAAATACAGGATGGGTGATACCTGGCTTGAGAGCAGTACAAGTGAAAAGGATCTAGGAGTCTTGGTAGACCACAAACTTGACATGAGTCAACAGTGTGATGCAGCAGCTAAAAAAGCCAATGCAATTCTGGGCTGCATCAATAGGAGTATAGCATCTAGATCAAGGGAAGTAATAGTACCACTGTATTCCGCTCTGGTCAGACCTCACCTGGAATACTGTGTCCAGTTCTGGGCACCACAGTTCAAGAAGGATACTGACAAGCTGGAACGTGTCCAGAGGAGGGCAACCAAAATGGTCAAAGACCTGGAAACGATGCCTTATGAGGAACGGCTTAGGGAGCTGGGTATGTTTAGCCTGGAGAAGAGAAGGTTAAGGGGTGATATGATAGCCATGTTCAAATATATAAAAGGATGTCATATAGAGGAGGGAGAAAAGTTGTTTTCTGCTGCTCCTGAGAAGAGGACACGGAGCAATGGATTCAAACTACAAGAAAGAAGATTCCACCTAAACATTAGAAAGAACTTCCTGACAGTAAGAGCTGTTCGACAGTGGAATTTGCTGCCAAGGAGTGTGGTGGAGTCTCCTTCTTTGGAGGTCTTTAAGCAGAGGCTTGACAGCCACCTGTCAGGAATGCTTTGATGGTGTTTCCTGCTTGGCAGGGGGTTGGACTGGATGGCCCTTGTGGTCTCTTCCAACTCTATGATTCTATGATTCTAAGTTTTGAGGCGGGAGACCAAGCAGCTCTTGCACACGAAACAATCGCCACGGGGAGCAACACAGCCTTTCTTTCCCACCCACTCTGTGTGTGCCTTGCAGGGCTGAGTGAAGCAACCCGCCTCAGGTGGTGGAATCCTGTGGAGCAGTGCCGTTGCAGGTGTCCCAGGGGCTGCTTCTGGTGAGATCTTATGGAACTCTCGCGAGATTTCACGCAACTCTCATGAGAGTTTGTCATGGTCTCAAGAGACCTAGCTGGAAGGTGCTGCCACAGAACTCTACTATCCTGATGATTGAAACATCAGGAAGAACTTTCTGACAGTAAGATCTGTTTGACAGTGGAACGGTCTCTCTTGGGAGCTTGTGGACTCCCCTTCCATGGAGGTCTTTAAGCAGAGGTTATATGGGTGCTTTAGTTGAGATTCCTGCATTGCTTCTTTCTGCTGCAAGGTTATTACTTGCTAAGAATTGGAAGACCCAAGATTTACCTACTATTGAGGAATGGCAAATGAAGATAATGGACTTCATGGAACTTGCTGAATTGACTGGGAGACTCCACGACCAGGGAGAAGAGATGGTAGATGAAGATTGGAAGAAATTTAAATTATATTTGAAAAAATATTGTAATATTCATGATAGTTCAGGGAATTAATTATAAGTTTTTGGCTGTTATGTGGGATATAGGTTAATTTTAAGATGTTATAGAGAAATATAGGTTAAAATGTTAATTTTTAGAAACTGCCAAAGATGTGTAGAGAATTGAATTTCAGAAGGAGGGGATTGAAGGAAGTCATTTATGAATGTAAAGAGCAAATTAGGTTAATGTAAGAAAAACTCTTTTCTTTTTCTTATTTTTACTTCTTTTTTCCTGTTGTTTTTTCCTTTTTATATTGTAGTGTTTTTTCTTATAAAATGAATAAAAATTATTTTTTTTAAAGAAAGAGAGAGATTCCTGCATTGCTGGGAGTTGGACTGGATGACCCTTGGTGTCCCTTCCAACTCTACAACTCTATGATTATTTATTAGATTTATATACCACCCTTCCCCAAAAGATCTCAGGGCAATTCACAAGAAGAGTGAGGCTTCATCGGGGAGGAAGGCAGTGGCAGGGACGGCACCTTTCCATTTTGCCTCAGGTGGCAAAATGGGATGGGCCACCCTGGCACCTTGTCATTGAAGAGACCAAGAGCTCTGAGAGGGGGGACTGGATGCACACACACAGGGCATGCCTAGACCTCCTCTGCGAGTTCTGAGTGTGCAGGCTTCCATAGCCACCTGGTTGCCCACTGTTGAGAAAAGGATGCTGGACTAGGTGGGACTTTGGGCTGATGCAGCAGACCTTTCCTTATGCTCTTGTGCACACCGCTGTGTGTGTCTGTGTGCGTGCAGGCGCTACTTTACGAAGAGCAGATATGCCTGTTTAATTCCCCTCCCCAAGCTATGCTTTTCAGTCGAGCTGATATAACAGGTCACATATTGATCGTCATATGCTTGCAAACGTCTGCAGCTCCTCTTAGCAGCTGAGATTGTGGATGTAACAGTTTGTACGTATCAACGCCAAGTCTTCCCTAAAATTGAGAGTAAATACAGTGTCAGAATTAGATTCTGTAGTACTTGCTTGACATTTTTTTTAATGTGCATCGACAACAATTGGAAGCAAATCCATGGCAATTAGTGGGATTAAACTGACACAGAATGGGCGAGAAGGCGGAATCTAGCTTTTCCGTTTGTCATTTTTAAAGTTGGCAAGGGAACATGGGAAGCTGCCTTATTCTGAGTCAGACCATTGGCCTGTCTAGATCAGTATTGTCTGCTGATCTCGCAATTCTTCTCCAGAGGTTTCACACAGGGGACATTCCCAGCTCTCTCTGGAGTTGCCAGGGTTTAATCCTGCAGTGTCAGTGCTAAAGCACTGATCTGTGGTCCTATTTCTAACGGGACAGATGATGTCCTTCCCCAAAAAATATTCTGTGGTTTGAGATCTCTGGATCTATGGTCTATGGTTTAACACACATTCCTCCAGAGAATAATCTTAAACTGGCAGCCAATGCAGAGTTTTTAGGATCACAGGGATTTGAATCTTCTTTGGTGCCCTCCAGGAGCAATTCTGCACCAGCCACAGCCTCCAGAACATCTTCAAGGATAGACCCACATAGACCACGTTGCAGTCATCTATCCAAGAGATGAATACTGAAGCTTGTTCAGTTGTCACCAGAACAACAGACTTTGGTGAAATGTATTGCGTCTGTTTAAATTATAAAAATCATTTCTAAATTACAATCTATACCTATTAATTAGCACATGCAAACCTGTATCCCCCCCTTTTGACAATGCATATCTTTTTGCAGTGCAAAAGTGGCCACCCGATTACCATTTAGGGTCAAGAGTCAGACCTCTTGCAGTTTTGTTATGAGACAGCTGAAGTTTCTGGAACCCTTTTTGGAACTGTCACAAACCATCACAAACTCTTTTCCAAATAGTTTATTTTCCTCTAGTTTAGAATTTTTTTTTTTTTTTTAAATCAATTGCCCATTCATATAGATACTGATGCCCCTTATTAGCATAAATTCATTCTTCTAGGCTTTCTTTGAGATCCTCTGAAGAATCATGCATCTCTTAAATTAATATGAATGACAGAAAAGCTTTGTTTGGCCTTCTGTTTCCTCCTTGGCTCAGCTGAGGACCGCTGTCTTTGATGCAAGAAAAAGCTCCTAGTTGAAATACTTTTGTGCCAAAGGAATTTATAAACAAAATGTCAATATCTAAAATGGTTGCTGTATCGCTGTAGTTGCTGGGCACCCCCCCCCCCAGACACAATGCTAGTTTTTAAAATATCTGTTTGCTAGTATTCCATTGCCAGCATTTATAGCACTGCAAATTCTGCAAAATGAATTTGAATGATGCACTTCTGAAAGGAAGCTCCTGTTCTTTAAATGAAAGCTAGGCTGGATCAGGTGTTCCAAGTGGCAGATGTTTTAAAGAACCCTTTCCTGCAGAATGTGCACAGCTTATTTTCAAAATTGGGATTAAATTGTCATGTGCTCGAGAAAGAAAATTCTTAGAATGGTGGATTTGATTCATTCATAAAACAGATCCAATGAATGGGTTCAGTGAGCAGTCAGGAGGGCACTTGATGATGTAGCATTGCTGCAGCTAGCAAAGATTTCATCAGTTTCTGAATGAGATGGAAGCCCCAGGTAAGCTTTTTGAATTAGAAAAGGAGATGCACAAATAAATGAGATACTGTATAACCAACAACTAGACTGATGTGCCAATTCTATACCAATTGGCTGCAAATCTAACCGGTGCAAGCTGGACTTCCCCACTCCTGGCTTCGAAAGGAAAATGAGCATTTTGTGTTCAGAGACCCTCCTCTGTATCATAGTAAGTGATGAAGCTGTATGCTTCTGGAATTCCCCTGACTGAACATTTCCCCGGATTGATTGTGCATTTAACTGCAATATGCCAAAACATGAAGACAAGATGTAAAAGTCCTGGGCATGCATGAATTCTGTTGATACAGGGGTGAGGAACCTTTAGCTCAACAGCCTAATTCAGCCCATCAGGCTTCCCCATTTGGCCCACAAGGGCATTTTGGCTGAGCCATGGCTACCTGCGCCACACATGATGTGATATATCACATTAGTGTGGGACAGGTAAAGTCTCAGCCAAAAGAGGGGGTTTGCTATAAAATTTATTTTAAAAGGTCACACATGTAATTGACTAGGGTCTGGTAGGCTTGAGAAATGTAATGTTAATAGCACAGTTAGTTCAACAGATTTCCCTAGGCCCCTAGAAATTTTGACTACTCAGGAGAGAGATCTTGGAGTCACATTTCACAGCTCAACTAAAATGGCAGCAGAAATAGCAGTGAAAAAGGCAAATTCTTTGTTAGGTGTTATGAGGGCCCATGCTGTAATAAAATTCTAAAAATCTATCCTGCAGCCAGTTGACTGAATACTGAATGGGACACAGCTGTAAGAAGTCTAAGGAAGTTTCATCAGACCTGGGCGCCTGGCGCAAATAAAATAATCAAATAATAAATATTTAGCCATCGTGAGAAATGGCCACCAAACTCCTTATTAAGCAATATGTATCTTGATATAAAACCTGTGAGGATAAGTGGGTGTTAAGCCAGAAGCACAATGAATTTCAAAACTATATTATACTTCCCTATCTTCTTCCATTCATTACGGTAAATCTTGGACACATTAGTTTATGCATGACCTGTTTTCTGGAACTTTATCAAGGATTTCCTGAAACTTGCAGATAAATTACATTGCATCTTCTGTCATCAATTAATCTGCTGTCAGATAATTAATTATCTCTGTCCACAGCTAAAGCCATCTTCAGTTGTATGCTTACCTGTGCATACAAAGATGAAATTATAAAAGCAACTCAGGGTGCCTTCTGATGTTGGGTCTTGTAACTTGATTCCCACGTGTACTGGATCAGTTCATATTCCGGGACAGGGAAGGGGAGTGGCCAGCAGATGACCCTGTGGGGGGGAGGGATCCAATGGGTTGAGCAGGTCTTAACCCAGGTTGGGAGAGCCCTAGGAAGAAGATCCTGGGGCAGGTCCTAGAGGACTTCCTTCTCATTGTTCCTTCTCCCTACTAGTTCCTGCAATGCAAGGCTCTGTTTCCAGAGCTGTCGGAGACTGGGTCTGGCTCATCATGCCTATCATACCACCAAAGTCCCACTCTGGAGTTGTTAGAAACGATGCCCAGTCCTGCCTCTCCAGGGAGGGCTGTTACCCTGTCTGTCTTGTCTGACTCCAAGAAGGCAGTAACATCTCCTCCACCACCCCTGTCACAGAGATGTCAACACAGGCGTGAACAGACAGGGCTGGTTCCACCTTCTTGTATAAGTTCCTTGCCCAGTCCAGAGGTCAGAACTGCTTGCAGTGCAAAGATGTGACTGCCCCCATTACCTTATTACAGGGCTGTTAGGGCGCAACATCATGTGTGTATCAACTGCTATGCCTTTGAGCAGCATTTTTGCCTATGTATCACACATATGGGAACGTTGTAGAAACCATCACCTAATTTTGAGTTCGTCTTCAAGTGGGAACAAGAACAATGGTTCTGAAAGGACCACACCTTAGCCCTCTCCAAGGTGCTGATCTTGTCTTGCCTTGCTATGCCTTGCTGTCTGCCAGGAACCATGAGACTACTGACTCCCCCCTTGCTTGGGCCATCATCTCTCCTCAGTGGTGGGAATGGTATCGGTATCACTATTTTTAATAAACACGGAGCTGTAGGTATGTTTCGGCATAATTAAGTCACAGCTTCATGATCAAAGAAGAATGGGGAGCAACCCCAGATGCACCAAGCACAAGGAGAAAAGCTGCCACGTCCCTTCCAGTTTCCACCAATGGTTTGGTTGGCAAGTAATCTGTGACTTTGTAGCCCAAGAACATGGTGGAGTAAGTTATTGGGCAAGAAATTAGTCATTGTGAGTACGGGTAAAACATCACAGAATTCCAGAAAATATGTAAACCACTTTCATCACTGGGTATAGAAAGCCAATGTCCTTTAATTAAGCCCTGATAATCATTGAAGAGGGACGCGGGTGGCGCTGTGGGTTAAACCACAGAGCCTAGAGCTTGCTGATCAGAAGGTCGGTGGTTCGAATCCCCACGACGGGGTGAGCTCCCCTTGCTCGGTCCCAGCTTCTGCCCACCTAGCAGTTCGAAAGCACTTCAAAGTGCAAGTAGATAAATAGGTACCGCTCCAGGCGGGAAGGTAAACGGCATTTCCGTGTGCTGCTCTGGTTCGCCAGAAGCGGCTTTGTCATGCTGGCCACATGACCTGGAAGCTGTACGCCGGCTCCCTCGGCCAGTAATGCGAGATGAGCGCGCAACCCTAGAGTCGGACACGACTGGACATAATGGTCAGGGTCCCTAATCATTGAAGAGTCCACTGAATAGCAGAAGCAACTTCATAGATCTCAAAAAGCATGCAGCAGCCTCCTTCATGAGTCATTATAGAACATCTTGAAATGTCATGGTGTGCCAACAAAAATAATTAACATCATTAAGGCTTTAGAAGAAAATGCAGTGTACAAACTCAAAATGCAATGAGTGAGCGATCAACATAGACACCATTGGCATCGGCCAAGGCAGCTTTCTTTACGGGCTTTCACATCAACATTCTTACGAGAAGAAAATCAGTGGGGGGACTTTCATGGTGGGCATCTGCGCATGCATGGGGAATATAGGCTGTCCTCATTCATCTAGAACAGTGTTTTCCAAACCTTTCCCAACCACGGACCACTTGAAAATCACAGACATGCCACAGACTACCTGAATAGCTCGCAGACCACTGGTGATCCACAGACCACAGTTTGGAACCCTTGATCTAGGGTGCAAGTAATGGAATGAACTATGGAGTGCATGCATACGTACCACTTACTGTGTGAGTTCAAGGTAGCGTACTGACATTCCAAGTTGATGGGGAAAGGCCATGTGATAGATTATAAGCACTGCAGGTATATGTGTCCAGGTCTAGAAATGCAGGAGCATAGTAGGCTGCCTTATACCAAGTCAAACCATTGGTTCATCTAGTTCAGTATTGTCTACTCTGACTGGCAGCAGCTCTCCAGGGTTTCAGGAAAGAGACGTTCTTAACCCTACATGAAGATGCCAGGGAATTAAACCTGCCTGCAGAGCATGTACCCTACAACTGAGCTACACCCTAGTCAATGCTAAGGACCATGAGATGTTGCATAATGCAACCCAATAGGAACTTTAAGAAACACTGGGATTTTTTGCATGCAGAACATTCATTCATTTGTTATTTATTTACAAATATATTTATAGGCTGCCTTATTTGGGATGCAACCCACACAAAGGTGGCTTATGATATATTTAAAAAAACAAACGTAAACCATATCAATGCAAGAGAATCAAGCAATTACAGTATAATACACCAGTGTAGCAGAAACAGCATGAACCATTAATAAAATAGAATGTTAAACACCAGTAAATAGCACCAAGCATAATTTCCCCCCCAAATATTACACAGTAATTTAAAGCAGCCATCACAAACCTTAAGAAAAGGCCAGCCTAAACTAATAGCTCTCTGTGTGTTGTGAAAGCCCATGTGAAGGTTTGCAATGTTGGATTCAAAAGCAACTCAGAAAGGAGAGAGTTTCATTGCCCAGAGGCCACCACAGAAAAGGCCCTGCCTCTCAATTTCACCAACTCAATGGATCACACTAGATGGATCATCCCTTCAGAGGCAGATCTCAAGGCTTGTAAGGGCAGGTTTGGTATTGGTCCCAAACCAGCTCCAGGGAACTTGATCCCAAACCATTTAGGGCTTTGCAAGTTGAAAACAGCACTTTAATTAGATCCAGAAATGCACTGGCAACCAACCCAACTGGTACAGAATCAGGAGCCACCTGCTCTGACCATTTAGCCCCAACCAACCGTCAAGAAAACTCACTTTCCACCACTTGAAATTTCTGGACTACCTTCAAAGTCAACCCTCATGTAGAAGACGTATTCAATCCAATGTATGTCCACTTGAATAGTTCTCAGGCAAGAAGGCTGTGAAGAACCCCTGACTGAGGCCTTGGAGAGCCTGTACCATGGAGTGCTTTGTAGTTGTGAGGTAAGCATTGCTGTAACATCCCAGACCTAGACCAGATCCTTCCATCCATCTTCTGAGCTTGACCATCATGCTTGATAGTCATACCATCTCATTTTTGAAGAACTGCGTAAAGCGGAGACTGTGACTCATCTCAGAATGGCACATGATCAGGCATGATGATGGAGGTTTTAGTCCGGGTTCCACAGCCGTGCTCTAGAATCCACTTCTATTAATGTATCAAAGACTGGGGCATAGTGCTGCTTCCATTCCTCATTGCCATAATTTATTGTTGTTGTTCAGTCATTCAGTCGTGTCCGACTCTTCGTGACCCCATAATTTATAAAACGCATAATTTATGTCAATTTATAATTTCACTGTAATTTTATGCATTGTTTGATATTACCAGCTGACGAAGGTATCTACATCGAAACAGGGCCCTGTCCTGGTTTCTACCCCTGAATTCACTCTTGATTTCGACTCTTGACTTCGGCTTTATACATAAAACAGCCTTTCTGAATATGAACTAATATGTACTCGTTGTTATTCAAAAACTCCTGTACCTCTGCACTGTAACGAAGCATTGTATTACACTTATTGTTATGAGTTTGAAACTGCATTTCGTGCTTAAGTTTGCAATCTCTGTTTAAGTTTGTGATTCCTATCAGAATACACACTTTTGTTTGTTTGTTGACTTGCGAGTAGGATCTATTCCTTTTATTGAAATTCATACTGGCCAGAGGTCTTGGTGTGCTTTTTTCTTGATATAATCTTCCTGTTTCAGGCATACTTCAATACAGTTAGATCTTCTGAATTCTTCATCATCTGGTTTCTTGATCTGGATGTGATACTGGGACTATGGAGACGCGGATGGCACTGTGGTCTAAACCACTGAGCCTCTTGGGCTTGCCAATCTGAAGGTCGTCAGCTCAAATCTCCGTGATCGGGTGAGCTCCAGGAGTGTCCCAGCTCCTGCCAACCTAGCAGTTTGAAAGCATGCCAGTGCAAGTAGATAAATAGGAACCACTGCAGCGGGAAGGTAAACAGCGTTTCCATGCTCTCTAGTTTCCGTCACGGTGTCCAGTTGCACCAGAAGCAGTTTAGTCATGCTGGCCACATGACCCAGAAAGCTGTTTGGACAAACGTGACTCCCTTGGCCTGAAAGCGAGATGAGCGCCGTAACCCCATAGTCGCCTTTGACTAGACTTAACCGTCCAGGGGTCCTTTACCTTTACCTTTACTGGGACTATGCCTGTGGCCTTGGTCTATGATCTCCACCTATAGATCAATAGAAAGAATTGCACCCTCTTCCTCCAGTAAGAACTTTCTGTTGCCTTACATTAAAAAAGGTAAAGATACCCCTGACAGTCGCGAACAATTCTGGGGTTGCGGCGCTCATCTCGCTTTACAGGCCAAGGGAGCTGGTGTTTGTCCGCAGACAGTTTTTCCGGGTCATGTAGCCAGCATGACTAAGCCGCTTCTGGCGAAACCAGAGCAGCGCACGGAAACACCATTTACCTTCCCGCCGGAGCAGTGCCTGTTTATCTACTTGCACTTTTTGGGGTGCTTTCGAACTGCTAGGTTGGCAGGAGCTGGGACCCAGCAATGGGAGCTTACCCCGTTGCGAGGATTCGAACCACCGACCTCCTGGCCAGCAAGCCCGAGAGGCTCAGTGGTTTAGACCACAGCACCACCTGCTGTGGTTGCCTTACATTAATGTTGCCTTACATGTTGCCTTACATTAGGGGCAAGGAAATGAGGCATGTATACATGCTGAGTATGTGTGTGCACATGTGTGCAAATGATGCCTGTGAATGAATGAGAGAGTATGAATGTGGGTGAATGAAGAAAGGCAGAAAAGTTGTTGCACAGATCCTTTCCCTGCTACACACACATATACACATTTGTTGAAGTTCACAGGTTGTGTGAAGTTCTGCTAGGTAACATCTCTCTCTCTCTCTCTCGTTCCAGCCTCCAATTCTGCAGGATTTCACTTGTGCCATGCACTTTGGAACTACATTTTTGAAAGGGTTAAAAAGGTAAAGCGACCCCTGACCATTAGGTCCAGTCGTGTCTGACTCTGGGGTTGCAGCGCTCAGCTCGCTTTATTGGCCGAGAGCCGGCGTACAGCTTCCAGGTCATGTGGCCAGCATGACTAAGCCGCTTCTGGCAAACCGGAGCAGCACACGGAAACGCCGTTTACCTTCCCTCTGCAGCAGTTCCTATTTATCTACTTGCACTTTGACGTGGTTTCGAACTGCTAGGTGGGCAGGAGCTGGGACCGAGCAACGGGAGCTCACCCCGTCGCAGGGATTCGAACCGCTGACCTTCTGATCAGCAAGCCCTAGGCTCTGCGGTTTAACCCACAGCGCCACCTGGGTCCTTAGGTCTATGAAAGGGTTAAAGGTAAAGGGACCCCTGACCATTAGGTCCAGTCGTGTCTGACTCTGGGGTTGCGGCGCTCATCTCGCTTTATTGGCCGAGAGCCGGCGTACAGCTTCCAGGTCATGTGGCCAGCATGACTAAGCCGCTTCTGGCAAACCGGAGCAGCACACGGAAACGCCGTTTACCTTCCCTCTGCAGCAGTTCCTATTTATCTACTTGCACTTTGACGTGGTTTCGAACTGCTAGGTGGGCAGGAGCTGGGACCGAGCAACGGGAGCTCACCCCGTCGCAGGGATTCGAACCGCTGACCTTCTGATCAGCAAGCCCTAGGCTCTGCGGTTTAACCCACAGCGCCACCTGGGTCCTTAGGTCTATGAAAGGGTTAAAGGTAAAGGGACCCCTGACCATTAGGTCCAGTCGTGTCTGACTCTGGGGTTGCGGCGCTCATCTCGCTTTATTGGCCGAGAGCCGGCGTACAGCTTCCGGGTCATGTGGCCAGCATGACTAAGCCGCTTCTGGCAAACCAGAGCAGCACACGGAAACGCCGTTTACCTTCCCTCTGCAGCGGTTCCTATTTATCTACTTGCACTTTGACGTGCTTTCGAACTGCTAGGTGGGCAGGAGCTGGGACCGAGCAACGGGAGCTCACCCCGTTGCAGGGATTCGAACCGCCGACCTTCTGATCAGCAAGCCCTAGGCTCTGCGGTTTAACCCACAGCGCCACCTGGGTCCTTAGGTCTATGAAAGGGTTAAAGGTAAAGGGACCCCTGACCATTTGGTCCAGTCGTGTCCGATTCTGGGGTTGCGGTGCTCATCTCGCTTTATTGGCCGAGAGCCGGTGTACAGCTTCCAGGTCATGTGGCCAGCATGACTAAGCCTCTTCCATTTGCTGCCTACTCAGTCCTTTAGAAAGGATGATAGCCGCATACCTTGTGGGCTGTGGTACAAGGTTTGTGGACTGCAGCATGTATGATGGGTACAAGTTATGCCAACCTGTCATAAAGAAGCATATTATATATCATCGTCAGCTGTGTGATCCGTCTGAAAAGAGCATTGCAGCACAGCCCACCCCCTCCAAATAGCATCCTCCAGATGACTCTTCTCTTCTCCCAGGTGAAGTGACCCATAGGATCAGCTATGAAGCATCCAGCTCTACCCTCCTGCACCATTTCCCTCTCTCTTACACCTGTTATGAAAAATTTGGCAGTCACGCATTACAGACAAAGAGTGTGATGGTTGGAAAGCTGTTCACCGGTGCCCTGGCTAATCTTCAGGATCAGGTAGAGTTAAACTTGAACTTGTAGGAACAATGAGTGATTAACATTCTGCTCCCCACCCCACTGCCAAGCCTATTCATATTCAACACAAGATGACTAATAGCAGTCGGCTGGTGGGGAGGAAAAAGAAATATCTCAATGATCTTTTCAGATGGGTGTGGGTGGGACTTTCTTTCCAACTGCACAGAGGAATGTCTGACAGCTCCTGCTGTTTAGAGCTATTCCTATCAGTTTGTCATAGAGAAGAGCAAAAAGCCACATGTTTAGCTTCAGTGGCTGAGTGACAGAATGTCAGGGGTGGGCAAGAAAGGGGCTTTTTATTTTAATGTATAGCACCTTATTTATTTTAATGCACACCTTTCTCCCTCTGTCTTAATGGCTCAGGGTTGCCCTTTGTCCTCCTTTTCCAGGACATGTCCTCTTTTTCATGGGTATGTAAATTGAGAGTCATCATAGCGATCCATATTTAAAAGCAAAAAGGTAAAGGGACCCCTGACCATTAGCTCCAGTCGTGTCCGACTTTGGGGTTGTGCCGCTCATCTCGCTTTATTGGCCGAGAGCCAGCGTACAGCTCCCAGGTCATGTGGCCAGCATGACAAAGCCGCTTCTGGCGAACCAGAGCAGCGCACAGAAACGCCGTTTACCTTTCCTCTGCAGCGGTACCTATTTATCTACTTGCACTTTGACGTGCTTTTGAACTGCTAGGTTGGCAGGAGCTGGGAACGAGCAATGGGAGCTCACCCCGTTGCAGGGATTCGAACCACTGACCTTCTGATCAGCAAGCCCTAGGCTCTGTAGTTTAACCCACAGCACCACCTGGGTCCCCATTTTAAAAGTATTTATTTATTTATTAAGTATCTATTTAAAAGTAGAAGTCAGCAAATGTCTCCTCGTTTTTGCTCTTCAAAATATGGCAACCAACGATTTGATGTCAATTTCATTCATCTTAGGGAGATTTGCTCCCCACAGGTCCAAAGACAAATAATTGAGGAAAGTTTTGTTTGCAGTGGAGCTCATGCTTTGCATGCAGAGGTACCCAGAATTGGGGCCAAAGCAGATTGGCAGTTGCACAAGAAGGAAACTGAAGGTGCCAGGGAAAAGGGTGCGGATCCATATCAGAACCCTGGTGTGGGGTAGGAGGTCTTTATTCCAGCAACTCTGTAGTCCTGATTCAGATTGGGTCCCTATTTGGGGGGTGGGGGAGGAGAAGCTCTCCTTCACTTCAGCTAAAGCTCTTCTTTTAATAATAATATAATAATAATTTTTTATTTATAAAATAAATAGGGCGGCTAACAACAAATATAAAACATTGATTAAAAATGACTTAAAAAAAAACAGCATCAAAAACAACATAAATGAACATCACCAGGGCTAGCTGGCCAAGTTATTCCTGCTAGGGCCAGTAAGGAGACCAGGGAAGGGTTTAAATGTGGGGTCTCAGAAAAGGTTTCTTCAAAGAAAAAGGGAAGGGAAAAAAGGAATAGGGGATCAGGCTAGATTGAAGGCTAGGTGGAATAGCTCTGTCTTACAGGCCCTGCGGAAGGAGATCAGGTCCTTTCCCTAGTTCAGATAGCAAGGGTGGACCTTCCTGCAATGTAGATCAGTGGTTCCCAAACCTTTTTTTTGAGCCATTGCACCCTCGGTTCCCTAAATTCATGCCCACTACTCTCTGCCTTACTCTATAAAAAGCACTCTTCAAAATAGTGGTTTGCAAGACAGTAACAGAATAAAATTCAAAACAGTGGCAATTCATTGCACATTTATTCAAATTCCAATTAAAATGATTTGGTTTAAGTAATCCAACAAAACTGATCCACTTGATCCATTGATACCAGTTTTTTTATGGTCATTTACAACTCCAGGGTCCCTCTGCTGCACCTTTGCCTCTTAGCATCCACCTAGGCCAGCCTTTCTCAACCTTGGGCCCCCAGATGTTTTGGCCAGATGTTTTTACCATCATCCCTAGGTAGCAGGACTAGTGGTCAGGGATGATGGGAGTTGTAGGCCAAAAACATCTGGGGACCCAAGGTTGAGAAAGGCTGACGTAGGCAATCCCACTGTCCACTTTGGGTACCACTGATCTAGATGGTGACTGCAGCAGGGGAAGTGAAAAGTTAAAGCTCCTTACCCTCACACAAGGGTCTCAGTCCGAATTAGGCCCCACATTGCCAATTGTAAGAATGGCATCTCATCTCATTTGGTCCTCCCTTCCTGGTAACTTCAGTTCAATGGAGTCTAGGTGAGGTCCAGTGCCAAGGGCCTTCTCGGTAGTGGCACCCGCCCTGTGGAACGCCCTCCCTTCAGATGTCAAAGAGAACAACAATTACCAGACCTTTAGAAGACATCTGAAGGCAGCCCTGTTTAGGGAGGCTTTTAATGTTTTATAGCCGCTTCTGGCGGTTTTATAGATTATTGTATTTTAATGCTCTGTTGAAAGCCGCCCAGAGTGGCTGGGGAAACCCAGCCAGATGGGCGGGGTATAAATAATAAATTATTATTATTATTATTATTATTATTATTATTAGGTAGGACATCTGAGTAAAGTCCCTGCCTGAGATGCTGGAGAACTTCTGCTTGTGGGAAGTAGACAATGTTTGGCCAGATGGTGATTCTAAGCTTGGCCTGTACAGTCTGTGACTCAGCAGTGCCAGCCTAGTATGTGACTCATTTACACCAGCTGCTTGGGAGACCCGTTTTATTTATTTATTGAAGTCCCAGACGTGCAACCAAAACAGGAGGTTAATCACATCCCTGGTGGGTCACCAGGGGCGGATCCCTGCAGCTTTGCAGATCAGGAGTCGAGCAGCCCTGCATTTGGTTATAAATGATGCCTTCAGCCTAAGCATGCAACCAAGGCAGCAGAAGATGGTATGGTGGGGCACGACGGCTCACCTGACCTCCGGTCAGTTGCATCGCTGCTGCTTACCAGGAGGTAGAGGGAGAGGAACAAGGTGGTGGTGGGGCTGATGAGGTGCAATTGCAGAGACAGGAGCACTGGATTGGCACCTCTGGCGCATCATGCTCCTCCCCCTCTACCTCCTGACACGCAGCAGCAAAGTGATCAACCAGAGGTCTGGCGAGTGACCCAGCCCCACCATGGCATCTGCTACTGCCTCAAGGCCAGCCTCTTATGAGATGCTATGGCAAGACATCCCCCCTCTCAGCCTTGCTGATGTGGTCCAAAGGAAAGCAGAGCAATACATTTGGCACCAGCTTGGCTGCAGGAGTTGCAGGAAGGGGGTGTACAAGGCGCCAACTAACCATCTTAGGAAACCCACTCTGGATTTGTGTAGGGTTTACTCCTTAGCCTCTTCTTCTCCCAAAGATATCCCACAAGGCAGCAGAGGTTTGAGATCAGAATTTTCCTTCTCTTTGATGGGCTACCTTCCCAGGTCGATGAACCGCATCTGCCCCTCACTTCCATCTACAGCAGCTGCAGAAACTGTCTTCTTGACTGTTGGACCCACTATTGGTCTTATCCGCTGGAGCCTGTCTTTGCATGAGGGGGACGTCCCCAACTCACCGAGGCTTTGAGCCCATCAGCTGCTCTTACCTGAAGGCAGCCCTGTTTAGGGAAGCTTTTAATGTTTAATAGACTATTGTATTTTAATATTCTGTTGGAAGCCACCCAGAGTGGCTGGGGAAACCCAGCCAGATGAGCGGGGTATAAATAATAAATTATTATTATTATTATTATTATTATTATTATTATTATTATCATCATCATCATCATCATCATCATCATCATCATCATCTGGTTTAGCCAGTTGAAGCCATTTCCCAGGGTGTGGCCGCTCTTGCATCTAGGATGCAGCAGTTTCTAGAAGCCACAGGTGAGGACCAAAGGTGGACCAAACTACCCTGGAAGGAGCATGATGTGTCCCCTCCAGAGGTACTACCCCCTGTAGCACCCCACACACCCCGCTACTACTGCAACTATTGTAAGCTGCCTTTGGTAATATGTATGTATAAGTAATCTGTGGGGTATAAATCCTTATACTCAATATGTTCATATGCTTCACCCCACCCTGCTTTGGTCCGGATCTCATTTTCCAACAATGCCGAGAGATGGAATCTTCTGTTTCACAGGTGTGGCTCCATGTGACTCCTTGGTAACCTCCTGCCGTTCAATTTTGTTACAGGTGATTGGAATTGCAGTAAATATTCATCCCTCCCAAAGGGGTTCAAGCCTCGTTCAAGATTTAAGCTGGAAAAAAAAATGTTACCTCTTCTTTTAACGAGCTAAATCGATATATGACAGCATTTCAGAGAGTAATGGCAATTTTTGACATACAGCAGGGGCAGCTGTGCTTCTTAAACACCCTTGTGTAAAACATCTATTTGGAATATAAAAAGAGAACTGTTATACACACACAGAGGGAGAGAGACTTCTGGCATGTCTAAGGCAGAAATCACATCCATACATAGGATTGCACAGCACATGTTAAGCCACCGTGGCATAGTGGTTGAAATGTTGAACTAGAAACCTGGGATACCAGGGTTCAAATCCACACTTACCCATAAAGCTCACTGGGTAACTTTGGGCCAGTCACTGGCTCTCAGCCTAACCTACCTCACAGGGTCGTTGTGAGGAAGAGAATTATTCACTGCCATCTTAAGCAACTTGGAGGAAAGGTGGGATTGCAATATAGAAACAAATAGGACATTTATTAGCGCAATTTCAAAGTTACTTGCTCAAGAATAGACCCGTTTAAATTAAGGAGCATAACTAAGGGAGCAATCCTGTAGCAGCATTGCAGGAATCATTGGGATTAGAGGATCCAGTGGATCTCTGGATGAGATAGGAGGTTCCCAGCTCAACTGAGCTACGCCGTTTTAACTCCCTCATCCTGGCTCAGTCAGGACCAAGCTGTCTCAGCTGAGCCTGACAGAACTTACAGTAATTCAGTGTTAGCCCTGAAAAGGACATGGCTCTGAGAGGACCAAGGAGACTAAACCCTAAGCCCATTCAGCTTGGTCACATAACCTGGCAACCTGGTATAAATTAAGCTGGCAAAGAGGATGGTGCCACTCAAACACTATTTAAGAGGCTTGTTTTCCCTCTGTTGGGTTTAGGCTGGCTCAGCCAGGAATAGCTCTGCTGCTGAATGAAGTCTGGGTCTGCTGTAACTGACATCCTTTGCGCCAGTTTCTCCTGTACAGGATGGTTCTGTTAGGTGGGCTGAAAAGGATATATTTCAATTTGATTTTCTTTCTGGCTTAAAGGACTATGATGTTCGGATATGGTTAATGGCATAGATGATTATATGTTTAAATTTGGAGTTAAGTAGGGGGAAATTTAGCTAAAAATCCCAAGACCAGAGGGAGGTAAGGGTGTAAAAAGTATAAAATTAGGAGTTTGAAATTAGGTTAAAGTAAGGGAATTGGATAAGATTATAGGAAAAGTGCAGAAGTACCAAGATGCTGGGGTTTGGAAAAGGGAGTGGTTTAAGTAAAATGATTTTTGTATTTTATGATGTTTTAAAATTTAGGTGTAGGAAAACTGTTAGAGAGGAATGATAATGAATTCAACAGAGGGGGACTTGAGGAAGTCAATCGAAATATGAAATTGAGAAAGAAGGAATGCCTGGCCCACAGAATTGGGCCAGGCCTAAGCAATGATTTTAAACACTGTTAGTAAGGTTAAATGTACAATGATTATGCCTACCCTTGTGAGAGAGGGGGATGAATGTTGCTTCCCACAGTGAGAGGGGGGAAGTATGAGAATTTAACCGATATGTTATGTGCTTAAAAATTGTAAAAACCAATAAAATTTTTGATTAAAAAAAAAGGATGGTTCTGTTAGTTAGGTCCATTACTTTCAGTGAGTAAAACTTAGTTGAATACAACCCATTGATTTCCCGCCCCACTCCATGCCTAAACCGCCTTCAAATTGGGGACCCTATGAGAAAATATATATCCCCTTAATTCCTTACTCATTCCAACCCTATCTGGCAACCAAACCTTTAATACTGTTTTTGTTTTCTTTAAAGCAGCAGGGGTGGGGGGAGGGTGGGGGGACCCAGAGGTTTGATTTCAGCTCAGTCTAAAGCCTGTGGCTTTTGTGAAGCTACGGCAGTATTCCGAGTTCAAGTTTCGACTTGAACTTTGCTGTTTCATACAGCCTGAAATCTGTTACAAATATTAAGCTGCCTGGTCAAATTTCATAGCAGATCCATCAAATGCTCCTGGCCCTGGAAGAAGAGAAAGCGGGGCTCTTTCATTTGCTGGTTCCCTGCTCCCCCTTTCCTTAATCAGTTCAAGTCTGCTTGGACTGGCGAGAGAGTGAGGATGGGCTTAGGGATAGTGTCTTATCTTCTTTTCAGTGTTCCCGCTCACCCCCGTTTCATTAGACAGAGGGGCACTGGTAGCAAGCTGAGATTTATCCCAATATTGTTGAAGCTGAATTCTTTTTTTTCCTCTGTGGGGAGGGGGGGGGTAAATGATTACAATATTTGATCATGAAGTTGCCAGGCAATTTCAGATGAGCCGTGTGAGCAGTATGTCATGCCAGTCAGCTCTGCTTGATCTCCCAGATGCAATGAACACCAGCCCTGCAAAGAAATATTGCATTTATTAATCTCCAAATCTTTGCTTTTCAGGAGTGTATTTGTTATAGCTCATCCCTTCATTTTTTATTTTCGCAAAATATATCAATCACCTTATTCACTGCATTTCCCCCGCTACCAACAGCATCAAATTCACACCACCATTTGAGATATCTGCCAGCGCAAAGGATGCCAGGTGAAATATAAGCTCGCTCATTCATTCATTCATTCATTCATTGTAATTCACCCATTCCTTCAGGGCCAAACTAGACATTAAATTTGTCACACAATTTGCCCTTGTGTAAATGATTTTTTCTTCAGTGCTTGGAAAGTTCATTTCTAGAAGGAGCGATTTCTGGTTCTATTTCCTCATGTCCAAAAAGGAACTACTTCCAGTTCATCCAAATGAATCCTTTGTTTATCAAAAGTTCTTCCTCAGCAAAAACTTTTGCAGCTTTCAGAATTCCACAAGCTACTGGGCTGAAGTATGGGAAGGGGAAGTTAACCAGAGGCTACACATGTGATAACATGTCTGACCAATAGAATGCCAACAGGGGAAGCTTTCCCTATCATTGCATTTCCATACATGTTTACCCTGTTTAATTTCTGCCAGTGACACACCTGTTAAAGGCACAAAGCACAATTCACTTTGTTCCTGGACTTTTTACTGCAAGTTGATCCTGTCAGAAGAAAGTGAGTCTCTTCAACAGGGAAAACACAGGAAATGCCTCACATTCCTTCCTTCTGATTAAGTGACTAAGTGGCCTTGGCAACAGCAGCACCTCCATATCTGCCTAATAAGCCTTTGAACCAAGTCTCTACATTTTGCTTCCTAACATTCTTTATAAGATTTCAAATTAATTTTAAAAAATGAAAGCTAATATTCTGGGCCTTTTGCAGGGAGAGGTTGGGAGAGGGAGGGACAGAATGAAGATGTACTGGAAATCTTTTGAAGTTTTACCCCAAAATGAACTTAATTCGCCTTTAGTTCATCTGGCAATTATGGGAACTACTTTCAGATGCAGTTCAGGGATTTTTGAACTAGTTCAGTGAACACATTCACTTTAGTTCTTTCAAAGTGCTGTTTTTCATGAACAACTCACTGGCATGAGGGGAGCTAGTTTGGGGCTATGGCAGGCACCCCCCAAACTCAGC
Source organism: Darevskia mixta (assembly GCA_034641385.1). Lineage (NCBI taxonomy): Eukaryota > Metazoa > Chordata > Lepidosauria > Squamata > Lacertidae > Darevskia > Darevskia mixta. Next base: position 8,572,055 of record JAWWNH010000091.1, on the reverse strand, counting down.
CCTCCAGATGTCTGGAGGGTCTAAGGGACAGTGGACCGGCCCATGGCTGAAAAAGGTTGCTGACCCCTGCTCTAACCACTATACCACACTTCTATAAAGCAAATGTTAACCAGTGCATTTCCCCATCATTTACCATAGTGGTGGATCTCCATATCACCTTTAATTGTGCAACCTGAATTTGCTGGTACACCACTGAATTCTACCCCAAATGGGTAGCAGCCTGGAAGTGCTCTATTTAATATTGAATCAGATCAGAGGCCCACTGAGATTGTAGTCATAAGCACTTATCTGGGAGTAGGTCCCATTGAACTCAGCAGGGCTTCCAGACATCCATAAGACTGCACTGTTAGTCTGGCACTCTGTGTCTGTCAGAGATGGTTGTGGGAGGCTTGCAAGCAGAGCTCACTGGAAAACCACTCTCTGTTTTGTCTCCTAGTTCCACTTTTTGGCTAGCACGTTTCATTGATAGAGCATGATCCTTTGAATTTGTTTTAATTCTTTTATTATTTATCTGTTTAGAATGCGTGTGCCCTGCCTTACAGCCCCCGAGAGGCTCTCAGAGCAGCTTAAAAATGAGCCACACAATAAAAATGACATTCAAGTCTGGTATCAGTCAGAGAAATACCACGAGATCCCCGTGGAGACAGGATTATGCAGGTGGCATTTCCTATTCTCATCTATGGTCTTCCCCAGTGTCAGCGCTAAGCAGCAGAGCCCACAGATGACCTCAGAGGCAAGGGAGGAACTGGGACTCACTTCAGGCCACAAGGGAGGTAAGTCATCAAAAGCCATCTATAGGGGCACAAAGAAACAGGAGCGTGTAAGAAGAGTGCTGCAGGATCAGGCCAAAGGCCCATCTAGTCCTTCATGTTCTTACAGTAGCCAACCACATGCCCATGGGCAGCCGAAAAGCAGGTATTGAGAATTCCAAATTGGAACATCTAAAACAACTTGACATTGTTGGTTGGGATTTTTGCAGTTCAGTGTGGCAACATTGCTGTACTTATTCCATAACTCTCATCAGCTTTCTTCCCCCCTTTTAATGACCTGGTTGTTGTTGTTGTTGTTGCTTATTGTATTTCTGTTGGAAAGGCCCACAAAATGGCATGCATCAATTAAAAGCATGAAGCTGATACAATTGTAACATTTAACATCCCTAAAAATTATCCAACAGCCGTTACCGGTAAGTCACTTATCCTGGCAGATCTAGGGTTAGCATTGTGCCCTTAGTCCAGGCATAGGCAAACTCGGCCCTCCAGACGTTTTGGGACTACAACTCCCATCATCCCTAGCTAACAGGACCAGTGGTCAGGGATGATGGGAGTTGTAGTCCCAAAACAGCTGGAGGGCTGAGTTTGCTTATGCCTGCCTTAGTCTGAATCCAACACAGAAGATACTTTTTAAGAGAGCTGAAAGTTGTTTGAGGGAAGCTTTGTCCCCCAAGCAGAAGCACATACTGGCACAGTTCAGATAAAAATGTAAACCGTGGTTTGTCATTATGTGCACGAGTCACACCATTTGATCACAGCTCAGCATCCTAGTTAGTGAACGATGGTCCGCACAAACCACTGTTTGCTCTTTGCAGAAAAAAAGCAAGCAAATGGTAGTTTCTTGATAATGAAAGCTTCTCATTTTCTCCCTTCACAGGTAAACCTGAGGCTTTACTGCAACTTGTGCATACAACAAGCACACTTTCGCCATTAATTTACATTATGCAGGCTGGTCTTCTGTTAGTTGTTGATGATCCTCAATTGCTTTAGCTTGCTTGAAGCTTCGTGCCTATTTTGAGCTATCTATATTTGCTGCTTCACCTTTGCTATTCGTTTATGGGTTTGGTTCTTTTTTAAAAACAAACAAACAGCACCCACAAAATCTGGGAGCCTTAATTAAATATCATACGGCATACGTGTTACCTGTTACCAAGGCAGTATTGTTTTTGAAATCCTTTGAGGTAGAATTGCTTTCATTCTATCTCAAGTGCTCTGTTTTGATCTTGCACCTGTGCCTGCTTAGCAACAAACGGGGCCCGTGTTGGTGGGGGGTAACTCCAGGCCCCGCTCACAGCCCAAGCTGACCTGCAATGCTACTGTTCTTAAAGGCTGCTTCGAAACATTTGAGCCGGCTTTGTGTGTTGACCCAGAGTTTCACAATGCAACGGAATGCGGGCAGCATTTAAAAAAGGAAAACAGCAATGATGCAGCACTCCAGACACCTTAATCTGAAGCTTTATTCAGCTAAAGAGTCACTCCTTCCTGTCTCTTCTGCTGAACTGTACACAACTCGGCCAGAAAAGGGGTGGCACAGCTTAGCTGGAACAATGTGGTACCTTAGGCACTGGGCTTACGCAGGTCATCTCCCACAATTCTTGCTGATTTAAGTATGATTGAAGGGGTGCCAACTTGAATAAAATATTGTGGAGGGGGCAGGTAAGCCCCACCTCACGTAATAGATTACAAGACATGGCACATACACACCATTTGAATGGCAATGCCCATCAACTTGGGGGGAGCAGACCCATCAAATATTTTATTGGGGGATATTTGAAGAGTAAGGTGCATTTAGTTTGATCTGTCAGTGTTCTCCTTGCATTCTTATACAGTGAATAAACTGATGGGTGGTTGGGTGGGGTGCTTGATTAACCCTCCCCACCCCTGCCAAAACTTCCTCCAAGTCTTGGAGAGGGCTATTTGCAAAGAGGGGTGGACTTTCTCCTCCATCATCCCAGCAAGTGAAGGCTTGGAATCACACCTTTGCTGCCATCAGCCAGCCGCACCTGACAGCCTTTGTACATATCACAAGTCCAGAGGGCAGCCCTGGCTGCCAACTTCTTCCTCGTCCGTCTTGGTATTGCCCTGGTAGACTACCACAGACAGGAGGATGGGGATGAACTAGAATTCAGAGGTGCCAACTTGAATAAAATATTGTGGGGGCCCAGGTAAGCCCCACCCTGCATAATCGATCACATGATGCAGTTCACACATACCATTTGAATGGGAATGTCCATCAACTTGGGGGAGGGGCAGTCCCCTGAAATATTTTATTGTGGGGGCCGAAACCCCCATGACCCCCAGGAGTAAGCTATGCTAGAATTGGTTGGTTCTGCATGCCATTGGCTCTGCCGCCTAATAATAATAATAATAATAATAATAATAATAATAATAATAATAATATATTTATACCCCGCCCATCTGGCTGGGTTTCCCCAGCCACTCTGGGCAGCTCCCAACAGAATATTAAAAACACAATAAAACATCAGCCATTAAAAACTTCCCTAAACAGGGCTGCCTTCAGATGTCTTCTAAAAGTCAGATACAGTGGTACCTAGGGTTACAGACGCTTCAGGTTACAGACTCTGCTAACCCAGAAATACGTAGTACCTCAGGTTAAGAACTTTGCTTCAGGATAAGAACAGAAATCGTGCGGCGGCACAGTGGCAGCAGGAGGCCCCATTAGCTAAAGTGGTACCTCAGGTTAAGAACAGTTCCAGTTTAAGAACGGACCTCCAAAACAAATTAAGTTCTTAACCTGAGGTACCACTGTAGTTATTTGCTTCCTTGACATCTGATGGGAAGGCATTCCACAGGGCGGGCACCACTACAGAGAAGGCCTTCTGCCTGGTTCCCTGTAGCTTCACTTCTCTCAGTGAGGGAACTGCTAGAAGGCTCTCAGAGCTGGACTTCAGTGTCTGGGCTGGACGATGGGGGTGGAGACGCTCCTTCAGGTATACTGGGCCGAGGCCGTTTAGGGCTTTAAAGGTCAGCACCAACACTTTGAATTGTGCTCAGAAACGTACTGGGAGCCAATGTAGGTCTTTCAGGACCGGTGTTATGTGGTCCCAGCGGCCACTCCCAGTCACCAGTCTAGCTGTGGATCTCTCTGTCTTCCACCCCACCCGCTGCAATGCTCACCAGCCAACACTGAATAGAGTCTTCTTCCACCCTGAGATTGGGAGCTTCCCAGCTAACATTGACATTTCCTGATCCCTAGCTCTGCAGACTTATACGGAAGTATACCTGGCTAAATGCACCCAAAGGAGGCTCACCCGAGTGCCTATGCAGCAGCTGTAAACTGTACCATCTTTTGCTCAACAAGAATGTACTGGGGAGGTGTGGGGGACGGAGTGGAGAAATAAACCATTGGAACAAAAATACCCTCAAAACAAATATGTTGTTTAGCACAGAGAAATTCTTCCTCCTCGGTTGTGTATTGCTCCCATCTGCTTCCCCTCGAAGCCAGCTGCCAAGCATCTCCACGTAGGCAAAGTGGTACAAATAAGTTGCCTCTTCGCCATCCTTCATGCCAAAGGCTCCACTTCCCCACCCTGTGAAGTTAAAGGTTGTCATTTTAAAAACTGTTCTCCTGCAGCCAGTCAACTCTGCTCAGGTGGCAAGGCAAGGCGCAAATCATGGGAACAGAATCATAGGAGGGTGGCTCATATAATTATTAGACCATTGGCCATCTAGCTCAGAGAGCCAGTATGGCGGAGTGGATAGAATAGAATAGAATAGAATATATTTTATTGTCATTGTCCCCGTTGGGGACAATGAAATTACTTGGCTGCTCCATCCACCCAGATAGGGCACTCCACACAAAGACAAAACAACTACAAAAACACTGATTAAAACCATACACACTGATTAAAACCATACAATGATAAAACATAACAGGTAAGATTGGGGACTAGAACCTGGGAGACCAGGGTTCAAATCCCCACTCGGCCATGAAGCTCACTGGATGACCTTGGACCAGTCACTGCCTCTCAGCCTAACCTACCTCACAGGGCTGTTGTGAGGATAAAAATGGAGGATGTGCGTGCTTTGTGGGACCTTAATAGGAAGACATTAAAGCTGAGGATCCCAATAGCTGAGGTTTACCCATTCTGGATCCTTGAAGTTTATATTGTGCGGAGTTTTGTTTTTCCAAATGCTGAGGTCTTCTAAATAAGCTTTGCATTCTAAAATGCTGTATAACACAAGGAAAGCACACAACCATCGGCTCAGTTGTCTATTTGATTTGCCTACAGAAAGGTCCCATGCACAACCCCCTATGTCTCCAGATGGGGCTGGGAAAGATTCCCTTCCCCAAATCCTGGAGAGCTGCTGCCAGTCAGAGTACACAATAATAAAGTAGATGCACCAATGGTCTGACATGGTGTAAGGTCACTTCCTATGTACCATGGGTTTGCCAATTCATAGGTTTGTGGCTCAGTGGCAGAGCACCTGTCCAAACTCTGGCATTTCCAGGCTAAGAGATGTCCTGGTTTGAAACCCTGGAGAGCTGCTGCCTGTCAAGAGTTGACAATGATGAGCTAGTCAGGCATCCCCAAACTTGACCCTCCAGCTGTTTTGGGACTACAATTCCCATCATCCCTGACCAATGGTCCTGTTAGCTAGGGATGATGGGAGTTGTAGTCCCAAAACATCTAGAGGGCCAAGTTTGGGGATGCCTGAGCTAGATGGACCACTGGTCTGACTTTGTCTAAGGCAGCTTCCTCTGTTCCTACTAATTAGCAGACGGAGGCAGTCCAATAGCTTGAAGAAACATCTCATTCATATGAAAGCCACCGGTGGGGGTCACAAAAATCCTTATTGCCATCATGCAGGGGGCAAAAAAAACCTCCGCCTACAACTGTATGCATGTTTTCCATCTGGCTTCACGTGAAAGCAAGAGGCGCACATTGCAACATCAGCTGCAAATAACGAGAGTGTTTCCTTTCTTAAGTGGCTTCTGAGCTCGGCACCCAGGAGGCTCTTGCTCATGCAGAAGATATTTTTAAATTTGAAAAGAATGGGGGAAGAGCACATTTCCTTTTCTTCTTCCTCATAGCATCCCTTTGAATCTGTCCTTCTGGGTGCAAAAGCTTTTCATCATCGCTGCCTTCTCCGGCTTGGCAGAAGCGATGGGGTGGATTTTTCTTCTTCTTCTAACTCTGTCGTCTCCACATGCTCCTCTGTGCCATTTGAATGAAATAAATTAAATCAAACTCCAGTGGAGGGTAAGACAAGGTTCTATAGAGCCAGAATGTGTAGTATACATTTCTAGAGGGGAGGAGAGAGGAAGCCGTCGAGACACCTGGAAGCTTCGGCAGCATGAGAAAATCACTTTGGAGAAGCTCTTAAAACTCTACTGCGCGCGCACACACACACACACACACACACACACACACAGCGAAAGGGTGGGAGCAGGCATATATTTCCAGTGACCCATCAAGCCAAATGCAACCTACAAGCTTAGGGGGAAAAAGACGAGTAAGGAAGTTGGGGGGGGGGAGACATCTTCAATTGTAAAATAAAAGCAAAAATGATGCATTGCCTAGAGTAAGTCGATAGAGAGACATTTTTTTCTCCCTCTCTTAGTATTAGATGCCAGGGTCCTCAAAGGAAGGGCAGGAGCTTCAAGACAGGGGTAAGGAGCCAGTGTGGTGTAGTGGTTAAGAGCGGTAGACTCGTAATCTGGTGAACCGGATTTGCGTCCCCGCTCCTCCACATGCAGCTGCTGGGTGACCTTGGGCTAGTCACACTTCTCTGAAGTCTCTCAGCCCCACTCACCTCACAGAGTGTTTGTTGTGGGGGAGGAAGGGAAAGGAGAATGTTAGCCGCTTTGAGACTCCTTCAGGTAGTGATAAAGCGGGATATCAAATCCCACCCAGTGCTGCGTCGGCTGGCTGGGCTCCCCCCTGTGTGGCACAGCGCAGGTGGCACAGCGCAGCCCTGCTTTCATAGGAGCCAACGCCTAGTGGCCGTGGAGACTTTGGACCCCACAATAAAATATTTGATGGGCATTCTCATTCAAATGGTGTGTGCGCACTGCGTCATGTGATCTAGTATGCGGGGTAGGGCTTCCCTGGGCCCCCACAATATTTTATTCAATTGGCACTCCTGCCCGCTTGGCTCCATCGTGGGATGGGATTGTTTCAGCGGTGTTGATGGTGAGGGCTGGGGTACTGGGAGCTCACACTACAGGGCTACCAGTAGGCCTCTGAATACCAGTCGGTGGGGATCTTGGGTGGGGAGAATGTTGTAGGACTAATGTCCTGCTTGTAGACTTCTCCATAGGCATCTGGTTGGCCACTGGGAGTACAGGAGGATGGAGCAGATAGGCCTTTGGTCTTACCATCCTTTGCTGGTTCTTGGAGGGCTTATTACTAACAGCCAGCTACAGGCCCAACCCAAACCTTGATGCCTCACCACACCGCCCACCAATCCAGCCTTCCTGCAAGGAGTGGATGTTGCTTTGTCACCATGGCAACCGAGGCCATATCTCCCCATCATCTTTATGACTAGCATTGGCTTCAGCTCTGCTGTGGAGGCGACCAAGGTATTGTTCTGGCAGGCGTAACTGGGAATGGTTGGGTCATGTGAGTGGCCTTCTGCTTTATCAGTGGTCTGAATTGGATCGCTATTAACAGACCCCTGACAGAGGCTCTCCAGGTGCTTGACAGCCCCATCAACTATTTTTGCAGTACCAAGCAGACAGGAGGCATCTCAAGTTCTTCAAAGCCCACCATACATTATTGGTTGGCTCTTCCTGGCTTGCTGCAAGCCTGATTAACCCAGTAATTTTGAATCAATAGATAAATGTCAGCTCCCCTCTGCTCGCTGCGCAATGTCCGCCATCAGTGCAGTTATTCCTAAGGTTATCTCCAAATTCATCCTTTTTTCTTAAAACCAGCTGCAGGGACAGCTTTGGATCACAGGTGTGGTAAATAGGGATGGGGAGAAATTTGACTCAGTTTGCATTTAAAGGCAAACCTACCTAATTTGCACTTTCCGAAGCAAAAAATACAGCTATTTTTTAAAATGCGTACTTCTCTGAATTTTGCAATGTAGTTTTCCCAGACAAAAATTCACACCCTAGGGTAAAATGTGCAATTAACATTAGAAAGTGCATTATATTATCAAAAGGCACTTTGGAAAAAAAGTGTATACCAGTATTAGGCTTCTCAGTCCATCCCTACTGTTTGGTGCTTGACACTTTGGTGCTTTTGCAGCCTCTGGACCAGCCAGCAATAAGTTTATCAGGTGTTTATTACCAATCAATCAACACCTTTATTGGCATATATAAAATAAAACAAAAACATACAAACCCTCTGTAAATAAGGAATCCTCATCAGTCATTATTAGGTAGTCCAGATGTACTGGCTTTAATTTCATAGATCCTAGTCAAATAGTGGGCCATAATTCTGGTGAGTTCAGGGGAATCATCCCTCAACAAGAGCTGGACCGCAAGTTGTTTGTTGGAGAGGGCCCTAAGCCACATAAAGGATATCGGGGGGCCAAAATCAAAAATAGTGTTTATTACGCATCCCTGGTCTACCCAGCTTCTGCAGGCCTGGGCTAAGGTGAGGCACCTGCAGTTTCCCAACAGGCTATTCTCATTATTTACTATACCCACTAGTGCGTTCCAATTACAAGCTACGTTAAGCAGGAGAAGTTGGTCATAATCGAGTGGTTACGTCACAGGGTGTAGCTGAGTGCATTGTGGGAGCATTTACAACCACGCGCGCCCACACAAAAAGCCCTCAGGACTGTAAACAATCTGTATGTCTGTCAGAGCTGTCATTCTGCGGCAGCTCGTGGAGGAAACGGGACTTAATTTGCAGTGAAGTTTCCTGTGCTTGAAAGCAAGAGTCTCCGGCTGCTCTTGTTTAAACTCCCTCTCGCAATTACCACTTTGCTTCTTATCCATCCCAAGGCCCTCTCCTGAAATGTTCTTTCCCCAACCCCACTGGTTTGAATCACAGCTGGTTTAAGGCAGATTTTTGATGTGCACGCAAGAACCACACAAACACACACACTTGTTTACAGATGGATGGGAGACATCTTGGAAGTAAAACAATTATGGTGATCAGTTGTCCTTCCATTCCATTCGATTCCTTCTTCCTCAGTCTTCAGACCTTATCAAGGGTGGAGAACCTCAGGTTTAGGGGCTGCATGCGCCTCTCCAAGTGTGGGATACAGTGGAGCCTCGGTTGTCAAACGTAATCCGTTCCGGAAGACCGCTTGACTTCCGAAACGTTCGACAACTGAGGTCGGCAAAGTCAATGGTGAAAATTGAAAAACCATTTGACTTCTGAGGCGCTTTCCAAAATGGAAGCAATTATTTCTGGGTTTTCGGCATTCGGGTTCTGAAATGTTTGGGTTCCGAGACGCTTGAAAACCGAGGTTCCACTGTATTTACAATGCAGTCAACCAACAAGGCATGCTTCCTAGATAGGCACATGGTGGCAGGTGAAGCTCACAGAGTTTTCTTGTAAGTTTGCTAGAGAGAACTCTGAGAGGCCCTCCCACTGCGCCCTGACAGGGGGAGAGCTGTAGCCACATAGAATCTCTTCACCTGGCTGGGCATTTCCTCTTTGCTCTTCTGCTTCATTCCAGCATTGCAGAGCACATGCTAGGTCTGAGCCACAGATCAGACTCCATTTTTAAACTAAAGTAACTGGATTTCCATTTTAAGCCCACCTGAGCAAAGCTGCTGCTGTCTGTGATTCTTCAACAAGTATTCTGAGTGAGTCAATGTTATTTTTACCCTCTACAAGACTGTTTGTATGATTATTGTTTAAAGGGGGAAATACCAAGAGAATCCAGTCTGCCTTAAAGCATCCTGGATTACTTAAAACTAAAAGGCTAAAACTAGCCTATCTATGGTTCCTTTTCAGCTGCAAAGGGATGCACTCTGCTGAACCTACAAACCTGAGGAAGGAAGGATAATATCAAATAAATATATACTCCTCTAGCATCTATACACATCCCTATGCCAAGCCTATCTATCTGGCCTTCATGCCAGGCCATACTTCTTGTCCAGCCCTATCCCTAGGCCCCACCTTTCACCAGCCCAGCCCCACACCCTTCTTGAGTTATTTTTGCCGGACTGGAATGTGTTGTTGAACTCTGATGGTGCCTCTTGCTTGCCTGGATTAGTGGCGGACTTTGCGTGATGCTACAATTCTTGTACTCCATTCTACAGCATTGTTGTGGTGCCCACTGTGGTGTACTGGTCATGCTACCTTAAAACCACCTCTGCTTGGATGGAGGATAGAGAGGGGTGTTTGTTGTGTAGAAATTGGACTACTGTACAAAGGCGAAGTTGACATTTGTTGGTCTGCCCACTTTCTCCTTTGGAAATGTAGCATGTGGCCCCTGGAAAGTTCCCTGGAAGGGAAAGCGGCCCCTGGGCTGAGAAAGGTTTCCTCACCCAGTTCAATATGAGTGCAATGAATGACAAAGCCGGACGACCTCCCTCTTTCATTGCAACACCAAGCCAAATGCCAAAACACTGGTAAAATAAATTATTACGGTTAGAGAATGGTAGAACATGTCATTTAAAAAATAATAATGCAGCCCAAACTAGCATGGAAAGTCAAACTAATTTGCTAAGGGATTATTGAATATTGCTTTATTTGATATACGTTGTTTATTTTAAAGTTATTGTGACTTTTTGTATTGGATCAGAATGTTATTAGTAATGTTTGACATTTTATTATGTTCTTATATATGTCGGAAGCCACCCAGAGTGGCTGGGGCAACCCAGTCAGATGGCGGGGTATAAATAATACACACACACACACACACACACACACACACACACAATAGGGGGAGTAAGGAAAAATAATGAGCAATGTATCCTTTAAGTGGCATCTCGCTCAACGCTTTTGTCAGATCTGCTATCAATTCATCTGTTCATCTCAGACTGTTGTTTCCCAGACTTCTGATAGTTAAGCATAGTTTGATTCTTTTCGTTCTGGAGTCAAATTGATGGTGCAATTTTGTTACAATGTAAAAAAAAAATGTAACCAAAGTGTGGAGGGGGCCTCAGAAGACCTCCTCTTAAGTAGGGGCAGATCTACTATGAAACTTAAACTTTGGGGCCCCTAATCTCTGAAGGATTTTAGCCCACAGGTGTTTATCCATGAGTTACTATTGAAAGGTATGCCTCTTGGCTGGGAGGAGGGAAACCCAGAGTGGCGACTCACGCAGAGGCACAACAGAATCCCTCCTCTGAGGCCTGGGAAATCCTGCTGCTTCTCTGCGCTGGGAGTGATCACCTCCTCACTTCAGACGCGTACTTTTTCAGGAGCTTCCAGTCATGTCATCCATTTATTTAATGTAGCACGTGAGCTATTATGTCAGGGCACATTGGCATGCCCTTGGACAGAGTTTGGGAAGGTCTGCCCTACTTACAACGCATCCTGAACATATGCCTAATTTGCCTAATGTGAAAGCTAGTCTGGTCTCCACAAAATGAGGCCAGGTTTTTTTTTTTTTTTTTTTTTTGCGGGCAGGGGGATTGCGGGCAAACAATAATTGGAGGAGAGGAATGCATTGTATATTAGGCTTGTAGTTCCACCAGACTGCTGTATTCTGGGGGGAGAGCAAGGCTCCCAGCTCACCATGTGGGGGTTACATAATCACTACACATGTGCTTTTAGAGATTCTCCGAATGTTCAAAGTTTCCCTCTGTGCCATTTCTGCTAAAAGGATGAAAACGGCACAAATGCACTGGTGGCAAGTAAAAAAAAAAAAAGCGTACATAGTAATGTCAGGCAGAGTCTAAGGACAATCACAAATCTCACTCACATCTAGCAGAATGTGGAATTCTCAGATATGGAAATGAGACGTGTGATACAACGGGAGGTGTTTGAGGAAGCAACAGAATTCTAACCAACGGGAGTGTATTAATCGTCCCCGAGCCCTGTTAGGCCTCTGGTATGGAGTACTCTTTACTACATGTACATGTCAGAATCTTCCTTAAGATGCTGCGTGAGATTGCATGCAGGACCGGTGCTAGGGATTTTGACACCCTAGGTGAGGGGGCGGGCCACGTGACATCATTGCGCATGACGTACGGTGCCCCGCCCCCTGCCCGGCCGGGCGCCCCATGCCGCCGCGGTTTTCGCCGCTGGTTGGGGTGGCACCGGGCGGCGGCGGGGGATGAGGGGCAGGCTGGCCAGCGCCCCCTCCATTTTGGTGCCCCCGCCGCCGCGGTTTTCACCCCAAGCTGCTTGCTCTGCCGCTGGTTGGGGCGGCACCAGGCAGCAGCGGGCAGCGGCGGGGGGCAGGCTGGCCAGCGCCCCCTCCATTTTGGCGCCCTAGGCAACTGCCTAGTTCGCCTTAATGGACGCGCCGGCCCTGATTGCATGATGGCTCTGCCCTGCCGCCACAGTTGGAGGCAGCGATGTTTCTGAACACCGGTTGCTAGAAACCGCAGGAGGGGAAAGTGCTCTTGCACTCAGATGCTCCTCGTGGCTTTCCCAAAGGCATCTGCTTGGCCGCTGTGAGAACAGGGACTCAGCTACATTAGTAAAAAGCCAGCGTTTTGGATGCTTTATAAACATGCAACACCAGGTGGCGCTGTAGCACACAAAACATTTCTGTGCGATTTTACATAGTGGTTTCCCCCGCTGTGTGTAGATCCACCCCAGGATGCTGGACTAGATGGGTCATTGGCCCGATCCAGCAGGCTCTTCTTGTTTTAACGCTGCCATGGCCATGCAATAATTGATGCCATCAGTTGATAACATGCACTTGCAAAACTGGTTTCTCTTATGGGCTGTCACAAACATATCTCAGTGCCTGAAGTACAGGGGGCCAGAGGGTACCCAGCCTCTTCTGCCAGTTCCCTTAGAGAATATCTTTAGGAGGGCCCAGCCCTACTGTTAGGTGAGATGAGGCAGTTGCCTCAGGCAGCAGATGCTAGAGAGAGTGAGCAGAGAGTAGCAGTGAGGTGATGGAGGACAGGAGCTGTGTGTGCCATGTAGCCTGTCTTGTGCCACCTAAGCTGGTGGGCACACAGAGCAGGGTCTTCTCACCAGTGGCCCTGCCCCTGTGGAGTTCAGCTCCACATGAGATTAGGTGAGTGCCATCTAGGGATGGGAGAATCTGTACATTTCAGTTTCACATGCTTTTCAAGTTTAATTTTATCTCACCACATTTCCACATCAGCTTGTGATTTATTTATTTTTACATAAACAAGTCCATACAAATTTCTCCCAATATACACAATTTTGCTTAGCAAATTTCCCTGACAGAATACATCTTTGCATGTTGTTTTCACTAATCATGTGCATATTTATGCACACTTTCCCACACATAGGGATTTTTGTGTGTAACACTTAGCTGGAGAACCGCACTGCAACAATGGGAAACATGCAGATTTTGAAAATGGCTGCATTTCAGCTCATGGATCGTTTCAGAAAGTGTGGATTTGGTAGGCTTGCCTTTAAGTGGAAACAGAACAAAATTTCTCCCCCATCCTTAGTTCCCCCCTATAATTTTATTATGTTTTATTAAATATGTATACCCCCTTCATCTGTAGGGTGGTTCACAACCTAAATGACATAGGATGCAAACTCGCCAGTGCCCCATAGTTCTTAGCACTGCTTTCAAACTGAAATTAGATTTGGCTAATAATCTTGGCCCACCCCTATTCTTCAGAAGGGGTTTCTGTCTTTTAATTTTCTTTTTTAAAAAAGCATCACATGCATGTTTATTCACCTATATACAGTCGTACCTTGGTTCTGGAACACCTTGCGACTCGAACATTTTGGCTCCCAAACATCGCAAACCTGGGAGTGAGTGTTCTGGTTTGTGAACTTTTTTTTTTTTGGAAGCCCAACATCTGACACGACTTCCACGGCTTCCGCTTGAGTGCAGGAAGCTCCTGCAGCCAATCGGAAGCCGCTTCTTGATTTTCGAACGTTTTCGAGAACCAAGGTACGACTGTATGTCTATTACCTTAGAAAAACATACACCCGATACTTCCACAAAGTACTTTTCTAAGACAATGAGCACCAGGCATTGTGAAGACTGTTTCTCAGCGATAGAGCATCTGCTTTGCATGCAGAAGGCACCAGATTCAATCCCAGGCATCTCCAGGCAGGGCTGGGAGGGACCCCTGTCTGAAACCCCAGTTTGAAAAGCTGCTGCCAGTTAGTGGAGACAGCAGTGAGGTAGGTGGACCAATGGTCCAACTTAGTATGAACCACCTTCCTATGGGAGAACATCTCAGTAACTGATGGAAATTCTTGGGCCAAGTGAATTTATTTCTGGAGTGTGAAAAACTCCCTGTTTGCTCACAAGCCGAGGAGCTAAGTCCATCCTGAAGCATGGTGTTCAGGTTGCTCCCATAAAGATCCTTATGTACGAGCTAGGCTTCAATTCAATTTCATGCTGTTAAGAAAGGCTCTTTGCTTTGTACAGTTAATAATATATTGCAGCAGATGATTTATTTTATCCCACTGCTTCCTCCCCCCCCCCCCCGTTTTATTTTTTGTTCCTGCCTTCCAAGTTTTAATTACAAATGAGACCCATCTGGCCTATCGTCTTTTCCAATCGCCTCCTCAAAGAGGAATAAACGAAAATTGTTAAACAAGATGCCGTTAGAAAAGTCTACCTCTGCACACACGTCCTTTAGAATAACCTCAGTTTGTCTGGGTTCATACAGAACACTAAACTGTGGTTAGTTAAAAGTGGACGCGGAAGCTTCTGATCTCTTCCTCGTGGCTGCGCTAGAGAAGACGGGAGAGAGGCCCCAATGAGGCTGAGGTTATTTCACATAACATTAACCCACATAATCACAGAGCAAGAGGAGCATCAAAGATCATCTAGTGTAACCGATGCAGTAGATCTATGAATGCAGCACCCTTTGGTAACTAATTATTCCATCAGAGCACAGTCAGTTAAAGGCACCTCCCTGTCGGGACTTGAGTTGGGCATCGGTCAGCAACAAAAACAATAGATCACCTGAGGCCAGTGAAGTTAAATCTTCATTCAAGGAAACAAACCACTGCTCAGGCCTAATGGTCTCAGAGACTCTTCCTAGGAGGTCTTGCCCGATGAAGCAGCTGTGAGGACTGAAGGTCCCCGCCTTCCCACCCCTCTCTAAGGCTCCGCCTCTCCAGGATTTCTCCCACACAGTCTCAAACTGCGTCTGTGCACAACTAATCTCTGTTCTTCTCTTTTCATTTCTCTGTATGTTCTCAGAGGCTAGGGAGGGGGGAAGCTGGTTACAGCAGGAAAGGCAGGCTCCCTGGATTGTTCAGCAGCCTCTTGACCCTCCCTTCTCTCCAGCCTCTGCTTCAGCATCAGTCTGAACTGCTCTCTGCCACAGACTCTTCGTGCTCACTAAACCCTGTTGCCCCTCCAGCTTCTGACACCTCTACCCACCCTACCCCAGTCTTCTCCCTCATTGTATACCATTCCCCTGTCTCTGAGCCTTCTTCCCCTGGGGGTTCCCCAGCTGGTGCCTCCCACCACTCCTTTGCCTGCAGCCAGTCCATGAAACTCCCTGACGGAGGGCCCACAAAATCACCTCTCCCTTTAAACTCCCTTTGTCTGCATTAGTCTTGTTACCTTCTTAGCTCCCCTTTCCTATCTTCCTTACTGTTACCGTTTGGTCTTCCTGATCTCCAGCCCCCTCTAATGATGCACACAAAACAGCTGGCTGTGGGCAGTAGCCAATGTAGGCAGATGTCAGGGAGCGCAACAGCTGGTGGAGCCAGAGCCAATGATAGGCAGTGCCAACTTATCTCCATCTTCCTCCCTACTGTGTTGTACAAGGGGCAGCACTGAGATGAAGAAGCCGGATCTGCCACTCCACCAAGACGGGTTGTAAGTAGAGGGGTAGGCAGCTAGGAGCTGGATGAGGCGTGAATGACCAGCCTCCATTGTTATGGAACATGTTCTACCAGCACAAAGATTCCTGCTTGTGAAAACAGAACTTTTCCCTGCTCTCCTTTCCCTGAGCGCCCCCTAAATCTGTTTCAGGGGTTTCCCCTGCAACCCTCCAGTTTCCGTGTGCTGCTCTGGTTCGCCAGAAGCGGCTTAGTCATGCTAGCCACTTGACCCGGAAGCTGTACGCCAGCTCCCGCGGCCAGTAAAGCGAGATGAGTGCCACAACCCCAGAGTCATCTGCGACTGGACTTAACGGTCAGGGGTCCCTTTACCTTTACAACACCTAGCAGTTCGAAAGCACGTCAAGTGCAAGTAGATAAATAGGTACCACTCCAGCGGGAAGGTAAACGGTGTTTCTGTGCGCTGCTCTGGTTCGCCAGAAGCGGCTGAGTCATGCTGGCCACATGACCCGGAAGCTGTACGCCAGCTCCCGCGGCCAGTAAAGCGAGATGAGCGCCACAACCCCAGAGTCATCTGCGACTGGACTTAACGGTCAGGGGTCCCTTTACCTTTACAACACCTAGCAGTTCGAAAGCACGTCAAGTGCAAGTAGATAAATAGGTACCACTCCAGCGGGAAGGTAAACGGTGTTTCTGTGCGCTGCTCTGGTTCGCCAGAAGCGGCTGAGTCATGCTGGCCACATGACCCGGAAGCTGTACGCCGGCTCCCTTGGCCAATAAAGTGAGACGAGTGCCGCAGCCCCAGAGCCATCCATGACTGGACTTAACGGTCAGGGATTCCTTTACCTTTACCTTTTTACAACGTATCTCTTTTATAAAGGCTAGGCCTGTACGGCCATCCTTTACCTCCACAAGCACAATAACCCCAAACAAAGCTAAGGTTTTATATAAATATTTATAGGGTCCCTCGGTACATTTCCAGAACTTAGCAAAAGAAGCATTCCTTCTTTAAGTACTTCCTGCTGCTATGAACATTTGGCCTCTATTGTCCTTTAAACAATCGCTGTGAAAACACCACTTTATTAGAACACATTATTCCCAAACCAGAGGTGGCTACTGTGGGGTCTCCCAGATGTTGTAGGACTCCAGTTCCCATCAGCCCACGGTCAGTCATCAGGGATGGTGGTAGAGGGCACCATGCTGGCTAAGCTCGTACAACCCAGTGTGTGTGTGTGCAACTCAGTTTTCTGTTGGCCCAGTCCCCTTCATTTCCCACGTCTTATGAAAACCGAGATAATGATTACAGAAGTCTTCCTCCCCCTCTCTCAGATATTTAAACAGGCAATTATTTCTCATTATCCTTTCTAAATTCTAGTGAGGTTTCTCTGATTCAGAATTAAGAAACTTGGAAAGATCCACAGGGTAGCAGAGAGACTTGTGATTACTGGCTTGGGGGTGGGGGGGGGGAAACAACCAGGGCTCTATTTGTGGTTCAAAATGACTTTATGTTGTCCTTGCTAGTTGCTCCAGAATTGGATTTCAGCCTTTTTATTTAAGAGAGAGGTACTGCTCTCTCTTTCTATTCCCTCCATACCGCCGTCTCTTCTGTCTCAGAATTTCAGACTGCAAGCTTCAAAGGACAGTGACCTCCCTTTTTTTTTTTAGCATATTAAAACGCTGTGAGCATGGATGCTGCGATATAAATAAAAACAATTTCCTCATCGATTTAGTCAGGGTCTGCTCCATGTTTGAGAAGCCCCAGCAAGGTGACCATCCTAGAAACTGCCTTATACTGAGTGATACCAATGGTCCATCTTGCTCTGCATTGTCTACACTGACTGGCAGTGACTCTCCAGGGTTTCAGGCAACAATTTTTCCCAGACCTACCTGGAGATGCTGGGGTCTGAACTTCGAACCATCTGCCTGAAGCTCAGTGAACTGTGGTCCTTCCCCATCAGTGCTCCCCGCTACCCTTTGCTGCATCGCAAATTGTATTTGTTTATTTAAAGCATTTAGATGCTGCTTGATTCTTAGCCTTTCTAGGTGGTGTGAGTAAAAATAAACCATACACAGAATAAAAGAACAAGAAGTCACCGTAGAATGAAACATAAACCTGAGTCCTGCCTTAACATGCCTGCTGGAATAAGTAAGTCTTTGTCATGCGCCTGAGGTTCAGCTATCTAATCTCAGTGGGGAAATGAATTGCATGGCTTCTGGTGGTTACAAACAGGGTAGGCAGCCCTGTTTAGGGAAGTTTTTAATCTGTGATATTTTAATGTTTTTTTTATATTTGTTGGAAGCCGCCCAGAGTGGCTGGGGATACCCGGCCAGATGGGCGGGGGTACTAATAAATTATTATTATTATTATTATTATTATTATTATTATTATTATTATTATTATTTATTATGCACCATGTGTCTGAGCCTTGGGGAACCAGCAACAGGGACCCCCCCCCCCCCAATCTCATTGTTGAGGCAGGGATATAAGGAATCAGGCAGTCCATAAAATATATTGGACCCAAGTTATTAAGCACCTTGGAAATTAATACCATACCCTCCAACATTTCTCTGATGAAAATGGGGATGTCCTATTCATTATTATTATTATTATTATTATTATTATTATTATTATTATTATTATTACCCTGCCCATCTGAAGTGCCCAGCCACTTTGGGCAGCTTCCAACATACATAAAAACATCACAAGACTTTAAACATTAGAAAACTTCCCTACAGAGGGCTGCCTTCAGATATCTTCTAAAGGTTGTATAGTTACTTATCTCCTTGGCTCAGTGGTCACATAACTCCATACCCTCCAACATTTCTCCGATGAAAATAGGGACGTCCTAAGGAAAAGCAGGACATTACGGGATCGAATCAGAAACCAGGACTGCTTCTGTAAATCCGGGACTGTCCCTGGAAAATAGGGGCACTTGGAGGGTCCATAATACAAGAACCGTAAACCTGGTCCCACAACATATCGGCAGTCCTGCAAGCTTTTAAGCACAGAGTTATGTGCTGCAGGTAGTCTGCCCACATCAACGCAGACTTACATTGCATCAGTGGCTAAATCTGGCAAGCCACCCTCCATGTTAAGTTTCTCACAATTGCCCAGGAATGCTTACCGCCATGTTTGGTTCTCCAGAGCTTTATGGGAAATACATGGCGGGCAGCTTCCCAGAACAAGCCAGAAATTCATGGAGGATAAGGCTATCAATAGTTACAGTTGTTATTGTTTATTAAATTCCCATACTGCCCTTCATCCGAAAATCACAGGGCAGTTTGCAATACATGACGGCTATACCCTGCCTCCGCGGGTTGGAGGAGATATGCTTCTGAAGTCCAGTTGCTGGAAATTGCAGGATGGGAGAGTGCTCTTGTGCCCGGATCCTGCTTCCCCTTTTCTCACAGGCATCTGATTGGCCACTGTCCAGGTAGCTGGACTGGCCTGATCCTGCAGACAGACACTTCTTAACAGACACTGGTGTGTGGGCTTCTGGAGCCACCCAAAGCTGCCCAATGCCCCACTTGCCTTAACAGTCCAGCTTCCACTGATTTTTATTACACGCAGCATCACAAACCTGCGATTAAACCTCTGGGTTTCTCCCTCTGGTGTTTGCCCACAGCCGAGTCAGGAGACTGGCATCCATTTGTGTTTGAGGCACCAGCAGAAGGAAGAAGAGCCTCACCTGTTTTTCTGAGATTAGATTAAGCTGGTCCCTGCAGAAGGCTCCCATTCTCCATGCGACTGAGTCTACCTCGTCTCAGGCCGTATGGCAGATGGGATGTCTGACCCTGTTTCCAAAGAAATTAGAAGCTGGCACGTAAAAGAGAAGCAGCCCCGTCCAAACCCTTCACATTTCCCCGGTGTTAAATCACAATTTTATCTGGCCGTCTAAAAAGGCAGCACATTTTTGGCACGGCTGGCCCAGATTTCTGGTTGAAGGCCCCAATGTCACACGGACACCGTGGCTTCACAAAGGGCTGTTACCGCATGGAAGCGTGATATCTTTTGGAATCTCCGCAGAATGGCCAGCCTGCCACGTATCCAATACCACCGCTAAAAGAATACAACATTCCGTTCCGTCTGCTCGTCCATTTGCAGTGATTGAACAGTTGGGCTATTCTGCCTTTCCCCCCACAAAAGAGCTCTTGGTGTGTATTTGCAAGCTCTAAGAGGAACCTGGACGATGGTCAGATTCGCACATTATATCAAGGCCACCGATGTCCAAATGGTCATCCAACGTCCCACCTGTAGGCCATAAGAGCTTCCTGGTTTGTATTCCAGGTGGCTGGCATTGGTGACAATGTAGCAGAAAAGCTGTAGCTGCATGGAGCATCCTCCATATCTATGGAGCATCCTCCGGCAGACAGGTTCAGAGTCCCCATATGTTTTGCATTCAGGGACCTTGGAAGGGGCTGCCATTTGTCCCACCACATCTTATGATGGAGTTGAGAACATATGAGCACAGCAAGAGCCAATGCTTGATCACACCAAAGGCCAATTTGGTCCAGCGTCCTGCGCCCAGCATTCAGTTTTGTGGGGAACCTTTTTTTCCCCAGCAAGAAGGCTGCATTTCTTTGTAGGGGAACCTTCCTGGGGACTAACTAGAAGTGGCTCTCCAGGGTTTCAGGCAGGGGAGATTCCCATCCCCACCTACTGGTGCTGTGGATTGGGGCCTTCTGCATGCAAAGCAGATGCTCTATCACTGAGCTAGAACCCTTCACTTCAGTCCCCATAATCTTTAGTCACGATGGCTCTTCAGGGCTTCCATGTTCAGAAGCAGTTGTTATTGGCATCTGTCTGTCCCGGAAGGCAATGGAAGAGTGTGCCTTCGTGGGTGTTGTAGAGTTACAGTGCCTGGTTTGGCTGTAGAGACTGTGGGAGGATAGCTCAGTTGGTTAGAGGGTTGGTTAGAGGGTGGTGCTGATGATGCCAAGGTTGCAGGTTCAATCCCTGTATGGGATGGTTGCATATTCTTGCATTGCAAGGGGTTGATGATCATCAGGGTCCCTTACAACTCCATAATTCCACGATTCTATGTTTTGAAGGCATCCAGTTGTGCTGATGCTGGTGTACCATAGTATTTCTTTTTGCTGCGCTCCTCCCAGCAGTCAATTCTCCTCTGCTCACTGCTGTGGATGGATGAAGCACTATAAAGGTAAAAGGTAAAGGGACCCCTGACCATTAGGTCCAGTCGTGTCCGACTCTGGGGTTGCGGCGCTCATCTCGCTTTATTGGCCGAGAGCCAGCGTACAGCTTCCAGGTCATGTGGCCAGCATGACAAAGCCGCTTCTGGCGAACCAGAGCAGCGCACGGAAACGCCGTTTACCTTCCCGCCAGAGCGGTTCCTATTTATTTACTTGCACTTTGACGTGCTTTCAAACTGCTAGGTGGGCAGGAACTGGGACCGAGCAACGGGAGCTCACCCCGTGCAGGGATTCGAACCGCTGACCTTCTGATCAGCAAGCCCTAGGCTCTGTGGATTAACCCACAGCGCCACCTGGGTCCCTACGATGAAGCACTATACCACTGAATAAAAGTGCACATCTCATCCTAGTATATGCATTTTTGCACACATTCCTTGGCTGGAGAACCACAGCACAGTTAGAGAAGTGCAAATGTGGAAGGCTGGCTGTGGTAAGTTTTCCTTTAAATGTGAACAGCTGAAACATGTCTAACAACATGCCTTTGACACAATTAAAGCACACGGCTTCCCAAAGAACCATGGGAACTGTAGTTGTTCCCCCTTCATTCACAGAGGTACCGGTACAGTTCCCAGGATTCTCTGATGGGCGAAGTCATGTGCTTTAAATGTGTGCTTGGTGCAGTAAACGGAAGCATAGTGTCCAGATCAAGGGAAGTAATAGTTCCACTCTATTCTGTCTTGGTATAGGAGCCAACTCCTAGGGACTGGGCCCCCACAATAAAATATTTGAGGGAGATGGGCCCCCACAAAGTTGATGGGCACAGTGGTATGTGCGCGCTGTGTCATGTGATCGATTATGCGGGGTGTGGCTTATCTGGGCCCCCACAATATTTTATTCAAGTTGGCACCCACACCTGGGATACTGTATCCCATTCTGGGCACCACAATTTAAGAAGGGTGTTGACAAGCTGGAATGTGTGCTGAGAAGGCTTGACCAAGATGACCAAGGGTCTGGAAGACAAGACAAGCCTTATGAGGAACTGTTGAGGGAGTTTGAGTATGTTTAGGAGACTGAGAGGAGATAATAGCCACCTTCAAATATCTGAAGGGCTGTCATATGGAAGATGTGGATTCAAGTTACAAAAAAGGATATTCCGACTAAGCATCAGGAAGAACTTTCTGACAGTAAGAGCTGTTCGACACTAGAATGGACACTGTGGTGAGTGTGTGGATTCTCCTACACTGGAGGTTTTTAAGCAGAGGTTGGGTGGCCATCTGTCATGCATGAACAGATGAAATTCTTGCATTGTAGGAGGTTGGACTAGATGACCCTGGGGGTCCCTTCCAACTCCGCGATTCTATACTGCCGGCCTGCTTCTTTCTTTCCCTGGAAGTTCCACCTCTGCACGAGAATATTTGGGGAGCGAAAGGTTTGGGGACGGACTTTCAAGGCCAGCATTTGCAGAAACGCTGCTGCCTCCCTCCGTCTCCACCCCCGGCCCGAAACACACACACACACACACACACACACACAGTGGATCCCCCTCCTCCGACCCGTTTTTTCTTTAATTTCCCTGTTCCACGTCACAGTTGACGCCGGGACCTTTGTCATCCTCAGTGCTGCCACCACGCTGCTGCCAGCCAAAGCGGAAAAACGGGAGGTCTGTACATCCATGTGTGTGTGTGTGAACGCTAACAGCGGGGGCGGGTTGGACGAGGGCTCTGTGCGCAGGCGCGTGCAGGCACACACACACACACACACACACACACACACACACACACCCCTCCCCAAGCGAGGGATCCCCTCGCCTCCCAGGGATTGCCCCCCTCCCCCTGCAACTTCTCCCCAGCCATGCAATGTAGATGGGGGGAAGCTAGAGGTGGGCGAAAGCCCGCATGCATTCCTTGTTCTCCTTGCTTTGATTGTGCTCGCCTCGGCTGCCGCCG
This sequence comes from Darevskia mixta, assembly GCA_034641385.1. Classification (NCBI taxonomy): domain Eukaryota; kingdom Metazoa; phylum Chordata; class Lepidosauria; order Squamata; family Lacertidae; genus Darevskia; species Darevskia mixta. Next base: position 8,549,387 of record JAWWNH010000091.1, on the reverse strand, counting down.
CCGCTGCTGCTGCTGTGCAAGCGCGCCCGTTCGCGCGCGCTCCGCACACAGCTGCGAGGCTGTTCGGCGCGCGTAGCGGCGTGTGCCCGTGAGCGCGCGCGCGCGCCCCTGAGCGTGCCCGCGCCTCCCTCTTATGTCTACAGGTAGCAGCGGCGGCGGCGGCAGCAGCAGCAGCGGAAGGGGGGCGAAAAAGGCAACTGAACTGCCTTTGCTCGAATTTGGAAAGCGGCTGATGCTCCCTTTGCCTACGGATGTATAGCCAAGGAAGCTGCCTCCTGCCTCCTGCCTGATCCCGTCTCCTTGGGCCACTGTGTGCTGCTCTTCCCTGATCCCCCTTCTCCCTCCATCCCTCTCTCCTTCCTTTTTTTTTTAAATTTTAAATAATAATAATAATTTTTTTTTTAAAAAAAAATCACCCTGGGGATTTTTGCATGATATCTATCTATAGATACAGAGCTGCAATTTCCCTCCTTGCAAGTGACTTTTCTCTCTGCAAATAATTTTAGAAATTAATTTCCTCTCTCTCCCGACGTGTTTCTACGTTTGGCTTGCCAAGTTTGTAGCGAGACGCGTCTTCTGAAATTCTCCTTTCTCCCGCTCCTTTTTTGGGGGGGTGGGGTGAGTGGGGAGGGGGGGGCGTTGGTGTAGGATCGGTCGCAGCGACAGCCCCTCGCTGGATGTAGAAAGGCACAGATTTGGCGATTTTTCTCTTTCCTCTTTCCTTCTTCTCGCCACCCTACCTCTCCTGGACGCCTCTCCCCTCTCCTCTTCTCAAGACATTTGGAATCCTCTAGGGAGCTAATGGATACTAAGGAACCAGCTTGGCACATTCTTCCGTCGAGTCCCTTTCCAGAAGAGGAGCATTAAAGACATGCACGTTGCTTGCTCCCCCCTTGTTTTTTCTTTTCCTAAAACAAGACTCAGCCTTCAACTTAGCATCCTCTCCTTCTCCAAGTATTTATGATTGCAGATCAGGTACAAAAGGAGGAGTAGTTTGATAAGGTAAGGCATCTATTTCTGTCCTTTCCAAGACGCCAGCATGTTATCTATCTGGGCTTTCCAATAACTTGCCTCTTTCTACCCATCTCTTTCCCCAGAAGGGGTTCATTTCTCTCTCCGCCGCCGCCCCCCCAACCTCAGGTCCAATTCTCTCCTATGCTCCCCCCGCAAAATATATCTGAATTGTCTTTGTGTGCGCTCTAGTATTAAATCTGATTAACCCTCCTCCCTTCCTCCAATATTATAAGAGTTTATGTCTGCTCCAGGCATGTTTTGTCTGTATGGAACGAGCTGGATTTCAAACACACATGCCAGTATCTTCTGATTAAAGGAACAGCCCCCCCTCCCCACACTCTCCCCTTTTTGGGGTATACTTCCTCTTCTTCCACAGCAGTCTGCATTAACACAGCATACATAAGCAGCAGGCAAAAGCCGGCCTTTATTATTTATGTGCCTAGGAGAAACTTGACAAGTGGAACTAAAAAGTCTTTATATATCAAGGTATTTGCTGCAGCTCTTATAAATAAAGCCCATTTAATTCGAGGGAGTCAGCGTTTCAGCACCATCAGTTAAGAATAGGGTGGAGAAGACGGCTTGATCCTTGTAGAAGTGGAAGGGGGGCATTTATTGATTAAGGCTTTGGTTGTACGTTTGGGGCTCTGTGCATATTTGCCCTTAGCGGAGGAAAAAGCCCATAATCCTTGCTTCAGAAAGCCAGAAGCAGTGGGATTTTTGTGTGTGGAATGGGCTAGTTTTCCAGTAACACTCTCGTCTAACATTTTCTTCTCCCTGTGCTTTTAAAATGCATGGATTCTTGACCTGTCGTCTCCTGTGGTTCTCAGCTTCTGGCTGCAATCTTTGTGATATACTTCACCTAGGCTTGACTCCTTAGTGGCCAGCTTCTTAATAAGTGGCTCTGTGTGTTTGGGAAGGATAGAGAAAAGTCTTTTTGGGGGGCGAGACAGAGGTGCGTTGGCAGAGGAGCGCGCAGTTGTGGGGGGCAAGGAGGAAACCCCATGGAGGGTGTGTGTGTGTGTGTGTGAGAGAGAGAGAAACCCCCACGCAACACGCTGGAGAAGCGTTAGTGAGAGCCACAAGGATGCTAGTGCATCTGAATCTTCTGTGCATGGTGCTTGCTAGTTATTGGCAGCTGAAGAATGACTGGGAGCAGCAGCCAGGAAACAGAGGAAGGAAAGAGGATGTGGGAAGACAGTGGAATCAGGCAAATGAACTGAAGGGGAGGAGGGTTGGGAAGAGAGATTGGGAAACATAAGATGCTTGCACTGAGGACGTTTGCAAGTCTTCCGGCCACACAAGGTTCTACCATAGGCGTTGCTGTTTGGTGTGTCTTTAAACGAGTTGAGCGCAGTAGCTTATCAGTCACCAGGAGTCAGAAAGATGGGTGGTGATGGGTGTGCTTGTGTATTTGTGCATGAGTGTTCAAACGCTGGCTACAGAGAGGCGCTGATAGATCATAAAGCACCCCCTTGGAGCAACTGCATTCACTTCAGTTCATCTCCTTCGCAGGATCTGGCACCAACCCAACCTGGCCTCCTCTTCATCTCATCCTCATCATCATCATCATCATCATAATCATCATCATCATCATCACATTTCTGTTATTTCCCTTATAGTTATTCTCCCCCCCTTCTACGTTACTTTCTTGGGGCGATTCTCATCCGCTCTGCTGAGACATGCTCTGTAGAGGTCTTTCTCCTGTTTTACCAGGGGCAGGAAGTGGTGTAAAGGAGAGGATGGTGGGAAACACCTGGTTGGAATTTATTTGCATTACAAAGAATCATTTGAATGGCAATTAACTCTCCCTGGGATATAGCCATACACGATGAAGCTGTTAGAGCTGAGGCAAGCGGAAGGTGACATAAAAGAAATTAGGCTTGGCCTCTCAGCGATATAGATCCTTGGTCTCCATCAGTGAGCTCTCTGGGCCATATTTTATATCCCAGGTTCATACTTGGGAAAGAGCAAGGCTTTCAGCAAGCAGCTAATTGCAGAAATATTCTGCTTTTTATGGGATTTAATGGTCCTTTTTTGTCTTAAAATAAAATCTCTCTGTGCTAATAAAGCAGTCTGTATCTATCACAAATTACTTGTGCTCCTCTAAGGATAAATGTTAACCTTTTTTTTTAATGCATCCATTTCCAAAATAATTAATTGCTGTGAACAATTGCTAAAAGGGTTCTTGGTAATAAAGGTGTCGTCAAGAAATGTTGGGTGGCATTTGACTGTAGATCTTTTGCTATGCTTTTTAAATTAATAAAAAAAACCCATCGATATGAAATATCCAGCGATTCTTTGCCACTTGACAGCCACAGGGAACTGAGGGCACATCTGATGAGAAGATCACGGGTGATTAGGGACAGGGGTGATGGGATGGGTCCATTCACCAAAAGGGCACCCCAAAATTCACATTGTTCTTGGTTCAGACAAAGAGCTAAGACGCCACAGGGGCTGATTGAGTGACTTGCACAAAACCCAAGTGGGCAACACTGTTTGGACCATCCGATTCCATGTTTTGATTCAAAGAGAAGGAGGGTGGGGAGTGAAATGTTGTAGTAAGTCGGCTGGTTCTGGCGTTAGCCTTTGCAATCCTCTTAAATAAACGCAGGGACTGTGGCATTCAGTTTTTCAGCAGAATATATTTAATGCTCTGCAGCACTGGAGGAAGTGGTGATGGAGAAGAAGGATATATATATATATATATATATTCATTCCATCCTTCCAGTCCATCCCTGCTGCCTTTATTTTCATGCTTTCTTTATTAATGGGATTTGCTGGTGTTTGTCTCCCCTCCTCTTTTTCTTCCTTTTTTAATCCACCATTTACATTTAGGATGAATAACAGAAAGAAATGTCTTTTTAAAAGCCCCTCTTCCGACGAATCACAGAAGCCCCCCCCCCCCAGCCGCTGAAGCCACTCACCCCCCACCCCCCAAAAGAAGAAAAGAGCCCACAAAAAGATTTTACGCTTACCTAACTTCCCCCCACAAACCCCTTGTTCCTGTTCGTTGCCTCTTCTGAAACACTTCTGCAGCTGATGCTAGAGACAACGTTTGTGTATCTGATTGCCTCTGATCATTTGTTTTAAATATATCGCCCCACGTTTCAGCTGGAGTTCCATTTAACAGTATTGACAAATCATTCATTGTAGGAAAACATCATTAGAAACATAGGCTCTATTCATCATGTGAGCTCTCTTTCTCCAGGCCGCCGAGTATTGAATATAATTAATCAATGAAACTAATTTCTTAACTAGAGAATTGCCTTGTAGCTTTTGCTGCGAAATATTTATGTGGCTTCTGATCATCCCTTGGAGGGCTTGTTCCTGGGGCCGGGGGCTACTACACTGAATGGGCAGGAATTATTCTGCCTGGCTTGCAGCACTCAAGACTGCTTACTCTAGCATGGACTCCCATTCACTGAACAGTGAGAAGGGAAGTCCCTGGTTCAAGTCTTGTCTTTGGCGTGAAGCAGCTGAGAAGCTTTAGGAAAGCCACCTTCTCCCAGCTGTCCATCTGAACGTTCTGTGGCATTCTATTATGCGAGTAGGACATAGATGGGTTTCTCAACACCTGGGGTTGTTATGGGCTGGATCAGTCCAAAGGCCCATCTAATCCAGCATCCTGCTCTCACACTGGCCTACCAGATGCCTACGGGAATCCTGCAAGCAGGACCTGCACACAGAAGTGCCGTCCCCACTTCTGCATCTCAGCAGCTGCAGCAGTGGGTGGTGGGGTGGGGTTGTGGCACGTACCTGACCTCCCAGAAGTGGAGATGCCTCTCCTCCCCAGGAGGGAGAGTGGGAAAGGCAAGGCAGGAGGGAGGCCAGCACTGTGCAAACACACTGGCAGAACCAATATGGTGCTCTTGCTAGTGTGTTTGCACAACACCTTCCTCTCCGCCTTGCCTTTCCCACTCTCCTTCCTAGTAAGCAGTGGCGACCCAGCTGGTGGGAGGTCAAGTAAGTGCTATAGCTCAACCCTAATGTCCACTACTGAGCAACTGGCATTCAGAGGCATAGTGCTTCTGATGTTGGAAGCAGTTGCACCCAATGCTCAGCATTGGTCCTCAGCAAGAAGAACCTTTAGTACCCCCCCCCCCATTCCTTCAACTTTGGATACCTTGTTTTGTTTGACACATGCTTTATCGCTTCCACATAAGATGATAAATGCAAAGCTATGATCTAGAAATCTGTATTTATTCATGCCATATGAACGCTTTGATTCAGCTGCTTAGTGGATGGTTGTATCGGGCAGGTGTTCCTCCTAGCCAGACGATCCAGTTCTTTGCCTGGGTTGCCTACACTGAAATCTACCCCTTGTCGATGTGTCATTGATTGTATTGCTGCTTTTGGTTTCTATGGTGAAAAGTGTTGGAATCCTGGAAGCCAAGACCCAAGTTTGGGGCAAGCACTCTTGGGTGAGAGAACCCCAGCAGAGATTTAACACCACAGTACAAGCAGCAAAGAAAGGTGTGTAAAACCTTCCAGTGCCCTTCCAGTGAGTCCCTAAAATGCCCTCTTTTAAAAGCTCTTTTCAAAGTATCTCACTTCCCTAGCATAGACACAGAACAAATGTTTTTAGTAAGTCATACAATGGGCTCCTTGCAAAACTCTTCAAATGTCAGATTCAGGTGCTTTTCTATACAGCAGTCAGAAAAGATGCACAGGCATTAAAATGTTGCTTAATTATAAAAGGTAAAAGTTACTAAACTATTGGTGGAGAAAAACATTTGTTTCAGACTCCATTCTGGTCTGAAACAAAAAGAGGCTGGTTAAAGCCATGCGCTGGAGTGACCAGCTTAGAGCTCCTTGCATGCTGAAATCCACTTGGAGGTTATATGCCTTGGTCAGGGCCGTCTTACCCATAGGCGCTAGGGGTGCGGGGCACCCAGGCGCTGGGCTCTCGGGTGCCAGGTCGAGTGTCTAGGGCCTGAGAGTTGAGTCCGGGGAAAAGCCTGCCCGTCGGTCAGAGTGCCGCAGCGGGCTCTTCTGCACCGTAAGTTCGGGGGTGACCAAGCCAGCGAGACACTGAGGCAGCCGGCCGGCTCTGCCCTCCTGCATGCCTGGGATTGGGCAACCTGGGGCGGTGGGCGCCGCCAGGTGGATCTTTGCACCCGGGCGCCGTATATGCTTAAGACAGCCCTGGGTTTGGTGACCCATTTTCTCTCAAGGTGGAAAGTGATGACAGGCTAAGCCTGGCGGGACAGCTTACTCTATGGTTTAACCCTTTCATGGACTAATTTAGATTCAAACATGCTAGAGTTATGTGAGGCTAGAGAGAATCACACTTGTCAGCACAGAGTGTTCGTGATTTGTGGGTGGTAACAGGTGTTAAGGCCAAGTTAAGGACACCAGAAGAGCCCTGCTGGATGAGACCAAAGACCTAGATGGTCCAGCATCCTTTTTCCCAATGAGATGTCTATGGGATGTTTCCCAATCAGATGCCTATGGGAGGTTTGGGAAAGTGGGCCAGGCCAAGCTGCCTGCTGCTTCATTTGTGGCGATACCCTCAGTGAATATTAATTATTAGAATCAATCAATCAATCAATCAATCAATCAATGCAGTTATTGTTGTGGTATATGGAGCAAGGAATAAGGTACTGTGTTGAGTGTAGTCTTGCTAACTCTTGAAACAAACAAACAAACAAATATGGTAGCATTTGGATGGGGCATAGGGGGATCTGAAAATATGTTGTTCACCTAAAATGCACAGCAGTTGCACTTACTAATGAGTTCCCTGCCACCAAGGACTATCATTCACTCATTGTACCAAGTCCCCAAAGATCACATCACAAATCCAGAGTCCAGCTGTGCCACAATCAGAAAGCATGACATAAAGTCCCTGAGTCAAGCAACAAACTATGTAGCTTGTCACACAAATGTGATATGAGAATAGGAGCTAAGTGCCTAGGAAACCTATGTCCATTTCAGTTGGGCTTTGGGCCTAATGTTGCCCTGGTTGCTCTGAGGGATGGCCTTTTCTGGGAGAGACACATGGGGGGAATGTGTCCAAGCTGATTCTTCTGGATCTCTGGGTTCAGTATTGGAGCAGCTGCTTACTCGGGACAGGGGGGCAGATTTGAGAAGGTGGGACTAGTGGACTCTTGCACAACCCCTAGCAGTTGTCCAACAGGGACAACTGTATTTTGCTGTTTGATATCTACATGAAACGTCTGGGAGAAACCCTCAGGAGATTTGGGCTGAGATGTCACTAGTATATGACTGACACCCAGCTCTACCTCTGTTTCTCATCACACACACATACACACCACCCTAAATCAATGCTTGGGCTTGCTAATGGACTGGATGAGGGTGAACAAATTGGGATTCAGTCCACACACGATGAAGGTGCTGTTAGCAGATGGTTCGTTCACCTGGATCAATGACATTCAGACATTTTTTGGGGAAGGGGTTTCATTCCTTCTAAAGAGTTGCACTTTTGGGGTGCTTTTGAATGCAACGTTGTCATTACATGCACCATGGCATTTCTTCTCTCCTCCACAACCAGCATTGTCATTAGAAGATTAAGCAGTTCAAAACACCTTTTACCAAAGTGCCTTTGACTCAAAGTGCCTTTTCTCAGCTTTGGCTGATAAGGCAGCAGTGACTTTACCTGGGTGGAGATAGCTTGGTCAGAGGTACCCATGCTCTGGTAATCTCTCCATCCTGAGATGGATGGATGCCAACCAACCGGTAACCCCTCACATAGACTACTGCAATGTCTTGTGCATGGGGCTGCCTCTAAAAATGGTCCAGAAACTACAGTTGGTTCAAAATAGGGTATTGTGCCTGGGTATTTTCATCATGTTATGACAGTGCTTCCCCAGCTGCACTCACTCTGAGTTGGTATTGGGGCCCAATTTAAAGTGCTGCATTTAATCTAATTTAATTTAATCAGGATCATCTCCCTGCATATGTCTACATGAATCTTAAGATCCTTCTTCATATGCACAGAACTGAGATAGGTGACCACTAAGGAGAGGGATAGCCTTTTTGGTAGTGGCACCGCAGCTATGGAATGCTCCTCTTAAGAGAGACTCACTTGGTGACTTCTTCGTGGTCTTACCAGCACCGGACAAAGTCCTTTCCCATCACCTTTGCTTTTAAATTGTGTTTTCAGTCTCAAATTATTTTAGACTGTCACTGAAACAAAGATGGTTTTTTTTTTTTGGTTTTTTTTGGCAGTTGTCTATTGTTTCTGCCAATTTTCTGATAGATATGAACGACGGTTTTGTTGTCAGCCACCTAAGGAATACTTACTGATAAGTTGAATAAATAAATAATGAAAAACACCTGTTTTAAAGATAGAGAACAAGGAGACTGACTTGTCCTCCAGTGGGAAATGTGGGAAGTCATGATGAAGAGCTCAAAAACACAAGCACAGAGTAGATCGTGGAGGAAAATGAGCTGAGCAGAACTTCTCTCTCTATCACCAGCCAAACAGTGTAATTTTCCCTCACTGGCTGTTCACCATCCGTTTCCTTTTCCACTGCAATTCTGTCTATGAGCCACAGTCAGGCTCCTCTTCACCACAGCACAGCTCTAGTGTGGAGTGTCAGAGAGGCATGTATGCACACCTAGCCCCTTGCGCACAAAGCAGGCATGAGCAAGGTAAACGTTCCAAAAGAAAAAGAAAACCAATGGGTTTGGCTCAGGATTAGTTTATGGAGGACAGAGTGGTTGAAATGTAGAGAAGTTGACCTGACTTAATGTGTTCCTGACAGGTACTTGTGCTCAGCTGCTGTTTGAAGACCTCCAAGGACAGAGATTCCCATGTCCAGCCTAAGTGGCTTCTTTGGTTGATGAACCGCTCCTAGCATATCCATCATATAGGCTTGCTTTATGTTAGGGAGGGGCTGTAGCTCAGCGGTAGAGCATCTGCTTTGCATTCAAAAGGTCCCTGGTTCAATCCCTGACATCTCCAGGTAGGGTTGGGAGTCAACCCTCCCAGAAAACCTGGAGATCCTCTGCCAGTGAGTGAGGACAATACTGAGCTAGATGAATCGGTGGTCTGACTCTGTGCAAGGCAGCCTCTTGTAGTCTACACTGTTGACTCAGCAACCAACATGGAAAGAGAGCAAGCGTTCTCTTAGGTAGGAGGGAAGGAAAATTAGCAGTGGGTTCAAATGCCCACTCCACATTTTCTGCCCCATTCTTGGGAGAAGAGTTTGGAGCATGAGTGGGGGGTTGGGGGAGAACTCAAAATAAATTTCAGGGAGCAGGGGCTAAGCAGAGTGGAAAAAACAGAGGAGAAGAAAAGTCAGCCTCTCCCATTGCGGTTTCTAATAAGCCCCCCATCTCCAGAAAGTTAATTAAGAATTGCCCTCTCCCAAAACTAGGCGGCAATTGTTGGTTCCCCTTTTGCCCCTTCCTCCTTGAATGAAGGTACTTCCAAAAACATGTGGATCAAGGCCACTGAAAACAGTGTCTGACAGTAAAGGAATAATGATATCAGCAGGGTACTGTTAGCAGAACTACTTTGTTTCATTTGCAAGTACTCTCTCCCTTTTAAATACAACCGACTCAGCTGCCTTTGAAACAATTGGTCTTGTCTGTGTGCTGCCACGAAATCTTTCAGGTTCCTGTGCCCATGAATGCGGCAATAACAGAGGAGATCCTTAAACGGCAGTGAATTGCAGGCAAACGCTAGGGTTCAGGAGGTCAACTAAGTCATTCATTATTGCACCGGGAACATTGCTGATCTAGGTGTATGGTAAATTAAATCTCCTAAGGGTAACTTCTGGTAGAGGTAGGATACAGCTCCCCTGTTTGCTCTTGTCATTAAGCTAGCAAAAGAAGTTTCTGTAGAATGGGGAAGAATGCTACCCTGTGCCTGCACACCTTGTCTCCCTCCCCTTTGAGCCAATGCCGTTCACAAGCCACTTATTGTGGGCTGCTAGATGCAACCTCCCCTGGTTCTGCAGACTCAGGCAAGCAACAAATCCAGGAGTCTTACTGAGCCCTTTGCTGGGCAGTATACATTGTTGGGGTGGAGACTTCACCATGGGGACCTGATTTAAGTCAAAAGAAAATTTGCCTACAATTATTCCTAGTCCTGCATAGAAGAAGATATATGTTCCTGTCCATTCATCCCCAGTAGGACGTGAGCAACCTTCTGTTTGAGCTTCTCGGAAGGCCTTCATCATTGGTTCAGAGTTAGATGGGTCAATCTACACTCCATTATTTGAATGGACTGCTTTTTTGTGTTGGATTTGATCACTGGATCCTAAAGACTTAGTCCAGTGGTTTTCAAATGGGGTGGCCTATGGCTCCTTGGAAGATTACGTTGCTGAAGAAATCAGCAATGACGGACAATCTAGCCTGCAAAACATGATTTTGATCAAAGTTTAAAACTTGTTTGAATGCAGTGTGGAGTTGCATTCAGCAGTGCACTCTCAGTTCCTGTGTGGGAACGAAGATGCCTAAGAAGTATGACCTGTTCCTATACTTACAGGCGGTAATCATTTTGTCCAGGAGTTCTGTTCCTGGCCTGCGTGCGCATTGGTGGAGCATGCATAATCCCACTCCTCCCCATTGCACCCCGTTCTGCCCTCTTCCGGGTCCCAAAGGACCAGTGCATCAGTGGACATGCGTCAATTGGACGTCCACAAAATGGTCAACACCTGTACTGAGCCTGTGCCTAGGAAATGACCCAAGATCCTTGGCAGATCTGATGGACTCATTGGCAGAAAATAGGTATGGAATGGGTTCCCTGAGGGTAGGAAGTCATAAAACCCCTAGCGTAGGGTCTTTCATACCTAAAGGAGAAGGCAGTGTAGCCTCTTATGGCCTGTTGCAGCCTTAGGTTTGGGCAGATGCATGATGCTGTATCCAACTGAGTCAAACTTAGAGTAGCCCCATGGACTCAAGTTAGTCTGCACCTTTTAGAAGCTTTTGAGGAACTTCTAATTTGGTTTGGTTTGCAGCACTCGTGTTTGAGCCTTAATGCTGTTTACACTTATTGCAATGCCTTTGATTTAGGGTTGCAAACTTCAGTCAATTAATCGGTTAGGTTAAATGATATTCTATATATATCCTATAAAGTAGTTATGAAAGCTACCGATGACAGGCATCATATTAACATTCCCCTTTCTTTCTCATGCAGGAGGGCATGGCACTTCTGAGATTGCTTTTTGATGTCTGTAGCAGGCACAAAGTATGCTCCCCCCAAAAATCCCCCCACCCATTTTAACAGTCTGGAAAAACGTGGGGATTTTAATTAATTGATCAATCAATTAAAACTCACGAGTGATTTATTTAATCAGGTGGCAGTCCTACATTTGCATTATATTGCATTTAATACCAAAAACTTTTGCTTAAACATTTACATTATCAGAGAAAAATGAGCTCTAAACCAAAAAATAAAATAAAAATGGAAGCGAAAAGGCTGATATATTTCTAGCAGACTGCAAATAAATGTGGAGTTGGGACCAAGGGGTCAAATGTTGTTTTGCCACAAAGGGCAATTTGTTAAAGAATCCCTCTAAGTGCTAGCAGATCTTGAATTGATTATACTCTCCAATCGATAAAGAAACTCAAGAGACCTGTGCAACTGGTCTGGACTAAGGATGCACTGTTGGCCTGACCCAAGGTACAATTATTCTAGTAACTGAGCTGATGAATTTGCAAAACCTGAGAATGGATTTGTTTCTTCTTGGTATATTTCATAGAATCATAGAATCATAGAGTTGGAAGAGACGACAAGGGCCATCCAGTCCAACCCCCTGCCAAGCAGGAAACACCATCAAAGCATTCCTGACAGGTGGCTGTCAAGCCTCTGCTTAAAGACCTCTAAAGAAGGAGACTCCACCACACTCCTTGGCAGCAAATTCCACGTTGCTTAGTATCCCATCACCATTAATGGCCTGTACTGGAAGAATATTACCAGTGGGGTAGTGTGATGGAATATTTCACTACACACCATACAGCTGAGTTTCTAACCGTCTGCACCAGCCTTTCTCAACCTGGAGTCCCCAGAGGTTGTTGTAATTATTTAAACAATTTCCCTGCCCACGTCAAGTTTATCGTTATTATACCCATATTGCAGAGGGATGGAGCTGTGGCTTAGAGAATGTGGGTTATGCTAGCCTTGCAAAGTAACCTGATGTTGTCATACCGAGTTTGCTGGAGAGCAGGGTGAGTGAGAGTAGTGTATGGCAACCATGGAGTGGAGACTCATTTTCTTGGTGTGTGTGTTTAGGGAAAATGCAGTGCAGATAAGGTGTGTGAAATTACTTGTACCAGCAGTGCTATTAATTAAGGATGAGTAAAAGGGACTCAGGAAAAGAACAGGAGGTTCAGAAGCAAGTGGGAATATGTTGTCTAGATTCTTAATGGACAGCAGGTACCGTACATCCGTTGAGAAACCCTGGAGAAGTAGACAGGAATACAAGTTTGTCAGAGGCCAGGTCTACCTAGGTCCTCCCACACTCGTTCACTTGATCTGCTAGAAATAATGGACCTGCTCTCTGATACAAGTTATGTTTGTTTGTTTGTTTGCTTGCTTTTTTGGAATATTTACTCCCCATCGCCTACGGCACTAGGAAGATGCCTGCAGATGCTCATGTTGACAATATCCCTTTTCAGGTACAGGCTGTACACAGTTTTCATTTAGGGTTAACGAGAAACAACCCTATGCATGTGCAGGGCTCCTCCTTGTAACTAGGATCCCTGATTGGCTTAGGGTTTCTGGTTGCTCATCGTTGGGGTTGCTTTTTTTTTTTTTTAAACCCATTTGAGGCAAAACGTTTTATCTGCGGAGGAAATAGCTTGAACACCCATTTGCTACAAATCGCAGGTATTTGTTTTAAGGACAGCAAGCGTGTATTAAAAACCACCACCACCACCACCCTTAAGTGTGGCAGAAGTGGTTTGAACTTTTGCACGTGCCTTTCCCGTCCTGTGAACAAATGCCTCGGAATGCAATGAACATGTGACTAAGGAGGGGCAAATCGGTAGCTTTTGGTTTCCCGCAGTTTATCATTCTTCCTGCCCATACATTTTCACACCAGCAAACTTCAAACCCACCCCCACCTGTTCTTTTAAGAAAAATCCTCATCAGGATTTTAATATAATGTTATCCTAATATTTTGGTTTATTGTATAATCATTGTAATAAATGATTATTATTTTTTTGAAATTTGCCTAACATACACCATTTTGCAAAAGAATCCTCACAAATATAATAGGTGGGGTTCACCATCTGTGGAACCCCTGTGCCTCAGGGGTCTCCTTCCTCCCCTCCCCTGCATGCCCCCACTCCTGAAACTGACTCTTGGGATGGGGGTTGGGAGAATTCCCCCCCCCCGAACAGTGAGGGAGGGGGGTCATTCCGCTTGGCAACTTAGCTGATATGCTTGTGTAGCTGGATCATTTTTAATAGAGTGACATTGAATTCAGCTCAATGCATTTTTGTATGTTCTCACTAATATATTCATTTCTATGCATATTTTATCCCAGTATATGCATTTTTTTTATTTAAAAAAAAGCACATTACTTGGCTGGATAACTGCATTGCAAAATGCATTGGAGAAGTGCCAGTTTCAAAGGATGGCTGTGTTTCAGTCTGCCTATTAAATCGAAAAGTGTGAATTAGGGAAGTCCACCTTTGGAATGTGACCATAATTAATAATAATAATAATTTATTATTTATACCCCGCCCATCTGGCTGGGTTTCCCCAGCCACTCTGGGCGGCTTTCAACAAAGCATTAAAATTCAATAATCTATAAAACATTAAAAGCCTCCCTAAACAGAGCTGCCTTCAGATGTCTTCTAAAGGTCTGGTAATTGTTGTTCTCTTTGACATCTGAAGGGAGGGCATTCCACAGGGCGGGTGCCACTACTGAGAAGGCCCTCTGCCTGGTTCCCTGTAACTTGGCTTCACGCAGCGAGGGAACCGCCAGAAGGCCCTCGGCACTGGACCTCAGCGTCCGGGCTGACCGATGGGGGTGGAGACGCTCCTTCAGGTATACTGGACCGAAGCCATTTAGGGCTTTAAAGGTCAGCACCAACACTTTGAATTGTGCTCGGAAACGTACTGGGAGCCAGTGTAGGTCTTTCAAGACCGGTGTTATGTGGTCTCGGCGGCCGCTCCCAGTCACCAGTCTAGCTGCCGCATTCTGGATTAGTTGTAGTTTCCGGGTCACCTTCAAAGGTAGCCCCACGTAGAGCGCATTGCAGTAGTCCAAGCGGGAGATAACTGGAGCATGCACCACTCTGGCGAGACAGACCGTGGGCAGGTAGGGTCTCAGCCTGCGTACCAGATGGAGCTGGTAGACAGCTGTCCTGGATACAGAATTAACCTGCGCCTCCATGGACAGCTGTGAGTCCAAAATGACTCCCAGGCTGCGCACCTGGTCCTTCAGGGGCACAGTTACCCCATTCAGGACCAGGGAGTCCTCCACACCTGCCCGCCTCCTGTCCCCCAATTGAATTGCTCTCCCATCCCCTCATGTGACCAAATGATACCCACCAGAGCTTCAGTGCCACATCAGTCTTAGCTTTAAGAATCCAGATACACATTTCCTTAGATTCTTTGACTCCTTAGCGTAAAACACTGTTTCATAGGACAAGGGGAAAATATCTACACACCCGTTGGCTATCCAGCAGGGAGCTCCTTTCACATTCTTTTTGAAGTCTGTGGGAGGTACACAATGTTTAAACATGGGGAGCTGACAAAAATATTATGCAACATCATCCAAATTAATGCGCAAGGCTCCCTCTCTCTCCTTAAAGTTTCATTCCATTAATTTCTGTAACTCGGTAGACTTTAAAAGTTCAGATGAAAAAGGAACTTAATGCAATTACACTCTATAAGGACTTCACATTAGCTGGTGGTATTTGATGTTGACTACTTCTTGTCTCATATTTTTCCTTTTGTGTTCAGCATTTTCTTCTGCAGAATTAACTTATCTCGCTGTTTTCAATAAAGTCTCACCTCCAGCTGAGAAACGTTTAACTTTTTTTTTTTAAAAAAAAAACTTTGAAAAAGGAATTAAGGAAGGGGGAAAAAACCCTTCTGCGCCACTAATTAAGCATATTTATTAGAAAATTAAAGTTAAAAGGGGCTTAACTGCAGCTGAAACTCCAGAGAAAGCCATATCTGGCTGGCAATTTTTATTGTTAAATTGGTGGTACAGTGAAAATGAAAAGTCACTCAGTTAAGAGAGAAGAGCTTTTAGATCTATTCAGTGGAGCTTACTGTTAGTTATTGCTCGTATTCCAGGGGCACTCAGAGGCCTCTTTAAAACTCATCAACTCACTGGGCTAAGCTGTGTGCAAATACCTAATGCAAGCTTGTCTACTGAAGTGGTGCCTTACAGACTGGGAGATGGATAGGCAACATTGTGAATCTCTAAAGGGCACAATTGGAAGCACCTATTAACTGGGCTGCAACAGATTTCAGGTCCAAATCTACACAGCCGAGGAGTACAGCTGTGCCAAGCATTAAAGGTAAAGGTAAAGGGACCCCTGACCATTTGGTCCAGTCGTGTCCGACTCTGGGGTTGCGGTGCTCATCTCGCTTTATTGGCCGAGAGCCGGCGTACAGCTTCCAGGTCATGTGGCCAGCATGACAAAGCCGCTTCTGGCGAACCAGAGCAGCGCACGGAAACGCCGTTTACCTTCCCACTGCAGCGGTTCCTATTTATCTACTTGCACTTTGACGTGCTTTCGAACTGCTAGGTGGGCAGGAGCTGGGACCGAGCAACGGGAGCTCACCCCGTCGCAGGGATTCGAACCGCCGACCTTCTGATCAGCAAGCCCTAGGCTCTGTGGTTTAACCCACAGCGCCACCTGGGTCCCTTGTGCCAAGCATTAGCCCATTTCAATTTGGGGTGTGTGAAAGGGTTGCTTTGGACTGGTGGTACTGAAATATTTCCCGGGGGGGGGCAGGGAACTACATTATGAGATTGTCCCACCTTTTTGAATCTGTGTGCTTCCAGTTGCGCCACTGTTTCAGCATAATTGCTGTCCTCTTATTTACTGCTTCCTCCTCTTCTTGGTTTAATCACATGCAGAATCCCATCAGATTGGGGAATCAGGTATTGTACAGGATGACATCATCACAACATATTAGTTTTATTGGCTGCTGGTGTCAAATGAAGCTAACAGAGTGGGGACGTTTTTTGCTTTAGACATGTGAGTGATTCTAACTAACCAGGGGTGACATCACAGTAGTATGTAGCCAATTGGGTTTGGCTGTGTGCTGATGTCACTGTGGGATTGGAAAGCAGATCTGGAAGAATTGTCCTTACTCTGAAAGCACGAGAACTTTAAACCCCTTTCAAAGCTATCTCTGAATTATCACTGAAATGGGGCTGTTTCTGACACTGCCAAAACCACCCAATGAACCGTAGGTGCTTAACCTCATCCTACTAAGGGGGAGAAAGTGTCATAAGAGATATGCAAGTCTAAACTAGATGCTACAGACAGACACATGTGGTCCCTAGGGATGGTCTTGAGGCATTTGATGAAACAAATTTGTTGAAACTAACTAGGCCTGGGTCTGGTTCAGTGCCTGGATGGGAGACCATCTTGCAAACAAATGTACGGCACCTTGAGTTCTATCATGGAAGAAAGGTGAGATATCAGTGCAATGCCAGTGACTAAATTAAAAATTGCCCAATGTGAAAACCAAATGCATGCCTTATCCGTTCCCTACCAGTTGAACCTATTCCACAATGTATAAGGGCATTTTCTGTGGGACCCCACTGTGTAGACAATATGTGTACCCTTAGTTTCTCATGGGTTATTTCTGATGGTTGCTGATGCAGAATGGGAAGTGGATCTATATAATAAAACTCTAATCAACACCAGGCCTTAGCTTTTGATCACCAGACAATGGGAAATTCAGAATCAGATACGATTCTTCAGTGTTGCTTGCTAAAAAGACCCCATCACACTCCCGTCTTGATCATGAAACTCCTGGGGAAAGAAGGAACTGAATGGTCATTTCTTCCACTTTCTTCAACAGACTTCAGTTGCCTTCTAGGGTAAACATTGAGGGATCATTGCATTCAGCTTCATGGATATTGATCCTATTTCCTCATGGACTCTTGAAATGGTGCCTGTTTTTGAACCAGTTCCTTGACTGCTAGAAGGGAAGAATTGATTTGTGTCTTCTGACACCTCAAACCTACCTTTCTGCCTCCTTCCGACAATTCGTTGAGCCTTCCAGGGATCTGAGCTGACACCAGTTGCTAACTCAGAACCAAGCCTTGATACCCACAATTCCTGCACTGCAGGCTGCTGACCCTGGACCATTTCAGGAAAGAAAGGAGGCATGGATAAAGGATGCATTGTTTGGGAAATGATCAGGCTTTGTGATTGGCAACCAAGACGCATTCCAGCATTGCATGAAATAGGCACTTTTAAACCAGATTTAATGGTTGTTTTAATGGGAGTCACAGCAAAAGGAATATAAGTTAGACAATGTTTAGGGCTCCATAGGGTGAAAGTGACACACTGAACTAAGGATAGGCAATGTGGTGCCCTTCAGATGCTGTTGGACTACAACTCCCATCATCTCTGACCATTGACCATGCTAGCTGAGGCTACTGGGCTATGTACTCCATCAACATCTGGAGGGTATCATGTTGCCTACCATTTCATTAAACCATGCTTAGAGAGGAAGCTGTAGAGAAAATGAGGAAGCCTAGAGAGGAAGCCAGATCTATACAGGAACAGGAAGTACCTGAAGGACCACCTGCCACTGCATAGATCTGTAATACCACTTAGATCATCTAGGGCAGGGAAGTCCAACTCCCAAGAGACTGCGATCTACTCCCAGGGGGGAAAAATGGCAATGATCTACCCATTTTTTGGGGGAAGGGGGAGTTCAGAGTTGTTGAGCTTTTTTTAGGGGAGAAGCTCTAAGCTGTTGACCTTTATTTAGGGGGGCCAGTCCAACGTTGTTAAACTTTTTTTTAGGGGGGGATTGGAATTGTGGAGCTTTTTGGGGGGAACTCGGAGTTGTGGAGCTTATTTTTTTGGGGGGGGAGATGCAAAGCGGAGGCGATTATTTTAAGGCGGGAATGCCGAAAATCGCTCACCAAAACAAAAGCCGGCCAGTGCTAACTCTGCCTTCCTGTTTAGTGATCCTGCATGACTGAAGGAAATAGCGAGGGGGCGGGGGCGGAAATTAGCTAGCGATTGACCGCTATCACCCGGTGATCGACCTGCCGATCGCGGTTGACCGGTTGGACATCCGTGATCTAGGGAAATGTAACTTGTGGCACTGTACCCTACAATATATCAGAGGGCAGTGATCTGAAAATGGGCATCTGCTGCCATTGCCTCTGTACTCTGGAATGCCCTTCTCACTGCTATGCACGAAGCATCATTCATCAGTTGCTTCAGATGTCTTCTAAAGACATATCTTTTTGGCCAAACTTCCCCTGACTCATAAGAATGAAGAGTGAATTTTTAAATTTGTTTTTATCATACTCTTCTACTGGTTTTTATGTTGCCTCTCTGTTTCCATGATACTGCTTTAATTCTTTTTATGTTGTATACCACTTAGATATTTTCAAATGCTAATTTTTTAAACCATTATATCAGTTTCTCAATCACCTGAGCCTCTCTTGTAAAAGTGTGATGAGGCAAACTCCATAACTGATACATCTGAGTCAGAAACAGATTCCTAGCATCTGCCTCTTCCCACCCATTCTGAATCAAACGCTTGACCTGCCACAATCCAGCCAAATATTTCCATAGTACTGGTGGTGACGCTTGCTGGAATCCTGCCTGGTCCCTCCTCACCCAATTTGTGCATTGTATCAGACGTGTGTGGGGTGTGTGTGTGCAGTTGAACATTTTCCAAGGATTGTCACAGCAGGGCCTAGGACACTGGTGATGCACTCTAAACCCCAATTCAGAGTCCATTTTTTCGGATGTCAACTGGGCACCTGAGAAAGGAAATTAATTTGTTCCACTTCAGATAATTTCTGATTCCGTCCATATTGCTAAATTCAGCATGTTGCATTGGTTCTAGGCCAGTCTGCTGGTGATGTTTATGCCCTAGACGTGACCAGGCAAGTTGCTTTTTGCAAACCTGGGGAATACCCATGTCCAGGAGAAAGCAGAGATGGTCACTGCAATGTGGTGGCAGCTTTTGTTCAAGGACTATAGCTTGACTGCAAAAGTTCCCAGGTGTCGAGCCTGGATCTGGCTGAGATTGTCTGCTCCCTGAAATCCTGGAGAGCCACTGACAGTCAGAGATGACAGTCATTAGCTAGACCTGACTTAGTATAAAGCAGCTTGCTAGCTTTTTTCTATGTTATTCCAGCATTTGTGCTTGCATTCTTTTTTATTTCTAAGCATTCTTACATCGTGGGAATGCATGCTTAAATCTACTCTGGAGTGTGTACGTGGAGCAGAGCAGTATCTAAAGCAGTTCATTTTCCCACTAGGTGAACTGCACAGTCAATTTCTGTTCTGTAATTTGTTTTGAAATCCCATTGACAAATCAACAATTGCAAATTAAATGATGGCAGACCTTCAGGCATCACAGAGCTGTGGCAAACGCAGCACTCTAATGTTCATTATAATAAATCTTTCCCCTCTGCAAATATTTTAATGTGAAACTTTATCATACCTCTGGCGTATTCATGCGTGTGGCATCATATCCAGAAAATTCTGCAAGTGGTGCCTAACAACGTCATCGATTTCACTTAGAAGAGGGCAGATAAACATGTAATCTAATAAACTAGAGGAGATGGAGTTTTAATACTTGTTACTATGTTATATATTATTATATTGATTAGAGGGTTGATTCACATGTAGCCTTAATGCATAAAAAACATTTGTTGCAGAGGGTTGATTCATGCATATCTTCTGCGCATTAAAAACATAGTATACTCCTCCCCATATATAAAGGGAAATACGTATGGAATGGGTTCATTTTTTGTAGCATGCACATTGCTCCAGTGAAAAGCAGCCCCTTATATTTACATGCATAGTAGCTAGCACACACAGTGAATACTACATTTTTTGCTGTGATAACACTGGAATTGAGCAGTCATCTATCACTGCTTTGCATCCCAAACTCTCTCTCCATCCCTCTCTCTGGGGGCTTCCACATGCAAGTTCATTGTGGACTGCGGTCACATCCACACTCATGCATTTATAGTACTCTTGTAGCACTTTAACTAGCAGCTCGAAAGCACGTCAAAGTGCAAGTAGATAAATAGGTACCACTCCAGCGGGAAGGTAAACAGCATTTCCGTGTGCTGCTCTGGTTTGCCAGAAGTGGCTTAGTCATGCTGGCCACATGACCCGGAAGCTGTACGCCGGCTCCCTCGGCCAATAAAGTGAGATGAGCGCCGCAACCACAGAGTTGGTCACGACTGGACCTAATGGTCAGGGGTCCCTTTACCTTTACTTTACCACTTTAACAACCATGTCTTTCTCCCCACCACCCAATAACACTGGGAACCTTAGTTAGTTAAAAGTTCTGAGAGTTGTCAGGAGACTCCTCACAGAGCTAAGATTCCCAGGACCTAACAAACTACAGTTCCCAAGATTCTTCGGGTGAAGCCATGACTCTTAAAGTGGTACAAGAGTACTTCCTATGTATGGTGTGGATGTAACCTCGATGCTCTTCATTCTCTCAAGTTTTGCACTGTCCCATTTTATTTCCCCATTCTGGTCCTATCTACATTTAGTATGTAGAGCCAGTGTGGTGTAGTGGTTAAGAGCGGTAGACTCGTAATCTGGGGAACCGGGTTCACATCTCCGTGCCTCCACATGCAGCTGCTGGGTGACCTTGGGCTAGTCACACTTCTTTGAAGTCTCTCAGCCCCACTCACCTCACAGAGTGTTTGTCGTGGGGGAGGAAGGGAAAGGAGATTGTTAGCCGCTTTGAGACTCCTTCAGGTAGTGATAAAGCGGGATATCAAATCCAAACTCTTCTTATTTAACTACAGTTCCCCAGGATTATTATAGGGGAAAGACATGTGCTTTAAATGTATAGGGTTGGCCCAATATATTTTGATACCTGAGGCAGACCCCAAAATGGTGCCCTTCTTCCCACCAGGGAACAAGGGGTGAGGGAAAATCTACATCAGGAACAAGAGGGGAAGAAAGAGCAACACTGGGATCTGCTGCCCCTGTGGATCCTGCTGCCTGAGGCATTTGCCTCACCTTGCCCCTTGGTTGGGCCGGCTCTGTATAGAGTGGATGTGACATCAGTTTGGATTTACTGTTTCCATGGAAAATTTGCTAAGTCAAAACTGCAACATGGAAACAGTGAATCGGAATGAAATGCGGGGGAGAATAAGGGATGGCATTTTTATGAGGATGATGTTGTATGAATGCTGCGCAAGACCTGCATGCATGAGCAGCACAAGTCCACAATCAGCTGCTGTAAGGAAGTGCCCTCTTTCTCATCGGCACGGTTATAAACGTTTTAATGCATTTTTTAAAAAATCCCGATAATGTGAAAGCAATGCCAGTAATTGGATGCGTATACAATGGGCTGCCTTCCTTTGCAGTTTTTACAGCTCTGGAAAATAGACAGCATTGCCAGCTCATAATTGCATTTCCCAGCTTGATCCGTGGTCCTGATTCTGTCTATATGCTGCTTCCATTTAAGTAGGAAACCGGGAGAATAAATTCAATGAAGTTGCTAGAGGTTTTGGCACCAGAGGGAGCCACTTGCTCACCTCTTGGCAAGAGAAGAAGAAGGGGGGGGAACTTTTGTGATGGTGACTGGCAAATAATAAATGGCAAAAATTTAATCAACAGGACAGTCTTTGAGTTTTGTGTTTAGATCCGAATTTTCATGTGACGGAGCTGAATGCTGTGTATCATAATGAGACTGTTCTTTAACGTTTCATCAGGCAGTCTGCCTCCAAATGCCAGTTGCTGGGAATCACAAGAGGGGAGAGAACTGTTTGCTCTGGTCCTGCTTTCAAGATTCCCAAGGGCATCTGTCTGGCCATTGTGAGAACAGGATGTCGGACTACATGGGCATTTGGCCTGAACCAGCAGAACTCTCCTTATGTTCTTAAACTGGGGTGATCTGCAAGAAACCAATGGATAAAAAATGAGAGGAGTCTGAATGGCAGTGACTAATGTATCACTTGCAATCTTTTACCATGCATAGAACCATGCACCATTCAAATCTATTTAAAATTAATGCAGGTATTCAATAGCAACTTGTGCGACTTGAGTATTTTATTGAATGTTTATATATTACAGAAGTACTGTTTTTGGGGAACAGGGGGCAGGCAGGTGTGGAGGACTCCCTGGTCCTGAATGGGGTAACTGTGCCCCTGAAGGACCAGGTGCGCAGCCTGGGAGTCATTTTGGACTCACAGCTGTCCATGGAGGTGCAGGTTAATTCTGTATCCAGGGCTCCATCTGGTACGCAGGCTGAGACCCTACCTGCCCGCGGACTGTCTCACCAGAGTGGTGCATGCTCTAGTTATCTCTCGCTTGGATTACTGCAATGCGCTCTACGTGGGGCTACCTTTGAAGGTGACCCGGAAACTACAACTAATCCAGAATGCGGCAGCTAGACTGGTGACTGGGAGCGGCCACCGAGACCACATAACACCGGTCTTGAAAGACCTACACTGGCTCCCAGTACGTTTCCGAGCACAATTCAAAGTGTTGGTGCTGACCTTTAAAGCCCTAAATGGCTTCGGTCCAGTATACCTGAAGGAGTGTCTCCACCCCCATCATTCAGCCCGGACACTGAGGTCCAGTGCCAAGGGCCTTCTGGTGATTCCCTCACTACGAGAAGCCAAGTTACAGGGAACCAAGCAGAGGGCCTTCTCGGTAGTGGCACCCACCCTGTGGAACGCCCTCCCTTCAGATGTCAAAGAGAACAACAATTACCAGACCTTTAGAAGACATCTGAAGGCAGCCCTGTTTAGGGAAGCTTTTAATGTTTAATAGATTACTGTATTTTAATGTTCTGTTGAAAGCCACCCAGAGTGGCTGGGGAAACCCAGCCAGATGGGCGGGGTATAAATAATAAATTATTATTATTATTATTATTATTATTATTATTATTATTATTATTATATTAGATGTGATACCTAGTACAGATGGGTCAAGTAGATTTTTTGGGTTGGTCTTCTTTGGGCTGCAGATGGAAGGCTGCTTATTGGCAATGCTCCCCTAAGAGGCGGGGGGGATCATTGGCTGGAAAACAAACGATGTCAGGGAGAAAGCTAGGCTGCCTGACATGCTAGTTTTCCAAATGCAGGGAGGCTGTTGTTGTTGTTGTCTTGTTGTAGGGGCATTCAAGCAGGAAACCACTGGGCAAGCCTTATTGGATAAGCATGCTAATTGTTTAAGTGACTGCACTGCAACTCCCATTATCCTGAACGTTGACCGTGTTCGTTGATGCTCAGAGGAGCCCTTGCTCTACCCCTGAGCTAGGGCTCTTCCCCTGATCTTTCCTGACTGAGCAGCTGCTGTGATGTAATTTACCCAGCATGCACAGCTTATATGAAAATTTCGTCCATAGGGGATGCGAGCATGGCTGCTGCAGACAGCCTTTTCTTTAAGATCCTTTCCTCTCCCCTAATCCTTTGCTCTCATATGTCACTGGCAAGGCTGTCACCGACTTCAATAGTGCGGAGCAGAACCAAAGCCGTTCTGAAAGACTCCAGTGCACTCTGAGTGTTCCGGTTATGTTGTATTTGATAAGAGGAATCAGAATTGCCTAATTTATTCTCTGCAGCGAGTTTGGAAATGGACAGGCATGCTTGCCAATTTTGTATATTTGGGCTAAATCAAGTATGAAATGCCTCTTCAGCTCAGGACTGTACAAGTTGTGCTGCCAGATTTGAGCGACTAAGGCAGCAATCCTACACCTATTTACCCAGGAGTAAGCCCTCTTGAACTCGATGGGACTTACTTCTGAGTAGGTATGCGTCAGATTGCACTATTAGTCTGAGAATTCCCTCTTGGAGAGTGAAAGGGACAAATGAGAGAGGAGTTTAGTAGATCGTTTTGGTTCCATTTTTCTCTCTCCCTGGATAGTTCAGTTGGTTAGAGCATGGTGCTGATAACGCCAAGGTTCAAGGTTCAATCCCTGTATGGGACAGCTGCAGATTCCTGCATTGCAGGGGGTTGGACTAGATGATCCTCAGGGTCCCTTCCAACTCTACAGTTCTATGATTCGGTGACTTTTATATACTCCTAGAAAGCCTTGTGACATCCCTGCACAATCTCTTTTTGCACTGGCTCTGAACACACCCATAGATTCACTGAGTGTTCCCAAACTACACTATTTATTGTCGCTCGTAAAGTGTTAAACGCAGATAGTGGTGGTGGTGAGAATAATTTGATAAGTCCAACTATCACTACTACTGCTAGATCTGTGAGCCTGCTGATCCTGCATTCCTCAGTTTCATGTTCCCCAAACTTTTTGTATCTGGGATGGCATATTCCTGGCTTAAAACTGAAGGCACTTGAGTTTTTTCTACTTGAAAATATAAGTATGCATTCTCTCAGTCATCTCCTAGGCAGGCATGGTCTTTGCAGCTGCAGAATAGCCCAGGTATCCTCCCATCTGAGCAGTCATCTCAGGGACTGCTTTGTGTTTTCTAGGCAACTGTCATGCTTCTGGAATTCCTCCCTGCCTCTCAACTATGGCATGTTCTGCTCAAGAAAGAGCATTGCTTCCTTACTCCCTCCCTAAGGATGATGTCACATTGAGGGGGGGGGGAGGGAGATCAATGCCATAGCAGTCTTCCCATTCTAAGGAGCATAGAATGGTGGATGCAATCAAAATGATGGCTTAGATTTTAAGTCAAACTTCAGCTCTTTTCATGGCATTCTATTCTGCTGTAACACGTGGTTTGGAGACTAGTGATTTAGCAACTTAGCTCTATGATTCACGGTTCCATACTTCAGAGGACAGCATCAAAATACATAATAAAAATAAAAGACAATTAATGCATTGATCCTGTAAGGCCTTTTCAGGTGGTATAATCCCCCCCCCCATGTGAGCAGCATCATGTTGGGAGAAGGGAAAAGCATGTTCAGTGCCTCCTGTGTTGCTGTAACCCTCCACAGGTTGGAGGGCAAACTTCTGAAGCAGGCAGCCTCCTATACTCAAGGCTCCTCATGCAATTGAGAACCCAGAAAGATCAGCTGCTCTTCAGGATCTTAGACAGAGGTCTTTCCCACCAGCAGCTACCAAATCTTTTAAACTGATGATGCCACGGATTGCATCCGAACCATCTGCCTACAGTGCACATGATCTACCATCAAGATACGACCTCCTTCTCCAACAGTTGGGTCATTACCAATTTGTGTTAGATGTTGCAGAGAGGAGAACTAAATTGCGTTTTCATCTGCAACCATGCATGTTGTGGAATATGGGCCAAAGCCAATTAAATCCTACTCGGAGTAGACCCATTGGAGTTTGTGAGCCTACAATTTCAATGGGTCTACCCAACAACCGTTTCTATACGACTTGTGTATGATGCGTTCATACTGATTGCACAAGATTTGTGGGGAGGTTGTACAACATTATATTGAGTATTCATTCCAATTCGTTTGCAGAGAGGCTATGTAATGTTGCATCGAGCAATTGTTAGCTTTTGCTTCCAGTTGCATTTCCCCATCACTTTCAATACCACAGAAGTCTGGTTTGTTGGTTTTTAATGTGGGCTTGTTGGACAAGAGCTTCAAATCCAGTGTAATTGTTGCAACTTGAACTTGCCAGTCTGCCATTGAATCCCACCCACTTCTGAAGGCAGCACTGTTTAGGGACGTTTTTAAGGCTTGGTGTTTTTAGTATATTTTTAGATGTGCCGTAAGCTGCCCAGCGTGCCTGGGGAAATCCAGCCAGATGGGCGGGGTCTAAATAATAAAATTATTATTATTATAGTGACAGTCTGGAAGGGCCCTGCAATTCCCACAATCCTTGACCATGCTGGCTGGAGCTGATGGGAGTTTGTGTTCAGTAACATCAGGAGAGTCACAGATTCCCCCACCGCTGATTTAGCCTCACATCTAGTCTGGCTCTCATGGTAGCATTTCGTTCATTGCATGTCAATAATAGCTCTGAGAACAATGAGATGGAGGTATGAATAAACAGCTATAGAAGGAGCTGGCTTGGTAAGAAGCTTTGTCACCAAACGGTCTTTGGGGCTTTGAATCTTTCTGCTTCAGACAACTGGAATTGTAATGACTTCGGGAATGTAGCACACAAGTTAATCAGACAGAGAGGGATCTGTAAAAAGAAGCTCCTGGTGAATATTTCTTTAAAAGATATTGATTTAACAGATCTGCTGCTCAGATGACAAGTTCATGGATTTTAAACAAATTGCATTCAATCAGCTCAGCTCCGAATTTGGTTATGAGCTGTTCAAGTGCTTACTACAAGCCATCGTGTTTCTAGTGAAATCCTATATGTTATAGTAATGAGTGCTTTGGGGATGTCTAATATGCGAAGATAAAATGCAGGAGAGTAGGAGAGAAGTCGAGGAGGCAAATCCATTCAGTTAGAAGATCTATAAAGAAAAAAAAGGAGGAACGAATTTGCCTTGAATAAGGTATTCGCATAGCTGGGAAGGACTCGGTGTCAGAGAATCTGTTTTTCACCCAGAAGGTCCCAGGTTTAATCTCCAGGAAGGGTTGAAAAACACCCATCTTTGATGAAACTATGGAGAGCCACTGTTTGGGAAGAGTCCACTCAAAAGTTGAGAAGGTCCTCAGAAAAGTGCAATCAGTTAAATAACTTCAGTTAATTAAAGTTATACCGCCCTTCATCCACAAGTCTCAGGGCAGTTCACAGCATTGGTCCCCTCCTACATCAATGGCTCACTTCTGTCATGGGCTTCTCCCTGCCATTTTTAATTTCCTATTGTGCTCCAGAGCAATGCTACGTCAGGCACTATGGTGCACCTTGCAGAGGTTTAAAATGGCGAACTCTGAGACCAAGCCAAAAGGCAAGGTGAGTGGGTGGGGTAGAGGGGTAGGTTTGAGTGCTGGTGGCTCCTGCCAGAACATTGGGTCTTGGAAGCTGCACGGTGTTTCTAGGTGTTGTTGCTGGGGCCATTCTTTGTCAGTTAGGCTATCCCAAGAATCACATTTACACTTCTTACACAGACAGACAGACAGACAGACAGACAGACAGACAGACAGACACACACACACACACACACACACACACAAGTCTGTACCCAGAAACTGTACCAGTGCAACAAAAATTACAAATGGTCCTGAATGCAGATGAGAAATCGCCTGTAGGTGCTGGCCAGAGAATCCGCAAGTCTTTAATAATCTGTATGGGTTGCTCCATTCCTTTCTGGGCCCAAACTGGGCAGGTTTTGACCTGTAAAACCCTGAACTCACTGAACCCTGGAGAATACCTGAATGAATGCCTCGTATTATATCCCTCCTCCCAACAGCTCGCGTTTGTTAGGAGAGCCCCATTGCAACCTGAAATTCAGCAAGTGCTTAATAAAGCTTCTCTATTCAGTCACATTGCCTGAGGAACTCCCTGCTGAATGAAGTTTCTCTCTGGAACATCCCTAGCTTTATTAGAAATAGGGTGAGAATTTTGTAAGCAAAGCTTTTAGCAGTTCAACTAGCACTAATGTAACAATCCCCTAAAGTTTTTATTTTTATTTTTAAAATTATTTTGTCTTCCGTCTTGCTACTTTAGTTATTCATTCTAATTGATTTTACTGCATTTTAAGCAATGGATTAATGGAGATTTATATATGTCACATTTTGATGGTGGTGATGGGCTGAATGCAGGGTGAAAATGCATGAATGAAAATAATTCATTGGCTCAGGACCAATTAACTCAGGACATGTATCTGTTGTTGATGCCTGCAGAATTTCTGGGCATCTTCACACACAGCACATAGTTAAACTGTGGAATTCACCCCTGAAAGGTAGAGTGATGGCCTTGAACTTGGAGAACTTAGACAAATTCATGGAAAATAAGGCTATCAATGGCTACTGGGCATAATGGCTATATATTTTCTCCAGAATAAGCGGCACCATGTATCTTCTTCTGCTGGGGTCTGAGGTCTGTAGGGAAGTGGTAGCAATTACAACAGCCTCTGCCAGGCCTTTCAGGACCCTGGACAGCTCTCAATAGGACCTGCTTGCCTATTGTCTCAACCAAGCACCAGAGTCATCTGAATGTTGGGTGCCCCTCTTCCCTTTCAGTGGCTCCACCCTCTAGAGTGCAGTCTTTAAAGAACCCCTAGCTGATCTTGCTATTGCATACATGAGTTTCCCACAGGTGCTGACAGAGGGAGACCACCATGATTCTCTTGTGGAACATCACCCCTCTGCTTCTGAGTGCCCCATATATACCTAGGATTAAGCAGAAAGGCAAAGGGCAAAGGGCATGACTTCAAAGCAACGTTTTGCCCCTGCACTTTTTCTTGTCTTTCTAAAAAAAAAAAAAAAAAAGCACCACATGTCACCAAGCTGTTAGATGCATTTGCACCCTGAAAATCCTGCTGATGAAGAAGCACAGGTCATGATGTGAACACCTCTCCCTTCTCTCCCCCCCGCATTCCACACTGTTCTATGAAAGCAGCAGCTTTTGCCGTCTGCTCCATGGAGCAAATCTTTCCAAGATGCCTGCAAATGCCATAGCTGAAAGGTCTGCCTAACACATCAAGATAATTGGAACATTTCGAAGGAGATGCTCCCTGGTGTGGACTGTCTCTCTGTCTCCATGGATGTTTGAAATGTTGCTAAGGGGTGATTCACACAACCAATGAGCATTGGGTGGCCTTTGGAGATTGTTCGAAATCACTACACATGTTGGCTCTACAGACCTTGAACACGAACCTTTTAAAACCTGCCATTCAGGCAGGAGACAAGGCAACCAGCCCTACTCCTACCTGTCCTGTCACAGAGGCTGGTGGAGATGGCAGAAGTGGAAACACCTGGAGAGTGAGTTGAGTTTTCTTGTCTTGTCTCTCTTAATTTCAGAGCTGCTTGGGCCCAAGGTGCCAGCCATTGGCACAAACCAAATATTAGCAGCTAAAGGGCTTTCATTCTGTGGCTCTTTAACCATGGCACAGAACTTGTGACAAAAGACTGAAGAAGTTGACCCTGTTGCACTAAGATCTGCAGCACCATTGCTGCAATATATTGGATGGCAATATATTCTCAGAATGAGATTAGTTTGGGTGGCAGGACATTCCATTGTAGGTGGGCAGGCCCCACTTAACAGGGGAAGTGAAGGAAAGAAGTGACTTATCTGCTTGGTTGCTCTTCTTGACCAGCCTCTGGCATTTGGTGCATTGTATTTTTGCATCTCTTGTCTTGATCTGTTGTCTGTCAATATTAATTCATTGTCATGGATTGGGGGTGATTTTGCTTTACTGTTTGCTGATACGTTGTGTCTGTTGTTGCATAATACTATATGGACATGGATTATTGAACTTGGTTGTTTTGTTTACTTGCATTTTGAGTTGTTGTTGGGTGGCAAAGTCATTTATTCTGTAAATTTTGTTGCTTCCATGGACTGGGAACTGCTTTGAGTATAGTAGTGCGGAAAGGTGGTTTATAATTTAAACAGAAAATAAATTGGATGATGTGTGCTATACACAGGGACCTGCTTGGCCTAGCAGTTGAGGGGAGTGGAAGGACTGCAGTACTGTAGAGATTACAGATGAGAGGAGCTATGTTGACATTGAGACCTGCTGAATGGGAGATTTAAGGACTCGTGTGCGGTGCCCAAGTTGCTAGCTGGCCGCCCTCATCTGTTCCCTATCAGTGGGAATGGATATTTCTATATTAAGTGGTATAGCAATTAAACAGTTAAATCAAATCAAGGATCGGGGTCCTTTCCCATGACCACAAAACCAAACAAAATGTAGGTTAAAAGTTCTCTCATGTTTCATGCAACAGATTGGTCTGACAGCTCCACTGCACTGCTCTATCTCGTGGAAGAACCCTTTCCAGGCCATCACCTCTTTAATTTGCTGTATGCTGTTAATTTGGAATTGCAGAAGAGGGGCAGGTTAGGAGGTGCTCTTGTGAGAGATTCACTTCTTAAAGCCTGGCTTCCAAGAAGTGATAGGAGATATGGATGGAGATGGAATGAAATCAAGCTTGTGGCAGCTTCTTATGGAAAGCAGAGCTGCAGTGGCTTCTCATGGTCATCCGCCAGTTACAGAGGAACCCAGATCATGATATTACCAAGTGAATTGCATTGGGCTACCTGTGACAGTCTCTGCCTCACTTACAGTAATATTTAGAAAGATTTCCCCTTCCCTTTTATAATCCTCACCTGGCTCTAATGCCAGTTTTGCTCTATCCAACCTGTGCATTTTGCCATTGCCTCAATGTTGGGACAGGAAGATGGAGGGGGGGGGAGATGGAGGGAGGGAGGGAGAGAGAGAGAGAGTTAAAAATAGCACAGAAGTGTTTACAATGCTTTGTGAGCCCAGAATTAAACCAGTAATAAGTTGTAATAGCTTTTTGATTAGCTCCTTGCCACTGAGAGTAAGATTTTACCTGGTTGCAAAACTCTCTTTCTGGCAAGGGTTACACCAGGAACCACCTGCTCTGATGGATTAATTCTGTAATTGAATTTCAGCTCACTTCAGTGAATGTGCTTTTGTTGTGCTAGGTCCAGATTGTAGCTGTTCCTAGAGTGGGCACAGGAAAAGGAAGGTTGAGCAGGAACATCTATCAGCCTCCTGCAAGAAGCCCAACCATGAATGCAAAACCTGGAGGCTGATCATTACTAAAGTATCAGATGCATAAAAATAGACCCGTAATCATGCACAAATCTCTCTCCTCTCCTCTCCTCTCACCCCGCTCTCATACACACCAGGCTAAAACAATAACACAAAGCCAAAAAACAACAGAAATAAAACAGACACAGCAACATCCGCCTATGTGAGGTTGCTTTTAGACTGTCAGTATTTTGTGGGAGGGATTCAAGCACAAATAAGATATTTGTGCAATTAAAGTACATTAAAGAGTCAATTCACCCTGACACAACATATCCAGCCCCCGCCAACTGAGTTGTTGAGGTTAGGGAAGTGATGGGGAGATGCAATGAGAAGTGTGTGTAATGGGAAGATCCATAAACGTCCCACAAGTTAGTCAGGATGAATCCAGGACTAATTCTCATTATCACATAGCCTCCCTCCAAACAAATGAGAACAAATGCTCAAAAAAGGCCAGAGATCATAGAACCTCCATGTAAACTTTGTGCAAGCAAAGGCTCAATAAGCAGAACATCTCGAGGAGCCTTGAAAGAAGCTAGTTGCATCGAATCAGGTCTAACTGGTCCAGGATTCTCTGCTGTGACTAGTGACAAGTTTCCAGGTAATGGTCTTTCCCTTCCCTGATCTTTTTTGACTAGAGATTTAGGGGGCTTCCTGCATATGAAGCCTGTATTTTGCCACTGAGCTATGTCTCTTCTCCAGCCCCAAACACAACATGCAGTGAAGTTCCAGGAGCCATAGATATAGGCATGTGGGCTGAATTCTTGGAGATGCTAGGAAATGTGGAGCCTAATTCAATCTAGAAATATTTAGTAATTCCATTTCCCCTCCATTTAGCTCTTTCTCTTCAAAAAGGAATTAAGATTTCCCAAGTTGCCAGAGCATAATTAGGACTTATGCAATTAGCTGGCCTTGCACCATGGTGGCAAATACTTGGCTTGTACGGCTTGAGGGAATAACGTTTTGGTTTTGCATAATCGTCCCCAGTGGCAGGAATGCCATGATGCTAATCTTTTAAGGAAGAAAAATAGCAAATGTCAAGGCTAGACATCCTTGTCGGGTCTTGAACCAAGCTGTAAAACCAAGTATATTAATGGCTTCTTGGCCAAAGTCCTAGGCTGTGATTCACCTGCTGTCTCTTCTCTTCTGATGGACAGTGCAGACCAAGAGTGTTGCTGGATCAGACCAAAGGATCATCTTCTCCAGTTTCCTGTTCTCACACTGGCCAACCAGATGCATGTCAGAAGCATGACATGAATATGACAGTGCTTTCCCCAGCAACTGTTATTGAGACATGCTGCCTCTGACAGCAGAAGCAGAACATAGCCATTGTGGCTGGTAGGCACTGATAGCCTTATTATCCTCCATGAATTTGTCCAATGGTCTTTTAAAGCCATCCAAGATGGTGGCCATCACTACATCTTCTTGGAGCAAATCCCAAAGTTTAACTGTGTGCTGGGTGAAGAAGTGCTTTCTTTTTTCTGTCCTGAATCTCCCACCATCCAGCTTCATTGGAGGGCCCTAGTACTACAACAGAAAGGGGGGGCTTCTCCTTTCCACTTTCTCTACACCTGGGTTCCCCAAACTTGGGTCTCCAGTTGTTTTTTTGACTACAATTCCCATCATCCCCGACTACTGGTCTTGCTAGCTAGGACTGATGGGAGTTGTAGTCCAAAAGCAATTGAAGACCCAAGTTTGGGAAGCCCTGCTCTACACCATAGAACTTCTCTATCTCGTCTTTCTTGTTTTGCATCCCACATCTATGGTAGCAGAAGCTTAATCATGTGATCAGGCCATAAAGATGAAAGTAGCAATTTGGTTGGGTGCCCAGCTATGGATGTACCTGGTGGATGTTCTCAGATGGGTGCTGCCGACCATATTTCCTGTCTGGCTGCAATGAATAGAAATAGCAACAAATAGCCCCCATGACAGAGTGCATCAGCATCCTGTGACCCCCAAAGGCAAACTCTCTATCATCCAGTTTCTGACCTTTCATACCATCTGATCTCTGACTGGCATTTCTAAACCCAGGCCCTTGTAATTTTCTGTTTCTTAATTGATATTTTTAACTAATTAGCAGCACAGCTCTACCACTGTTGCTGTAATTATTAATGATCAATTAAAGCAGTGTAGGATGCTTTCAGTAGAAACACAAAGAAAATTAAACTCTCTCTAGCATGAAGACAATGAATTTTGCAAAGTCTCGGTTGCCATGGCTACTTGATTTGCTCGTTCCCGAAGCTTCAGTCGCCCCCTTTAAAAAAAAAATAAATGGGGCCAAATTCTGCAGGTGCTAGATGACCCAATTAAATGTGGGAAGTGATTCTTATGATCCTGCTAACTTTTAATCCTATTGGTATTAGGGGTTTTGTTCGGGGTTTTTTGTTTTGTTTTTGTTTAGCTGAAGCCTGTTCTGGCTGGTCCTGGGAAGAGGACTGTACGATGATGGATGACATATCATGACTAATTAGATAATGTTAGGTTGTAAGCCCTAATAGACACAATGCATCTTTAAGATTAGTTGTTTCTTCTGAAAAGGGCAGCACACACACTGATGGAACAAAGCCATTCATTTCAGATCCATTCCATTTGCAAGTAATCCTTCACGTGAAATGGAAACAAGGTGTATGACATGCCAATTAACACATGTTAAGAATGCTGGAGCTTTTTCTCAAGTTCTTCCAATGCCCCTGCTACTTCCCTGATGATAAAGAGGTTGATTTAAATGAAGGAGCCGATATGTGGAAAAGTGGGAAATGGCATCCTTGGAAGCAGGGGAGAGAAATTGTATCCTTCTGTTTGTCCTGTACACCATTGGCACTTAATGGTTCGAGTCTGAATGTAGACAACCCAGCCCAGTAACCAGAGGAGCTTGAGGACAACTGAACTGCCCCAAGTAAGAGAACCAGAACTTTCCCAGTAAGTTGAAAGAACGACAACAAAACCCTTCAAAGACTATATTATTCACTCATCTCTCTTGCATCGTTGCTGTTGGGTTGCTTTAAAGGAGGCGGATAGAAGGAGGGGATTAGTTTCCTGCTGTGGACTGGGAGATAACTATTGAAATGTTTGAAAGAATTGCAAAAGAAGAAGAAGAAAAGACTAAAAGCTGCTTCTCTCCCCCTCCCCACTTTAGCCTTCACTGCCCCCACAAGGGAAACTGACATGTAGAATGAGAGAAGATTGCATTTGCGCGAGCTCTAACAAAGCATGTGAAGTCGAATTCCAGCAAACTTCAGGGTGTTTTATTATAATCACCACTTTTTGTTTGTTAGGATGTTTCCCCCCTCCTTTCTTTAACCATCAACCAAAATGGCTCGAATTCTCCAGCAGCAGGAAGAGAGGAAGGGTTTGGGGTTTTTATTTTTGTGGATTAGAATCAGAGGGTAAAATGATACAGCACAGTGCAGCTTGTAGAGTTTGCGAAACTCTTGAGGCTTTCATGTCAAGTTATTGTTTCAGGAATGTTGAAAAGCTCCTCTCTCCCTCCCGCTACTACCTCCCTCAAGAAATAATCTTCTGACAGCCTCTTTTCAGCCTCTTTCCCCTGGTCACAGGGAAATGCTCACTGCATTTTCCACAGCTGGTACGGTGCCAAGAGACTAATAACACAGTGTTCCCTTTAATGAGGTGGCAGCCTTCCTATTTCGGAAAATTAGGAATGTCAGTTTGCAGTAATCTCTGCCCCGGAGAAGCTGTGCTCATATCATTGTCTCCCAGCAGCACCCGGAATAAAGCTCTGCTGCTATTTTCATTCCCAGGTCAAGCCTGAATTCCTACACTGAATTTTCCCTTAGCTCGCTAATCTAGTAAACAGCCCCCATCATACATGGCGGGTAGGTAATTCTTCCCCAAGCAAAATTCAATGCAGACAGTTCTCGCCACCTTGGTTCCATAAAATAACAGCGGCAGAAACAGGTAAAGTGGTATACCAGGCAGACAGAAATGACTATGCAGAGCTTTGAGTCACACGGAACTCTTAGATAGTGTTGCATATGGCGAAGAAGGCATACAGTATGTGTCCATTCCCCTACAACAATCTGAGAAAGCGAAAGATAACCTCTTGGCTATTTGGACCTTGACAGTCGTTGGATTATTTCACCCAGGAAGGAAGGAATGGGAAGAAAAACTGCCCATTCACTCATCTTTTGAAGTTTATTATTTTGCAAGGCCTTGGGAAGAGATCCCAGATCAAAGATCCACTTAACCAAATATGCTAGGATTTGAACTATGAACAAAGCATGTGCAGCTCTACCACTTGGTTATGGCCCTTCATGCTTTTAGCTTGAATCACAGAATGGTGGAAAGGACCGTCAGTCCAGCCCGCTGTAGTGCAGTGCAGGAATCCTGCCCACAGCTGTCCCTTGGTGGGCTTGAACCACCAACCTTCTGGTTAACAGCCAGACACGACGGCCCATTGTGCCACAGGAACAGATGCAGGTTGCATCATAGAAGTAGGAAGAAGTCCATAGTGAAGGATTCTGTTATGGCGATGCAGGGAAATTTCGCGGACCACTACTTGGTTTTGAGTAGGAACCAACAGCAGCTGGATAATGTAATGCTTCTGCAGAACCTGCAGAACCAGATGAATCCATGTTCTGACTTGGTGTGAGGCTGTTTACTGTGCCTAAAGCTGCCATCCTGAAGCTACTTACGAAGGATTTGAGCTCCACTGAGCACAGTGTGAACATGCAACGATCTGCATGCCATTGGAGTCAATGGCAAATCTCCCACTGACCTGCTGATTGTGGAGCGCATGGGTGGCTTGTAGAATGAATGCAAACTAATAGATGATCAATTTGTACTTCAGAACAACGGAGGAGTTCAGCAACTCGAGCTCTGGGAAGGGAGGCGCCACCGGGTTTTATGAAGCAATCGCGGAGGAGTGTTTTGTAACTGATCTGATAACATTATTACTCTTTGTGTTATAAACATGAATGACATCCAAAGCAGTTCTAAAATTACTCCATTGGTTTGAGCTTCAGTTTCACTCTGGGCCAAAAATAAATGAGTAAAACCTATGTTTTCAATGGAAAATGTCAGTTAATTTTTTTCTGCATTTTTTTTTTGGGGGGGGACGGGGTATGCTACTGCTCAATCACAGCTATGGTAAAATCCTGCATATTTCCATAGTTTTCTGCAGGCAGTTCCCTATTATGCTCTGGGGGAAGAAAAAATTACCCGAGGTTGTGCATCATTCTAAATTGTTCCTATCTCGGTATTTGTAGCATGGGGGGGGGGCTGGGTGACCCTCCCAGTGTTGTTGTACTGCAGCTCCCATCACCCCTGACCATTGGTCATGCTGAATGGGGCTGATGGGAGCTGGAGTCCAGCAATATCTCAAGGCAAACAGGTTCCCCAGCCCAGCCGTACCACGGATACCAATATGGTAGCCGAGTTTATTCTTGCAGCTGCACACTGAAATATGATGAGGACAACTTTTTAACTTGGAAGCCCCAGAGGCAGGTGGGCAGGGGGGCTGCAGTAGAGGGAGAAATAGTCTTTAATGTGCAAGGAGAAGAAAATGATTAAGTAACGTATTTAGAGTGCTTTTCAATTTGTTAAACTTCAAGGCAATTTCCTCTCCTATTGAGACTGCCACATTGTTCTTTGAAAACAAAAGGGAATTAAAAAACGTGGCATTATTCATCACCGAATCTTTCAGCTATTTGTAATCCAAACACATTTTTTTTAAGTTGCTTCCTTTCACATTTTCTTTTCAGTTTCAGGGTACAAAGAAGTTTGTACCCTGTGAACTTTGTCAATAGATGTCACTTCCTGTCAAATGCCCAGCATTGAATTTTGTAATAATATTACTAGTTGTTTGTTTGTTTGTTTGTTTGTTTGTTTGTTTGTTGTTTAGATTCCTTTCCTGCCCTTCACTTTGAGGTCCCAGGTTGAGTTACAATAATTTAAAATTGTGCAATCTATCTTTTTTCTTATTAATTGCATCCAATGTCTGCATTATTGTTTACATTCCTGTAGTTGATGTTAATCCCTCAGCATAATACGTGTGGCTGCTGAAGATGTCACCAATGAAAAAATAACCCCTGTGTTGCAATAAACGGCAGTAGTATCAAAAAGGCAACACGCAGACCAATGTATGCAGGGCACTTGTAAGACTTTATAATTTGAGAAATATAAACGAATACGACAGCGTTCCGGATGAATACACTGTTTCGACTTTTTGTCTTCTTCAGTCATAAACTCAATGTATATACACTTTCAGTGGAACAGTGGTCATAAACATATGTAACCACCGTTCGAAAACATGAAAGTTTGGGCCCACTTGGCCATGGTACAAGTTCAATGAAAAAATAACCCCTGTGTTGCAATAAACGACAGTAGTATCAAAAAGGCAACACGCAGACAGCTGAAGATGTCACCAAGGCATATTTAAGCCATGACTACGTGAATAGTTCTTCTTAACAAGCTACCATTGACTCAGTTTAGAATCTCTTAATTCTACTTTTTTTTTATTTCACCAGGTTAATATACTGCTTGATAGCAATAAAACCTCAAAGTGGTTTACCTAAAAAGAAAGCAATAATATGATTATAAGTAAAAAAATAATTAAAACATTCAAAAATAACGAAAATCAATGATAAACCATATTAAAGCACATGTTGACATTCTACATGTCTGAATCGGCTTGCCTAAGCAAAAATGTTTTTAGCAGGTACTGGAAGGTGAAGGACCTGCTTGAGAGAAAAGGCATAATTCACCCTTCCTCCCCAAAGGGAGCCCAGCGTGCATCACAATAATACATAAAATACCATTTCACTGCTCCTGTGCATTTAATAACAGGAATTAAGTAGCTGGAGATTTTCCCTGCATGGAGATAAGTGATGGCCCTTGCTAACTTTCGATGTGTCAGGCTGCTGGCAAGGGTAGTGATGGGCAGAGTCCCCAAGTCCAATTTGTAATTGGTCTGTTAAGATGGATTAATTAAGAGGGCACTTGCCGGACATCTGAAGCGAATCCATTTTTAATGGATCAGTTATGCTTCGACGGTTGGGACACGGGTGGTGCTGTGGGTTAAACCACAGAGCCTAGGGCTTGTCGATCAGAAGGTCGGTGGTTCGAATCCCCGCAACGGGGTGAGCTCCCATTGCTCGGTCCCTGCTCCTGCCCACCTAGCAGTTCAAAAGCACGCCAAAGTGCAAGTAGATAAATAGGTACCGCTCCGGCAGGAAGGTAAACGGCGTTTCCGTGTGCTGCTCTGGTTCGCCAGATGCGGCTTAGTCATGCTGGCCACATGACCCGGAAGCTATACGCCGGCTCCCTTCGGCCAATAAAGCGAGATGAGCGCCGCAACCCCAGAGTCGGTCACGACTGGACCTAATGGCCAGGGGTCCCTTTACCTTTACCTTTTTATGCTTCGGCGAGGCCTCTGGGGCTTGGAGTCCTCCTGATGGCTTCAGGAGTGTACAGGTGGCTACTAGTCTGCCTGAAACTTGCAGCCCGCTTCAGCCTGGCAAGACTAAGCATTCTCTCCCCTCTCCTTTTCATGACTCGCCAGTGTCAAGGAGGGCGTTGCTTTCCCGAGTCCTCCCTCTGAGCTACTAATGAATCACACACAGGCACCGAACAGATTACCAGGTTTTATTGGCTTCTTCTCTGGCACCAGCTACAGAACATCAAACAGCAAGTTCCCTCCCTCCCCCGGCAGGTTAACTCGAAGATTTATAGGGATGCTGGGGGAATGCTGGCAACCAGCCAGCCCCATCACATGCCCCCAACCTTGGGGACAAATTGTCACCACCTGCCTGAGGGGCCCCACCCGGCGATACTTGCTCACAGGATCACTACTTCATGGCAGCCAGAGGCAGGGGAGTGGAACAGAGGATTCCATTCTGGATGGAAGGGGTGCAAGCTGAAAGTTGTCTCTCTGCATGTGTTTGACCTCCGAGGCATTAATGGCTCATGGTACCATCTGCCTGGAGTGCTGGATTAAGCACATGCTTGGGGCATCAGGTAAGCAGGGGCACCAAAAGGGGGGGGGGGAGAAAGAATTTGACATTTGATTTTAAAAAACCAACCACACATTTAAGGAGGTTTCATGGAAAAATGCAGAACTTTTTAGACATCCTTACACTCCCTTTTTCTGTTCTCTTTTTATTATTTATCGCCACCCAAACAAGGAGACACTCTACTGGTATAGATTAAAAAATACTGTTCTGATTTTTTAAAAAGGGTTTAGCATTGTTTTTATTTTAAATTGCATCTGATGGGCACCGTAATATTTTGTGTGTGCGTAAAAGGGCCTCTAAAGGTCTCAATCTGGCCCTGAGTAGGGGGCTGTGTGTCTTATTTTGCAGAGGCCAGTCCTCTGCTTGGAGAGGTGTCTTGTCCAAGTCTGGTTTAAAGATAAAGAACCATTGAAAAATGACAGCGGGGTCTTTGAAGTTGCCCGTTGCCCGTTATTCCCCTGGACTGCTGCAGACTGAGCAAGTGCACAGGCCATCTGGTTCCAGTGGGGAAAGCTTTTGCATTTTTGTTTGAATTCTCGCAATTGTTTCATCTGCAAGTATAAATCAGGATACGCACAATTTTACACACGTAAGAGTCCTTTTCTGGTGCTGCGTTTCCTGGAGGATTTGAGCACGGCACCCTCAGTGGGGCAACTTAACCTGGAATAGGCAAGAAATGCCAACCGGGAATCCTCCTTGGACACATCTGATCTGTGCAAGCTGGAAATTATAGCACTGCCAGGGCAGGAGACCCTCTGCTGGTCTTGTGGTCCTTGCAGACAGGGCCGGATTTAGGTTTGATGAAGCCCTAAGCTACTGAAGGTAATGGAGCCCTTTATATGCACAGCTGTCCTTTGTCAACAACAAATTGTCGCTGTTTTTTGTGTTGAATATATGCTATATCAGGCTTCCTCAAACTCGGCCCTCCAGATGTTTAGGGACTACAATCCCCATCATCCCTGACCTCTGGTCCTGCTGGCTAGGGATCATGGGAGTTGTAGGCCAAAAACATCTGGAGGGCCGAGTTTGAGGAAGCCTGTGCTATATGGTAATTTATGGACCTAATAGGTATCTACCCTATTTCCCCCTTTTTAATACGTAGTCATAAAGTAAGCCATGGCAGGGTTTTTTTTACCTTTGTGAGAAGTAAGACGTACCCCAAAAGTAAGCCGTGGTGCCGCCATTGTTCCCGTCACCTCCTCAGCCCCTCCTGCGTGCGCAGGGAGCCAGCGAACCAGTGAGAGGCACGGGGGGGGGGGGAACGCACCTCTTGCGGAGTTCTGCCCCACCTGCTCAGCGCGCAGGGGGAGGCTGTACCGTACCATACTGACGTAATAAAAATAAGACACCCCCCGAAAATAAGCCACCCTGTGTTTTTTTGAGGAAAAAAAAATATAAGACGGTGTCTTAAAAAGGGGGAAAGACGGTAAAGCCATTTGCACATAACAAAATTTGTATTTTATCAAAGTAATTGATATAGAAATGAGCAAACCAGTGATATTTTAGGGAGCAGGCTAGCTGGTGGGGGACATTCCTTACATCATAGGAGCCTACGCAACACAAAACACTGTTGCTGTATGTAGATTTTATTTTATTTGTTTTTTGATTTTATATTTTGGAAATGTACATCCAGTTTTTCCCCCTTTAATTTTTTTGGGGCCCCCAAGAGAGTGGGGCCCTAAGCTATAGCTTGTTTAGCTTATACATAAATCCGGCGCTGCTTGCAGATGCCCAATGATGCCATCCTAGGGAGCTTTCCCTGGCTTTCCCTTATCATTTCAAATTAGTAACGCCAACGCAAAGGCCTGATCCTATCCATCTTCTCCTTGTACACAAAGGTCCTAGGAAGAAGCCATGTCTTCCAACTATCTCTAACTGCAACCATTTATCCATGCCACACTTCAGTATTACAGGTCACTGTCCACTTTGTTGTTTGGGGTTTGCAGGGTTTTTTTATTTTGTCAACAGCGAGAGCATCTTGTGAAGGAACCCATCCCTAAAAACTCCCAAATGCTGCTTGGCTTTAGCAATTATTTGCTTGATCACCCAACCAAGGCAATCAGTCTCTTTATATCCTACTGTACAGCAAGTAAGTGTATCGAACAGGGAACACTGTCATGCTTATGAACAAATTTATTTTATGTTCCTTTCTGTGTGTGTGTGTGTGTGTACGTAATGCAGTATTTGAAGCAGACAACTTTCCAAGTGACTCCGTCCTCTCTCCCCCCCCCCCTGCATTTGGCAATTTTTACTTAACCTTTTGATGGAGCTCAAACCTCTGATGCCTGCATCTTTGTGTGAAGATGCCTGCTAGTGCCACCCGCAGTCGAGATCCTATTTGCCTTTCTCTGGGAATAGAGAATGACAGTTTGCTGTTCCTTCCATGTGCCCAGTTGACCTAACTTGCTATGTTGCTTTTAGTACAGACAAGTTTATAAAAAGAGTTCACTTAACAGATTGCACATACCACCTCTCTTTTTCTCTGGTATTTTATTGCACTTTTCTAGCGGGCTAGAAAGCAAAACAAACTCTAAAAATTGCATAAATATATCATAAATAATAGACAATAAAAAAATCCAAAATTAATTTGCCAGCAGTAACATTTCAGTTATTATTTTTTTAACGAAATTAGGGGTGAGCTTAGCAAATCTTGCTTCCCCTTTACCCTCTGTGGTTTATTGTGCCAATTTTAGCTTTGTAAGAATATTGGATAGAAAAGGGAGCTAGTAGAATTTGTGACCTATAAAAAGATGGCCACATTGTCCAGAAACAGGCATGGTAAAGGAAAGGCATTGAGCACCTGCAGATTTGATGAAAAGATATTTCATTCAGAGGAACCTCCTGGTGGAAATTTGAATCAATATTATGGGGGAGAGGGAGGGAACAGGTTGAACAAAGGATCTGCTGAGTTCTATATATGACAGTTCATATTCACAAGAAGCAGCAGACCATTTAGAAAGAAGTAAAGAAAAATTGGGGAAAACATTTGCAGATGATAATCGCAGATGCTCAGTGGAGTTACATTATGAGGGGATTTGTTTTTATTTTTTTACAAGATCATGTTGGCATCTGAAAGGATGGGTAAAACGAATAGTGCTATTATTTGTTGGTGGAAATATGGCCGTACCTAATGGAAAGTACTAACATCATCGCTGGGCCTGTCATCATAATATAGCATAGTGAGGTGCCGTTTACTGTTGTTGTTTAGTCGTTTAGTCGTGTCCGATTCTTCGTGACCCCATGGATCAGAGCACACCAGGCACTCCTGTCTTCCACTGCCTCCCGCAGTTTGGTCAAACTCATGTTGGTAGCTTTGAGAACACTGTCCAACCATCTCGTCCTCTGTCGTCCCCTTCTCCTTGTACCCTCAATTTTTCCCAACACCAGGGTCTTTTCCAGAGAGTCTTCTCTTCTCATGAGGTGGCCAAAGTATTGGAGCCTCAGCTTCAGGATCTG
Organism: Darevskia mixta; assembly: GCA_034641385.1. Taxonomy (NCBI): domain Eukaryota; kingdom Metazoa; phylum Chordata; class Lepidosauria; order Squamata; family Lacertidae; genus Darevskia; species Darevskia mixta. The sequence continues at coordinate 8,507,254 of JAWWNH010000091.1, read as the reverse complement.
TCCTTCTAGTGAGCACTCAGGGCTGATTTCCTTCAGAATGGATAGGTTTGATCTTCTTGCAGTCCATGGGACTCTCAAGAGTCTCCTCCAGCACCATAATTCAAAAGCATCAATTATTCGGCGATCAGCCTTCTTGATGGTCCAGCTCTCACTTCCGTACATCACTGCTGGGAAAACCATAGCTTTAATTACAGGTATATGGATAGTTAAAGCTGTTTACTAGGTCAAGCTATTTTTCCTATCTAGCTCAAGAGAACTGGCCCTCCCATTAAGCAGTGTGCGCAAGTTGCCTCAGGCTGCTGATTTAGGGTGTCAGGGACAGCAAATAGTCATTCAATTTATTATTGTTGTATTATTGTGTTACTGTTGCACTTGTGCTGCCTGTAAGAGGTGCTTGTGGGAATCTCTGTCTCAGGTGACAAAATAACTTGACTGGCCTTGGGTGTTATGCATCTTTTCTTCAGCTGCGTAAATGTTTTGGGTCACCTCACAGCTCTTTGGTTCAATAGTATCTCCTCTGATCAGCAGTACCTCTCCAGTGTTTATATGGAAGGGTCTATATAGAAAGGACTGTAGCTTGGCAGTAGAGAACCAATGGTGGAGCATCTTCTTTTCATGCAGAAGCTCCCAGGTTCAGTCCCCTGTATTATCAGGTAAGTCTCAGGCATAACACATCTTTCACCATCAGCTACCCAGTCCCTTAAAAAAAAAAAGAACATGGAGATACAAATACTATGGAATCTGTCAACAGATCCCATGAGAAATATGCTTATTTTCTTTGAACTTTTGGGGTTACAGTTACACCGGAAGGAAGTTGCGTTTTTTAGAGACAAGCATTGGATTTATTCTTGAGTGCAATGGAAATCTTACTGAATATCCCTACAGATGCTGAAATTTTATGGATGATATGGACTCTTGCGGTAATGGTAGACCAGCTGAGAATGGAAAATTGATGCTTGGGGGTAGGCATGGAAGGAGATGGAAGCTTCTTTTAAACGACCAGAATGGACTTGTTGGGTTTCAGCAGATGCATGATTGAATTACGTGTCTTCTTGTGATACGAAGTAGGATTAGTGGAAATCTTTGCTCTTTTCATGCTTATCGATCCTGCTTGTTTTTATTGTCTGCTTGTTATTTTTGTTATCCGTTTTTTGGGTCGTATTGGATTTTTGCTTTCCCCCCTTTTCTTCTCTTTTTGATGTGCATATAATTTTTTTAAAAAACCCAAAGCAAGCTAGCAAGCCAGCCAACACTGAAGTCAGTCATAAAATAATCAGAGTTGAGAAAATGGCAACTTCTATCAGCCTCCGGTGCGAAACTTTTTGTAACTTAAACCTTTTTTTTGGAAAGGTTGCCAATGGGTTAACCAGATACAGGAAAGAAAAGGGAATTATATGCAGTGTAGTGGTTAGAGTGCTGAACACGGACCTGGGAGACCACGGTTCAAATCCTCACTTGGCAATTAAGTTCACTGGGTGACCTTGGGCCAGTCATTCTCAGCCTATCTCATAGGGCTGTTGTTAGTACAAAAATTGAGGGTGTGTGTGGAGAAGTGTGTTGTCCACCTTCAGCTCTTTGGAAAAAAAGGTGGGATCTTATCTTTCCTTCCTTCCTTCCTTCCTTCCTTCCTTCCTTCCTTCCTTCCTTCCTTCCCTCCCTCCCTCCCTCCCTCCCTCCCTCCCTCCCTCCTTCCTTCCTTCCTTCCTTCCTTTGTCCTCAGCAATTTTAGCAACAGCTCCTCTGCACGCTTTGTGGCATCCTTCCAGGGTTCTCTTGCAAACACAACCTGCACATCCCAGCCTTCACTTGCTCAGCTCTTCTCCCGCAAATTTCAATTTTCATTCTATAATTTCAGTAATTTTTCTGACCAGTGGTTTGTATAAGGCAGCTTTCTATGGCTTTCCTACAGCTTGACACCTCAGGTGAGCCTGTGTATCAAGGCTGGGTGGAGCCAAGTCTAGAGAAAGATGCCCAGCTTGCTAAACATTTAACAAACTAACAAACTCAACGGATAAAGCGATTTCCATTCTGCTCTCTGATTACATCGTATTAGCTTGTGACACATGACGGTGTGACGTGCCGCAATGCCAATAATCAAGGTTTGGCCTTGTATTTTGTACGCTAAATCGATAGCTGTTTGTAATTTATCTGACAGAAATCTCGAAAAGATCTGGTGAGGATAGCTCTTGCATGCAAACCTCTTTTTCGTTTAATTATTCCGTCCCTTATCTGGTGCGCTGAGCTCTTTGGATAAGTGTTAGCTTGATTGTTTAGCAACGAAGCTTTTGATAGTGTACTATCACCCTGCCAGATTCTACGCTACTTCATTCATGTTCTGCTTACGAGGAGGTAAAACAAGATCAATCAAGTATTAAGTAATTACTACATTGGACTATCACTACCAGATAAACCTGTAGTGAAATGCTCAGGCTATCTAATGTTTCAGCTCAGTTGCAAATATTTCCTGGAATACATACTGGCGAAAGGAAATTATGCTTGAATCAAAATAAGGTGAATTTGAACAACTTCTTTTTAAAAGAACTGTATGTTGGATGCTGATGTCTTTCTGTGTACATTTGATAGTGTAGACGAAAGTATTGCTGAGATCTGCATGAGACCTAGAGGAATCTGGTTATCTAATTTTCCAATCTAAAAATTCTAGTGTTGAGCAAGTGTGAAGAGTGTCTCAAAAGAACCTTGGGAATTCTATTTTGTTCTGAGCTTTTCCATGAAGTGGTGTCCATTTTGGACGCCATAATTTTGCACCACTTGTAACCTACCAAACCACGCACACCGGCAGCAACCATGAATGGTGGCCCACCAAGGTCACAGCAAGCCACTTCTTTCTGTCTGAAACTACAATTCTGTGTCACAGAAGTGTCAAGCACCTGAGTCTCTGTCAAGGAAAAATGCAGGAAATAGTAGTAGTAGTAGTAGTAATATAATGCTCTGTGTGTTGCATGGCACTGGTCTGGCAAGTGATGAGTTGTGCAGATCTTCTTATGGCATGGCACTAACTGTGCTTCAATACAGTGGACTTTGTTGTTTCAAAATAAGAACTAGCAGACCTTTGATGCCTCTGTTTGTTCCTCAGTTGATCTTTCATAACAGAAGTGGCAGATCCGGTGGAGGTGGGGGCTCAAACAATTTTAAACTAGGTGCATATCCTGGATACCCCTCTCTTTTTCCCCAAGTATTTTTTATTGCGTTTTAAGAGCAGCAAACAGGTTTCAGAAATAAAGAAACAAAGGAAAGCTGTCACAATTGCCAGTAAAGAAGTATTGAACGCAGCTATGTGATTTACGGAGTCAATGAAAAAACATACCAAAAGGGAAAGGATGTGTGTTCTAGAACTGCAAATGGTTCCATGGTCTAAATCAGAAGAACTAACCATTTTTATTTCCCTGGGCTGTGCTAAGTCTAGACACTCACATAGACCAGGGTACCTGACATTCCTGAGCTACTCTATACAGTATGGAGATTAAATAAAATAAGGCCAACTGGCAAAAAAGCGTTCTCGAGCACTTTGGCCCCTGGATACCAAATCACTCTTCTTTTATACCAAATTATGTTGCAATGCAAATCCAGCTCCCCCCCCCCACTTACTCCTTGACATCACATTTCGTTAGAAATTAGAATCCAACTCTGAAATTTTCAGGCACAGGAGTTGTACTCACTGACCTTTTCCAACATACCAGGCCTTACATGAACTTGACATGCAACAGCGAAGGATTTTTTTTTTTTAAGGGAGAGGATTAGACTACGCTTGGTGACCAGAGTGCTTCTTTCATCCTCCCTCCCTTGTGTGTCAAGGTATTGAAGGCAGGAGGTGCAGAAGGAGGCGACTGTATTATCAGATCAATTTTGATTCACCCGCTCTAGCTGTGGAAGAGGAATCATGCCTGGAAGGAAGCTCAAGGCATGTTCAAACTGTCTCTCCAATTGCAAGGTGCTCTCTTGCTTCTGAACGAGACAGCTGAGAGACACTTGGGGAGCCCGAAGGGGGAAAATGAACACATTGTTTCTTAATTAGGACACCTTTGGAGCTGCAACATGCAAAATGGCAGCGGAGGTTTCTGCCTAGCCCAGCCATTTTTAATCTGCGTCTCCCGAACGAGCCTTCTGTGTCCCACAAAGCTGGAGCGGGGCCAAGGGTGAATCAGCGAATCCATGCCTCTCGAAAGGTCAAAGGCGCATCATGCGCTCCTCTGCCCATAAATATGTCAGGAGCAAAAGTGCTGAGGTGAGCGTTCACGTGGCGTAAATCTGCAATGTAGATGAGCAGGAGCAGCATTGCATTAATGCAGTCTCATGACAGTGACAGTTACAAGACTGGAAAAGGCCATAACCCCATCACTTGTTTTGTGTAACCTGCCAACCTTCTCTGCTGCACTGTATGAAAACCGAGCGATAGTGGGTTGGCCTGGCTGAAGCCTATGTCTTTTCTTTCCATGGCGGTTTCTACCTTCATGCATGCTAGCATTACCTGGCTGAGACGCTTATCGGCAAAGTCAGGTTCCGCAGTGCAGATTCAATTCATACTTGGCTTGGGTAGTCTTACTCACAAATGGCACATATTCACAAGCACAGACCCCTCACTGAGGCCTGAGGTGTGTTTTGTACAGTAGTTGTTGTTATTATTAGTGGTTGCAGCAGTATTAGCAGCAGCAATTAGTACTTCAATTTCTGCCTTTTTCATGGATCAAATGATAACCCTCTGTTTAGCACACTTGCGAGCCCAGGCTCAGTGGTGCCAAGAGTGAAAGGGAGGCTGAATGCAACCCAGGCAGCTATAAAACACATGACAGCAGTATGGGATGAAAAAGGCCACAACTTGATTGATTAAAGATATCCGCAGGATTGGGTTGCAGGCATTGGGTATATATCCTGGAACGGGCTGGACTGCTGATTGGCAAATTATGGATTGCCCTATAATGTGCATCAATTCTAGGCAACCCCCATAATCACCATTTGGGGGTGCTATGACCCATCAGCCCCCAAGCTGGGCATCTAGACAAGAAGCTCCTTCCCCAGACTCCCTTTACAGGGATACTCTGCTACCCAGTGGCGGAGCTACATGATCCAGCACCCGGAGTGGTGAACATGTGGGGGCATGGCTGGCGCGTGTCCCAAGGAGGTGGCCGCGATGTCACCCCCCACCGGATGGCACCTGGGGCGAACCGCTCCCCCCATTTCCACCTTTGTCTTCCAGTGCTGCTACCATGACGTGAGAAACCCCACCCACACCACTTGCTAAGTCTAGACACCCATTCCTAATCCACCATCAAGTTGTGACAGTTGCTATGAGGTAGGCAAAACCTCCAGGCTGGCCAATTGGCCAGCAGGGAAAATTCCTTCCTGGCCTCCAAAATGGCGACCAAAGTACTTCCATAGCAAGCCAAACTGAAGCTTATCCACTTGCACCTGAGCAGCTACCAGACACACATTTATGGGAAGGGAGAATGGGAATCTGGAAGACAACTGAGGGCTTATATTTCAAGAGAGTGGACCAGAGGGAAGACTCTTTTGGTCGATGTGTGGCCCGTGGAAGAGTCTTCAGCAGCTGGCCTGGCTGGCGAAGGAGGGAGGACCCTCCTCCAGCCCACGTCACAGGAAGGAGCCTCTTCTGCCTTGGCCAAGCCAAACCAAACCAAACCACAAATGCTGCTTCCTTGGAGCCTGAGTAAGGGGACCTTATATAAAATGGCAGCAGGTACATCCATTTTACATTTCGAGCAGAAAATCCCTAATAATGCAATACAGTATATCCCTAATTACTGGCATCCAGTTGCTCTCATTGGGTTCTCAACTTCTGCCATAACTCCCCTGAAACAAAGGCTAAAATCTGTTTCAAGTTAGTAAAGTTCAGCTGGCAAGTGACTCTTCCAAACATTACCTGTGAACTGCTGGAACTTCATGGATCTCTGGAATTATTTAGCACATGACATAACCATTGGGTTAGATCTATGTGTCCGCAAAGCGCACATTATATTTTCCTCCCTGCATATGCAGAGGCAAAAGTTGCCCATGGGGTTCTGTCATCATTTCCCTTTATGGGGTTGGCCTTCTAACTTTCGGAACTAGACACATGTGAAAATGCCATGTTATTAGAGAGAGTATTGACATTTATTAAAATTGCTGCCTGATCTTCCCCGTCGTAAAGCTAAGGCCTCCTGCTTCCTAATGGATAAGATGCTAAGGCACACCGTTGGAATATTCATTTCCACGATGCACGGAGGCAGAGCGTCTCACAGTGTAGGAACTAGCCTACTTTGTTGCAAATGTAACATTGACATTTGTTGCTCCAGCCCACTCTCCTCTCCGGCTCTTTCATCGCTGGCACGTGGCCCTTGGATGGTTCTCCAGAAGGAAATGCGGCCCTCAGGCTGGAAAAGATTTCCCGCTCCAGCTTTAGTATAAAGAGGTTTTGTCCTGCCAGAATGCAATGGCTGAACATGGAGCATCTGCTGTATCCCCCAAAGACCAGCTGTATTTCTGGTTGGAAAATGCTTGGACTTAATAATAGATTCTCCCCCTAGTTTCTGAGACCAGAAGTTGGCCTTGCGACAACCATTTGCTGGGCTAAAAATGCCGTGTGCTTTGTGAAATGCAAGGCAGGTGGTCAGCCTAATGTTATCTATAACCTTATTCAATGCCTTCAAGAGTTCTGGCATCTGTTTCGCCTGTCCTTTAATTACAGTTGTTTGGTTATGGAGTGATGGAATAAAAATGACAGATTGCAGTGTTCCTCAATGTAACAAATAATCTACAGGCATGATCAAAGTTGCTGTTAATTATTGCCAGTTTCTTTGTGTCGTGCTTTTGATCATTATTTCCTCCCCATGAAGATCTCTGACTTCCAGGCAAAAAAGAGAGGGGGGGGGGAAACACATTGTGGATTTTTGCAGTTATAGATCTTGCTTTTGTTGTTTTTAAATTACATAATGCATTGGGGCTACAGAAAAATTAAGTGTTAGTTTGCTTTTGATAAATTGAACCCAAAGTCTTGTGTGATGTAGCTGTCACTTCATTAAAACATCTAGAAGGCGGTACATGCAAAACAAGCTGTCTTGGAGAAGATCAATGTTTTGTGATGTAGTTAGCTAATAATTCAATTTCTTCATCTTTAAATGTAATTAGGAGAGAGAATTCAAGAAACACAAAGGCTCGTGAGGAATGGGCAGGTTGTACCAGGCAAGGTTGATGCATGGCAGGAACAGGGAACTTGTGGCCCTGCAGATGTTATTGGGGGACAACTCACATAATCAGTGGCCATTGGTCATGTTGGCTGGAGCTGATAGGAGCTGGGGTCCATCAACACCTGAATGGTGGCAGATTCCCTACTCCCTACTCCCTTCCACACCTATGTTTTTTCCATGTAGGAGGAAGGATTGTTCTGTACCTAGGAGGCCACAGTTGACTGCAGCTCAGCAGCCAAATACTGTGGTCTGCTAGGTATGGGACAGTCCTTTAAGGAAGGTCAGGAGTGGTATTTACCTCTCTTCTCATGGCATTTCAGTTCACTCATTCTGCACCAGGCTGCTCCCAGACCAAATACAACTGCAGGTGTGGACCATCTTCAGCACCCTCCATTTTAATGTTTTGAATATCTTGTGTTTTTTTAATGCATTTGATGCACTATCTGTATGCATGGTTTATCCCTGTCATATAAGGTGACAGAGGTGCACACACAGTTCTGATCACAATTGGTCACAGACATGTCCGTTTGCTGAACAAGTACTGATGTTGTACGTTTTCCTGTGAACAAAATACAATGAATGTTAGCACTATGCTGACCATGTAGGTCATCTTTTTTGTTGTTGTCACAAGCTTTGCAAGTGAAGCTGAAAGCTTCATAATCTTTGTTTCAGTTGACAAGAAAGCCTCTGGGAGGTGACTGGCACCCTGACTGAGCCGACTAAGCCCAGGTTGCCTCCTCCTAAATTTGGTCCTGGTTCTGCACACTGAATTGAATTCTAGGCATGGAAACCAAGCCATAGAAGAGGGCATCTGTTTGTTCATAATGCTATACGTCTCGTGAGAAAATAACTACAATGAATGCTCTTATTATACACTACTTCTCCCTCCTACATCGCCATTTAATTGGAATTTTCTTTGAATCCAAGAAAGAGACTTTTTGCTGAATCTCCCCCTCCCACCTTCCCTGAAATCTGAAACGGTGCCTCTGATGGCAAAAACGATGTGCTGAGGTCCGGAATAGAAGATTATCAATTTCTTTAGTTTACTTTCCCATGGCTGTCTTTACATCACCTTCAAATCTCAAATTTAATTATTTTCGATGACTTGACCCTAACCTCTCTCCACATCACAAAGAACCTGTAATGTTTGCAACCATTAGCAACCTCTGTGAAGGGGGAAAAAATCCAGAACGCTCTAGGAGAACAGAGTGGCTGCATTATATTACCCCACAGAGCACCGTTAAGCACACACGTCGGCACTGCCAAAGGAATAATTGAGATTCATAAGAAAACCCCAGAAATCGCTTGACTCCTGATCCCCCAACTCCTGTTTCCCCCTTTCACTTAAAATCTTACTGGCCAGCAGTGGATGTACTGGCACCCTCACTGTGCTCTGATGTACCATACTGTATAACAGCACTTCAGGATGAAAGCCCAAGGGCTCATGGGAAATATTCAGCAAAATGTGAGGGACATCCATTTACATATATATGGGAAATAAAAAAATTGCACTCAAGGACACCATTGATGTGGGGACTAAACCTATGGTCCATCTCTTGTGTCTCCCAACATTAAGAATCAATCAGGCTGTTTGTATGTATAGCCCCATCCTGGGTTCTGTTTCTTGGTCACACTAGAGTGTGACGGAATGTTGCAAGGGCGAGATAGAATGTTGAGAGTAGGCTTTTATTCCTATCAATGTCAGGCGTGAGATTCTACAGTGATCACTGAGATATTGGTGATGGCTCATCAGCTCTGCTAATTAACACCCTGGCTATAAAATGGGGGGGGGGATGGGGATGAAAAGTCGAAGCTTGTCAAAATTTTAATATGCAGTGGAAGCTGAAGCAGGATTTAGAAATATCTAAGTTGGAACTCTGGAGTTTCCAACCCCGCTCAAATTAAACTTGATGTCTTCAGTTACTCACGTTTAGATCCCATTGGCAGGAGGTTGCTGAAGGCTTATTGGCATTTTGTAATACTGGGGTGTCTTGACAAATATACAGGTGGAACATAGCTGGAGGTGCATGATATAACAACATGTGCATTGTACAAGTGTACATGTTATTATACAACAAATTATATAATTATGTTACAACAAAACATAATTATAGAAAAAAAGGTGTACAAACATTGTTTTCTTGTCCTTGCCCCTACAATAGACTAGTTAGGTAGGCCATTATCCATCCTATTTTGCAGGTGAAGACAGGTTCACTGAGATTGTCTCGGCACACAGACATATAGAAAGCCTGTGGCCTATTTGAAAACAGGATTCCACCATCCAACTTCCGTTTTTCCGTTGGCTCTCACTCACCGAACATTTGTGTATAAATAGTAAATCTTGAAGTCTTCTTGTTCTTGAACTGGTGGTACACTGACCTCATTACCTGCGTGCTGCACTCCATGCATAAACAGTGATGGTGTATTTGTAAGGTTGCAAAAGCATCAAGATGAAGTAGCCTCCTACTCTAGTTGGGCTGCTCAGATTAATTTATTTCTGTTCTGGGTCAGTTTTGCCTACATTCAATCACAGGTCTGTTCCATTCCATTTTGTTGCAAGTTTTTTTTTTTTTTTTTTTTTTTTGCACCAAAATCACATTTAAATTGCATGCGGTTTGTATGCATCTCCCCCAAAATACATCATTTTGTGTGCCTACTAATGCGTGTTCTCTTCAAATACATATGCCATGCATCCCCCCTCCAAAATACACATTTTTTTTTGCATGCATTCATTTTGAACTGAAGCTACTTTGCAAAATTCAGAGAAACGTACAATGACTGATAGCTGTGTTCCAATCTGCAAAGACGTCTAGTATCGGCAGTTAGGTCAGCTCACTTCAAAATGCAAATGGAACAAATTTCTTCTTCACACCTGCCTTGTAGCATCCACCAGGTGGATTGCCTTGTAGCATCCACCAGGTGGACCATTCCTAGGAGGAACTGGTCGCTGGGCAGGGTATCAAACACAAAATCTTACCCTTGTTGGACCCACAGCGATCGCTCTACCAGCAACTGCAGTGGACTTGGGAATTTCTGGTTAGTAGTTAAGGGGAGAGTTATGGGTTGTTTTACAGAGTAAGAAGCCTTTAGCGTATTGTAAAACTGGGGCATTTGGATCCGTTGGGTCCTTCTTGCTGTTTTCTGCGCACATGGTTGTAAATGGTGTCCAATACACTAATGAATGAGGCCCCAAGTACCCTTGTTGGTGCTTATGCACCAGATGGTGCCGTATACCTTATTGGTCAACAGAGCAGGATTACAATGAAGACAAATTGAGCTAATAAAGTAGAACACACTTGTGAATTCTGAATAAGGCTGTGTACACAGTATGAGCATCAGTATGAGCCTATCACTCTTATATATAAAAAAGAGAGTGGTGGGGGAAACAATCTGATGTAAGCATAAGGGCAATCCCTGTGCTAGGTAGATGTAAACAAAGCCTTGGGGTTAACAGGAAAAGGATAATCTATATTAGAATATTTGAAAACAAATGCATAAAACAGCCAGCGTGTTGTGAATGCTAATAGCGACTAGGCTGCATGTTTTCTCCAGCTGCGAATCTGGGATATGGCAGCAAAATTAGAGACTGCAGTTATAATGGAGCATTTGATTTGCAATTAATTTTAATTTGACAATTACAAAGGTAATTGATTTAGGAACATAAGAAGAGCCCCAGAGAATCTAGACACTGCCAAAAAGCTGCTCCAGTCCTGGGAGATGGTTTGCATCGCATGAAATATCCCCACCGGCAGGTTCATTCACAAGATGTGCCCTTGAGCCCAGGAAACACAGGAAAGAGTAGGGTGCTACAAATTTTGCTTTCCTGTTTCCCAGATATTTATTTATTTGATTTGTGTCCCACTTTCCCCCCCAAGAAGCTCAAAATCGCATTTATGGTTCCCCCTTCCCCATTTTATCCTCACAACAACTCTGTGAGGTAGGTTAGGCTAAGAGACAATGACTTGCCCAAGGTCACCCAATGGCCTTCATGGCTGAGTTTGGGATTTGAATCCTTGTCTCCCAGGTCCTGGTCCAACATTCTAACCACTGCACTACACTGGCTCTCACAAAATTAGAAATTTGTTGTGTTTGTGTTTTAGGTGGATCTCAGGTAAGAAGAGGTTGTATACTTATGGTTGCTATTGATGAACTTGCCCCACATTGACCCTCCCCCTGCTAAAATGTGTGACCAAATGTGTGACCGTTTGCTCAGGGCAAGAGAACTGCTGCTATATAAACCTAAGTGTTAGGTTATCAAGTACTTACAAAGTGCTTATTCTGGAAACTCTCTTATGACAGTTGCATCCAGTGCAGCATTGTCTACCTGGGAGCAGAACTCCAGTATCTCAGGTGTGGAGTTTTGTCGTATCACCTCCTACCTGATACACTTGTTTAGCTGGAGATGCCAGGGGTTGAACCTCAGACATCCTGTCTCCAAAGCACATGCTCTACTCCGAGCCACGGTCCCTCTCCCAATTGGACCACAAAGCTTTTTTTGGTCCCTTCCAACCCCATAAGCCTATGACTTACAGAACAACATTGTAACAGGTTGCATTTAGTTTGTCATTTCCATTGGAAGCCTCCCATTAGATTCTTCCTAGGAGAGCAGTCCCTGTCTGATGCCATTTGGACAACTTACCTGATCAGTCAGTCTTGTTCAATTAGGAGAGCTGCCAATAAGGAGCGAACGCTAAATGTCAGAAAACAGTAGTGGAAACAGCCCCCATCAAAGGGCACGTTAAACTAGTGCCTCTCACATACAAACCATTTCAGCTGTGCGTGAGTGATAAGTGGTTTGGACATTGGGGAAATGCCTCATCTAGAGGGATCTGAATACATAAACACATGAACACACGCACACAAGCTTCACTGCTGGCAGAACTACCAGAATTGCACTGCAGACAGATTTAATTTAGCTTGCACTTGGCAAATCTTTACCATTCAAGATGGACAAGTCAAAGGAAAAAGGGCAGAGCTCGGGAACGACTCTAATGAGTTCTCCTGCTGCAGATATAGATGACAGATAATGCCGTTACAAGTTTCAGCTGCCTTGATTGTTGTGAATGGACCTGTCACTTGGCAACTGATGGATAATCCAGGACTTGACGAAAGGTCTTTATGTCCCTTAATGGATGGAAATCTCTCTCCATCCTTTCAGAGCAGGGATGGGGAATCTGTGGCCCTCCACATACTGCTGGACCACAATTTCCTTTGCCACTGACCATTGGGAGTTCAACAACAACTAGAGGGCCAAAGGTACCCCTATCTCTAATAATAATAATAATAGTGGTTCCCTCACTGCGAGAAGCAAAGCTACAGGGAACCAGGCAGAGGGCCTTCTCGGTAGTGGCGCCCGCCCTGTGGAACGTCCTCCCTTCAGAGGTCAAAGCAATCAACAACTACATGACCTTTAGAAAACACCTGAAGGCAGCCCTGTTTAGGGAAGTTTTTAATCTGTAATATTTCAATGTATTTTAGTGTTTTTTGGAGGCCGCCCAGAGTGGCTGGGGGGACCCGGTCAGATGGGCGGGGTACAAATAATAAATTATTATTATTATTATTATTATTATTATTATTATTATTATTATTATTATTATATATTTATACCCTGCCCATCTGGCTGGGTTTCGCCAGCCACTTTGGGCGGCTTCCAGCAGAATATTAAAATACAATGATTCATCAAACGTTAAAAGCTTCCCTAAACAGGGCTGCCTTCAAATGTCTTCTAAAAGTCAGATAGTTGTTGATGTATTTTAATATTTGTTGGAAGCCGCCCAGAGTGGCTGGGGAGACCCGGCCAGATGGGCGGGGTACAAATAAAAAAATTATTATTATTATTTCTTTGACATCTGATGGGAGGGCGTTCCACAGGGCGGGCTGAGAAGGCCCTCTGCCTGGTTCCCTGTAACTTCATTTCTCGCAGTGAGGGAACCGCCAGAAGGCCCTCAGCGCTGGACCTCAGTATCCAGGCAGAACGATGGTGGTGGAGACGTTCCTTCAGGTATACTGCCTTCAGCTAGTGGGAACTGTGTTAGCTGCAGGAAAGAAAGGGCTGAAGGAAAGCAGTAAATTAATCCACACAAACACAATTGCATTCTGCTAGTTGAGGGGCTCCCCAACTGTGGCCTGTGGACTGCAAGTGATCCATGAGCTTCATTCATTAGGTCCACAGCATACAATTAAAGAGCATCCAGCATTTAGCACACCACATTGCAATGCTACAACAGGCAGAAAAAATATTAAGTGGTCTGCCAAGACCCTAAGCAATTTCTGTCTGTAGGAAGAAATGTTTTGGAACCACTGTGCTAGACAAATGAAGCTAAGTTTATTGAGAACAGTTAAAGCAGGTGAGCAGAGTCTTCCAGGTACCTGCTTCTGACCCAGTGAAGTGGCTGGGAAGGATGGGAATGGTGGACCAGACTGGAAGTGTTTGTGACTCCCAGAACATCTTAACAGAATCTGGCGGATGTGCTCAAAAGCCTGTGAGACTAACACAGGCGGAAGAAGGTTCACCACCAATTATATTGAAAAAAGGGGGGTTCATAATCTTTCTTCTGATTTAGGTAGGCTCTACTTAGAATGTTATGGAACTTTGTGAGTATATTCTGAGAGCCAGTTGCTGGTACCGCCTCCACATATTATAATATTGGAGCAACAGTCCCTGTTTCTTCATGCCATGTTTTCCATTATCTCACCAGTTCAAGGCAAAGTTAGGTGCCACTTATTCCATTTATTTCCAAAGAAGATGGGTTTCATTCCATAAGGTGAAAGAAAAGGGATGAACCCTTTCATGATGATTCAGACAATGTTTTTAACATGCTTATGTGATTTTTATTATTGTATGTTTACTCTGGTTGAAAATCCTTTCTGGACACACCCACACCCCAAGACTCTTTTTGTATTTGCATCTTAATGTTTGAGGTCTGATTCCCCACTACATCAATCAGGCAGATAATGTGATCAAATAACCAGAGAAACAATTTTAATTTAGGCATGGACAGAGACTGGGGGTACACTCCTATACACAGTAACCTGGAAATAAGTCCTGTTGAACTCAGTGGGGTTTACTTCTGAGGATGCATGCATAAGATCTGGCAGTTTTAGCTAGACTAAAGAGTGTCAATAATGGTTTGATACCTTATCACAAACAGCATAAAGTATCACTGTGGTGATAATATGAACCATATTATATTCTTCATCTAATATTCTTCATCTACTATTACATCCATGAGATTTTTGCTTTTAACCGCTGAAGAACTCTACTATCTATTCACCATCCACTAATTATGAACGTTTTGTTGGCACCAAGATTTTGTTGCTATACCCAACCTGTTGCTGAATGGTTCAGTCACATCAACATTATACATTCTGTTATATCACTTATATATTGCTTTGTTAATCTTGTGGCTTAATTGAAGGACTATTAGTTTTTCAGAAGAGTATTCCAGTAAAAAATTTATTACATTTTCAGCCATTGTGTGGTGGTTTTGGTTGTTTTTGATACCTTATCAGACATGGGCTCCCAAATATGTATATCTGAAGGACCACACAACAAAAGTGTATTACAGTTTTCCCAGTCTTCCAGCATATCACCTACCTTATTTTAAACTAATGAATATAGGTTTTACTGTTTTCAGTGTGGAATAGTTTTTATTGGCCTTCTGATTTAATGGTGTAATTGACTTACTTTGCAATGGTTCTTCCTCTTCTTTGAAAATTGCAAGTAGCATACAACACACACACACACACACACACACACACACACACCCCGCTTCCAAATGTGAGACATGACCAATCACGAGATCCAGATTCCGACTGTGAATTTTGTGACCAATGAGACGTTCCAAATATGGATCGAGTCTCTGACTTTGTGATTTGAGCCACTCTTTTAATAAAAATGCACAGCTGGAGACGAATCAATTAGGTGAGTGTCTGACATGCCCAATGCTCTCAGCACCGATAAAAACCCACGTGGAGAAAGCAAGAGGATGAATCTACTTTGCATAAATTTCCAATTGCATGAGTCATCATTGACTTTGTGTCCCCCCTCCCCCTATTGATACATGGGCAGTTGTGTACAGCAGGCTAGTCAGTGGAAGAAAGGTAGATTTGTGGTCTGAAATCCTGAGACTTTGTTTGGAGCATGTGACTTTATTCACTAGTGCATTACTAAAAACAGAACCAAATAGAGACTCATTATCCAATAATGTTTTATTGTTGCTTATGTGCATGAAGCATATGGCTATGAATTTGCATTCCAAGCGGCACCTGAAATTGAAATTTTGCAACTTCAAACTGGTGCAATCCATTCTCTGAAGATGCGTTCTTATGATCAGGAACCCGGTTGCCTGGGACCCTATTTGCCTGGAGATCTAGGCACAAAGCACATGCTCTACCACTGAACTATCACCATTCCCTTTCTACACTGAACCCTAAGCCTCCTTATACCGGATCAGATTATTTCCCCTTTTGTTCTATTCTAGTCAGAGAGTCTTGCACAGGTGTGTTTCCCCTCACCTGCACCTTTTTAACCTTCAGAACTACAAGCCAATCAGAGCATGAATTACCTCAGCAAGGATCATGCCAGTCTGGCTGGTTGCTAGGCAACACCTCCACCACCACCCTTGGTTGGCCTGTCAACAGAGTTAACCCTTAGGTTACTAAGTGACCTCTGCAGTTGCACTTCCAGCAGGAACTTCAGAGCTTTTGCATGCAAAGTGAGTACTCTACCACCACTGAGCAATGATACTTTTTAACAATGCCATAGAATTCCTCCATGCTTAAGAACTTACCCATCGTAAGTAAATAACCAGACATTTCAAGCATTGAAAGTGTTCAATGCCTGAACTTCATGGCTTCGTTGAATGGGGAGCATTTATACAGCTGTTAAATATGGATGAATGACGGTGATTTCAAACCTCCTGGTCAGAAAGCTTTATCAAAAAAGAACAGGGGGAAATGGAGACATTCACTGTTACTTTGCACCAGCTGAAGATGTGTTCTGAATAAGTCTTTGTCACTGTGCAGAAAAGGCGCCGTCATTTTATTTGTGTGAGAGAGTCATATTTTGATTTCTTGCTGTGTATTACTCATTTCCGGATTGGTTCATAGGCTGTGTTATTATCCACCATTTTCAGTACCGAAAGCTCTGATCTCATGACAGACTAGAAGCCCAAGGAGGAACATTGACAGATATTACAGCGTGGCTTTATTCATAACCTTTTACACAATATAGCAATTTATCCTGGGTATGCTTTCCCCCCTTCCAATATTCTTTTTTATTTTATTTTTCGAAAGACCCTGTTTTGACACCATTTATTTATAAAAGCCTCATTTTGGACTCAGTAGGGACATTTTTGCAAAGTGAAGTGATTCTATGCAGTAACGGCCTGCTCACTCTAATATCCTGGGTAGTGTTATGGCGTGTGGGATATAAATTAAGTTACATTCTGTGCTGCTGAGATGGTGTACTATGAAAGGTTTATTTTATTTACAAAAACCTCTGAGTCAGCGTCGTACTCTGACACACGACACCTTAATGTTCCCCATATATGCAGTCAAAGAGCATTCACCCATTTTGGCTAAATATGATCAACACACATATTCTTCTGGTGCAAATTTGTTAGGCATTGTAGGTTAATAATAATTGCATTTTCCAGATGTCGGCCCTCTTAAGATGCAGAATCCATCTACTTATTTAACAACGAGTTGATGCAGAGGCCAAAACTGTACTTCAGCTTTTAACAGCCTAGCCCATCCTTCAGTTTCTGTTAGTGTTGCCGCCACAGTGTCTGGCCTAATTAATATACAACACATTAATGGATTTTCTTCCTGTGTCCTAAAAAAAGAAGAAAGGGGGGGAGTGCCAGGTGACTTTAAAACTGGCTTTTATCAAAGCCGTCTTTAAATTCATTGAAAAGCAGGACTCTTTCTGCTGATTCCCACCAAATACCTGTCTCTCGTACTTGCTGACTCCACTTCGTTTCAACATGCTGTAAACAGGAGTTTTAGTAGAGGTGTAATGCTCACCGCTTTCAGGATTTAGTAGATTTTGCTGATATGGCGTGACACCTATATAGCTTCCTAGATCTCCAGGAGAGCAGGGCCGGGAAGGGGGGGGGGATTCTCAGTAGGGTGGTGTATTTTTTTTTTTAAAGAGCAAAAATTGAGAGGGATTGAAGTTCTCTCGGAAAACAAGTGCTTTCAGGTGCTTTGTGAAATTTACTGAAAGCTGAGACCGATGACTCAAATACGGAAGTATTGAATAATTTTGGACCAGATCAGATTACAGTGGACGCTCGGGTTGCGAACGCGATCCGTGCGGGAGGCGCGTTCGCAACCTGCAGTGATCGTAACCCGTACCGCTGCGTCTGCACACGCGCGTGATGCAATTCGGCCCTTCTGCGCATGCTCAAAGCGCGATTTAGCGTTTCCGCGCATGCGTGACCGTTCCGTTACTTCCGGGTTTGGCACGGTGCGCAACCCGAAATCACGCAACCTGAAGCGGCCGTAACCCGAGGTATGACTGTATACTTTTGTCCAGATCTGTACTCCTACATATGGTTAGCTCAATGTATGCCTTATCAGCTAAATATCTGGCATGTGGCCCCTTTAAGAGAAAAAGTGATGATC
This sequence comes from Darevskia mixta, assembly GCA_034641385.1. Lineage (NCBI taxonomy): Eukaryota > Metazoa > Chordata > Lepidosauria > Squamata > Lacertidae > Darevskia > Darevskia mixta. The sequence goes on along the minus strand of JAWWNH010000091.1, from coordinate 8,489,423 downwards.
TGGAGAGCTGACTTGTAGGTGTGGTCTGGCTGGAGAGGTTGGCTCCTTCTCTGTGTAGGCTCCTAGGCATCACCAGAGTTTGTTTAAGCACTAATTCAGCTTGTAGAGAGTTTCTACACCAGGTTTAGGGGATCATTGGGCATCCAAATGCTGCTGAACTACAGCTCCCATCAGCCCCAGCAAGCATGGCCAGTGGCCAGGGATGATGGGAGGTGTAGCTCAGCAACATCTGGAAGGCCACAGCTTCTTCATACTTGCTCTACACAAAGAATTGAACGCAGTCAGGACCTAGACCATGTCTTCCAACCCAACCACCCCTTCTGTTTGGCCCACCTTTGATGTTGCTGGCTGTCTAAACACGGGCATAGGATTTTTTTAAGTTGTATGTGCATAAAACGAAAAGCGAACAAGCCCAGGATTTCAGTTGGTGTATCAACCCTGCAACCTGGATTTATTTGTATGTACACCTTTAAGAACATCTATGCCCCCACATGGATGCCTGTTGGTAGGGCTGGCCCATATATTTTGCTGCCTGAGGTGAAAGACAATATGGTGTCCCACTCCCACTCAACCAGACTGGCAGCTGAATATTTCGGTACTGGCAAGAGGAGAGTGGCCTCCATTGCTCCTGGGCTAGTTATTGGAGTGGAGGTGGGACAGGCCAGGCCACAAGGCACACACAGCTCTGTCTTCCGGCAGAAGGATACAGCCAGCTATTTCCTGTAGAAATTGCCAGGGGACTGCTGCCACTGCTGGTCCACAAATCTGCCACCTAAGGCACCTCACTCTGCCTAATGGTAGAGCCGGTTCTAGCTATCAGCTTCAGAGGCAAGACAACTGCACTAGGTAGGGTGGGAAGGAGATGTGCATGAGAATGGATCAGGCTAAGGCAATCCTTTTTGATGTTCCACTTTAGCAGCTCCTTCCCTGAACTACTTTTTAAAGCATCTCTAGCATTAGACCTGCCAGAAGGAAAATTGAGAGTGGGAAAAATACTATGTGTGCTCCAGGAGGCGGTAAAACTGAGCAGCTAAAGTCAGGCTATAAGTGTTAAAACTTTTTCCAATGCAATTTTGGATGGTGATCTCAGAATGCTGTCAAGGACACATACCTTGATGGTGGTAATTTTATCTAAGTTTCCCTTCCCATGTTTTGAGGTGATATCTCTGCCCTGGAAGAAAGCCCTTCTCTTAATTTCTGTGTGTACCGGGGCAGCAGGCTGCAGCTGCTCAGTGCTGCAGGAAAGAAAGGCACTCTGCACATACTCAGTGGTGCTTCACTTTATCACTTCATATCTTTTCTTTAAGGCAGTGATGGCCAAACTTGGCCCTCCAGCTGTTTTGGGACTACAATTCCCATCATCCCTCACCACTGGTCCTGTAATCTAGGGATGATGGAATTTGTAGTCCCAAATCAGCTGGAGGGCCAAGTTTGGCCATCACTGCTTTTTTTTTTAAATTTTAAAAACAATTTTATTTATTTCAAATTCACACAAAACAGGAAAAACGACAAAACCATACCATCATTATATCACATTTCCCCATCTTATTTCCCTTCCCCTCCCCTCCCTCCCCACTCCCCCTCTCCCATGCGTGATCTCATTACTTCTCTGTTTTATTTTCTTTCGCTATGTTGCTTATTACAATATTATAATCCTACTTTATATATTTCATCTTACTTACTTACCCCCACCCATTTCATTCCATATCTATCAAAATATCAAATCCGGAACATTGCAATATCATATAATCCTTCCCTCCTTGCCATTCCTTTATGACTTCTTGGTTTGAACGTTCTCTAATGTTTGCCGTTAATTTTGGTTTGGCCACCACTGCTTTAAGGCAATGGGAGAGTAAAAGATTGGAGAGAGGATTGCTAAATAGATGTGGTTAAAGGGCGAAGGTGGGACTAAAGATCAACACTATTTATTTACTTAGTCATTCGTTTCATTTCTATCCTGCCTTTCATCCATTTTCAGTCCATGTTTCACCTCTGAAGTATGAGACATCTGGGAGAATTAGATGGGCAGAATTACTGGAAGACAGTCCTTAAGTGACCCTGAATGGGACATTGTGTCTCTGAACTGCATGGCTGGGCTACTTGCTTGTGCGGTACTCTTGGATGGATTGAGTCGATTGCTTTAAGGATCTCCAAGAGACATAGAGTACTTGTACTGATTTTGTAGAGACTTATGCTGCCTTTTCTGAGTCCTGTTCTGCACAGTTGTTGTTTTCCCCCTATTAATGTTCTCATTGGAAATTTGATAAAAACAAATGTGCAAACAATATTATATAACAGGCGTCCCCAAACTTTGGCCCTCCAGATGTTTTTTCTACAATTCCCATCATGCCTGACCACTGGTCCTGTTAGCTAGGGATCATGGGAGTTGTAGGCCAAAACATCTGGAGGGCTGCAGTTTGGGGATGTCTGTTATAACAATAACATCATTTACAGATATGGCATCTTTATAGTTGCTTGCTCTTCTTGTATGCAAGTGGATAGGGCCACTTACCCGATTTCCTGAAAGGTGATTTCCTCTGCTGTTTAGCAGTAAGTAGCGGGGTGGCAGAGTCCCATGGACTGCAAGAAGATCAAACCTATCCATTCTGAAGGAAATCAGCCCTGAGTGCTCACTGGAAGGACAGATCCTGAAGCTGAGGCTCCAATACTTTGGCCACCTCATGAGAAGAGAAGACTCCCTGGAAAAGACCTTGATGTTGGGAAAGATGGAGGGCACAAGGAGAAGGGGACGACAGAGAGCAAGATGGTTGGACAGTGTTCTCGAAGCTACCAACATGAGTTTGACCAAACTGCGGGAGGCAATGGAAGACAGGAGTGCCTGGCATGCTCTGGTCCATGGGGTCACAAAGAGTCGGACACGACTAAACGACTGAATGACTAAACAACAACAAAGCGGGGTGACAGCAAGATGGCAGCATGGTGCAAGCACACCAACAGAACCCATCGGGTGCTTCGGCCAGTGCATTTGCACCATGTTTACCTCCCCGCCATCTCTCCCCTCTCCATTCAGGTAAGAAGCAGTGGCTCAGCTGTTGGGAGGTCAGTTAAGCGCTGCTGTCCCCCACTATGTCACCTGGGCCTGCCTTCTACAGGAGCCTGGGGTGGCTCTTTTAAGCACCCTACACATTTATGGCACTTACTGTGGTCCCAGAGAGATAATGCAGATCAAAATTGAAATCTAGGGCACATAGATTGCCAGGAAAATAGTGAGTTTACCAATTTACTCTGAACATCTGATAGACCTGATGAAACCTGAAGTAAACAAAGGCTGCAATCTTTGGAGCCTCTGTAGCCATTAGCTGGGAGAGCTCGTCACCATTGTTTTCTTTCTATACTGCTTTTTTTTGGCTAAGATACCAAAACAGGTTAATACAAAAGGAATACAATAAAACCACTAATTCAGAAGCACAATGATGAAATAAATAAAAATACAAAGAAGCAAAAACTCAGGCACAACATGCACCACACTTTATAAATTCATGAGTTGCTTTTCTGCTCTCATGACAAACACAACTGCCGCCCATCAACAATTGTCTACTTGATAGCTTTCTCCCTGGAAACAGCTGCAGCTGTGGCAAAGGCCCCCATCCTCCAGGATGGGGCTAGCTGGTTCAACCTTCTGGCTCCATGGTTGATTGAAATAAGCCCTCAGCTCAGCTGCTGAGATGTCAAAGAATGCTGTCATGGTTGCAGAAAGCAGAGAGAACCAACCAACTAGTCTCCTGGATCAAGCATACTCCTTCCTTAGGCTGCATGGCCTTACTTTCTGAGGACTCTGGGCAGGTTTTTCAGTTGTAAAACAGCTCCACATTTACAGCGTCTTGAATCATATTGACACCCTCGCATTCCAGCATCAGCACACATCATTCTCCAACAGCTGCTATATTGCCTCAGCACCTTGGCAGGGTTCACCACTGATGGTTACTCTCTGCTCCCTTCAGTGAATGCTAGGCAGTCCCCAGAGGTGGTCGGAGAGCTGCCATTTTAATTTCCCACAATGTGCCCAAGGCATTGTGGGAAAATACTCTGAGGCATTGTGGGAAATAAAAATAGTGGCTCCCAAACTACCACTAGGGGTTGCCTGGACTGTACAGAATGGAGCATACTGGTAAGTAATTCACCAACAGCCCTGTTTTCATAAGGTAACTGAACAATTGGGGTATTTGCCTAGAAATACCAACAGGGACAAAAACAGCAGTGGTATCCAGGGCTGGTCTGAGGTTGTGGTTCAAGTAAGCAAAAGCAAAAGGTCAGGTGAAAGACAAAGTCAGGTGATTCCAAGGTTGTGTTCTAATTGGTCCATGGGCAAATGAAGTCATAGGCAAGAGACAGGTCAGGGGCAGTCCATGGTCAGGCTCAGAGTAGGCAGGAGATCCAATGGGTGAAGAGCAACGGACATTATTCTGACAACTCTTCCAGCCTACCACTGCTTGTTGTTTTTTCTGTTGGAGCTGCTGAAAATGCACTCTGATCTCAGCTGACCCCTCTCAGCTACCCTCATCCACATGCATCCTTCAGCGGATGGTCTTACTCCTGAGGAGACATTTACTCCCAAGGATTGCATGCGTGCCATTGGGAACTTTTCTGGATGGGGAAGGCTTCTGTGTGGAATTTGAGGCGTTGTCTGACCCTTCGGCTTGGGATCCGTCTAGTTCAGTGATGGCTACCCTTGACACTCCAGATGTTTTGGAACTACAACTCCCATCATCCCTGACCACTGGTCCTGTTAGCTAGGGATGGTGGGAGTTGTAGTTCCAAAACATCTGGAGTGTCAAGGTTAGCCATCACTGGTCTAGTTCATCACCCTTGGTGCAGACAACCCCCTCCTTAGCTTTGTGTAAGGACCCTGGCTATTCACCCCCATATTGAGCCTGATCCAGGCCTTGACCAGGGTCTCCAGGTCATCCTCTGATGAGGAATCCCTCAGCTGAAACACAACAAGGCCCCTCAACTCTGGAAGCTGAACTTATTACTTGTAGAGATAGGGGGACAGAAAAATTAGCATTACTGTTGTCGTTAGTGTGTCACTGCTTATTTTTCAGAGGAAGTGTCCTCTAATGTGAAGATATTAGATTAGGGAAGGGGGGGGTCTTTACGATACTATAAATCACTTTTCCCCAGTTGTCAAAGGGAGTTGTCATTTTAATTCTGTTCTCTGGCCCGTTCCTCTTTTCAGTTTTGTTTTGTTTTTGGATTTTTGCCTTTTTAGTGGAGTACAATGAAAAACAGGACGGTTCGTTGCATCCCTAACTTATTCAAATTACTCTAATGCCTCTGGGGAGACTTGGCATTTAAGAGAAAGGAATTTGCGTATGTCACCGAGAGACTAGAGGTCATGGAAAAATGGATGTCTCCCCTCCATGGGGTGGTTGGGGAAAAGAGGGAGCAAACCACAAAAGAATATTTCCTGTACAAAATAGAACTGATCCAGCCGACAGACTAGTAAAACAGGAACTAATGGTTCATGGTGAAACCCTCTGATGTATGTTCTAGGAGGCTTAGTTTGGTTTAGAATTTTAGTATACTGTATACTTCCAGAGTTAATGCTAAATACATTACTTCTGGTAAACGAGCCACCATAGACTCGTCTACCCATGTACTATCTGAAACCAAAGGGGTGCATTGGTTTCCATATGTGAAATACATTGGCAGTGTTTTCTGCTCTCCTACCCCACCAGATGAGATACAGCTGGCTCCCCCATCTCTCCTCCAGAGGAGACTCACAGCAGCAAAAGGCAAACGTTGGGGAAGGCAATGGTGGTCAGTCTCTTCCACCAGCCTCTAGGACAGTGATGGCTAACCTTGACACTCCAGATGTTTTGGGACTACAACTCCCATCATCCCTGACCACTGATCCTGTTAGCTAGGGATGATGGGAGTTGTAGTTCCAAAACCTCTGGGGTGTCAAAGTTAGCCATCACTGCTCTAGGAAGTACCAGCTGAGGCACTGCTGGTGTTATTTCACTTCTTGGAGCCTGTGGAGCCCTGAGAGTTGGAGAGAGCACCTGTTCTTCAGCCAGGAGATGCCCAGAGAAGCCACCACTGCTGCCTTCTCCAGCTTACTGCTATCTCTGTGGCTGGCGGCAGCGGCTGCTGTCCCGCCGCCGCCTCTTCTTTCTCACTCTCCCATACCTTTCTCATCTCTCTCCCACACTGTGGGTCATCCATGCTCTTGAGCGGGATCGTGCCCACTTTTTCTCCCCCCTAGATCGCAGCTGTGACTTGGTGCCTGTAGAATAATCACAATTAACAGGAACAACCAATTCCCGAAAGAAGGGGGGAAATATTGAGGCAATAAGGGGATTAATGGCTGCCGTCTCTGTGTAATTCTCCTATTTGAGCATGAAATGAGATCTAATCCTGGAGATCTTGCCAATTATCTGTATTATTTGGAGAACTTCATTGTTTCTTACATAGCAACTATAGCTTGGAGAAGTTGTATTCTTAATTTTTAATTCTCTGAGCGTGTACTCTCGCATGTTTACATAATCACTGTTTTCGACATCATTTCATTGTCACTTGGGTTCCTGTGACTGTCCTTTTGTCACTTCTTTTTGTGGACCCTCTCCTTTTGTTTGTTTTGGGACACACACCCCATACCAGACGCTGCATCACACTTTCACTGTTGACTATAGGCCAAAACTATACGAGGTGCCATTTGTGCAATCAACAATTACGTAAACAGTTTTTGAAAAGAAAATTGTGGGCTCAGAGGGGCTGATCTGGATTGGTGCAATAGTGTGGAAGGTAGCGGAAGGGGATTTACCCTGTGGCTACTTCTAAAGTCCTGATCCAGATCACCCTGTGCTTGTCATTTGCATTGCTGGGAGATCTTGTCTCAATGAGGCAGTTGTGAGGACTGAAGGTCCCTGCCTTACCACAGCTCTCTAAGTCTCCTACTCCCGCAGGGCCTTTCCAAGCAACCTGAGACTCCTATGCCTAGTCTGTTTTTGCTCCTCCCTCTTCATATCTCTTCTGGTTCTGGCAGACCAGAGAGGAGGGGAGCTGGTTGTAGCAGGAGAGGGAGACCCCTTGGCTTCTTCAGCAGCCTGCCTCATCTCTGCCTCTTCGCCTGCCTCATCTCCAGCCTCCACTTCTGCCTCTGATTCTGAACTGCTGTCTGCCCCAGTCTCTACCTGCTCACTAAACCCTGTTACCCCTTCTGCTTCTGACACCTCCTCTTCTCCCTCTGACCACTCATTGTCGTCCCACCACCAATCCCTGGGCTCTGAGCCTTCTTCCCCTGGGGGTTCCCTTGCGGGTTCCCTAGTTGTTGCCTTCCACCACGGTTCTGCATCCAGCCAGTCCATGACACTAGGTGGACAAGATGAGCCAATACAGCAAATAGTACGGGATTGTTCCCTTTTTGCAGTGAGTGCCACCATCCCCCAGTTGTAAACCAGACCCACCAGCTAAGCAGCGCTCTTTGTAAGCAGAAGCAATGCAAAGCGAGCATTCATATCACCCCTCCCCACAAAGTAGTACACATTTCAGCTAAGAAGCTGTTTCTCCACCACCACAGAGAGCATATGGAGGTGCTGTTGGGTTTCGGGAGCTAATCTCTCCGAAGTGCAGGTAAGCAGCCCCATAATTTGTATGCTCAAGGATGATTTAGTGGAGCGACACATCCAAAAGCACAAAAGATCCCTGATGGGAAAGAGATAAGCAACATGCCTTAAGTACAATCTTCGCGCAGGGCCTTTAGTGTTAATAGGATATTTTGTAGGAATCTCATTAGACTGTAACTAGAATTTACATATTGAACAATACAGGAACTAAATCTTTCCTTAGGGGGAAAAGTGATAGGTACAGCTGGCTCCTTGCAGACTTAAAATACACCCTGGAAATTGCTTTATTTTTTGGAGATTAGCCGAGTGCACCTCTTCTGCCACAGACTGTATTATGTTCATTCTCAGGACTGGCAGAATTTCATTCCATTCATTCACAGGCCCCAAATTAGCTTTAGGATATTGGTTGCTTATTCGTTCACTTACTTAACATTTGATTGATTTCTACACTGCTCAAAAAAAAAAAAGTAGAGCTGTTTACAAATTCATAAATCCATTTAAATGTGGGCGGGTGGGGAGATGTTTATGACCATCGTGGGGCATATTTTAGAACTTAGAACATGCAATCCTATGAATGTCTGATTTCATAATAGAATTGTAGAGTTGGAAGGGACCCTGAGGATCATCTAGTCCAACCCCCTGCAATGCAGGAATATGCAGCTGTCCCATACAGGGATCGAACCTGCAACCTTGGCATCAGCAGCACAACACTCCAACCAATTGTGCTTTATTTCTATGCTGCTTTTCATTCAAACGAATCTCAAAGTGGCTTACAAACAATAAATAACAATATCACAATAAGACAGAACATCACAGATGCATCATAAATCATATAAAACAATTAACAAATTTACAATTACAATCTAGAGAACACTATTAACGAGACAGCAACTACAAATAAGCTAAGCATCAGAAGTACAGCAAAAGTCATACTATCCAATTAACCAAGCAATACGGCATTTATAACCTATAACGAAACATTAACAAAATAGCAACCCAAAAAAGTGCTAAGCAGTGTTACGTTCAGACACACACTCTCTACGTCCCCATGACTAATAATATTCCACTCTATTTATTTAACATAATCACGAGACAAAAACCCCAGAGAGCTTTTCAGTTTCGTCAACTTCGTTAAATACAAAAGCATTCTGTGACCCCCTTGCCATAAACAGAAAACAAAAACCCACCTCGCCAAAGCACACAAGAAACCTAAAATTTATTTTCTGCATCGTGGATAATTTCTTCCCTGCAAGTACCACTATTTAATTGAGCAGCACACAGATGCATTTTAACAGTAAAGGTAAAGGTAAAGGGACCCCTGACCTTTAGGTCCAGTCGCCGACGACTCTGGGGTTGCGGCACTCATCTCGCTTTCCTGGCCGAGGGAGCCGGCATACAGCTTCTGGGTCATGAGGCCAGCATGACAAAGCCGCTTCTGGCGAACCAGAGCAGCGTACGGAAACGCCTTTTACCTTCCTGCCGGAGCGGTACCTATTTATCTACTTGCACTTTGAAATGCTTTCGAACTGCTAGGTTGGCAGGAGCAGGGACCAAGCAACGGGAGCTCACCCCGTCGCGGAGATTTGAACCGCCGACCTTCTGATCAGCAAGCCCTAGGCTCTGTGGTTTAACCCACAGCGCCACCTGGGTCCCTATTTTAACAGTAGAAGGGGCAAAAAAGGGGAAGTGTGGGTAGACATTTCCCCCTCTGTTGACCATTCTTTGTGTTATGCAATCAGAAGACAGTTCTGGGAACTGCAATAGAAAAGTGGGGAAAGGCATCTCTCTCACACACAAGAATGCTCAGGTCTCCCCACCTTGCAGTCTCCTTCTCCTGCGCAAGGGGACGTTACATCTGGCTGTTAACCAGGAGGTTGGTGGTTTTAAGCTATGCAAAGATGACTGTGGGCAGGATTCCTGGATTGCAGGGGGCTGGACTCGATGACTATTAGGGTTCCTTCCAACTCTACATTTCTGTGATTCTAAAGGTCCGTATAGTTAAAGCTATGGTTTTCCCAGTAGTGATGCACGGAAATGAGAGCTGGACCATAAAGAAGGCTGATCGCCGAAGAATTGATGCTTTTGAATTCTGGTTCTGGAGGAGACTCTTGAGAGTCCCATGGACTGCAAGAGGATCAAACCTATCAATTCTTAAGGAAATCAGCCCTGAGTGCTCACTGGAAGGACAGATCCTGAAGCTGAGGCTCCAATACTTTGGCCACCTCGTGAGAAGAGAAGACTCCCTGGAAAAGACCCTGGTGTTGGGAAAGACTGAGGGCACAAGGAGATGGTGATGACAAAGGACGAGATGGTTGGACAGTGTTCTCGAAGCTACCAACATGAGTCTGACCAAACTGCAAGAGGCAGTGGAAGACAGGAGTGCCTGGCGTGCTCTGGTCCATGGGGTCATGAAGAGTCGGACACGACTAAACGACTAAACAATAACAAATGTGTATATATCTCAGATGTTGTGGAGACAGCTCAGTTGTAGCATACCTGCTTTACATGGTAGGTGGTCAAGGCTGAATTTCCAGCATCTTCTGCTAACAGGTCTCCAGCAGCAGGAGAGCTCTGGGGTGTGCTGTGCTTGCCTGTCGTAGGCTAGGCCTGTGGTAACCGTATGGTAGCTTCCCATCTTCAAAGCTGAGACACAGAACTCCAAGAACAGAATTTCCGAAGGCTACGTTGCCAAATATTTATAAACTGCTTCTTCTGACAGAACAGCTGCCTGAACTGCAGTGTCTTTGCAGCAGAAAAAGCAGAGCTAGGATTGGGAGGGCCAGTTTTTCCCCCTATTGCCATCCGACAAGAAACAAAATTGAAATGTATAATCTTAATTATTAGAAGGGCTTTTGAATGTAGATGAATGCTTTCTGTGTTGCACACTTAGCAGATGGGGAATTGATTTCATAGCTATGCTTTGAGGGCACATAAGACTCCTGCGCATCAGGTGTACCGCACACTCCAACCTCTTTCAACAATCAAGGTTACTGAACTTCAGTTTCACTCTCCCTTCTAAGTTTACAGATAAATTAAGCTAAAAGAACAAAGCATTTTCTCCTTTTTATTTTATTTCCCCCTCTGCTAGAAAAGTAAGGTAAAGGGACCCCTGACCATTAGGTCCAGTCGTGTCCGACTCTGGGGTTGTGGCGCTCATCTCGCTTTATTGGCTGAGAGCCGGCGTACAGCTTCCAGGTCATGTGGCCAGCATGACAAAGCCGCTTCTGGCGAACCAGAGCAGCGCACGGAAACGCCGTTTACCTTCCCGCCGGAACGGTACCTATTTATCTGCTTGCACTTTTGACATGCTTTCGAACTGCTAGGTTGGCAGGAGTAGGGACCAAGCAACGGGAGCTCACCCCGTCACGGGGATTCGAACCGCCGACCTTCTGATCAGCAAGCCCTAGGTTCTGTGGTTTAACCCACAGCGCCACCTGGGTCGGGCTAGAAAAGTAGTGCTCATTTAATTTTGACTTAAGGTAGAAAGGCAGTTGACTCTCAATATGTACGAAATTAATTGGTCCCATTTTCTTTTTCCTTTTCAACACTTCTCGGTGTTTAGCCTTCTCTCCCTCTTTAGATCTTTATAAGAATAGCCTGTGTTAAAGATGGGGTGTGTGTGGACCCAAAATTAAGCACTTTGCAGTTCCCCTTGATTTCACAGGAAGAGATTCAGTCTAATCATATGTTGATGCAAAAGTACGCTCTGTTGAGTTCAGTGAATTTGGCAATACTTTTTTTTATTATTCCATATTAATAATAAAAAGAATTATAAGACAAAAGAAGAAGACAGAAAAACAAAACTTGTGAACTTACAAGGTTTTTATTATACTTATCCAAAACTTTACCTGATATGGTGTTTATGCAAATGATTTCTAAATATGATTGGATTTGTCCATGGCAAGTCTACGTTTAGGCGTGACTTGTTCATGGGGAGAATTAAATACCATAAAACAGAATTCTGTTTAAGGTAGGACAGTTGGTATGTTAAATGACGATTTCAATTTTTAGGTAATTTCGTCACACCCACCCAAAGCTGCTGCCTGGGGCACCATTCCTTAGATTCTGCACTGTTAAAGAAGACTGCTAGTTTTAAGTGATTCTCAATAGACCAAGAGCTAGGGAATTGATAACATCTCAAGGAGCAGATTTGGAAAAAATAAAAATAAATCTGGGTTGAAAACATATGGGAAGTTTTTACAGATATGGGTGGGCAGAACGTCATGTTTTTATATATATATATGGAGGTGGAACCTGGCATTTTTGGGCAGGGTCTGGCACTGAACAGCACAAAGGTTGTGTGTATTCACCTATGGCTATATGAGCCATGTTTAATTTCATTCATATATATATATATATATATATATATATATATATATATATGGAAAGATCACATCTCAGACCCGTAAATCCTTTTAAATTAATTGAACAATGATTTATGGGAACATGTTCTGCATTTTACAGGATTAAATCTCGGCATTTCTGTGGGTGCACTAAATTGTTTGCAGCATAAAGACGGCTCCTCATTTGCTTCCAGGCACGCAAGCCTTGCAAAAAGGCGAGGAAAGTGGAGGGGATTCTTATACAAAATAGACAATTTCCAACCCATTATTCTGAGATGTGGTGATGAAATATTGTAAAGAAAAAGTGAGTCCTGGAGACTATCCAGGCATATGTTTTAAAAGCCTTATTAATTTCCCCAATTTACTGGGTTTTAGCCTAAATAAGAGGATGAGTCAAATCAGCATACATATGTATAAATCATTGTGCATTAATGCAGTCACTGAAATGGCTCAAATAGTCATATATTGGTTCTCTTTACCAGTTTCCGGGGGGGGGGGACTGTTTTATGAGGCAAACTGCAAGAGATTCGTTCAGCAATAAACTTGTCAAAGGACTGAGTTATTAACTTAACCTTTTGTGATTGTGTGTGTGCCTGTGTGTGTGTCCTTTTTTAAAGAGACCTCAGACGGTAAGACTGATTCATTACAAATTACACATCAGTGTTGCTGGGATGCTAGCAGGCATGGCTGGTGTAAATCAGAATAACAATGTTGAATTTGTTACAGACTCTCCAACCACCCCTATCTACCGGCAGGTCCAGATATATATAAGAATCATAGAATTGTAGAGTTGGAAGGGACCCCAAGGGTCATCTAGTCTAACTGCTTGCAATGCAGGAATCTCTGCTAAAGCATCCATGACAGATGGCCATCCAATCTCTAAGAAAGGTTAAAACCTCCTGAGGGAGACTGTTCCACTGTTTAATACTACTACTACTACTACTACTACTACTAATTTATTATTTGTACCCCGCCCATCTGGCTGGGTCTCCCCAGCCACTCTGGGCGGCTTCCAGCAACATTAAGATACATTAACACATCACAGATTAAAAACTTCCCTAAACAGGGTTGCCTTGAGGTATTTTCTGAATGTCAGATAGTTGTCTATCTCTTTGACCTCTGCTGGGAGGCCGTTCCACAGGGGCGGGCGCCACTACCGAGAAGGCCCTCTGCCTGGTTCCCTGTAGCTTTGCTTCTCGCAGTGAGGGAACCACCAGAAGGCCTTCAATGCTGGATCTCAGTGTTTGAACAGTTCTTACTGTCGGAAAGTTCTTCCTGATGTTTAGTCAGAATTCTGCCAACCTAGCAGTTCGAAAGCACGTCAAAGTGCAAGTAGATAAATAGGTACCTCTCCAGTGGGAAGGTAAATGGTGTTTCCGTGCACTGCTCTGGTTCGCCAGAAGCGGCTTAGTCATGCTGGCCACATGACCCAGAAGCTGTCTGTGGACAAACGCCGGCTCCCTCGGCCTATAGAGTGGAGATAAGCGCCGCAACCCCAGAGTCGTCCGCGACTGGACCTAATGGTCAGGGGTCCCTTTACCTTTCTTGTAACTTCAAGCTGTTGGTTCGAGTCCTGCCCTCCCAGAACAGGAGAAAACAAGCTGGTTGCATTCACATGTAACATTAAGCCAAGCCATGGCTTTGCATGATCATGTGAATGTGCTGCTTCCTGTGGAGGGAATTGTGGCTGCATTGGCCCTCTCCCTGGTCCTTTTCAGCTCAGCACAGCCTGGCAGCTAAACCAAGATGTCATTCACACTCAGGATCATGGTTAAACTCTGTTCTCCTTAGTCATGATCCATAGTAGCCAACTCCTAGCGGCTGAGTTGGGTCCTTCAGCGCCCCCCCCCCATAAAATATTTGAGGGGCCACCCCCAAAAGTTGAGGGGAAATCCCATTCAAATGGTATTTGTGTGCCACATCATGTGATCGATTATGTGGGGCAGGGCTTATCTGTCCCATCCCCCCCCCCCCCAGTATTTTATTCAAGTTGGCACCCCTGCCATTATCTGTTGTCAAAGATTAGTTTTTGGCTACAAATTGTGGTTAAGGAGGAGCAAGCTTCACCATGATATTGGGTTTAGACTGAGGAGGAACAAAGCAGGTGTGGGTTAATAGATTAATAGTAGGTGAGGTGGACCAGACGCCATCCACATGCCTTGTTCCTAAAGGTAAGATTAATTAAAGTTACTACGATAGGTCCATTAATTTCAGCAGGTCTAATCTGAGTAAAACTTACTTGCATACCCACCTACCTGCGATAGGCAGAATTAAAGAAATAAATACAGCACACACATATGCGTGCCATTTAAATTATTTTGAAAGTTTTCCTAGCTCTTCAAATTGACTTTGGACCATGTAGGGTGGCAGCTGTGCCCTGATGGCCAGGGCGAAATAAAAGGTTTGACAGTCAGGAAATGCAACAGATTTTAATATTTCTGGAAAACACTACTGTTCTGTTTCCCAGGGTGCTTTTCCTCCTGTCTTGCTAATCTAGTATAAATCCAGCAATTGGTTAATGTTGTAATGAACCCCGGGATTTCTGGAATTCTGAATTAGGTTTAGGAATTGATCTATCGCAAACACTACAGCACTATCCATTTCAAACAAGCCAGGATCATCGCAGCAGGATGATACGCAATTAAATTTTGCTTAGCAACACTAGGTGGATGAGTTTGACTTGTGTCAGGGGGTCTAATTTCATTGCCTGTTTTGGGATTGGGGTGGAACTTCCTTTCTGTTGACGTTAGCATTAGGTCCGAACTGAAAGCTGTTGTTTTTGTCTCGGGGCAGAGCTGAAATGAGTGGGGTATTTCTGAAAAACGTTATCCCTTGCAAAACACGAACCTCTTTTTGGTGACAGAGGTGCACCTACAAAGCAAAGCGAAAAACGTTTGCCAGTTCTGAGTGAAGGCAGCAATTATCTGACTGTTTACATCAGGTGAGGGGAATTGGACCATAGAAACACAGCACAGCCTGCTAGATCAAACCACTAGCCCATCTAGTCCAGCATCCTCTTCTTACAGTGGTCATTCTGGTATTCAGAAGCATTGCTGCCTCTGACTACGAATTCTCCCCCTTCCATGGGCCATTTTTTTACCAGTTGAGCAAGGCTGCCCACATGTAACCACTACTAATTAGCTGATTGGTAATTGATGTGAGATCCTTTGTAGTCTTGATTGAAACTGTGTGGCAAATGGGGAAAATGGGGCTCGCACTGGGGAATTCCCAGTGCAGCTGATTTCAGTGGGGTTCGCTAACTAGTTCTGGGAGTGAGCCCCCCTGACTGCACAAGGAGGTTCCTGACAGAATTCCCGTTGGGGAATTCTCAAGCACAGCTGATCCCATCAGCGAGCCCTGTTTGGAAGTGAACCATCAGAAGCTCACCTTAAACCATGGGTAGGCAACCTAAGTCCCGGGGGCCGGATCTGGCCCAATCGCCTTCTAAATATGGCCCGCGGGCGGTCCAGGAATCAGTGTGTTTTTACATGAGTAGAATGTGTGCTTTTACAGTGGTACCTCGGGTTAAGTACGCTTCAGGTTAAGAACTCACTATGAATAGAAATCGTGCTCTGGCGGCACAGCGGCAGCAGGAGGTCCCATTAGCTAAAGTG
The DNA here is from genome assembly GCA_034641385.1 of Darevskia mixta. Lineage (NCBI taxonomy): Eukaryota > Metazoa > Chordata > Lepidosauria > Squamata > Lacertidae > Darevskia > Darevskia mixta. The sequence goes on along the minus strand of JAWWNH010000091.1, from coordinate 8,473,877 downwards.
GTGCTTCAGGTTAAATACACTTCAGGTTAAGAACAGACCTCTGGAACGAATTAAGTACTTAACCCGAGGTACCATTGTATTAGGGACCCAGGTGGCGCTGTGGGTTAAACCACAGAGCCTTGGGCTTGCTGATCAGAAGGTCGGCGGTTCGAATCCCTGTGACGGGGTGAGCTCCTGTTGCTCGGTCCCAGCTCCTGCCCACCTAGCAGTTCGAAAGCACATCAAAGTGCAAGTAGATAAATAGGAACCGCTCTGGCGGGAAGGTAAACGGCGTTTCCGTGCGCTGCTCTGGTTCGCCAGAAGCGGCTTTGTCATGCTGGCCACATGACCCAGAAGCTGTACGCTGGCTCTCGGCCAATAAAGCGAGATGAGCGCCGCAACCCCAGAGTCGGTCACGACTGGACCTAATGGTCAGGGGTCCCTTTACCTTTACCTTACCATTGTATTTCAAATGCATCTCTGGGTCATTTGTGGGGCATAGGAATTCATTCATTCCCCCCCCCCCAAAAAAAATATAGTCCGGCCCCCCACAAGGTCTGAGGGACAGTGGACCTGCCTCCTGCTGAAAAAGTTTGCTGACCCCTGCAAACTCTCAAAAGTTCCTTTGGAGCTATGACCTTAACTGCCCCACACCTGATGTTTCACATGATGTCAGTTGTGGTCTGGGGGAAATGATATAATGTGGCAAACTGGGACCCATTATGGACCTACTTAGGCCCACAGGTCAGAGGTCCCCCCCCCCCCGGGTACTTGATAATGTGATGCTACCTTTGTAGTCCCTGACTTGCTGTTGTCAATTCAGGAGGAGGTTCCTAATGTTTGCTTTAAAAAAAAATGTCTTAGAAGCTCTAAGTTAGGGAAGAAACAGTTGTGGGCAGGCATTTAACAGTGCATGAAGAAAGTAAGCATGGTGTATGCATTGAAGAACATCTACTTCTTAAAGCCCCCCTTTTCTCACCCAGATTTTTGCAAGTAAACAATTGGTACATCTCTTACTCTGTCTCTCTCTCATTCCTCTACTCTGTGCCCTAATAGGTTTCCTATATTTGGGGCTCATCTGTCTTCTTGATTGGAGGTGCCATTCTCTAAAGTAATTTGATTGAATAAATGCATTTTAAACCTTGGAAAAATGCATTAAAGGGTCCTTTGGTATCCCATATCCTTTCCCTGTAGCTTGCCAAATGTTCAGCTTCTTCTCTTTGTTTTTGGACAATATAAATGATCAATGCAATTGACATTTATCCCTTTGCCAAGGGATGGGCAGTGAGAGCTCCAGTGAAAATCGTAAGGTAGGGGCAGTTCCTGTAGGTGCAGGGCTGTGTAATTGGGCTCACTTTTGTTTCATTAGCCAGGCAGAATATTTGCAGGCAGCTGGTCATTTCCACCCATTCATCAGAAGCATGGATCACAGTTTAGCAAACCAGAACTCAACCGGCTTTAGAATAGGTTTCTGATGACAGTTCAAATTGCCTTCTGTACTCATGAATAACAGTTCAGACAACCAGTTCGTGATGAATAGATTTTTGTGTACGCTCAGAAAAAAAGCAACATAATCAACAGCGTGCAGTACTGTTGTGATCAGTCCCTTTACTGAATATAAAAGGTCTATGATCCACTCAGTTTACATGTGATACAGTCCGTAGTGGGAAGAATTACACCACTGAGTCTGTGGTTGCCAAGGATCCAGGGCCCAATATCTGGGATACCCGCTTGCCCACTGGACTCCATGAAGGGAATGAGAGCAGGCAGGGAAACACTACGGGCAGGCACAAAAGAACCTTGTTCAGGAAATAGGACAATTCCTAGGACACAAAACATTAAGTCCTTCTGGCCCTAAGCAGAGACCGGTTCATATTGCACCACCAGCAGCAAAAATGGATGCCGTTATCTGCCCCACCTGCAATAAAACATGTCTCTCCAATATCAGACTCTACAGCCACAGCAGGCACTGTGTGATGGCCTGGGATTCAGACTCAGATGATGAACCTGAGGGATTCCAGCCTGCACAGGATTCCCTGCCTCCAGAACCAGCAGAGCCAGGGCTGGGGCCTGAGTCTGAAGGGGACTCACCTGTGCTAGATCCTCAGGTGCAGGCATCGGCTGAGTTTGATCTGGCTCCTGATGGGATGGAAGACTCATTGCCTGCAGGTGCTCCACTCTCCGCCCTGTCAGGGGAAGCTGAGGTTGCCTCTGGGTCCGGTAACCCTCCAGCTTCTCCTGAGCTGCAGAGGCTCAGGGCAGAGAGGCGAAGGGAACTAAGTTCCCGCAGGAGGAGTGCTCGCCTCCAAGCCAGGAGAGGCGAGTCACCTGAGGATCGGAGCCGCCCTATGCCTCGGGGCAGATAAAAGCCAGCCAGCCCTAGCCCCAAGTTGCAGGAGCAACATTGTTGCTGACCAGTTCCTGCCGGTGTTCCTGTTTGATCCTTGTCCTGCTTACGTGCCTGAGCTCCTGACCCGCCTTGGTTCCCTGCTTGCCCACCCGTTCCTGACTTCGCCTGACTCCCTGCCCTGTATCCTGCTTCAGTGATTTCGGACTGCCTTTACGTGTACCACTGACCTTGGACTGGACTAGAACTCGCCTATTGGATACCCATCGGGATCAGCACACAAACTCTAGTGGTTTGACTTGCTGAAGGCACACTCTTCCATTGTTTCTCGAGACAGGCGGATGCCACAAACTTCACACTGGAGAGGGCAATGGGGGACTTCCATCATTGGCCATGCTGCTGTAAAAATGTTACCTCAGCCGTCATTCTTCTTCAGTTACTTGGATTTTCTTCTAGAAGACTCTTCCTCCTTGGGTTGATCTGTAGAACAACCCAGCTAACTGCAGGTTCCAGCTCCTCCTGCCTTTTAAGTCTTCAGTCGCATCTCTGCATGTTGCATCTTAAGCCAAACAGCTGCCCTCTTCAGTTTTTAAAAGGCAGGTGCAGAAACAATTATTATAGAGGAGCTTTCCTGTTCCTTAACAGTCCATCACTTGTCTTTCCTACCGTCAAGTTGTTCGGTGTATAATTACGGTACGCTTAAAACATTCTTTGGTATTAGCTGAAATTCTCGGCACTATTTGACGCTCACTTTTCAATTTGGCTTCCTCAAGTATTTTTGATTGCCTCTGGGCCTTGTAGTCATTTGCATAATCCTCGGTTTCCCAGATCCTCTGTGCTCTTTAAGACTGACATTTTATTGTTTTGTTTTTTCCCCCTTTCCCCTTGATATAGTTTCCCACCTCCTTCGTTTTCTCCTATTGACTTCTCTTCCATTATGAAGAATACTGTGGGCATTTTATTGGGACAAGGAGAGACTGTAATAGCTTCCTTTACTGTGCATGGCTTTTAGACTGTGTTTATTTCATATCAATTTTCTGAGCCAAGCTTATTTTTTTTTGTTGGGAGGGGGAGGATAAAGGACAGCTTATTTAAAAGCCGATTTGTCGAAGGAGTATTGCCTTTGAAAACGTTTGCCCGACTGTCTTATTAGACATTCCTAATTCCATGGTAGCCTCTATAGGAACATTGTTGCTCTTTAATAATTCACCGGGATGTCAGCAGAAAATATATATCAGTGATTACATTAAAAAGCTATTTTATCACCTTCAGTTGTTTAGTACCATAGAGGCCAGCTGTCGTTGGTGATTTTTCTTTATTCTTAAGGTTTAGCTCTGGCAACTTTCCATGGGCCGTCATTGGATGGGCAGATCGGTTTAGTTAACAGCTAGAAATAAATTCAGTTATTTAACACAATTGTGCATTCCACGTCGCTCAAAAGCGGAGGTGATGTTGTTTAACAGAAATCAGAGTAAGACAAAGATAAGAAAATTAAAGAGCTGCTGGATCAGGCCAAGGATTCATCTAGTCCAGGATCTTGTTCCCACATTAGCCACCCAGATGCTTTTGGGAAAACTGCAACAGTGGTCTCCCCATTTGCATTCCTCAATGGCAGCTGGTATTGAAAGTAGGGTTGCCACCTGTCCTGTATGATCCTGGGTTGTCCCATATATCAGTGCAAAATGCTACCTCCTGTATTGATAACAGTTTTGTTCTGTATTTCGGGTCTTCTCTCCCTCTCCCTCTCCAAATGTGTGCGCTTGAAAAGGTGTCATGTATTTAAGCTCTGGGTAGCCAAGCACACAGACAGATTTACAAGTGTGTGTGTGTGTGTGACAAATTCCAGAGGGGCCATCCTGTTAGGCTACAATAGATTGTAATGGATTGCCCCACCTTGTCCTGTATTTTGCCAGAGCAAAGGTGGCAACCCTAATTGAAAGGTATACTGCCTCCAACAGGAGATGCAGAACATGACCATCAAGGCTAGTAGCCACCAATAACTTTGTTCTGTGTCTAATCCTCTATAAAAAAAATTCCTTCCAGTAGCACCTTAAAGGTAAAGGTAAAGGGACCCCTGACCATTAGGTCCAGTCGTGTCCGACTCTGGGGTTGCGGCACTCATCTCGCATTACTGGCCGAGGGAGCCGGCGTACAGCTTCCGGGTCATGTGGCCAGCATGACTAAGCCGCTTCTGGCAAACCAGAGCAGCACACGGAAACACCTTTTACCTTCCCACCGGAGCGGTACCTATTTATCTACTTGCACTTGACATGCTTTCGAACTGCTAGGTTGGCAGGAGCAGGGACCAAGCAACGGGAACTCACCCCATCGCGGGGATTCGAACCGCTGACCTTCTGATCAGCAAGCCCTAGGCTCTGTGGTTTAACCCACAGCGCCACCCGCTTCCTGCATACCAAGAACAAACTTAGTCTCTAAGGTGCTACTGGAAGGAATTTTTTAATTTTGTTTCGACTACGGCAGACCAACACGGCTACCTACCTGTAACTAATCCTCTATATAAGCCATCCAGGTTGGCGTCCATCACTGCATACTGTGGGAACAAATTCTATAGTTTAACTATGCAATGCTTGGAGGAGCACTTCCCTTGCCTGATGTGAATTTTTCTGACGTTCAGCTTTGTTGGATGATCCTGGGTTGTAGTATTATGAGAGAGGGAGAAAAACCTCCCCCTATCACTTTCTCTATGCCACGCATAATTTTATACACCTGGGAAATGGAATGGAAAGTTTCTGTTGGAGATCAAGATTAAGCCTCCTGAAATTCAGGATCAGGTCATCGTTCTATTTAAGTTAATCTACACTGGCTCATGTGGAGCGGAGGACATGGGAGGAGCGCTTTTTCAGAGCAGGAGCAATATTCTGCCAGGACACCAGGATAATGGGCAGACCTTCCCTTCTGTCGCGAGTGAATGAGGCGACAATGAGGCTTTCACATTTCACCATGGTTTGTGAAAGGTTAATACAAAGGGAGTCGGAGAGTGAGGGAGACAATCAAACCGAGGCTAGGTACTTCTTTGCTTTTCTTTAAAATGGTTTGTACTTCATGCTGACAGTTTAAATGGTGACATTGCTTTGCAACTGCTTTCAGCCCTGTCCTCTGTGGCCAATGGCCAGCGATAATGGGAGTTGTAGTGAGCACAGGGTCATATTTGTCTGCCTCTAGTAGATTGAGCTGTGATTCCTCTGAACATGGCAGGCTACATATATAGGTACCTGCTAAATTGGCATTTATACCCCCCCTTCTTGTCCTGGGACTTGGAAAGAGCTGAATCTAGTCTTAGAACATTGAACTGGGTTGCAAAAGGAGGAGAGGAATGAACAGCAAAGACATGAAAACGACTGGATTTTATTTCATTTGCTTACTTGGAAGCTTATGTGTCTTTGCTTTTCTGCCTGAGTGCCTAATTAAATACTCCAGTATAACAGCGACATAAAGTTCCTGCATGCTCCTATCTGGGGCTGTTTCACTTTGGCGTCTTTCCTTGCAATTTGTTCATCTCGGGATATGGTTATTACCCAGAGCTAACTGCTAGCCCCCACCACGCTATAATATTTACTGGTGTTGCAGCAGGCTGTGCACTATAGCTTAAGATCAGCAAACACTGGATAAAATCCAAGTGGTTCTAGGGATTGTTGAGCTGTTATTGCTGGCTACAGGAAAGTAACACTCTCTGATTTATTTTCATTTCTCGTTTGACCCAAGAGGCTAACTGCTTCTCTAAGATCGATGGACCAGAGTGGGCTGCTTGAGGATCTCTGATATCTGATGAACTGGAGCAAACAAAACAGATCTAGAGCGGCAACTGTGCTGTTATACACATCTTTGTAACTGATTCCCATAATGCTGGGGTAACATAAAACGCTTTTGTAGTCTCAACTGACATTGGCTTGGCTGCAGTCTTACGACTAAGTCTGCTGGTCCCTGTAGGAAGCATTGGAGGCCTATTAAAGCCCTTTCTTGACATCTTCAAGTATCATAGGCGTCTGTACAGCAAGGCGCTCACAGGCAGCACTGTTTAAAAGGTCAAGGACCCCTGGACGGCTAACTATGGAGTTGCGACGCTCATCTCGCTTTCAGGCCGAGGGAGCTGGCGTTTGTCCACAGACAGCTTTCCTGGTCATGTGACCAGCATGACTAAACCGCTTCTGGTGCAACGGAACACCGTGACAGAAACCAGAGCGCAAGGAAACGCTGTTTACCTTCCCACCACAGCGGTACCTATTTATCTACTTGCACTGCCATGCTTTCGAACTGTTCAGTGGGCAGGAGCTGGGACAGAGCAATGGGAGCTCACCCCGTAGCGCGGATTCAAAGCGCTGACCTTCTGATCAGCAAGCCCAAGAGGCTCAGTGGTTTGGACCACAGCGCAACCCACGTCTCTAAATGGTAGGAGCCACTTGGGGTCATGTGGCAGGGCCCTTTCCACTCAAGCCCTGATTTCTGCTGGAACTGGGCTGACAATTTCTCCCAATACATTTTCTGAGAAAATTCCATATATTTTTCTTTGTCTTGCTCCCCTGCCCCCTAAGTAAAAGAAAGCTGTTTTGCAGAATTTCCTCTGAATGTGTGTGTCTATGTCTATATTTATATATTTATAAACGGTGTTTCCGTGCGCTGTTCTGGTTTGCCAGAAGCGGCTTAGCCATGCTGGCCACATGACCTGGAAGCTGTACGCCAGCTCCCTCGGCCAATAAAGCGAGATGAGTGCCGCAACCCCAGAGTCGTCCGTGACTGGACCTAATGGTCAGGGGTCCCTTTACCTTTACCTTTAAACCTACAAATATTGTGGTGGCTACCATTCCCCCTCCCACAATGCCCTAGAATGATGCTAGGTCAAGGAAGGATTCAAAAAAGTGGTCAGTTGGAATAAAACTCACACCCCGAGAAATTGTCGAAGACTTTTTCAGTCCACTGGAATTTCTCTGCCCACACATAGGGTTTAGTCTTTGAGAGACCCTTTGCACACAGTTCCAGCTTGGAAAGAGCTACAGGTCTCATGTAGTACTGCAAGACACAGGAAGAACCCACCCTGTAGCCACTGCTATTTAAAGTAACATTGGAGGAGGCCTGGGGAAGAATTCATTTGGTCAAAAATTTGCAGCATAGAAACACAGTCCAACATCCCTGAACCAGGTTGCAGATTCAAATGCGATTCCCATAAGCATTATGCCCTACTCCAGTTGCAGCTTTGGTGCGTAAAATGTGCAAAAATATGATGTAAGAGATTGATACAATTTTTTTTTTTTACTGGTGAATCCATTGGAAAAGGTGCACATTTTACTTAAGAAATGCATGCAAAATTTGTGCAAAATGTTTGCAACAGGATGGAATGGGACACCAGGAGATTGCTGGATGGAATGAGATGCAGTAGACCTAAGAGTGCATGAGATGCAAGACTGAAGCAGGATGGAATTAATGCTCACCCCATCCCTACTTTGGATTTGTCTTAGTTCATCTTAGCTACTGGGAGTTTTGGAAATTCACGGGGAACTTTTCCAGAGAAAAATCATTGAAGCTGGCTACACCCTGTTTGCACTGCTGGAACTGAGCACTGTGACATTCCTCCTCGCCTAATAGATCACTGAAATGGAGATAAAGTAGCCATTCTGCTTGCAGTTTAGCACCATACGTGAGTTTACATTCAATGGAGGTGCAAATGATACCATTTTGCTAGTGGTCTTGTGCTCAATTACTTTGACTTCATTTAGGGAGCAAAATGACCTGTTTTTTCCCCACATACCTCATGGCGGCTTTCAAGAAGTAATGCATTGGGAATGCAAATGTCTGCTGTGTGTGTTTTCATTGTGTAAAATTATCCTTTGGAGATCATCATCAAACAGAATGAATTTTAACAGGGAGAAATGTAAAGTACTACACTTGGGCAAAAAAAATGAAAGGCACAAATACAGGATGGGTGACACCTGGCTTGAGAGCAGTACATGTGAAAAGGATCTAGGAGTCTTGGTAGACCACAAACTTGACATGAGTCAACAGTGTGATGCAGCAGCTAAAAAAGCCAATGCAATTCTGGGCTGCATCAATAGGAGTATAGCATCTAGATCAAGGGAAGTAATAGTACCACTGTATTCCGCTCTGGTCAGACCTCACCTGGAATACTGTGTCCAGTTCTGGGCACCACAGTTCAAGAAGGATATTGACAAGCTGGAACGTGTCCAGAAGAGGGCAACCAAAATGGTCAAAGGCCTGGAAATGATGCCTTATGAGGAACGGCTTAGGGAGCTGGGTATGTTTAGCCTGGAGAAGAGAAGGTTAAGGGGTGATATGATAGCCAGGTTCAAATATATAAAAGGATGTCATATAGAGGAGGGAGAAAGGTTGTTTTCTGCTGCTCCAAAGAAGCGGACACGGAGCAATGGATTCAAAGTACAAGAAAGAAGATTCCACCTAAACATTAGGAAGAATTTCTTGACAGTAAGAGCTGTTCGACAGTGGAATTTGCTGCCAAGGAGTGTGGTGGAGTCTCCTTCTTTGGAGGTCTTTAAGCAGAGGCTTGACAGCCATCTGTCAAGAATGCTTTGATGGTGTTCCTGCTTGGCAGGGGGTTGGACTGGATGGCCCTTGGGGTCTCTTCCAACTCTATGATTCTATGATTCTATTATCATTAGGGATGAGCTTGGACAGCCAAAGCTCTTTTATATTCATCTCTTATGTTATCTGTGGAACTCACCCAGAACCCTGGATTTATTCCATAAGGGGATTCCACCCAACTCTGGCTCCTGATGCCATCAAAGTGTAGCATAAGTAAATTATGGCAAGGGTCATAGATAAGCAGGAGAGCATCTGCTTTGCATACAAAGGATCCCAGGTTCAACCCTCAGCCTCTCCAGGTGGAGCTTTGAAGAGACCCCTGTTGAAACCCTGGAGAACCACTGCCAGTCAGTGGAGACAGTAAAAAGCTAAAGGGCCCCTGGATGGTTAAGTGACTATGGGGTTGTGGTGCTCATCTCGCTTTCAGACCAAGGGAGCCGGCGTTTGTCCACAGACAGCTTTCCGGGTCATGTGGCCAGCATTACTAAACTGCTTCTGGTGCAACAGAACACTGTGACGGAAACCAGAGCGCACGAAAACGCCGTTTACCTTCCCGCCACAGCGGTACCTATTTATCTACTTGCACTGGCGTGCTTTCAAACTGCTAGGTTGGCAGGAGCTGGGACAGAGCAATGGGAGCTCACTCCGTCATGGGGATTCGAACCACCAACCTTCTGATCAGCAAGCCCAAGAGGCTCAGTGGTTTAGACCACAGCCCCAAACAGTAAAAAGGTAAAGGACCCCTGGATGTTTAAATTACTGAGCTAGACGGACCAATGAGAGCCAGTGTGGGAGAGCCAGTGTGGTGTAGTGGTTAAGAGCGGTAGACTCGTAATCTGGGGAACCAGGTTCGCGTCTCTACTCCTCCACATGCAGCTGCTGGGTGACCTAGGGCTAGTCACACTTCTCTGAAGTCTCTCTGCCCCACTCACCTCACAGAGTGTTTGTTGTGGGGGAGGAAGGGAAAGGAGAATGTTAGCCGCTTTGAGACTCCTTCGGGTAGTGATAAAGCGGGATATCAAATCCAAACTCTTCTTCTTCTTCTTCAATGATGTGACTCCATACAAGGCATCTTCCTGCATTCCTATGACAGTTGACGGCATTCAGTGACAGGTTGTACAGCCTGCCTGCTCAAGCAACAGGACAATCTCCTCTCTGCCCCCAAGTGCCTGGCACTGGCAACCTTTTGGACTGTGTTATTAGGGAGTCCACAACTGTCATTTATGGATACAGAATATGACTGATTCTTTTGAGCCAACGGGCTGGGGGCTGGGGGGCAGGGAAAGAAGTGTAACCCGGTGAAGTTCTCCAGCTGTGTTAAAAGATGTGGAGTTTCACCATCAGACCTCTGGAAATGGAGAGGGCAGACCGTCGGCTTAAAAGCATGCCTCTGCATGTCTACCATCTTTTTCAGAAGCGAAATTAACAGCTCCCTAGATTGCTGGCTGTTTGGTTTAACAGTTGGGTCAGTCATCTTTTCCTTCTGACTTTTCATCAGGAAGCAAAAATACTGTGGTGCAACCTTTGCTTCGGGGCAGGACACACCGTTTATTACACTGGCTTTGCAGTATTGATCATTGTCTGAGAAGCACAGCATTTTTTCCTTTTATCTTTTTTTTTTTTATAAAACAAAAACAAAAACGAATACCTCTAAAACAGGCTTGTCATTTGCTTCAGGAAACTCCGAGGAAATGCAAGTATAACTAGGAGTGCAAGGCCTGCATCTCTATCAGCTGCAATGCATGGTGACCATTTGAATGCTTGCATTATGATGAGAGGAGAAAAATCAGCTTATAATAATAATAATAATAATAATAATAATAATAATAATAATAATAATTTTATTATTTTTACCCCGCCCATCTGGCCGAGTTTCCCCCGCCACTCTGGGCGGCTTCCAGTCAAATATTAAAACAATACAGCATTAAATATTAAAAACTTCCCTAAACAGGGCTGCCTTCAGATGTCTTTTAAAAATAGGATAGCTGCTTATTTCCTTGACATCCGCTGGAAGGGCGTTCCACAGGGAGGGCGCCACTACCGAGAAGGCCCTCTGCTTGGAAATTAATTTCTGATGTGCGGGGGAAGCTCTTTTTAGACCACAAGGGGTAGTGATCGCATTAAAACAAATCTGTCCCCGTTAGGCTTGAGGATGTTGGGTTGTCATGTTGCAACCTGGAAACGCCTCCTGTTCCTTTAAACCAGGGGTTGCCAATGTGGCGCCCATGAGCACAATTGTACCCTAGTGCTCAGGAAGCCTCTGAGCAGCCCTCCTCCCTGCCCCCTTATTCATGAGGTGGTCCAGATAGTTACCTTTTCCTCCAGTGCAAAGGATGTAGAGATGGAAGAGGAAGTTGGAAGAGTGACACACTTTCTTGCCATACCTTTCATCTCTATGTGTTTTTCAAGGGGCTGATTGATTTTTCTGGATTCAACTGTTACCCAAACCCTTTTGAAAAGGTAAAGGTGTGTGTGTGTGTGTGTGTGCACTTTTCCTCTTTTTGTCTGTTCTGTTTGGGGGGGGGAGAGAGAAAAGTGTCCATAGTGGGTGGCACCCAGAGCAGTTGAGCAAATATCCAAAGGAGTCCAAGGGCCTAAAAGTGTTGGTGAGGGCTCCTTTAAACAATGTCCATCTGGATGTTGCATAAAAGCCGTTCCTCTTGATGCTGTGGATGTAACATTTAAAAGCTCTTAGCAGCAAATATCCCTGAGAGCAGGTAACAAAAAGGGGGGGCGGAGAAAAGGACCCCTGGACGGTTAAGTCCAGACAAAGGTGACTATGGGGTTGCAGCGCTCATCTCACTTTCAGGCCAAGGGAGCTAGCGTTTGTCTACAGACAGCTTTCTGGGTCATGTGGCCAGCATGACTAAACTGCTTCTAAACCGTGACGGAAACCAGAGCTCACAGAAATGCCGTTTACGTTCCCGCCGCAGCGGTATTTATCTGCTTGCACTGACATGTTTTCAGACTGCTAGGTTGGCAGAAGCTGGGACGGAGCAACGGGAGCTCACCCTGTTGCGGAGATTCGAACCGCCAATCTTCTGATCGGCAAGCCCAAGAGGCTCAGTGGTTTAGACCACAGCGCCACCCACGTCCCAACCCCTGAGAGCAATGCATGTCAAGTCTAAAACCCAACTCAGGAATAGTAAAGGGAGAAAAAATAATTTCAGACAGGAAGAGAAAGCGCACATTTTCATGGTGGACTTATGTTTCTGTGGCTTGATATCAATGACCTTCGTAACAACTAGGTATAAATATTTGCTAATTTATTGGTTTAGGAGAATAATATACAAAACAGGGTGCTATCCAGAGGTGCTTCAAAAAGTCTCAGGACATAGGATCATGCCTAGGGAAGGGGGACTAAATCATATTCAGTTCACATTTAAGGCAAATCTACCTAATCTGCTCTCGCCTGAAACAATATGTGAAGTGAAATTCAGCCATCCTTCTCCGAATTTTTCCAATGCAGTTCTTCAACCCAAATGCACAAAAATGCATCTACTAGGGGAAAGCCTAAATATGAATGGGTCTATTAGTGAAGGTGACATACAAGATGCATTGTATTGGTGGAAACTGCCTGCTAAAATATGCGTTGTGCACAAAATTGCATGTAAAAATAAGTCTATTAGGAGAATTTTGCTCTCTCCTGATAAAAACTTTGGCAGGCTTTCTTAAATGGGTCATCCAGTTGTCTTCTTCTTCTTTGCATGGGTCTCATTTAATTATAGTTCTGTTCAAATGTCAATTTTTTTAAAAAGTGCACTTCATTATACCTGTCACATAATTTGATCTCCTTTACCACCGAGGTGTAAAAGTGTTGCTCTCCTTTGAGCCTTCAATAGGGCAGTAAGATTGATTGGACCCTGGTGCACTGTGCCCAGTATGTGTGTCACTGAGGTCATCCTTTAATTTATTTGGACTGGAGTCAAGATGGATTTTGTAATATTCCAGTGCAGATATTGAAGGCATGACAAATGTATCTGAAGACCTTGTGCAGCTGTCACTGATGATAAAATGGCAGATTTGGAAATGGACCCCACTTTCCATAATGGAAGAATTCCAGCACGAAATAATCCCTCCATTTATGGGTTGGGCTTCCCCATTTCTGAAATGCTTGCAATCTGCATTTCTGTAAGCCACTCTCAGCATATTTCCTCCCCCAAAGGCAGAGGTTTGTCACCATTTTAGCTTCAGGGAGGCTTTGCCAATACAAAGAAACCTTGCTGAAGTGCTGAAAGGCCAGAGATACCCTCCCGATACACAAAGTCTAGATTTCTTATTTCTGAAATGTGCTTAGCCTCACGGGGAAAATAATTTTTGGCAAGTAGGTGAGGGGGAATTAAAATTTGAACAAATATGGCCAGCATTTTTAGAATGGTTTGAATAAAAATGTATTAGGTTTTCCTCCACAGGCAGCTTCTTCTGCTTGTGAATTCTGTGGCCAGGCAATCAAATAAATAGTAGCAGGGCTGCAAAACTTATATACCCAGTTTTCTCAAAGCAAGCCCCTTTAATTGGGACTTACTTTTGGATACACATGTAGAGGATTGCGCTGTAAACAACAAGAACAGTAGGAAATGTTGTGCTAAGGTTCTAGATTGCAGGAATGTGGTGTTGTTGTTCTTAAGAGCTGGGAGACTCCAGAATAGCATTTAGACTCCCATGCAGTCTAAAGTGGCACAGTCCATTCTACCGCCCCTGGAATCTGAATTCCTACTTCATTCTGCTACATGCTTAGCCATGGCATTTTGTTATCTATCTGTCTTGTAGGAAAGGGGAAATACAAGTGTTTCACTGCAAATGGGATGAATTACAATATAGGTATGCTACATGTATTGCAAATATAAATCATTTCCAAAACTCTGACATACAAAACAATAGAAATATGAGACTAGTAAAGCCAAGACAACGAAGCTCCCACAGTCATGAAAATCAAATGTGTTTGGCTCAACATACACTGTAACTCAAAGTGAACTGTGCAAAATGTTCCCACCGTAAGAAAGCAAAACAATTCCTGGCTGGCTGGCTGGCTGGCTGATGTCGTCCTACAGGTTTAGGATTTGATCATTAAAATCGTCCACTGAAATAAATGGGGCAACTCCATCATTTCCCCTCCAGGCTTTTAGCAGACCTCTCTGGCAACTAGCGCTGCAGTTGTTAAAACTTGACAATAATGAATTTGGATGGCCAATGGATCTGTGGTCAAAAAGGAACAATAATAATGTCCAAGGCAGACTATGACGAACTGCTTGTGAAAGATGGTACCCTTAGATAGATCATTAGTGATGACTGATGTTCCAGGAGGAGCTTACAAGCAATATACCAAGGTGATATATCAGGTCACCATATGAAGCGCCTCTTAGCCTGCAAATTGCACTGCCAATCACTCTCTTCTGAAGGTCTTTCCTGCCACTAGTGAGGAAGACCTGATATAAGTCTCCATTCCCAGCCTGATGAATGATGATTGAACTTTTGCCTGTTTCAATCTAAAATATTTGGAGGTGTTTAGAACAATGGCATTCATCCTTATACCAACCACAGAGGGAAAGCCTGTCGGAAACTGGGTGAGGCTGGGAGCTTACTACTCCAACGAGAAGCTGGATTCTTCTCAATGTCTGTTCTGAATTTTGTCTTCTGCGGAAATCTGCTGGCGAGAACAAAGTTCAGTGCAGATTCTGTAACCCAACCTGAAATGAATACCCATCTAGAGGCCTCCAGCATTGCTTCTGGTGAGGACCCAGTTGAAAAAAATAGGTTAACAGTACTCCACTACTGTGTACACAAAAGGGAGCCTGAGATCCCTTAGTCTTCCATGTGCTAGATAAACTTTCACCAATCTTTTTTGGCATGTTTGATTTTTTGAGCAATTGCTGTGGGCACCACCCCTGCTCATTTTCCTCCCCTCTCCCTTGAATCAGCCTCTCCCATTCCACAGGGACAGAAAGTGAGAAACCGTGTGTGCACCCATTTAGCTTTTCCAAGGGATCTAGGTTAGGGTTGCCATATTTCAATAAGGAAAAGTCTGGACACAAAAGTTATTGAGAGGAAATAGCCCCAAAAGTTGTTGAGCTTTTTTTTGGGGGGGGGGGAGAATCGCCCCCCCAAAGGCAAAGAGTGATGCTAAAACACACACTTCCAGGTTCTGTTGGCCAAGGCATGCACATATTGTTGATTTTTCAAAACACACACACACCCGGACGCTAATTTCGCCAGTTGATTCCCGGACATGTCTAGGAAATTCCGGACATATGGAAACCCTACTCTGGGTAAAAGCTGGATCCACTAGAATTCATCTGAGACATTAAATTCATCATAGAGCTGAAAGAGGAAGTGGGAAAGAGTGTCATGCTTACAAGTTCCTCCTTCAAATCTCTGTACTTTTCAAAGGAGAAAGGTAAACGCATATACTAGGTAATCCACTAAAAGTACTAGCAATCCATTAAAGCATATATATAAACTCATGTGTTAGTGATCATGGCATACAAAAAATGCATCAAAATAGGAAAAACTGCCTTCCATTTTTTTATAATAGGCAAAAGTGCATAGAAAAAATGTGCATGTTATAAAAAAGTTGACATTGAGATGCTGATGAAAATTCAAAGGACTTGTCCAAGAGAATAATAATAGCAAACTGATGCAGAAATGTGGACAACTGAATTTAAGAATGGAAAAATGAGAAACCGAAATTTATATATTTGCCCATCCCTGGTGCAAAGCTAATCCTTCTGCTATGCGACCACAATGCACCTATCTCTGGAATAGGAGCCTGTTCTTAGAAGGACTCCCACCTGCTCCCTGCACCTAAGCATCAGTTATTTGCCTTTGGCAAATTGTTATCAAAGTAAATGGTTACTAAGCATCCTTCCCCCTAACTAGCTTCTCCGCTGGGGATGCAAAGATGTTTATTTTAAGCTGTGAATGCAGTAAAAGCAAGAAAAGGGCAGGAAGGTGCAGTGAGCAATCATGCTTGGTGCTGGAAAGATTCTTCTTGAACCTTCGCTCAAAATATTTATGGCAAAGCAGGGCTCTGAAGAGGAGTGGAAGAAAGGAGCATTTTATCATGCTGAGCCTCGTCTAGAAGAGCTGCTGAAAGCATGAAATAAGAACATTAGAAGAACCCTGCTGAATCAGACCCAAAGGGCTGTAATGTCTAGCATCCACTCCAAACCCACCCAGTGACCAGACAGGTGCTTTTGAGAAGCCTACAAGAAGGTGAGCTGAATAGCAATATTCCATGGTTGGGATTCAGATGTTTGATTCCCCTGATTCTATCTGTAGCTAGGTAAAGGTAAAGGGTCCCCTGACCATTAGGTCCAGTCGTGACCAACTCTGTGGATGCAGCGCTCATCTCGCTTTATTGGCCGAGGGAGCCGGCGTACAGCTTCCAGGTCATGTGGCCAGCATAACTAAGCCACTTCTGGCAAACCAGAGCAGCGCATGGAAACGCCGTTTACCTTCCCGCCGCAGCGGTACCTATTTATCTACTTGCACTTTGATGTGCTTTTGAACTGCTAGGTTGGCAGGAGTAGGGACCGAGCAACGGGAGCTCACCCCGTCGCGGGCATTCGAATCACTGAACTTCTGATTGGCAAGCCCTAGGCTCTGTGGTTTAACCCACAGCGCCACCCGCGTCCCTAGGACGCTATATCTGTGTATATAGATATGTAGCTATATCTGTGATTTTTGCTAATCCAGTAGCTATATCTGTGATTTTTGCTAATCCAGTAGCTATATCTGTGATTTTTGCTAATCCAATTTTAAGCTGTAGGCAACTACACCACATGTACCGAGACTGACCCTCCCTGCCCCGCCCTCACACACAAGAAGGGGAAATGAAAAGAACTGACAGCATAAACAATAATAATAATATAATAATAATAAATTTTTATTTGTACCCCACCCTCCCCAGTCGGGACCGGGCTCAGGACGGCTAACAACAGCAAAAATCACAATAAAATATAAAAACCAATTAGTTAAAATACAAGTTAAAAACCAGTTTAAAATGCCGATTCATTTGCGCCCATTACCAAACCAAAGGGAGGAAACCATCAAACTTAAGTGTCTGACCCGAAGGCCAGGTGGAACAACTCTGTCTTGCAGGCCCTGCGGAAAGATGTCAAATCCCGCAGGGCCCTAGTCTCTTGTGCCAGAGTGTTCCACCAGGTTGGGGCCAGAACTGAAAAAGCCCTGGCCCTGGTTGACACCAGTCTGGCAACCTTGTGGCTCGGGATCTCCAGCAGGTTATTATTTGTAGACCTTAAGGTCCTTTGCGGGGCATAATGGGAGAGGCGGTCCTGTAGGATGAACAAGAGGATGAACATGTGAGTGAGAATGGACAGATATGAGGAAATGCCCCTAAAATGAGGAGATTGGTAAGAACGAAGCTGAAAGGCAAAGCCAAGAGGATCAAATCTCCCCATAACGTTTGGGAGTTGTGCTTTTAAACAACTCCCAAATGCCGTGTATACAACAGATCAGGAAAAGTGCCGAAAGGGCCAGGAGGATGCCAAAAGTATATATATATATATATAAAGCGAGAAGCTATTAGACGCAATAAGGCTTCCTAAAAAAATAGAAGTTTTGTCCAAATTAGAGGAAATCTCACTTGGATGAGAATGAAGATGTGTAAATGAGAACAAAGTCTGTGCCCTCCTGTATCCGTGCAGAGTTTTAAGGGGAAATCCACAAAAAAAAAAAAATTTAAAAAAAATCCTTTAAAATCCAGACAGATTTCAGTGTTCTGTTGCTCTTGGAATAATTATATGGGAACCACAGCATGTGCCCAGTACCCATCGCTTCAGGGGAACGGAACATTATTTTTAAGTGTGGCAGGCAGAGATGCACACACTATCTACTTCAGGTGGCTGCTTATAGTAAAAGGAAGAGAGCCCGTTCAAAGATAAGAGTCCTCAGCCAGGCCCTCAGCCACCACGTAAGTACTATGAGTTAGAGATGCTCTCATACTCAGCTATTTTGTCATGGGAACTGGACAGAGTGTGGATTCTTAAGTGGTCCCACACCTGATCCACATTAGGGAGGGGTGAATATACCAATTTTTGTTTCTCATTTTTCTTAACTTCAGTCCTCCACATTTCCACATCTGTTCATGTATTGCGTGTGTTTAAAAAAACTCCACATGAAAATTCACCTGCATTTTAGTGCGAATGGGCCTTAATAGACACATTTTCGCATGCAATTTTGCCAAAGATACACATTTTTGCAAAGCAATTCCCCCTAATGTAATGCATTTTTGCATCTTCACCAGTGCACATATTTATATGCATGCTTTATTCCAGTATGTGCATGTTTGTACACGTTGCTTCGCAAGGGAGGTGAACCCCCAAATTTGGAGAAGTGAATTTTGAAGGATGGATGTTTTGGTTTGTGCATTGTTTCAGAAAGTGCAAACGAGCTCGGATCTCCTTCAAATGCAAACTAAATCAAATGTCTTCCCCATCCCTAATCCACACCTAAGCCTGGGAGGCACAGATGGGAGAAGTCCACTTTGAAATCCACATTCCCTAGACTTCTCCATTCCCTGTAGCCCGATGCCCTGAGATGCCCAGAGGCGAAAATCTGTACGAGAGTTCTTCCATAATTAATATTCATAGTTGTGCAGAGGACCTGGAATGGTTGACCAAAATGTTATCTTTTGCAATTACCTTTTCCCCTTCCTTGAGGGTTGGCATTTGTCTTAGTTGACTGGGAATCAAAAGACCACAGCAACATTAATGTAAGTGGGGGTGTCGGTGACATCTGCATGCACCATTAATAGGGAATAAGGCTAGCCTACTGCGGGCCCCCATATGGGTTCATTCAATGCGTGAGAGGCTTCTGAGCTCCACAAATGGGACAGCCATGTGGCTGGATTATGGCTTGGAATGTGCCTAGGGTTGCCATATTCCCCAAAGTGAATATGGATTTTTAAAGCTTTTGCTTTTTTAAAAAAATGACCTTACTTGCCTACCCAGATGCATGGCAGCCCTAAATGTGCCAGCAGTGCTTGATCCACAATTGAAGGATACGTAAAGAAAGAACAGACCAGGGATGAGACTTTTAGCTTTCTTTAGGGGTCCTGCATAAGTTGAGCTCTGACTGATCTTGATCCAGGGCGATGCCTTCATACAATCTGGCTGGGTCACATCGAAATGAAGGACTTTGCCCAGGGGGAGCTGAGACTGGTCGTTGGTCATTTCTTTTGCCCGCATCCTTCTCTCTCCTGATACCTCTTCCAACACTGACACAGTTTCCTTACTCTCTCTGTAAACTGTCTGATGAAACAGACTTATGCCATTCCCCCCGGGGCATTATTATGCTGAATAACAGATCTCATTACAGAAAAGCTTTGCTCGTAATCAACCAAAGATTCCTGTTGGGTTATTTTCCCCTCCTCCCTCTTTCCTCCTAGCAATATCCTAAATTACTTCATGTATTTTGGTGCCTACACCTTGAATTCTGCTGACATAGACTCTTATGTGTTGCCCCCCCTCCCCTTGTGAAACTTCCCTTCTGTTAAAAGTGAGGTCACAGGTAAAATGTGGCATGGCTAAAGAGGGAAGGACCAGAGGAGCCTGGGGAATATCAGAGGGGGATGAAAATAATAGGGAACAACATTGTAGAAATATTTTTGCAGCAGCAGCTTGAGGAGAGCAAGAATGAAGAGAGGTGGTGGCGAAGGGTAGGAATGGATGGGGTTGCGAATAAGGGGTTCCTTGACGCTCAAGTTTTCTTTCCGTTGCTGAAATCCAATGATCCTTTTGCTAGCTCCCCCCCAAAAGAAACATGTAAATGGCCCATAATGACAATGAAATAATTAGAGACTTCTCTTGCCTTTCTCCCTCACCCCACTTATTAGCTAAGGTTGACACAGAATAGGTGTCTGTGACGGAAAGGAAGGAATGGCGGTGGTTTGAGGGAGAGTGAAAGGCAATGCTGAGAGCCAAACTGCAGGTTACCATGCACTTCAACATTTCTCCAATGAAAATAGGGACGTTCTATTCCACAATAATAATCACTCTCTTATTTATACCCTGCCGCGGGTGGCGCTGTGGGTTAAACCACAGAGCCTAGGGCTTGCTGATCAGAAGGTCGGCGGTTCAAATCCCCGCGACAGGATGAGCTCCCGTTGCTTGGTCCCTGCTCCTGCCAACCTAGCAGTTCGAAAGCACGTCAAAGTGCAAGTAGATAAATAGGTACCACTCCAGCAGGAAGGTAAACGACATTTCCGTGCGCTGCTCTGGTTCGCCAGAAGCGGCTTAGTCATGCTGGCCACATGACCCGGAAGCTGTACGCCGGCTCCCTCGGCCAATAAAGCGAGATGAGTGCCGCAACCCCAGAGTCGTCCACGACTGGACCTAATGATCAGGGGTCCCTTTACCCTTTATTTACCGGTATACCCTGGCGATATGACTGGCTTGCCCCAGCCACTTTGGGCGACTTGTAACATACATAAAAACATCCTATACAGGGGTGCCTTCAGATGTCTTCTATAGGTTGTAAATAAACAACTATCTGACTTTCAGAAGACATCCATGTTTAGGGAAGTTTTTAATGTTTGAAGTTTTATTCTGTTTTTAATGTTCTGTTTAAAGCCACCCAGAGTGGCTGGGGAAACACAGCCAGATGGGTGGGGTAGAAATTGTTGTTCTTGTTGTTGTTTGTTGTTGTTGTCCTTGTCTCAGGGGCCACATAACTCCATACCCTCCAACATTTCTCCAATGATAATACGGATGTCCTAAGGAAAAGCAGGACATTCTGGGATCAAATCAGAAGCCAGAAGGGTATTTGTAAATCTGGGACTGTTCCTGGAAAATAGGGACCCTTGGAGGGTCTGGGTAACGCTGAGTGCTTAGCACCGTGGTCTCCAACCCTTTTTGGACCAGCGGACACATTTAGACTTTTGAGAGGACACTGTGGGTGCCGGTCACAAAGTGGTAGCCATGGGGATGTGTCTTAGCCCAAAATGGCTGCTGTGGGGTGCATGTGTTATAAAGGCTGCTACAGTTTAAAAGACAGGAAAGGAGACAGGACCACAAAATGAAGCAGGAAGCCCCTCCCCATCACCTGCCTCATCAGAGATGCCCTACATCAGCCATGTACGCTCACAGAAAAAAAAGCTCTCTGCGCCTCTCCAGAATACAGTGGAGGTTGATTGTCGAATCCTGACTTCAAATGAAATGTGGCAGGGAAAATAAGTCCTGTTTTGTTGCCTGAGGCAAAACATTAACATGCTGCCCTGCCCTGCTGCCGCAGCTGCACCACCTCTGCTGAAGCCTTCCTTCCCTGACTTGTGCCCGCAAAGCAGTGGCGAGTTCCGGTGAGACCTCCAGCGAGATCTTGCGAAATCTCGTGGAGTGCACAAGATCTCTCGAGATTCCGGTGTGAGATGTTGCCGGAGGTCGCTGCCACTGCTTCTCTGTCAGTGGCAGAGGTAGCAGTGTGTGTGGGGGGTGGGTGGGGGTGCTGCCTTATGGACTTCTGTCGCCCTAAACAGCTGCTTCAACCCTCATCAGCAGGCTGGTCCTGAAATGTGGGCACATTTAAGGGGGCATGTTCAGTGTGGGGAAGGCTGAGCCAGTGCAAACAGGAACAGAGCAGGAAGAGCTAAACATCTTTTGTGTATTGTTTATTCTGGAGGGATTATTTACCAAGACATTTTGCAGGCACCATAGGAGGTACATTGGAGCACATTGGTG
Source organism: Darevskia mixta (assembly GCA_034641385.1). Taxonomy (NCBI): domain Eukaryota; kingdom Metazoa; phylum Chordata; class Lepidosauria; order Squamata; family Lacertidae; genus Darevskia; species Darevskia mixta. The sequence goes on along the minus strand of JAWWNH010000091.1, from coordinate 8,452,286 downwards.
CTCATGGGCAACACATTGGTGACGTCAGCTGAGTTTTTTCTCTCCTAAGGCTCATAGAAAACCTAGATGTATGGGTATATTTTCTGAACTGGAGCTGGGGCATGGGTGTAGCCAGGATTTATGTTGGGATGTGTGTGGCAGGACAACCACCTGCCAATCTCTGTCTAGCTCTGTCTAGCAGATTCAGAATGAAATGTCTCAACAACAGTTGTTTTAAATTACTTTCTTTCGACCCTGAGTGCTTAGAAAAATCTGTCAAAATCTGTCAAAATCTTCCTACAATTTCTACTTTTAGTTAAGTATTTTTGTTTATTGATTCAGTGGGGGGGGGAAGCTGCCCCCTGCCCCCCTGGCTATGCCCATGAGCTGATGAAAGAAGAGATAAGTCTCTTTTTCCTCCACACACTGTTTCCCCCAGTAACAACCACACTGCAATTGCGCCTGTAATTAATTAACTAATTAACCAAAGAGAAACAAAAGAGACAGCTTCAGTGTAGCATGTAGTTTGGCCCCCAAATATGGAAGGAGATGAGTTTGGGCCTTAGAGGCTGTCTGTCTCCATGGAGATCCAGTGTGGGAGCATTGGGCTTCGTGCCTCCGCCTACGCTCAACCTGTGTATTTGTAAATAAACACCAAGATGACAAAACACCAAAAGGAAAGTAAGAGGCACCATGGTAGGAGTTTATAAAATGTACGACATGGAGAAAGTGGCTAGAGAAAATGGGTTCCCCTCCCTCTCTCATAACACTAGAACCCTTGGAGAACCAAGGAATGTTGGAAGAATAAAAGAAAGTACTTCTTCACACAATGCATAATGGAACTCCTAGGGACGCGGGTGGCGCTGTGGTCTAAACCACTGAGCCTCTTGGGCTTGCCAATCAGAAGGTTGGCGGTTCGAATCCCCGCGATGGGATGAGCTCCTGTTGCTCTGTCCCAGCTCCTGCCATCCTAGCAGTTCAAAACACGTCAGTGCAAGTAGATAAATAGGTACCACTCCAGCGGGAAGGTTAATGGCGTTTCTGTCCGCTCTGGTTTCCGTCACAGTGTTCCGTTGCGCCAGAAGCGGTTTAGTCATGCCAGCCACATGACCTGGAAAGCTGTCTGTGGACAAACGGCGGCTCCCTCAGCCTGAAAGTGAGATGAGCGCCGCAACCCCGTAGTCGCCTTTGACTGGACTTAACCATCCAGGGGTCCTTTACCTTTTGCTTTTTTTTAATGGAACTCCTGCATAAGGCAGTGATGGGCACAAACATAGATGGCTTTAAAAGAGGCTTAGTCAAATTTACCGATAGATGGCTACTAGCCATGATGACTCTGCTCTGCCTCCATAGCTGAAGACAGCAGTTCTTCTGAATACCAGTTGATGGAAACCACAGGCGAGGAAATAGCTCTACTGCTCCAATCCTGCCTGTGGGTTTCCCAAAGGCAGCTGGTTGGCCACTGTGAGAACAGGATGCTGGTCTAGATGGGCCATTGGCCTGATCCAGTAGGCCAGGGGTCAACAACCTTTTTCAGCTGTGGGCCAGTCCACCGTCCCTCAGACCATGTGGTGGGCCAGACTTTTTTTTGTGTGTGGTGGTGGTGGTGGTGGTGGTGGTGGTGGTGGTGGAATGAACGAATTCCTATGCCCCACAAATAACCTAGAGATGCATTTTAAATAAAAGGACACATTCTACTCATGTAAAAACACGCTGATTCCTGGACTGTCTGAGGGCCGGATTGAGAAGGCGATTGGGCTGCATCTGGCCTACGGGCCTTAGGTTGCCTATCCCTGCAGTAGGTGCTTCTTATGTTAGTATTTTATTTATTAAATTTGTATATCCGCAGGCCTCAGGGGTCGTTGCAACATAAAATCACAATATACATAATAAAAGTAAAAACATGAACAACCCAATAAACCCCCCCCCCCACACACACATTTTAAAAGGGCATTGGATGTCTATCAGCAAAAGGCCTGGTTAAAGAGGGGGGAGTTCAGGTCAGGCTTCCCAGCAACCTTTTCCTGTGGCGAACAGAAGGCTGGTGGCATATGGTGCATTTGCAAAAAATACTAAATAAATAAATGTTTATTTACAAATGTACCAGCCGAGAAGGAATAGTAGTGCATCGTCTAATATTTGACAGAGGAAATAAGCACCCTGTTTTTATGTTAAGTGAACAAGGGACTCATAGTAAGAGAGTCAGCTTCCGCGGGATATGGCAGCAGGCTCTAAGAACTTTTGAAATATTAACCTAGCCTGTATTTACATTTCCCTACAATGCAGAGTGCACATTTTCACATTTAGAGGTTATAAATGCAAGCATTTTCTTTATCACTGCTGTTTTGCTTCCAGATCGCTAAGGATTGCACAGGTGTCATGATGCCAGTTGCTTAGCACCGGTGAAACAAGAAGGGTGCAGAGGCATAGGAACACAAGGAGCTGCCTTCGACTGGGGCAGACCTTGGTCCATCTGTCCCTGTCTACACTGACTGGCAGGGTTTCAGTCGGGGAATCTTCCGCAGCCCTTCCTGGAGATGCCGGGGATTGAACCTGGGACCTTCTGCATGCAAAGCAGATGTTGTACCCCCAAGCTATGGCCATTCCCCTTCTCTGAGTGTTTCTACCTGAGCTCCCTTCTGGTTGCACTCTACTGGACTTGCCTCTGGTTAACTGTTTCATTGGCAATGGCATCGACTACTGTTGGGACTAACCAAGGTTCCCGCCTTAACCCAGTTTGATGTGATTTCTTGGGGAATTGGTGGCAGGTCTAGGGCTAGTTGGGAAAACCACAACTAGACCAAGGCCCAAGGTATGGCTAAGGGGTGATGGAGGAAGACTTGGGGGCAGGAGAGTGGTGCTCCCATCAGGAAATTGGCTACTTCCCTTGAACCAGAGAGAGAGAGAGAGAGAGAGAGAGAGAGAGAGAGAGAGAGGGAGGGAGGGAGGGAGGGAGGGAGGGAGGGAGAGGTGTCTCCTTGTGGGCAAGACACTGCTGGGAGGAAGATTCTAAAGGAAGCAAGTGAAGGGGTGTTTATAGAGTAGCTGCAGGAAGAGGAGACAAGAGCTCTATGGATTTTCACATTCAGGGATGGAAGCAGATAGTAAGCTGGGGTAGACAGAGGTTGCCCACCCACCTCTGTCTGAGGCCAAAGCTGGTTCCAGGCTTCTCCCCTTCCCCACAACAGCTCTGTTATCATGCCTTTTAAAATTAGGCACAGTTTGTAGGTTAGTCTCAATACTCAGTATATATATAAGCAACTTGTATACATACAGTAGAGTGTATTTCGTGTAAGGGTGTGGGGACTGGAAAAGAGGGACCTTAAATCTCATGGAGCAAGTACTGTATATTCCTGCGTATAAGACAGTGATGGCTAACTTTGACACTCCAGATGTTTTGGAACTACAACTCCCATCATCCCTAGCTAACAGGACCAGTGGTCAGGGATGATGGGAGTTGTAGTCCCAAAACATCTGGAGTGTCAAGGTTAGCCATCACTGGTATAAGACTACTTTTTAACCCAGGAAAATCTTCTCAAAAGTCAGCGGGTCGTCTTATACGCCGGGTCGTATTTCTTATACGGCGAGTATATCCCAAACTCTATATTTTAACTGGAAAAGTTGGGGGTCGTTTTATACGCCCAGTCGTCTTATACGCCAGAATATACAGTAGGTTTCCATTGCGCAAGCAGGCAGACATTGCTGGATGCCATCCATTGAGTTCATAGTCAGAACATATGTAATAATCGGTGCAGCGGCCAGCCAAGGCAAGACAGGACTGCTTGCTTGTTTTGCACCCAGACTCTCTCTAAAAATTTCATGTATTCCTTCCTAAGTCATTATCATGTAATGGTACCAATAGGGTCACAGAGTCTTCACTGTGGTTTTTTGTGTGTGTGTGCACTGCAAGCTGCTCCATCTCCTAAATCCTTCATTTTGGATAGAGACCTAGGGTATCACCAGAATGTGAGCTGCCCAAGAGCATTTCTGTTAGGTCTCTAATCATGTCTCCAACTCCTGGTGCAAAGGATACTCCTCCCCTTTCCCCAGATAAATAGGTGTGTGGGGGGGGGAACCTTTGGTTGTCCAGATGTTGCTACAACTCTCATGAGCCCCAGTGAGCACAGCCAATGGCCAGGGATTATGAGAGCTGTAGTTCCGGAAGGGCAACCATTTCTAACACCTACAAGAAGGTGTGACAGCAGCAGCAGCAGCAGCACCGATCTCTGCCGAATTGTGATAGGGAAAACAAGGTGCATAACTGACTTGTAGAGTTCCTACAGGAGGTGTCCATCTTCAGTCCTTGGGGCCTGTAATTGGGACTGGTACAGAACCAAGAACTGCTGCCAGCCACTGAAAACCCGGGACAGGGAAGCTTGGGCCCTGCAGATGTTGCTAGACTACAACACCCATCATCGCTGACCTTTGGGCCATGCTTCCTGAGGATGACTTGCTGGCTTGGAGTTCAGCAACATCTGGAGGGCCACGAGTTCATTGGCAACCCTGCCATAGGCAATCCTTACCTAGATGGATCCATGATCTATATATAAGGCAACTTCATACATTCCTCCCCATTAAGTTCTCACTTCTATGCAGCTGTTAAAGCCATAAATGCCCCTGTCAGGCTGGGAGCTTTGCAGCCCTAAGCAAATGAGATGATAAACAGCCTCCCCAAATTTCAGGCTTCATTTTTCCTCAGCCTGTTAGCTTTTCTTGCAATTCATGCCTCAGAAAAGACCCACTGAGTTCCAGGTGATTGGAATTGGATGGCTTGGTATGTATATTGTCGGTGCACTTGGACATCTCAAGAGCTGCTCCATCCTAATTAGTTCCCCAGGCTCTTCTTAGGCCTTTGTTTGGGTAAACTGACTCTCAATGCTGTCAAGAAGCCTTGGGGGTCATTATCTACCTGATAAATTGAAAGCTTGCCCAGGTAGGGGATTTCCCCCACAGAGATGTCAAGACTCAATCTGCCGGTTCTTGAACGTTTCCCATCATTTTCCTAGTTTTGTTCTCCAGAATTAGACTTTCCTATCCATGGCTCAGTCCCAAACTACACATTATTCAAAAGGCACATGAATTATGGGAGAGGAAAAGCCATATCTGGTGGGGACAACGAAGAGTGGAAAGGCGGTGCTGGCAATGTGGAACTCGCCATTTCCATATCTGTGTTTCCTTGCTCTAGGTGCTTCAGTGCAGCTTCCCTGGAAATTTTGAATACATAATTCTGTGCATTTAGCTCCCTTAAATATCAATGGCCCCATTGGAAGTACCGGTAGCACTTTGCTGAAAAATTCTCCATTGTTCCCCCCCCCCCCTTCTTTTTAAAACCATTCCACAGAATTGTATGAGAAAAGAAAGTAAATGCAAAAATTGTGCAAGGAGGGGAGAAAATTTCTAGTGGGCTCAGGGTAGTGTGTTTGTGGGTGTGTTTGTGTGTTAACCTTAGAGTCCCAGATGCTGGAAAGCTGATGATAAGGCTTCAGCCTTGTAGGATCTACTTTTTTTTGTTTTTGTTTTACTATAACCCCAATATCCACAAACTGAAGTTTGGTACAAAAGACACCAGCATTAAAGAATTCTGAGCTCATGAATTCATTCTCAGTATAATAATAATAATAATAATAATAATAATAATAATAATAATAATAATAATAATAATTTTTTATTTATACCCCACCCATCTTGCTGGGTTTCCCCAGCCACTCTGGGCGGCTTTCAACAGAACATTAAAATAAAATAATCTATTAAACATTAAAAGCCTCCCTAAACAGGGCTGCCTTCAGATGTCTTCTAAAGGTCTGGTAGTTGTTGTTCTCTTTGACATCTGAAGGGAGGGCGTTCCACAGGGCAGGTGCCACTACCGAGAAGGCCCTCTGCCTGGTTCCCTGTAACTTGGCTTTGCATATTGAGGGAACTGCCAGAAGGCCCTCGGAGCTGGACCTCAGTGTCCGGGCTGAACGATGGGGGTGGAGACGCTCCTTCAGGTATACTGGATCGAAGCCATTTAGGGCTTTAAAGGTCAGCACCAACACTTTGAATTGTGCTCGGAAACGTACTGAGAGCCAGTGTAGGTCTTTCAAGACCGGTGTTATGTGGTCTCGGCGGCCGCTCCCAGTCACCAGTCTAGCTGCCGCATTCTGGATTAGTTGTAGTTTCCGGGTCACCTTCAAAGGTAGCCCCACGTAGAGCGCATTGCAGTAATCCAAGCGAGAGATAACTAGAGCATGCACCACTCTGGCGAGACAGGTAGGGTCTCAGCCTGCATACCAGATGGAGCTGGTAGACTGCTGCCCTGGATACAGAATTAACCTGCGCCTCCATGGACAGCTGTGAGTCCAGAATGACTTCCAGGCTGCACACCTGGTCCTTCAGGGGCACAGTTACCCCATTCAGGACCAGGGAGTCCTCCACACCTGCCCGCCTCCTGTCCCCCAAAAACAGTACTTCTGTCTTGTCAGGATTCAACCTCAATCTGTTAGTATAAGAATGGAAAGGAGTTAGTTCCCAGTTCTGGTTACGCAAGCATCTTCATTTCAGCAGCATGTTGAGAGGGAGGACTAATTTAGTTAGGGAGCAATCCTAAGTATGCGAAGACACATAAAGTATGCCAGATCCAAATTCTTCTCAGGAGAGGGGCTATTGCTGGCTGAGTTGACCTCAGCCTGAGGGGGAAAACAAGGCTTACACCACCGCTTTTGTGTCAGGTCCTGCCCTTCTTCCCAGAACTCCCGTTTTTCAGGGCTTACAGCAGCGTAAGTCCTGCCAGGCTTGGTTCAGCTGTCTGGACCTCATCAGCTGACCCAGGATAGGGAAATTATGCCAACATGTCTCTGTCTAAGGCAGGGTTGGGGAATGATGCCAGCATAGCCTGGTTTAGCCAGGAATCAGCCAGTTGTGCTGGGGATCTGCCACTTCCCAACTTGCTCATCCCAGCAGAACTAGGGTTAGGACTGTGCTTTATTTCTATGCCACCTTCCAGCCACAAAGTAGCTCACAAAAGACAAATCAAAATTCAAGCCATAAAATGCAATTTACAAAAAAAAAAAAAGACAACAAAATCCCAACAACATATTTAAGAAAAGCAAGACCAAAAGTAGTTAAAAGCCAAATATTTCTATCCAGTTTGTAGGGTTTAGGGGAATCAGAAATCTTTGCCAATCATCTAGAGTTCTCTATCTACCGGTACCTCTTGTCTACTGTAGGCAGTGCTGAATAGGGTTGTAAGAAGGCATCAGTGTGGTATAGTGGTTAAGAGCGGTAGACTCGTAATCTGGTGAACTGGGTTCGTGTCTCCGCTCCTCCACATGCAGCTGCTGGGTGACCTTGGGCTAGTCACACTTCTCTGAAGTCTCTCAGCCCCACTTACCTCACAGAGTGTTTGTTGTGGGGGAGGAAGGGAAAGGAGAATGTGAGCCGCTTTGAGACTCCTTCGGGTAGTGATAAAGTGGGATATCAAATCTAAACTCTTCTTCTTCATCATCAGTTTCTGTCCTGACCTGTGTTCATTGCATGCAGTGCTCTTTCCATTCTGCTGCAGTTCGACTTCTGACAAGATCCACATTCTTAGCCTTGCCCTCCACTGTGGCAGAATTTTGCGTAAATAATTATGCAGTCGGTACGCACGCAATTCATTTCAATGCAATAGAAACACGATGCAAATGGGGGTGGGGGGGGGACCTCATCAGTTGCATATCGTTTGCAGTCTGAAACCAAGAACAGCAACAGATACCAGTTGTACTTACTGAACTGATTTCTTTTCCAGACATGGGACAAATAAGCATTGACAATTTCTGCTCCTGTTTCAGTTTCACTTGGAATTCTCCAATACCCCTACTGCTGAGCTAGATGAACCCATGCTCTGATTCAGAATAAGGAGCTCCCTATGTCCCCAAATGAGAATTTGATCCACGTATTCTGGTGCTCTCTATGCTGGCTGCCATCAATTCACTCAAGTCTCATGCAGAGGGGTGTTTTCCAGCCCTGTTGAGATGCCAGGGAGGCACGGGAATCCTTGTTGAAGAAGAATACATTGAGTTCATGCACAAACACCATTACTAGGACTAGTACTAATACTACTGTCTGCTACATTCTGCTCTCACGACTAAAACTCATGCTGAAGATGAGATTGTCTGGCTCCTCCCCTTTTTATATGTGCCTCGTGCTGTTGTCCCAATTTCTCATCAATGAGTCATTTCCTCTCTTAGGATGTAAAGAGCCTGATTAATTATCTTAAACAGTAATTTATGATTAAAAGGCACATTGTGTGCTCTTCCACCTACCATAAATTATGTAAAATGTGCATCAGGACCCGACAATTTTCCTATTCTTTATTAATAGGGCTGTCTAGGAGCAGAATTAATGATACTTTTCACCAAACACACACACATAATTTTGGAGGAGTTGGGATCTAAATCTTTTTTTAAAAAAAAATAATCCAGCATTTTGTATGTGAGCCCAGCCCAATGAGGGTTGAGTCTCCTTATTGTGGTTGCCTTCTGTTGTGGACCCCGCTTTTCCCTGTGAGCCACTCCGTTACGAATAAATGTTTTTTATTCAGGTGCGCCGGTTATATCTATAACCCCTCACACTCTGCCCTCCGCGGTTCGCCTTTAGACCGATCTCCCTTATATCTCTGGGGATCCCCGTAACGTGAGTGCTCCTGTCCAGCTGGCGTGACCAGTTATAACTTCTGCTCTGGGCTACTGTGATGAAAAACCTCCTTTTGCCTACAGCCCTGGGTTTCTTTTACATTGAAACCCCCACTGTATCAGCTGCCTAGCCACCGCTAGCAACTCTGTGGCATTCAAGGCTTCCACCCTCTAGCCCCTTAGTGTGACTCTAGGACACAAACTATCTCCAGTTTTGTCCCCTCCCTGAGTTCACTATATTGAGCTTCTTTATAACACGCTGGACTTTACAGATGACGATACTTCTTGGCTTAAATGAGAACAAGACTTTATTGTTTAACAAGCATAACGGTTTCAGTATATTGTATATGGTTTCATTTCAGCTTAGATCTTAGTTTCTCAAACATCAATAAACCTACCCAAAAACCTCCCTCAGACTACTCTAACTCCTCCCTCTCCAGATCCTCTCTCTAACTCCCTTCACCAACCCACTCCAACTCAACTCCCCCCCAAACCAACTGCCGTTCTCCCCTTTTAAACCTCCCAAGGTTCCGCCTCCTTGGAGCGAACTGCCATTTCAGAAGGTTCTGCAACTTAACCCTTCAATAGCTGGGGTAAACTCAACATTCTATCAGCCAGCAGGGCTAGTTCGTTACACCTTCCCTATCCAGTCTTGAGTCTCTACACGAAACACACAGGGCTGTTCTCTGTAAAGCAGGACACAGGACCACCCCAACCTCTGTCTTTAGCAGCAGTATTCCACTGCATGCATTTTCAATAAAAAACGTTTTTTATCGTACCCTTCAGCAAACGTTTCCATGGTGGTTCATAATAATAATAATAATAATAATAATAATAATAATAATAATAATATGAACATCCTACAATTAACATTTGACGATGCCAGGAAAAATATGAACATCATCGAAAGAAGAAAATAACAGGAAATGCAGCAATAAAAGGAGAGAAATGGCAAGAGTAAAAATAACTATCCATTAAAAGCTTTGAGAGAATGAAATTGTGTTCACCTGGTGCTGAATAGCTAGCAAAGCATAGATATCAGCTGAGGGTTTCTTTGTGGGGGTGGGAGAGATTGCACAGCTGTGGCTCTCAGATATAGGCCTCTGCCAGAGGTTTAAATGCCGGTAATATATTGAAAGGTTTTTTTTAAAATAAAAAAGTATATATGATGATGAATAGTTACCCTTCGGATATGCGTGAAATGGAAGCAAGGTCCATTTCAGTTGACTGGACTACCAAGTAAATATGGTTATGCCTGAAGGGTAAGGAGGCAGCTAATACTCTCTACCGGACGGTACATTGAAGAGGTTGTGGTGTAGTGGTTAAGGGTGGTAGACTTGTAATCTGGTGAACCGGGTTCGCTTCTCCGCTCCTCCACATGCAGCTGCTGGGTGACCTTAGGCTAGTTACACTTCTCTGAAGTCTCTCAGCCCCACTCACCTCACAGAGGGTTTGTTGTGGGGAAGGGGAAGGAGAATGTTAGCCGCTTTGAGACTCCCTAGGGTAGTGATAAAGCGGGATATCAAATCCAAACTCTTCTTCTTCTTCTCTTCATCTTGATTGTTACTAGAGCTACATTAACACAATATGCCGTAGCTGGGGCTGAATTCACAATTTTTGGCATTTGGCATTTGTTTTTGATGCTAATCTTTTGGTTGGCTGGGACAAGGATACTTTCCTCTTTCTTTGATGGCTGTGGATGACCGCTTTTTAGCATTACATTTTTGATTTGCCACTTGTTGTAATTTTTGTATTACAAAAAAACTTGTAGGTCACTTTGACACTCTTTTTCGTTTAGGAAAGCAGCAAATGAGAAAACAGATAAAAAGTGTTTTTCTTTGGGGAGGGGAGGAAGCGTTTCAGAATTTTAGCCCCCTTCTACCCTCTCCTCCCGTTTTCTGGACTCCTCTTTCCCCCACAATGCCTTCCAATACAAAATGGAGATACAACACAGCAGGAGATTTGCTGTTTCTTGTGGTGGCAATGAAGGCAGGCAGGCAGGGAGGTGTGATGCTGCTTCACCGCCTAATAGTGAATTTCCTCCAGAGGTGGATTTAGGGTAGCACATCTGGTTCCCCCGCACTGGGTGCCGAGCCGAGTGGGGTGCCACAGGGCATCGCAACTTTGAGGTAGTGCAGAATGGAAGGCAAGAGGTGCGGGGTGGGGTGGGGTGTTTCCAGATTTTGGCATTGCACAGGGCACAGCTGAAATTTGAAAAAAGTCCGCCCCTGTTCCCACTCCCAAGAAACTGTTGTAATGTTTGTGGGACATCCATTCCTTGATCCAGGCCAGGATTCCATAATGCCCTGAGCTAACTACACGGGACTTGCAGTAAAGGTAAAGGTAAAGGGACCCCTGACCATTAGGTCCAGTCGCGGACGACTCTGGGGTTGCGGCGCTCATCTCGCTTTAGTGCCCGAGGGAGCCGGTGTACAGCTTCTGGGTCATGTGGCCAGCATGACTAAGCCACTTCTGGCGAACCAGAGCAGCACACGGAAACGCCGTTTACCTTCCCGCCGCAGCGGTACCTATTTATCTACTTGCACTTTTACCTATTTATCTACTTGCACTTTGACGTGCTTTCGAACTGCTAGGTTGGCAGGAGCAGGGACCGAGCAACGGGAGCTCACCCCGCCGTGGGGATTCGAACCATCGACCTTCTGATCAGCAAGCTCTAGGCTCAGGGCTACATGGGACTTGCAGTAGGCAAGGGGAAAAGGAGTTCTCCAAGGGAGAATCCTAGTCTGCAGGCAGCTGCAAACATGGAAGGAACCTGTTCGTCCAATAAGCATATTCTGAGTTCTTACTTTTAAGTGTCCTAGGCCTTTGCACCCAGCAGCTCCTTAGAGAATATTCAGCAATATGCTCCTTTCAGATGTTAATAGAGTGGATAATTTGAACTGGCCATTCTGCTGTCCTTCAGCTCTTTTTCTGCCTGCCTGCTTAGTGTTTCTGCTTTTATAACAGGAGGGGAGGCAGGAAGAGGAGTTGGTTGGCCTGGAAAACAGGAGAGTTCAAACTGTTGGCCAAAGTAGGAAAATTGTTGCATGTGTTAATCTTCCTGGAGGTGTGCACATTGTTATTGTTCTGTGTTAACAGCCATTGTTGGGTACAGGTAGATTTTGGTTCATTTTTTAACTGCATTTTTCCAAAGCAGCTGTGCTGAAAGGATGACCGGGCTTTGTGTAACATCCCTTATTGCACAAGCCAGGGACTTTGCCCGTTGAATGAATGCGAGCCGTGAAAATTAGTATCCTTATAGACGTTGCTCCACAGCCAAAGCTACCTTTCTAAGGATTTGTCGATTCAGATGCAAGGTATCTGTCAGGCCTTTTCTGGAAGTGGGAACCAATTTAACCACAGATATACATTATAAAAGCATTCCTGCTGGTTTCATTGTTAAGGCTGGTGCGGCAGGCTGATTGTCGGGGGCGAGGGAAATGACTGCTTGAAAAGTGCCCCTTATAGATGCAGTAATATGGCCATATTAGACGTGGAACAATATGGTTCCACAGGGCCAGCCGCCAAGCGAATTACATCCTTCCATGTTGCTTTGGAACCACACAGCTGCCTTCCAGCTTCTTCTGTACAAAAGAAGAAGTTGCTAACGCTACAAACTTTGCTCGGTTTAATAAGATGCCAGGTGAACTACTTCATTTGTATGGATACAGGGGGAGACAGAATTATACTTGACATGCCAGTATATGTAGCAAAACTCTGATGGCCACATCTCTTAGGAAGTTAGGAAGCTGCAGTGTACTGATAGACATTGAAACATCCAACATTGTATTATCTACACCAGGGTTTCCCAAACTTGGGTCTCCATCAGTTTTTGGACTACAGTTCCCATCAGCCCTGACCACTGGTCCTGCTAGCTAGGGATGATGCGAGTTGTAGTCCAAAACCAGCTGGAGGCCCAAGTTTGGGAAACACTTTTCTACATTGACAAAAAGCAGCTGACAGATAGAACCTTCCCCCAGCCCTGCTTAGAGATGCTGGAGATTGAACCTGGGATCAGAAGTAGGGTCGCTGAAGAGTGGGGCAAATTTTTGGGTTATCTAAAAAAGAGGTGTGACCTGAACAGGCTACATGCTCTGCAATAGCTCTTGCAGAAAATTGTTACCTAGTGAAAAACTTAATTTTTAAGCAAAATAAATACCAATCAAATGGATCTTTAACAATTAGTTTCAGAGCTTAAAAAAAGGAAAACAATAACAACAGGAATATGGTAATTGGAATTGGAATATTATATTACCGTATATATGAGTTATCATGTGATGCAATGGAGTGCTAGTTGAGGGAAGTCAATTTAGATACAAAATCTACACAAAATTAAGTATGAAAAAAATACGTATCAGTTGGTTTGTTTATAGACTATTATTTAGCTGCTGGAGATAAATAATCCAATGTATTATGAATAAATCTGTGTAGACATGCATAATAATTTTTATTTATGTATTTATGTATACATTTATGTATTTTTGTGTTTGTTAGTTTTTGCCCTTTTTTCTTTTGTGATCTCTTTTCTTTCTCTTTGTAAAATGAAAAATGAATAAACAGAAATTGAAAAAGAAGAAGAAGAGAGATTGAACCTGGGATCTTTTGTAAAGCATGTACTCTACCACTGAGCCACAAACCAGTAGTGGTCAGTGGGGAAGGTTGGCATTGCTTACCTGTTTTCCCATCACTGGTGTCTCTAAGGTTGACCAGGAGAGGGTGAGGCAGCAGCAAGGTTGGTGCAGTGCACACACACGGGCAGAGCCATTCTGGTGCTCCTGGCATTGCGTTTGCACCATGCCAACCTCCCTAAAGTATGTGTGTGTCTCACTGGGTACCGGGGGACAACTTCAAGGGCACCATTTCACCCATGGGTTCCATGTTAGCAACCCCTGAGGCACAATTGCTACTAGCTGCCTTACAAATTTAAGAGACAAGGATGCAAATTTTATATAATAACGCTGGACCATTTGTTCAGCTTCGCTCATTCTGGACTATACCCACGATGGCAGACAAGCTTATGAGAGAGGGTCGATAGGTTCCTCACCGAAGACCAACAGATTCCAATCAAGGCAGAGAGACTGGAAGTGAAACCAGGATCCTCCTGCCAAGTCAGATTAGACAGACGTTTTAAAATGGGTATGTGAGCTATTTTCTCAGTGCAGAGAGGGTGAGGGCCAAATGGTTTGCATAAGTTTAAACTCACCCAACAATTGAAGACTGTGAAATGCTCTCTCTTTGGCAGGAAGAGCAACAAAGTGGGAATGATTGAAACGCTAAAATAGAATCATAGGTGCAATCAACATCTCTTTCTGTGCAATGGTCCCACATTTTTTAAAAAATGCAATCTGAATTATTAACTATGTGGTATACATTTCAGCAGCATTTACCACCCTGCCCAAATATTTTCATATGATGCCTGTTGCCAGTCAATAGTGCTAATATTAAAATGGGTTTAACAGTCATGGCTGCTTACCTTCTAAAGGGACCCTGGGAAATGATGGTTTGGTGGGAGAACTTGCAAGAGAACTTGGTTAGGACTACTTTGCAACCTTGCAGGATTCTCAGTACATCTAGGAAGGAAACTGTGCCAGTTATTCCAAGTTAGATTCATAATGCAGACATAATGGATGGCTTTGAAAGTGGATTGGACAAGTTAGTGGAGGATTAGGCTTTCAGCAGCTACTTGTGACAATGACTGGGGGTCGCAAGTAGTGTTGGCGTGCTTATGCCCTGTTTGTAGGCTTCCCATGGGCATCTGGTTGGCCGCTTTGGAAACACGAGTCTGGACTATGATGGACCTTTGGTCTGATCCAGCTGAGCTCTTTGGTCTGATCCAGCTGAGCTCTTCATAGGTCATTATGTTCTTATTCTGCCTGTGACTGCAAAATGCAGCTGGTAAGAAAATAGGTTGTTGTTGTTTAGTCGTTTAGTCGTGTCCGACTCTTCATGACCCCATGAACCAGAGCAGGCCAGAAAATATAGCAAACTGTGTTTACATAATACGTCTGTGGAAGTGAAGAGGCTAAGAAGGGATGATGAAGGGTTTGTTATGCAACAACTCGTGAACTTTTCAATATGATTCAGACCTTCTAAATAAAGTACCAGGCAGACTATTCTATCCAACATAACTGATTGGGTACTACCAAAATGCCCACTAAAGTGTGGAAATGTGTGTGTTCATTATTAAACTTACTTACCTTGGAGTAAGTCACTGCTTTCAAGTAGTAGACAGAAGGCATAGAATTTACAGTTGCCCCTAAATGTATAGAATTGCATCCTCAGTGACCACTTGGACTCCCGATTCTTTGCTCTGAGGTCGGCTGAAGCATGGAGGTCTTTACACTTCCAGTTTTGTTGGTTGATATGTGTATACATAGGTCTGATATTAGGCTGGGGATTTGTACGATAGTGGCTAAGGTCACAGAACCACCGATGTCTCGGGATGCTTGATGAATTCATTATTTGGGAATTCCATTATAAACCCATCCGATCCTACCTTCTGGACAGACTGGTGTGTAATTATCCACTGGATTTTGCTCGGGGGAAAGTATTGAAATTGATTATGCGCCAAAAATATCATCATCTCTCATATCACCGCCCCTCCCCACCAGGCTATTCTCCATCGATGAATGAGAAAAGAAGTAGAGTATACTGGAGTTAAACCTGCCCCTCCCAAATCCAGATTCTGATATGAGGGGCAATTGTTGTCCCATTTCAACTGTGCACCAGATTGAAGCCTGCCCCCCCGTGTCCTACCGTATAGAACTTTGGAACTATGGTAATCAAAGCAACTGTCCTGTATCAGACCCATGTATCCAAGGGCATCTCTATTCTTAAATCTGTTATTTGGTTGTGTTTGAAGACCAATCTGCACCATATGTTTAAAGCAGTCTCATACCACTTTAAACAGTCATGCCCCCCCAATAAAAAAATAAAAATCCTGGGAACCATAGTTTGTTAAGGGTTCTTCTGGGAATTGTTAAAAGGCTGCCCTGTTCCCGTCATGTAGCAGCAGTTCCCAGAGTGGTTGAAAAATCAATTCCTCTTCCTAAAGAGCTCTAAGAATGGCAGCTCTGAGAGGAGCTCAGCACCATTAATGAAGTATAGTTCCCAGGATTCTTTGGGAGAAACCATGACTTTTTTAAGTGGTATGGTTCTGCTTTAAATGTATAGTGCAGCTGCAAACTCAGTGATAGAATCTTGAAAACTTAAAGGAACAATATCTTGTATGTGGAAAGTTGCTGTCTGAACTATGCGTTACTAGATAATGGGACTTCTTACAGCACCCTCACTATGGAACTCCCAGCCTACAATGGTTTAGTTCAGATGCTGGTTGAAACCATGCCTGTTTTTCCTGGCTTTTGCATCTCTGTAAGAATTTCAGCTAACTGACTGGTTTGTTTTCTGTATTCACAATTCACATGGTTGTGTGGTCTGTTTCTTCTTTTTCTGCACTAGTTCCCCCCCCCCCCGAATCTTTATTATATTGGTGGGTTTTAATTGTATTTGTTAACCGGACATTTTATGGGATTGTAACATTCTGTTGTGCAAAGAGATCTTCATAAATGAAGAGTGGCATATAAATGAGCAAAGTGAACATCTGTGCGTGGCACCGAGTGTGCAGAACTTCTGTGGCGCATCTGCATAAGTGAGGAAGGCATGGAGGGGGGTGGCTAAAGCATAAATAATAAGGTTTGGCCAATAGAACAAAGATTAAAACTGCCTGCTGTTGCAACGTTCACCACGCTGTACAGGCTCATTTCCCTGTATCGGTCAGTAACCATGGGACATAAACAGGTCTTTTGGAATATTTGGAACTACAGCATAAAAACCCTACCTGACAATTAATACAAGCCAAGTGCTAAGCAGCTTATTGATGTTGCCTAGCTGACTCTTCCTGTAAAAATCATCTCTGCTTCCAAGGCAATTTATTACTCAGACATGTGATATTTACACATCTTTCGAATTCCAAGAATCAAAAAGGCTTTCCAAAATTAAACTTCAGTACATGCCCTCCTTGGGTTTTTTTTAGTGTTTTTTTTTAAAGTTAACTCCAAGCCTTACAGAGAATTTATACTAAGATAGTTACCTGAAGTCCCCCCCCCCACCCCAACACAAATCATGATAGAACCATTGTCACCAGAACATAAGATAGGAAGCCATGGCAGCAGCTCTTCAGAGATTCAGACATTCCTAGCCCTACATGGAGATGCCAGGGGTTGAGCCTGTGATGCTCTACCAATGAGCCACAGTCGGTGATGCTCTACCAATGAGCCACAGCCACTCCCCAATGGAAGAACTAGAAAAGTTGCAAAAAAGGGGGCAAGCAAAATTACTAAGTACTTGTGGGAGGGAAGGCCTTCCATACAAAAAAAAGATTAAAATTGTCAGAGCTTTTTATTGTGGAAAGCAAAGATAACCTGCAGTAGACATGTCTAATCAGAAGCAAGTCCCACTGAGTTCAATGGGATTCCATTCCACGTGTGTACAGGATTGCAGCCTAAGGGGCAACAGGAAGTTGACAATGTTGTGAATGATGTAGAGAAAGTGGGCAGAAAGGCATTTGTATCCCTTGTGTGTAGCACTCAAATTTGGTGTTGTTGTTTGTGTGTTACCCAATGAAACCAAGAGCTATTCTAAAAGGGGGAGTTTGCATGACCTGTCCCCACTGCCCACATGTGGAAAGAACATCCTTAGTGGTAAAGAACTGGTGCATGCCCATAGAGCCCCTTCTGACATCTGTTGAAGGTGTTGAGTGGAGCAGCATGGCACATGGTGGCAGCAAATGGTAGGTTCTGGCTCATACAAGCCTATGCCTCCTTCTTGCATTTTTTTGGCTGGTAGAAGATGTTCTGTAAGCCCCTTTTTACAAGTTAAGAATGAAGTGGTTGAGTGTAGAGGGTTGTCTGCAGTGTTAGTTCTACTTGGAGTAGACCCATTGACATAAATGAGTATGCCTAACTTAGATCCATTAATTTCAGTGGGTCTGCTCTGAATACAACTAACATTGGATCCAACCCAGAGTTCTTGAGATGTACCCCCATCAAGCTGCAGGTGTGGGGAGATGGTTGCATTTTTGAATATGCCCAACCACAAACTCCTTGCGTTTAACGAAACTAGAACGCCAGGGAGAGAGGTTCCATTTAGCCCTCTCTCTGATGTATAACTTGCCACTTTTTACATAGGAGAGCCATTAAAAAACAGGACCCTCAGCTTTTAGTTTGAAGTGCTGAAGTCTAGAGTTCTACCATCTTGATGTGCATTATGTGCAGAGTGGCGCTCACTTGCCTTAGATTCAGGACAAATGAAAGGAAACAGCTTGCATGACTCTGAATTATGATTGAGCTGCAAGATGTGTTGAGGACCACCGGCTTAGTGGGCTTTTAACATCTTAAGACAAATTCAAAGCCACAGGCTATTAACCATGGCAGCTAAATGGAACAGCCATGTAAACAGTAGCAAGACAGCAGATGGTGGATGAGCAGCAAAGCCAGTGTACTTTTCATCCCACGCTACTTGTGAGTTTCCTAAGATGTTGGACCAGATGCCTCATGGCCTCTTCCAGGTAATAAGATTGTCCCTGCATGAGAGCTTACAATTTTAAGGACATGTTATAAAAGGGAAAGGGGTTGAGAAGGAGGAGCTGGGTAGGGGGAGAAGCAAACCCAGGCGCTAGTTCTCACTTTCAAAGTTCTTATAAGTGTGATGGCAGGAAGATAGCTCCAAACAGCTTCTTCATCTTCAGCAAGTGGATGATGTCCCCCTTGCCATGTTGTTTTTCCTGGGAGACAGAGTGGAACAGTCTCCCTATAGCCCTTAAAACCCGATGTAAAGAAACCCAGTAGGATAAATCAACTTTTTACTGTACTTCTAGCATGGATAGCTTGTTCTGTATGGAAGAATGCACTGGACTTAAATTTGTTTGTTTATTGGCCACGGTGTTATTACTTGGATTATGGAACAAAGCTAGAAACCTTTGTAAGCTAGCAACAAATATTTTATTGCCTTTGATTACAAGAGACCTCCGTTATGATTAATCTTATGGTTTGTGCCTCTGCACCCCCTCTTTGTGGCTGGCCACACCCCTTCACTCTTCATTGTGCCCTGAAGTTTAGCCTTGTGGTCACAGTTAAAGCACATTCGGACATCTCTTGCAACCATGAGCACTAGAAAGCTAGTTTAAATTGAATTAAGAGGTGGCTCTCAGGCATTCCACAAGCGCCAGGCTGCATGAACAAGACACTGTCTCAGAGGGAGGTTCCCCACAGCTATTAAAAATATTGTGCATGTGCTTAACATTAAAGCTATTTCCAGGTGAGGAGACCAATTTGCAATTTAGGTAAAGGTAAAGGGACCCCTGACCATTAGGTCCAGTCGCGGACGACTCTGGGGTTGCGGTGCTCATCTCACTTTACTGGCTGTGGGAGCCAGCGTACAGCTTCCAGGTCATGTGGCCAGCATGACTAAGCCGCTTCTGGCGAACCAGAGCAGCGCACGGAAACGGCGTTTACCTTCCCACCGGAGCGGTACCTATTTATCTACTTGCACTTTTGACATGCTTTCGAACTGCTAGGTTGGCAGGAGCAGGGACCGAGCAACGGGAGCTCACCCCATCAAGGGGATCCAAACTGCCGACCTTCTGATCAGCAAGCCCTAGGCTCTGTGGTTTAACCCAATTTACAGAGAAACAAATCTACTTCTGTGTCTCCAAGCTGTTTCTGCGCTTCCATTGTCTGCTCCTGAAAACACCATTGCGACCTCCCCTCCATTGCTGGTAAATGGTGTTGAGATCAACAAATGGAACCCAGTTAGTCTTGTCACGGTCTGATTATTACCAGCTTGTGGTGACACAAAGGCAGGGTTTTCCACTGGTGGCACCAGTGTTGTGGAATGTCCTCCCTGCTGATATCATAGAGAGGCTCCATCCGTGTTGGTGTTCTGCTGACTTTTAGAGATGCACCCTTTTACACTGACATTTCGTTCATCTCTTGACCTGGGCCTCCTGTATTAATTACTGTGTGTTTCAATGGGATTGTTTTCTTTCATATTTTAATTATGGGTGTTTATATCTTTGTACTTAGGATTGTTTTATTGTTTATTTTAATGGTGGATTTTCATATTTTAAGGTTTGGGCCACTGGATTTTAATGTTTTGACATTAAGCAGTTTATAGATTAATAAATAATAACACAGTTTCCATTGTGGAGTCAAATGGACTGGAAGTGTGTGTGTGTGTGTGTGTGTGTGTGTGTGTGTGTGCACATTTGTGTGAGTGGGTGTTTGTGTGGGGGGGTGGGGGGGTGGGGGTGTTCATGTATTTATTTCTTTTAAAAAAATATTTTTTTATTAAATATTTTCTTAGTTTACAAAAGTATGTGCATTGCCTATTTTTTCAGGTTGTGTTTTCTACAGATCAGTAACATTTGTTGTGCAAATGGTTTATTAACATTACAAAGTTATTTGCACAAACGTGTCCTGTACTGCATCTTTATTGGAGCATACTAAATTTAAAATACATGCAGGGCACTGCGATTCCAATATTTCAGGGAAGCTAGACAAACTTTGCACAGAATTATGTTGTCATTGCTGCAAACATTAATCTGTACTGGCCTGCCACAGAATCTTAAGAGCAAAAAGGGTTTTTATCAAATTTCCTGGCACCTTTTAGACCTTGCCTAGGGCTCTGCACACATTGGACTTCCCGATGCATTCAGAATGCTTGGCTGAATGTTGAAGTCGAGACAGTTTGGTCAAAAAGTCTGTAACGTAATGCGAGCATGATTTGTGGCCGATGTCCCCCATTTACACAAACTCAGTCCTAGAATAGCTACTTTTAACCACATTTATTGACTGCGTGGTGTAGAAGACTTTGAAAATGGATGAGTTCATGGAGGATAGCTCTGTCAACAGCTGTTAGCCAAAATGGTGAAATGGAACCTCTCTTTTCAGACGCAGTATATCTCTGCATACCAGGTGCTAGGGACAAATCAGTGAGGGTTGTTGCCATCATAGACACCTGGGGGGTGGGGTCCATTGCTAGGAAGAGTTTGCTAATCAAGTGGTTCCTTGGTCTGATCCAATGGGGCAGTTTTGTTGTTAACCCAGAAGTTCATTTCACCACATTCTTAGGCTGCATGCGCACTATACGCTTAAAGCACATGACTTTCCCCAAAAAGAATCATGGGAACTGTAGTTTATCCCTCACAGAGCTGCAGTCCCCAGTCTCCTTAGCAAACTACAGTTCCCAGAAATCTTTGCGGTAAGTCATGTGCTTTAAATGCATGGTACGTGTGCAGCGAAAGTGTGTCTCTTTGGCATGCGGGCCGGCCCAAGATACTTTGCTGCCTGAGGCAAAGGACAAAGGCAGCACCACCACCCCAAGGCCGACCCGATTGGCAGCTGAATCTTACTTTGACACTGGCGATGGGACTGTGCTTTCCACCACACCTGAAGGCAGCAGGGTAGCTTAGCGAGTGGAGAGCAGATGATGCTGTATTTACAGCTCAGCACCCCAACACCTTGCTCCTCACAAGTGGAGGCTGGTGCTCATGAGGACTTGGGAGGGTGGAAGGCAAGAAGCCCAACAATAGGCGGAGACTGGGCTAATGATTTTGTTGTTCAGTCGTTCAGTCATGTCCGACTCTTCGTGACCCCATGGACCAGAGCACGCCAGGCACGCCTATCCTTCACTGCCTCTCGCAGTTTGGCCAAACTCATGTTAGTAGCTTCGAGAACACTGTCCAACCATCTCATCCTCTGCCGTCCCCTTCTCCTTGTGCCCTCCATCTTTCCCAACATCAGGGTCTTTTCTAGGGAGTCTTCTCTTCTCATGAGGTGGCCAAAGTACTGGAGCCTCAACTTCAGGATCTGTCCTTCTAGTGAGCACGCAGGGCTGATTTCTTTAAGGATGGATAGGTTTGATCTTCTTGCAGTCCATGGGACTCTCAAGAGTCTCCTCCAGCACCATAATTCAAAAGCATCAATTCTTCGGCGATCAGCCTTCTTTATGGTCCAGCTCTCTTTATGGGCCATTAGCTCTATGAGCTAATGATAGGCGGAGCCAACTAATCCTGCTTTTGTTCCCTACGCTCCTCCCTGTTGAGTTCTGCAAAGGCAACACTTAGGCTAAGGAGGAGGAGGCTGACAGCCAGTGCTGCCCCCTAGACTGGTTGTAGGTGAGGAGATAGGCCAGGGTGGGGCAGCTGCGTGGAGACTGATCTTGGTGGGTCAGAGCCTCACTCAACTGCTTGCAGCATCTGCTACTTGAGATTGTCACCTGACTCTGCTAGTGGGATAAGGGATTATGCCAGGCACCCCCAAACTGCGGCCCTCCAGATGTTTTGGCCTACAACTCCCAGGATCCCTAGCTAACAGGACCAGTGGTCAGGGGTGATGGGAATTGTAGTCCAAAACATCTGGAGGGCCGAAGTTTGGGGATGCCTGGATTATGCGAACCCTGTTAGGATGTTGGAGGCAAAGCTCTGTGAGGAAGAGAAGAATTCCTTGCTCTCCCCCACTTTTTCTTTTTTTGGCTGGGTTTCTACATTTACCATCCTCTGGGCAAGCAGAAATTAACAGCTAGGGGTTGGGTGGGGTTTCCTTTTGTTATTGGAATTTTGCAGTTACTGCTAGCTTCCATTTGATCATGGTTATGGATTGCTTTGAAGTCATTTCTGCTCCAGGTAAAGTTATTTTAAGCCTCCCTCCCATTCCCCCCCATCTGTCCTTTATTTTGACTAACCTGTCCTGTATTTTGCCCAACCCAAGGTAGCAACTCTAGTGGTAGGGCTAGCCTGCCACTCCCCCACCTTCCTGCTTATGGTATATTTACACCTTACAAATTCCTGAAGGGACTTAGACCATTGGTCTACCTTGCTAAGTATTGTCTATGCTGGCTAGCCGCAGCTCACCAGGATTTTAGACAGATGTCTCTATCAGCCCTTCCTGGAGATGACAGGGATTGAACCCGGGGCCCTTCTGTTTCTCGAGCACTGAGTTATGGCTAGCCTTTTCCCCAGTGAGAAGGGCACCCCTATGCTCATTTATCTGGGCATAGGCCCCAGTGAATTATGTGGGACTTACTACTGAGTAGTCCTGCCAATCTAGCAGTTCAAAAGCATGTCAAAGTGCAAGTAGATAAATAGGTACCGCTGCAGCGGGAAGGTAAACGCGTTTCATGCGCTGCTCTGGTTCGCCAGAAGCGGCTTTGTCATGCTGGTCACATGACCTGGAAGCTGTACGCCGGCTCCCTCGGCCAATAATGCGAGATGAGCACCGCAACCCGAGAGTCGGACACAACTGGACCTAATGGTCAGGGGTCCCTTTACCTTTACTACTGAGTAGACCTGCATACCATGGTGCCACAAGATTACTTTAATTGTTTAATGTATCTACTCATAGAATTGTAGAGTTGGACAAAAGCAACAAACTACTTTTTAAAAGCAAAAACCTCTGACTTGCTGTTTTGAACCAGAGGGCATGAACATATACTGGTAGTTCAATGCAAAAAAGCAAAACAAACCAAAAATCCTGTCATGAAATATTTTGTATGCAATATAATAGGATTTATTTCATACATATTAAAATATAGGATTCATGTTTGCATAATTACATGCCTACTGATTATAGGGAGAACATTTCTCCCTGTCTGTTTCTTGGAGAGAGAAAAAACAGTGTTCTTTCAGGCTGATCCTATTGGTCCTTCTCACAGTGAACTCAGTGAGTGCTGACAGGATTGTAGCCAGGTTGGGCCACTGAAGGCACTTCCCAAAACAAACTACCTTCCATTGACTTTTTGAAACAAGGAAAGTGATGAGGAGATGCACCAGAAAGTGTGGGATAACGATTGCTTGACACAGCATCATGTAACTTCCCTGTAAACTAATTGGAATGAATGTTAACAGCAGATGTTGCATATAACCTCCCTGCAAACTTTGTGCAAGCAAACCATGATAAGTGC
Source organism: Darevskia mixta (assembly GCA_034641385.1). NCBI lineage: Eukaryota > Metazoa > Chordata > Lepidosauria > Squamata > Lacertidae > Darevskia > Darevskia mixta. Next base: position 8,428,698 of record JAWWNH010000091.1, on the reverse strand, counting down.
TGAATAAGCAGCTCACCTGGAAGCGACCCGAGAGAACGTGTCTGTGTACTTGGAAGAGATCTTGAGGGCTGCAGAAGTAAGGACAACAGCAAAACTTTAAAATGCCTCTCGAGGCCAACCTGACCCCAGAAAACAGCCCCATAAGTACTGAGCATGTTTCATGAAGATCAAAGATAGAAGGGGATTGTGGACAGAAGACATGGGTACCAGCTCCCTGGGGCCCTTGGTGCTTGAGCACCCACAAAATTCCCCATGAAGGGGCCGGGCACCCACAAATTTTGGCGCCAGGGCCATGCATGCTGCATGGCACCCATGGCCCCGTGCATCCACAGTTGCGAGGCACACCTGGCAGAAGAGGAAAGGTACCTGTGTGCTTCATGACTGAAACAATACATATGATAATCTAAGCCACTCGTTGTCAACTGGGCAGATCCAAGATGGGTTGCAATAGCAGCGCTACCATATGCATAAACGCTAACAAATTAAGAAATGGGTTTGGGTTCCTGATCTAAAAACATTGAAGACTGCTGGTCTAAGGGAAAGTCCATACATTGGTTTAATATGGAATGTGACCTCCACCTTTAACACCCCCTCATCCTTGCAGTGTTCTTCTCCAGCTATGGCTGCCTCCTCCCACATTCTCCTCCCTAAATACAGAGATACCCCAGACAATTGATGTAGCTCTCTTAAGTATGTTAGTTAGATAGACTTAAGTTGTGTGTATGAGGTAGAAGCTGGGAGCAAGAAGCAGGCTGGGCAGTTGAGAGACAGAGCTGTGCCTCATTGCTGCTAGGATCCAAGGCTGCGGCTATGGGGGGAGCATGACCTCCTTGGGGTATTAATGCCGTGAGCCCCTCCATCGTAGGCTCAGGTTGTATATATGTGTAAATAAACCATACATCATAAAGACACCACGGTCTCCGCTGTCCCTCATTCAGAGGAAAGCAAACCCTGGGTAAGTGCCTGGAATCTCGCACCACTCATGGATTAGGGTGGCATCATAGAAGCCAAATCCTAGGGGCCAAGGTCCCTTTGCCCCCCCAATAAAATATTTGAGGGGGCTGGGTCCCTCTAAAGTTGATGGGCATTGCCATTCAAAAGGTGTGCATGCACCATGTCATGTGATCAGTCATGCGGGGCAGGCCTTGCCTTCTGCCCCCAATAGTTTATTCAAGCTGGCACCCCTGGGTATATATTTACTTATTGGTAAGTCTGGGTAAGGGACCCAGGTGGCGCTGTGGGTTAAACCACAGAGCCTAGGGCTTGCTGATCAGAAGGTCGGCAGTTCGAATCCCTGCGATGGGGTGAGCTCCCATTGCTCGGTCCCAGCTCCTGCCAACCTAGCAGTTCGAAAGCACGTCAAAGTGCAAGTAGATAAATAGGTACTGCTCCAGCGGGAAGGTAAACGGCGTTTCCATGCGCTGCTCTGGTTCACCAGAAGTGGCTTTGTCATGCTGGCCACATGACCCGGAAGCTGTATGCCGGCTCCCTCGGCCATTAATGCGAGATGAGCGCCGCAACCCCAGAGTCGGACACGACTGGACCCCTTTACCTTTACCTTTACCCTTTACCTTTACCTTTCAGGGACCCCTTTACCTTTACCTTTAAGTCTGGGTAAAGAATATGGGGCTGCATTTCGAGGAGGACAACGTCATGTGGACATTGAGTCAAACTTGCTTCCCATAAACCCGTTTCACCCGCCACCTGTAATGCATTGCAACGTTTAGCAATCATACTAACACATGTTAGTTGCCATCTGTGGATTGTTCCATCCTGTTTGATAGACTCAACAGACTTGAATTGGTAGAGTTTTCCTTTCTCTGCCTTTGGGGGTGTTTCCTCTGTGCACTCTCTGCTTTGCAAAAAAAAAAAAAAAAAAAAAACCACACAAAAACTTCACCCACAGGGGTGGCGAGGGTGGCAATAGCATGCCAGGGAGAAGGCTACGGTGAACCTTCAGCCTTGTGCTGAACGCACAAACTGCTTCTTCCTAGCAGGATTGCAGCCTTTGAATTCGCCTCTTCGGCACAGTATTGCAATATTCTTAGCTGTAGATTCACACGGAGGCAAGAGCGCATTTCTCCTCCTTCCCCGGTGCTAATAAAGTTTATCCTTCTATTCGGAGGCATGGTTAATTAACAAGGCAGAATGGCCGTTTTACAGAGACTCCTCTAAGCAGATGACTGCCGCGAAAAAAAAGAAGAAAAGAAGAAAGCAAGCGAGGAGGGGGGGGAGAAGAAGTGGGGGGGGAGTGGGATGGCTTGTTGTTCGGCTCTTGGCCACTAGGGGTACCTTTGTACCATTTTTCATCTAGCAGCAATTTGGAGTTGAAACCTATAATAGGGGAAAACCAAGGTTCTCGGCATTTCCCCCCCTTTCTTTTAGCGAGCAGCGCATCCAGAATCTCCCCCTCCTGAAAAAAAAATCCTTTTAAAAAAACACCCCACACTACACACATACAAACACAGCCTCCTCTTCAGTCTCCGTGTGCTGTGAAATCACACACAACTGGACATCAAGCAAAGGAGATTCATCTGGAGGGCAATTTCAAATCGAGATAAATCTATTGGATTAGTAGGATTATCTGATTGCAGCCGAAAAGAAGTAACGTTTGATCATTTCTAGTTCTTGCCTGATGGTCGGATTTAAATGGAGGTGGCGGCGGCTTGGTACAGATGCTTCACGCCGATGAATTCCGGATGGGATTTCTTCTTCTTCTTCTCCTTCTCCTCTTCCTCCTCCCTCTTTCCTTCTCGCAGTCTTGGGCAGAGGAGAGCAAGAGGGGGGGAAATTATATAAATCGATACAATTTGGAAGTGTCCAGCGGATGATTTAAGAACCTCGGGGTTACAGCTGATTAAAAGAGGATAACGCCGGGGATCCAAACAGTGAATTTACGGTTTTAGCAGCGGACTTGCGGTTTGATTTTTTTTTTTTAAGCCAACCAACAAAACAAAACAACGCTTATTGGAATTGGTAAATAGTTTGATTTCCTTTTTATTTTTAAACGACAGAATGCTTAACCCCCTCCCCTCCCCCGATAGATAGATAATCGCTCATTGCATTATCTGGACACTGTCAGGAATGTTGGCGCGCGGAGGGGGGGGGGGATCGGTTAGTTCTTGCTTCTTCGGAGGGGGGGGGGGATTTCATAGTTTTAAGATCAAGGAAGGTGGGATGGGTTGCTTTTGTGGAGGGGGGGGGGAGATCTGGTTTCTCCGAGTAGGACGGCAATGGGTGATGGTGGTAAGACCGGAGTGTATTTTGTGTATGTATTGGGGGTGGGGTGGGGGGTGCGCAGAATGGCCAGCGCTTGTGACTTGCAAAACATCGCCGGTGCGCGGAGAGGAGAGAGAGAGAGAGGAGGGTGGCGGCGGCGGCAAGCGAAGGCAGAAGTGCACTTGAGATCTCCCGCAACTTTGCATTGTGAGACAATCCAGGCTTTGCTGGGCTTCAGGTTTTTTTGTTTTGTTGCTGTTGCCCGGACGCGCTGGTCTCTGCGTGGCTCGTGGAGGGTGGTGGTGAAGATGTCTCCCTGTGTGCGTGTGATCTCTGTGTGCGTGTGTGTGTAACTGACACGAGTGTGTGTGCGTGTGTGCGTGTGCGCGCGCGCGTGTATGTGATGGCCAGCAGCGGCATTGAGGGGTTCTCTCTCCCTGGATCCTCCTCCGCTCTGTTGCTGTTAAGAGAAAATCTCTCTCTTTCTCTCGTCCGGCCGGTTTCTTCCGAGACGAGGCGCTCGCTTCCCGGAGGCAGGGGACACCGAGCTGGGTCTGTCGGGCAGCTCCTTCTGCCTGCTCCGGGCCTCTTTTTCTTTCTTTTTGGTCATTGTTACCTTCCCTCGGTTGCAGATGCAGCGAAACTTTGCGGCCGGTGAGACGGGGCTGCAGTCTGGCTGTTGGTGTTGATGGCGAGGAGGAAAATGCCCGCCGTTAGCAAGAGAAAGAGAGATACATATAGGGCTTGTGTAGTGCAAGGATTGGGGGGGGGGGAGTGTGTATAGGAAATAAAGATTGCAACACACACACACACATTCTCTCTCCCTCCCCCTTGGCAATAAGGGCCTGGGCTTCCCGAGCGGCTCGCGCGGCCCCCAGGAACGCCTCCCTCCTTTGTCCCATAGGAGTGAATGGCAGCGCTGCAGTTCTGTGCAAGGAAACTCGACGGGGGCACTCGGGGACACCACGGTGGCCGAAGCTGCCGCGGATTGCCCCAGCCCTTGAAGAACCAGCGCCGCCTCTTTCCATAGCTCCGCCCCCTTCATCTGCATAGGCTCCTCCCCGATGCTTCTGTTTCTTGGTGTCCCTGCGATGGGACGTCTAAGCAAGCCTGTCAGTCAAAGTCTCCTCCTGCCCCCGCTGGCGTTGTCTTGTAGACACCAGGAGAGCCAGCGGTGGTGTCTCCGTGATGCTCTGAATCTCATGCAATGTTCCATAAGGGAGGAGAGGGAGGCTGCCTTCTTGCTCGTAGAAGGGATGCCCCACTAGGTAGCCAGGGCCAAAGGACTGGGAAGGGGGTTCAGTGGGGAGGTGGAAGAGGGAATGGCATCCAGTTCTTAGTAGGAAGGGACCAGGTCTAATTAAGGTGCCGCTGGGGAGGTAGATGAGGAATGGGCATAGGTGAAGAAAGGAAAGGAGAACTGCCCGGAGATTGCAGTTGAAGCATCTCGGAATGACACTTGAAGGGAGAGGAAGTGAAATTAGGGAAGGGTAGAGCATTTGCTGTGCAGGAGGAACGCCCTGGGTTCAATTCCCAGCACCTTCAGGGCAGGAGGGACTGGGCAATGTCACTGCCTGGAATACTGTCATCCAGTGTAGGCAATTTTGAGCTTGATGGACAAGTCATGTGGCTCAGGATTAGGCTGTGTTGGAGAGGGGGGGGGGGGAGGCGAACTGATCACTCCACAGAGCCAAGGAGTATATGGGCAGGTTACAAAGGGGCCTTTGAGGAATGCCATAATCAAGATAATACGGGGCAGGGTGGTGGGATAGGAATTACATTGCTAGCACCTTAAGTGATCCTTTTCTGCCTCCTTCCCCGTCTGCTTCCAAACCAATGAGTTTGACCTGGATGTGATGAGTTTGAAAGGACTCAATATGGAATTGCAGTTTATTTACTGATGTGCACGACTTTTGATTATTATTTTTTTAATGTTGTGGACAAATGAGGTTGAAAATTGGGAAGATTGAAAGCCTTTGATAATCTATACAGACCAAGGAGGGAAATGTACATAGGGGCATAAAGGTGCTGTAATCCCTTCCTCTTGGAGGGCTTGCCGATCAGAAGGTCAGCGGTTCGAATCCCCACGACGGTGTGAGCTCCCATGGTTCGGTTCCTGCTCCTGCCCACCTAGCAGTTCGAAAGCACATCAAAGTGCAAGTAGATAAATAGGTACCGCTCTGGCGGGAAGGTAAACAGCGTTTCTGTGCGCTGCTCTGGTTAGTCAGAAGCAGCTTAGTCATGCTTGGCCACATGACCTGGAAGCTGTATGCTAGCTCCCTCGGCCAATAAAGCGAGATGAGCGCCGCAACCCCAGAGTTGTCTGCGACTGGACCTAACGGTCAGGGGTCCCTTTACCTTTAAACAGGGATAGGCTGTGAGGCTATCTTTTGACAATTTGGATTGAATCCCTTTAAAGCCCATGGCACTAACTTCTGAGAAAACAGCCACGGGATTGGGCTGCGTGACAACAGGAGTGGAATTTGCAACCTTAATCTCAGTCTTACAGGAGATGAGGGGGAAATAAACGTCTGTGAATATATTTCTCTTAAGGTTATGTGAGACCACTGGCATTTTCATTTTCATGTTGGCTGATTCAAAATCTTCTCTTTTTAAACACAACAGCTGACATTCGTTTGCTCCTGAAATGTGAGTGTTTAGGGGTAGTTTATTTCTTTTTCCACCGGAGATTGTACTGGAACTTCATATTTGCTTAGCTGAAGGAAAATCAATTTTCGGCAGGTTTAATTAAAATTAGTCAGATTACTTAATATTAATTGACTTTTAATTAAAGCTAGACACTACCTTGGAATCTGCAGAAAGGGCATTCTCTCAAATCATTTTAAGGGTGCATGTGGCTGCACAGCAATTAAGTTAAAATAATATATTTATTTAAGCAGCTTGGATTTTAACTGGCAATCTTCTTGCGTCACCTTTTGGTTTTTTCTTTGACTCTTATTAAGGATATACTATTTTAGCAGTCTTTTTTAAAAAAAGTATTTTAGTAAAAGGTTGGCTCCTTAAGGTTTGAGAATGTTATCTTTAACAATGCAGACACCAGCTCAATGTCATGCCTCTTTATGGTTGCCCTTAGCATCAGATAGGATGCCTAAGATCCACTGGAGATCCATTGCAAAGTTGAGATTAAACAGTTGGCTGTTGATTTTGGGGGAATAGGCAGTGAGTGGCATTCTGTTCATGGTTGTTGTTTTTTAAATGTATTTTGCATTTATACAGCTGCCTGTTCCCTGTAAATAAGCATAGGTAATTCACACTAGAAAACATTTATTCATGAACAGATTGAAAACCACGTTTCAAGCCTTTTGAACATCTGGCTTCTTGATTATTGTAGCTAGCTTGGTCAACAGAATGCAGTGTTGGACCTGGTTTCTGGAGAAAGGTCTGAGAACTAGGGTTGTTGTTATTTTATTTGGACCCAAGGGTGGCCTCTAGCAACTTACCACCTTTCAGTCTCTGAGAGATTCTCATAAATGCCCCCCCCTTTCTATTCTCATGTCAAGCAAAAACAAACAAACCCACCATTATTTTGGAGCTGTCCATGGGTAGGCAAACTAAGGCCTGGGGGCCGGATCCGGCCCAATCACCTTCTAAATCTGGCCTGCGGACGGTCCAGGAATCAGCATGTTTTTACATGAGTAGAATGTGTCCTAGGGACCCAGGTGGCGCTGTGGGTTAAACCACAGAGCCTAGGGCTTGCTGATCAGAAGGTCGGCGGTTCGAATCCCTGTGATGGGGTGAGCTCCCATTGCTCAGTCCCAGCTCCTGCCCACCTAGCAGTTCGAAAGCACGTCAAAGTGCAAGTAGATAAATAGGAACCGCTCTGGCGGGAAGGTAAACGGCATTTCCGTGCGCTGCTCTGGTTCGCCAGAAGCGGCTTTGTCATGCTGGCCACATGACCCAGAAGCTGTACGCTGGCTCTCGGCCAATAAAGCGAGATGAGCGCTGCAACCCCAGAGTCGGACAGGACTGGACCTAATGGTCAGGGGTCCCTTTACCTTTAGAATGTGTCCTTATATTTAAAATGCATCTCTGGGTTATTTGTGGGGCCTGCCTGGTGTTTTTACATGAGTAGAATGTGTCCTTTTATTTAAAATGCATCTCTGGGTTATTTGTGGGGCATAGGAATTCGTTCCTTTTTTATTTATTTTTTCAAAATATAGTCCGGCCCCCCACAAGTTCTGAGGGACAGTGGACTGGCCCCCTGCTGAAAAAGTTTGCTGACCCCTGGTTTGGACACACAGGTCTGCAGATACAGGAAATATCTCTGGCTGAGACTTTGGAGAGTCACTGCCAGTCAGAGTGGACAGTGCTGGGCTGAATGGACCAATGGGCTCAGTCAACACGAGGCATATCTTTATACAACTGAGGGCCAAAATAGGTGTGACAATGGAGACCTGTGACCCAGGTCTTGCCATGTTTGTCTTTATTTTACAGTAGCTGTGAACTGAATGCTCTACATTTGATTGGAGGAACAGAGCAGCGGCAGGAGAAGCCCCTTCCCAAACTTACATTCTCTTCTTGGATAGTAAAGAGAGCAGGAGGAAATTGCAACCATGACTTCCAGTCCTGATTCCAAAGAGCATCTATAGGGGAACGTAGGGAGATGTCTCACACCAAGTCAGGCCATTGGTCCATCTAGCTCAGCAATGACTACAGGGACTGGCAGCAGCAGTGTTCGAAATTAGCCAGGTGCCAGGCGTATTTTGCACCTGGTTTTCAACCACTTTGCGACCAGGTGAAGATGCCTTGTGCCCAGATGGTGCCTGACGTCTCCACCATCTGGGGATCATTGGATGTGGACTTTTTTTCACACACTGATGCCTCACCCTGTAGACTTTTATCCGTTGTATTTTATCTGCACAATAGGAATGAATTTCTGGAACCAAAATGCCTTTTCTGTGTAGCCTGAGCAGGAGCAGTGGAACAACATTGTAGCTGATTGTTGGAGCTTGGGTGTTCACTTCCCACTCCCCACTGCCTTGCTCACAGTTGTGAAGAATATTCCTATATTATGAATGGTCCATGTCAACATTAAGAAAATGAGGTCAGTACAGGACAACATACATGTGGGCTGTCCCTGGATCGAGTGACTTTTCTTCTTTAGATTCTCAAAGCTCTTAACCTAGCTCAAGGACAAGGTTGTCATCTGAACTAGCCAGATGTTTAAGTGCGAATCAATCACAGTCAGTCCATCATTTGCAAACTAAGACTTGAGATCCGTCTTGCCGCAAAATGGCAACTAGACATTCCATTTTGGCGACTGCAACTTTCGTTTAAGGAGCCATTTGGCACCTAGCTTATATATCTTGAGTTCCTAAAACTGGGCAGCAGCTCTCCAGGGTTTCAGGCAGAACTCTGTCATTCCCAATCCTATCAGGAGATGTCAAGGATTGGACCTGGGACCTTTCGGATTCACAGTGCAAGATATCTGAAGGTATCTGAAGAAGTGTGCATGCACATGAAAGCTCATACCAATAACAAACTTAGTTGGTCTCTAAGGTGCTACTGGAAGGAATTTTTTTTATTTTGTTTTTTGACTATGGCAGACTTACCTGTAAACAGTGCCAGATGTGCACATTTTGGCATAGGTGGCAAAAGGTCTGCATGGCTCACCCAGTCAACGTGTCTAGCTCCACATTTTGCTCTCTCTGTGTGATGACTGAGTGATGTAGGGAGGGCATTCTGCATTGACTTGCCCCCCACATTGAGGGACCCAGGCGTCGTGCGGTGCCATATGCCTGGCAGCGGCGGGGGATAGGGAGCGTGGAGGGTGATCTTCACCCTTCGTGCGTCCTGCTCCCGCCCAGGGCACGAGCGCTTGCCCAGCGTGGTGGGGTTGGAGGTGAGTTAGTGGAAATAACATACAAAAAATGCTGTATATTGGGGGGGAGGGAATTGCTTTGTCAAAATGTGTACATTAGGCAAACCTGCATGTATGCAAAACTGTGTGTTGCGGGGGGGGGGAGAATCACACTAAAATGCAGCTGAAAGTTCATCGGTTTAAAAAAATAAATAAATCACAAAATTGCTGTAGAAATGTAGAGAGGAATGAAAATATAAGAAACTGGAAGGATCCAAAATTGACAGATTCTCCCATCCCTACTACAGAAGTTTACAGCCCAAACATGAAAATAATTAGTGCCTGTGCTTCATTTTCGTGCTGGTGGGGGCTCAGCATTTCAAGGAAGTCTGCAGCAGTTACTGTCCGATGGCCATTTTTGCTCCCTGGCTGCTTGCCCACCCATCACCTAAGTTATCCAGGAAAACCTCCTTGCTTAGTCTCTTCTGCTATAGTTCTTAGATGGGGACTGTTCAGAAGCCTGGCTCAAATGATGCTATTTAATGTGTGCCAGTCAACATGGAGAATGAGCTGACCTTATAGCCCCAAGGCTCCCTTATTTCTCTCTATTATTTGCTTGCACAGATAACATCAACAGGCTCCCTTGAAGGCCATGAATTCCACACAAAACAGTCTCATGGCTAGAGATAAGCAAATAAAGCCTGTGCTGTGTTAAAAGAACATGGAAGGGATATGGCCATTGTTTGCAGGTCATAACACCTATTTGTTTGCTATTGCAATGAACAGTAACATTCCACTTGGTATGTAACTTACTATTTTTTTTATATATATAAAAATGTCATTATGATTAATATGACATGCAGTACAAGGAGCAGCCTTATTTAAATGCAAATTAACTGATTAATTGGCTAAACTTTCCAGCCCCAGTTAAAATGATCTGGTGGACTTTCCCCCATTCCTATGATACTGAGCTATAGCTGGGATAAAATCATAATATAACATAGCATGGAGGAGAATCACATGCAGATCAAGTTTTCTATGTGGTTAGACCACTGTGTGCATAGACTTTCTCTACTTTCTGGAATTCTAATTGTGTAATAATAATAATAATAATAATAATAATAATAATTTTATTATTTATACCCCAGCCACTCTGCATGACTTCCAACACATATTAAAAAATAATAAAACATCAAATATTAAAATCTTTCTGATGCAGGGCTGCCTTCAGATGTCTTCTAAAAGTTGTATGGTTATTTATCAGCTTGACATCTAATAGGAGGGCATTCTACAGGGAATTCCAGAACACAAATAAAATCTCTGTGAGTAGAGGTCTTTGCATGTAGGTTTTCCCCTACAGACATTCACACATAATGTGTGGATCCCAAGGGTGGAGCCAGTGGCAGCATGTGATCTTGGGACAGAGACAGAAGAACAGCCCCTCAGCTCCGTTCTTTGTGAGATTCCCTTTCATGTGTTTCCCATGATACGCATTCATGTGTACCACTTCTCAGTACCTTGAACATTCACCGTTGTTGAAGGAACAATTCAGAGCACGCCCCGGATGAAATAGTGAGCAAAATTAAAGTTGTGCCCGTGATGTTAGATAGATAATGTTAACTTCTGTTGCAATCTATTAGAAAATGGTGGACCACCAAGAAACAAGTTTAACATTATGTCTCTTGAGAAAGTCACCCAGTCTAAAATTCATTTGTAGTGCAGCTGAGGTCCAGCTGGCTAGGTTCTGCAAAGCTTGTTAAGGTCAGAGTGTTGGACCCATCTGTGGGGGCTGAAGTGTTCATTATGGAGTAATGGTTGCCTGTGAATTCTTATGCCTTTCAATGTTAGTCACTGAAAGTTAAGGTTGTTTTTTTTAATATAAGAAAATATTGAAGGATTTTCATGGACAACAAAGGTACATATAAAGTCTCTGTTTTTAGTTCATAGAGTCCTAACTACAGGTCAGTTACATTTTGTGTGAGACATTGCTATCATAGGCATTGTGAGATTGGGGGTGAGAAAGATGTGGGGAGGGAGAAGGGTGAGAAAGAAGGTGGGGTAATATTTTTCCTTCTTTTGCATAGTGTATGTGTGGGAGTTTTGTGTTAGTGTCACATGGTTAGGTTCTTCATCTATTCATTTATCAGTTTTCATTGGTGGTGAGAGAGATTGGAGATCCCAGGGCGTGCTTGTTTGAATTCAGTTAATTGCAGAGAGTTGTGCTTGTGTGTGTATGAGGGGTGTGTGTGTTGTTGGGTCAAATCAGCCATATTGATTTGTACACTCTCTGGGGATGGGTTATGTTGTTGTCTTGTTGGGCAATGTATGTAACATAGGGGAGCCACACTGGGGTGAAGGCATCCTCCTTTATTTGCCCCCATGCTAATTTCAAATTGTTGGTTAGTTTTTCTAGTAGGGTTGTTTCCCATACTGTTTTGTACCAGTGGTCCATTTTCACTCCTGACAGATCCCTCCAGTGTGTCTATGACACTCCTAGCTGCTGAGAGTATGTGACTTATGAGTTCTTTGTAGCGTGAGTGTGCGTTGTTGTCTTGGAAAGCATTTAATAGGGCCAGTTCTAGACTGGCTTCTAATACCTGTCTGATATTTCATAGATTTCTTCTAGGACTGATGTCAAAAAGCATTGAATTTGGGGGCGTTCCCACCACATGTGGACGTATGTGCCTGCAGAGGTGCAAGCTCTCCAGCATTTATGTGAGGTTCCTGGGTGTACACTGAAAGTGAAGTTGTGGTTGTTTTGTCCCTTTCACACACATGCATACCCCACAAGTATCCAAGAAAAAGTGTTGTTTTTTGGGGGGGGGAATCGTGGTGGGAAATCGCAGCAACCGAAATGGCTGCCGTGCTGTCGCAATAAAAAACAGAAAGATGGCGTTGGGGAAGATGGCTTCCCGGATTTTTGCGTCAAAGTGTTGGAGGGTATGCATGTGGTTTCTCAGATATTTAGAGAACAGAGTTTATACTTTAACTGGGGTTCTGGATCCTGATCCACCAGCCAGTGCTGTTGTATAAATAACCTTCACTGAAAGGCATGGAACTTCTGCAATGCTACTGCCTAGTTCCTATTTTGTGCCATAGCCAACAAACTACCAGGCTTGGTAGAAAATGGAGCAGATCCAATGGGTGAATGCTATTTCATACTCATGTCTTGTTTGTGGGGCTTCCTATATGATCTGGCGAGCCACTGTGGGAGCAGAATACTAGGCTAGATAGACCTTTGGTCTGATCCAGCAGGATTCTTCTTATGCTCTTTAAAAAACAATAATAATCCTGGAATGTAAATCATATGCAGAAACTGACCAGGAAAAAGAAAGGATGAATTTGGGGGATGATTGCATTAAGTGCGCTTGAATGGAAGAAAACACTTCAGACCTGTTTGGGATGCCTAACTGAAACAAAGAGTTCTAGTTACAGGCAGAATTCAATGGAGAGAGGAGAAGGAGGCCTGGTTGAAGTTCTCTAAGGATGTGCTGTGATAATGCTGTATCCAGTGTTTCAAGCAAACTCGAAGGGATGGGAGAGGTGTTGCCTTTGGATTATTTGACTGGAAGTAGACCAGATATCTCAGGGGGGCTGATTTTGAAGACTGGAATGAGGCCACAAAGTAGACAGGGGAAGTAAGATAGCGCTACAGGATGATGGTTCTAATTTTGTTTGGACCGATTTGCATATTTCATAACCACTGACTCACCAGCCGGCAAAGCGGTGGCATTGTTAGACCTGAGTGTTATGGCGGGGGTGGGGTGGGGGAGATACGTAGGAACGAGCAGTACTTAAGAGATGATGCTTGTTGATAATTATTTTAAAGAGGCATTATTTCCTTTATTCATAGGCAGTGAATAGTTACTGTTAATGATGTGCAGTGCTTTCACTGAAATTGTCCAGCTTCATTTGAGCCATTTGTTAGCTGCTCCTATTGATTGTGTTTTGTTGGACGCATAAACCAACAACAACACTCTTTAACACTGGATAAAAAGGGGAGGATCTGTATTGTGTGGTGAGTCATTGAAACTACAGCAATAGATAATAATGGATTCATTAGGGAAATACTACGGGTGAAGATCCTTTAAAAAAGAGCAAATAAAAGCTCCAGAAATGCAATTTAATCTCTGCTGGTAAACAGCATCGTGCTCCATTATTTAACACTTTAACAATTCATGCAACCACATAGGATCGCAACAATTCATGCTAAAGGAAAGTACAGCAATAAAATCAAAAGATTAGATACGGAAAGAGTGTTGGCAAAGTTGATGAGGTCTTAAATCAAATCAACATGCTGTACACATGTGGCAAAGAAGTACAGTGATTCCTTTTTCATAAAAAAGAGAAATGTGCAATTTCACCCAATTCTCTAGCAGTTTTGCCAAGAAAGAGGGAAAGGAACTTAGTGGGTAGAGAGAAATGCTGTGATATATCTAAGGAGATATAGGCTTGCACAAATGTAAACAGGTTTGGATGCATGGAAAGGAACACATGAGCATAAATCAGAGGTTTGCATAGATATCTAAGCCTTTCTAAGGCCGCAATCCTAAATTTTCCGTTTCCAGAACCATATAATAATAATAATAATTCTTTTATTTGTACCCCGCCCATCTGGCCGGGTCTCCCCAGCCACTCTGGGCGGCCACTCATATGCAAACCGAAACACAAGAGATCCTTTGAAATTTGTACTTCTCCAAATTTTGAGATGCTGTTTTCCAGCCAAACAACGTTTGGCAAAACACATACATTAGTGAGTGGAAATTGTGCATAGAAATGAATGTATTAATGAGAATAGCATTATATATGCATTATATTAAGAAAAAATGCTTGCAAAACTATGTACACTAGTCAGCACTGCGTACAAAAATGTGTTTATTAGGCGAAATTCACTCTAAAGTGCTGGAGAATTTTCAATTTATTTATTTTTATTAAAAAAGATTCACCAATTGTTGCAGAAATGTGGAGAACTGAACATAAGATGGGAGAAATGGGAAGCTGGGAGAACCAAAACAGTCAGATGTTTCCATCTCTAGCAGTGAGACTTGCTTCTAAGTAGATATTCATAGGGTTATGCAGTAAGTGAGGATACAGTCTGTGTTACTTTACTTGGAAAGAAATGCAATTTGGATGTGACTTCAAATTCACATCCCAGCAGCATTCCCAGGCTACCTGTCCCATGTCGACAGCTTATTCTTATGGCACTAGGACTGGACTGGGGCCAGAGAGTGCATTGGTGCAAGTAACTTCAAGAACCACAGCAAATCGAAAGGCCTTCCCACAGCTTTCATAACAAGCAGCAGGGCTAAATCCCCTTCAACGGCGAGTGTGAAATTGCTGGTATTGAGAGGAAATCAGGTTGACTTTTTTTCCCAGTGACTCAGCTCTGCATTTTGCACCTGCCTTTGAAGATCTACATGTTTTCCCAACACACTCAGCTTTTCATAATTAGTGACTTAATAGCTAATGCTGTGTTGTGCATCCAAGCTTCAGGCAGCCCTTGGAAGGTGGGGCTGTCTAAGAAGGGGGGGGGAACCAACACACACACACACCATGTGTTTCTATTGGGGAAACAAAATAAAAAAAATTCCTTCCAGTAGCACCTTAGAGACCAACTAAGTTTGTTCTTGGTATGAGCTTTTGTGTGCATGCACGCTTCTTCAGATACACTGAGACAGAAGTCACCAGACCCTTATATATAGTGAGAGGGTGGGGAGGGGTATTACTCAGAAGGGTGGTGGGAATGGGAGATTGGCTGATAGGAGAGGTAAACCTGTTGACGACTGTTAACGACTGCAATTGGTCTTGCAGGAAAAAGCAAGGGGTATAATGAGATAAGAATCCAATGTCTCTATTCAGACCAGGTCTCTCCATGGTTTTAAGTTTGGTAATGAGTTGCAATTCAGCAACTTCTCTTTCCAGTCTATTTCTGAAATTCCTTTGTAATAAGACAGCTACTTTGAGATCTTGTATAGAATGTCCTGGGAGATTGAAGTGTTCTCCTACTGGTTTCTCTGTCTTGTGATTTCTATTGGGGGGCATTAATAACAACAGAAATGAATAAAAATGCAGAAAACCCCACACTCAACTAGCAGTGCTGCATATATTTTACTCTTGTCTGAAAATAATTTACTAAGTCAAAGCGAGGAAAGGCTGTAGTTCAATGGAAGAGCATCAGGAGGTCCCTGGTCCATCTCCAGGTAGGGCTCAGAAGGAACCTTGTCTGAAACCCTGGATGGCCACTGCCAATCAGGATAGACCAAGGTTATGGAACTTGTGGCCCTCCAGATATTGCTGAACTACAGCTGCTACAGCTCCCAGCATCCCTGGCCAATGGCCATGCTAGGTGGAGCTCATGGGAGTTGTAGTGCAGCAATGCCTGGAGGGAGACATGTTCCTCACCCCTGGTGTAGACAATGCCAAGCTGCATGTTCCATTGACCCGGCAGCCTTCTGAATTTGAATGTCTAGCCTCTCTGGGTGACCATTGAAGACCTATTCTACTAGATCAGAGGGACCTTTAGTTTGATCCAGCTAGGGAATGCTTATTTGGAGATGGCAGGTTTACAACAGGTGAGTAAAATTAAAGCTTGGGGGGGGGGGAGGGAAGACTGGATGAGTGTGACTCTCTTGGGTTCCGTATCCTTGAGGGTTCATCAGTACTTATATGCAAGAGAAGGGCTTGCAAGCAGAAGGCCCCAGGTCCAGTCCTTGGCATCTCTAGGAAAGACTGCAAAATATGGTACTCTCTTGTGAAAACCGGAGGTACCCTTGTCAGGGTAGACAAGACTGAGCTGCATGGTCTGACTCAGTAGAGCAGCAGCTTCTTCGAGTCTCCACCTCAAACAAGTTTGTTTCTGTGTTATCAACTCACCTATTAGTAAGATGTCCCCCTCCTCTTTCTGTTATTAGGTTATAGACAAAGTTGTGTTTTTCCAAACCTATAATCAAAGAATGCCTTGAATTCAGCTCCTACGGCTTTCTGACTCACTCAGCATTTATGTGCTGAGCCTTTCTTCTGCTAATTTTACGTGGGTGGGCTTTTCTTTACTTTAATTTGTGGTCTCTCTAAAGTGACTCTGCTCCTCCAGCCAGCATTATTTAAATCTTCACTGCAGCTTTGCAGGAGGTGATGATCATCATCATCCACCATCTGTGTATTTCTTTCAAGTGCTCAAAGTGCTCCCCGCGCATTATCTAGTTACAATCCTTACATCAACCCTGTAAGGTAGGCCAATGTCATCATTCCCTTTTATTTCCAATGTTCAGCTGGCGAGTGGCATGGCTGGACATTGCAAGAGAGAGGTATCAGCAGGCTTGGGGGAGCCCCAAGGTTGGCAGAAGCAAAAAACATAGTTAGAAACCCTCCCCCCTTTAAAAGGAAAAAAAAAAAAAACATTGAAGAGAACTGAGTGTGCTGGACCCTTGAACACCAGCACCAGAATCTTTTGAATGTTGGAAGATTCAGGACAGGGAAAAAAGAAAGGACTTCTTCATGCAGCACATAGTTAAGTTACGGAACTTGTTCCCACTGGAGGCAGAGGAGGTGGCGATCAACTACTACAGGTAGTTGTAGTTGCTAACACGTCTTCTGCTAACACGTCACTTGGTAAAAGGATGCTAGATTCTGCACAGCCGCTTCTGAGCTATTCTGGAGGTGGGTTGGGTTAGTGGTGAAGTCCCTTAGAAACCATAGTAGTGTTGCACAGCACCCCAATCTTTGAGCGGTGCGAGATCCCACAGATTCCAGGTGGTCTGTGCTTTCCTTTTGGAAACGAGGCACAGAAGAGACTGTGGTGTCTTTGTGATACACACACACACACACACACACACACACACACGTATGGTGTATTTACATATATGTACAACCAGAGCCAGTGTAGTGTAGTGGTTAAGAGCGGTAGACTCATAATCTGGTGAACCGGGTTCGTGTCTCCGCTCCTCCACATGCAGCTGCTGGGTGACCTTGGGCTAGTCACACTTCTTTGAAGTCTCTCAGCCCCACTCACCTCACAGAGTGTTTGTTGTGGGGGAGGAAGGGAAAGGAGAATGTTAGCCGCTTTGAGACTCCCTCGGGTAGTGATAAAGCAGGATATCAAATCCAAACTCCTCCTCCTCCTCCTCTTCTTCTTCTTCTTCTTCTTCTTCTTCTTCTTCTTCTTCTTTGGTGGAGGGGTTCACAGTATTAACACATCAAATAGGTCTTCCTTCTCCCATAGCCACAGCCTTAGATTCAATCAGAGCTCAACTATTTCCTCTGCCTTTTGGGCTTTCTAGCTTGCTTCTCAGTCAGTCCTAAAAACACTCTGGCTTTTCTCACTATGTGGGAGTTGAGGGAGGGAGGCAGTGCCGGATTTACGTATAAGCTAAACAAGCTATAGCTTAGGGCCCCACTCTCTTGGGGCCCCCCCAAAAAATTTAAAGGAAAAAACCACCTGGATGTACATTTCAAAAATATAAGATAAAAAACAAATAAAACAAAACCTACATACAGCAACAGTGTTTTGTGTTGTGTATGGACCTATCAGGTCCATAAATTACCATATACCATATCTTCAACACAAAAAAACAGTGACAATTTGTTGTTGACAAAGGACAGCTGGACATATAAAGGGCCCCATTACCTTCAGTAGCTTAGGGCCTCATCAAATCTAAATCCAGCCCTGGAAGGAGGGCTCTACCCATTTGTATCTCCCACAGAGCCCCTTCCTTTGGTCTCCTTACACCTCACCAAGAGGCTAACCCGGCTTGAGTAACTTTTAACACTTGCAGGATTCAAGGATTAGAAGTCTGGCACCCAGCTAAACCCCCCAAGCCTTGATTAAATTCTAACACTTGCTGGATCCAGGGATTAAAGGGGACTGGCACCCTCAGACTCATAACGCTATACTTCTCCCAGGTCTGGCCACATGGCTGAGCTCCAAATCAGTAGCTGTGGCAGAAGAGGCTGTGACCTACATTACAGAGCAGCCCTCTGTTTGAAGGGCTGCCTGGTCCAAGCTTGATGTACAGAGAAAGAACCAGGAAAGGGAAGTGCAGAGGATTGGACTGGATATTAACTACAACAAATCTCTGACCATTGTAATGGGGGTGGGGATCTGTCTTTTTGGCCAAAGGATTTAGAGGAGTTTTAGTGAAACCTCATGCAATACATGCTGTGAATTGTCCGGAAGGCAATCCCCTCTCCAAATGGCAGGACCAGAAGACCTTAGTTTCTTACTGCTTGAATAATGAATAGGACCCGCAGAACTCGAAAATTAGGGGGTTCTTTTTAGCTTTAAAGGCAGGAACTTTTGTCACACAGGAACTAAAGGAATCGGAAAACAAGGCAACAGCTAGGATAATAAAACCCTAGCATGAACGCAGGTGAAGATGGTAAACCAGGCTTCCTCAAACTCGGCCCTCCAGATGTTTTGGGACTACAACTCCCATCATCCCTAGCTAGCAGGACCAGTGGTCAGGGATGATGGGAATTGTAGTCTCAAAACATCTGGAGGGCCGAGTTTGAGGAAGCCTGTAGTAAACCACTGTGGATGCTTTATAGGAAAGCTTTGGGGAAATTTTATTTGATTTTTACACCTTTTTTGCAATAATAAATTCATTCTATGCTGTGTGTGTGTGTGTGCATGCGTGCATGCATGGGGGGGGGGATAATCCCCAGTCTGTGGCGCACCACCCTTTACCGCTGTCATTACTGCAGACTTTATAGATCAGAGATGTGTCAGCATGTTAGCTTTAGCTGTAATGCCTTTTTGTGTGAAACCTTATGGGCCTTGCAGCCACCTTCTCATACTGAAACTCATAAAACCGTTCTGGCTCCCATATTTATTATTTAATTTCCCTTTCGTCTGCAAAAGCCGACGGGGAACTTTTTTTTTTTTGAGATGCGCACCTGAATGCAAAGCTTAGGGATGACAGACAAGAGTGAATGGGGCTAATGAGTTTTGATAATGCACCTATTACGGGTGGCTAAACGGAAGTTTTTAATTAAGAAAAAAACAAGCTAAGCATGAAATTCATTTTTTTTGGGGGGGGGACAAACATGAGATAAGTTAGAGCTGCAGAAAGCAAAGTGGAGAGGGACTGTCTAGCACAGTTGGATAGAGCAGGTTCTTTGCTTGCAGAAGGTTCAGCCCCCATCACCTCCAAATAAAAGGTGATAGGAAAGAATGAGAGCCTGTCGGAACACAGAGTTATGAGCAAGAACAGCAGTGGGGAGATCTGGATGCTAAATGCTGCCTTCCAGGCCTCGCCACTATATACACTTAAAGCAGTATCATACCACTTTAAGCAGTCACGGCTTCCCCCAAAGAATCCTGGGAAATGTAGCTTGTTAAAGGCGCTGGGAGTTGTAAAAAGACCCTTATTCCCCCTCGCAGAGCGACCATTCGCAGAGTTCCATGAGGGAGAGGAACTGATTGTTAAGACCACTCTGGGAATGGCAGCTCTGTCAGGGGAATAAGGGCCTTCTGGCGGTCCCCTCACTACGAGAAGCCAAGTTACAGGGAACCAGGCAGAGGGCCTTCTCGGTAGTGGCACCCGCCCTGTGGAACGCCCTTCCTTCAACTGTCAAAGAGAACAACAACTACCAGACCTTTAGAAGACATCTGAAGGCAGCCCTGTTTAGGGAGGCTTTTAATGTTTAATAGATTACTGTATTTCAATGTTCTGTTGAAAGCCGCCCAGAGTGGCTGGGGAAACCCAGCCAGATGGGCGGGGTATAAATAATAAATTATTATTATTATTATTATTATTATTATTAATTATTATTATCTCTCCTAAAAACTCTCAGCACCCATTCACAAACTACAGTTCCAAGGACTTAGGGAAGCTTTTAATGTTTGACGGACTATTGTATTTTAATATTTTGTTGGAAGCCGCCCAGAGTGGCTGGGGAAACCCAGACAGATGGGTGGCATAGAAATTAATTATTTCTTATTTCTTATTATTATTTCTTATTATTATTTGGGGGAAGCTGTGACTGTTTAAAGTGGTACAGCACAGCTTTAAATGTATAGTGCAGATGGGAACCTAGAAATCATAAAGATAAAGTATTTCAGGATAATGGTGGCCGCTTCTGTATAAACATGGTAAAGGGTGAGGATTGAACCAAGGTTGTTGTTGTTGTTGTTGTTGTTGTTGTTATATAAAAGTAAATACCGCCCTTCATCTGAAGATATCTGGGCGCTTCACAAGATAAAAATACAGGATAACAGCACAAAATAAATAGTTAAAACGAAAGCAAAACAAAACAATAAACCGCCTCCCACAAACATGCAAAACAGATGCTTCACCACCGAGCTGATAACATCCCTATCATTGTGTGTGATAAGACAATGACTTTGGAGTTGATAACTGGGAGATGGCAAGCACATCTGTGCAATGTTAGAGAATACAAGAAACCAGCAGTATCCCAACTTTTGTTTGAGTCAGGGACAGCCATTTATGCAGGGATTTCCTAATGTGTCACTGTTGTTGTCTTTGCACATGGGTGGCCATGTGGCAGAAGGGTGGGGGTGGCTATGTGGTATTCACAAGGCAACACATTCTGAGCCATGCTCCCCCCCCCATTAAAATATTACCATGGAGGTGGGGAGTATGAAAACTACCCTGCTTGGCATGTTTCCTAAATTCTAATGTGAAAGCTTGGATTTATTTTGCTGAACAGCATATTAAAGGGTCAAATCCTGCTTACCCTACTCTATGATTAGTCCTACTAAATTTAGTTCTAATTATAGCACTTAATCCTTTGCTCACCCAAGGCTGAAATTTCTAGCAACTTCAAGGGGCGCTCTGCTTATAAATTTTTATTGCCCGAGAAAAGAGGACTCAGCTGATTTGGAACGCGAGGATGTCTCTCAATGCAAATCCAAGCAAAGGAAATCCGTGCAAGTTTGGAATAATCGGGGTTCCACAATATAGGGCCTTAGTTTACGATGAATTACAATGAAATGATCTTCCTCAGTCCTGGAAGTCAAATCCTGCATGGGGGGATTAAGAGCAGGCGATGTGATGCAAAATTATATTTTTTCCACATTATAATTTGATTACATCGGATTTATTATATGCATGTGCTAAACACAAACAGCTTGGGGGAGCGTGGGGGGGGGGAGGAGTGTGCCCTAGTTAATGGAGGATAGTTCTCTATTTGAAGGGCTGTCTGGTTGTAAGGCTGTCTGCTCTATGTCCATTTTAAAGGTAAAGTATCCAAGGAAGGAAAGAGCAGTCAGGACCTTGAAATTGCTCATCAGCAACACCTAGACATCTGATTCGCAGCCTTCCCTGCCATGGTGGCATGCACTGCGTCTCAATTATAAAGGTAAAAGGACCCCTGACCGTTAGGTCCAGTTGCAGATGACTATGGGGTTACGGCGCTCATCTCGCATTATTGGCCGAGGGAGCCGGCGTACAGCTTCCAGGTCATGTGGCCAGCATGACAAAGCCGCTTCTGGCGAACCAGAGCAGTGCATGGAAACGCCGTTTACCTTCCCGCTGCAGCGGTACCTATTTATCTATTTGCACTTTGACGTGCTTTCGAACTGCTAGGTTGGCAGGAGCAGGGACCGAGCAACGGGAGCTCACCCCGTCGTGGGGATTCGAATCGCCGACCTTCTGATCGGCAAGCCCTAGGCTCTGTGGTTTAACCCACAGCGCCACCCGCGTCTCAATTATAAAATATAACAATTCCTAAATTTGAACATCTACATATAAGATAACACCTGCAGATTTTATGCACACCTGTGCCATCTTCTTTTGGTGATACATTATGGGGCATTCCTAAACAGTTGGTGGACTGCTTTATCCTGCAGTCCAGAACGTCCTACCTCATGATCCCCACTTGGTATCCGAGACTCTACTTCATGCTGGGTAAAGTTTGGCGAGCCGCTATGAGCAGCAGGGCCTTCTCAGGAGTGGCACCTACTCTGTGGGATGCCCTTCCGAAGGAAGTTCCCCTTGACTGAACAGTGAGAGTCTTCAGATATCAAGCAAAACCTGGCTGTGCCAGAAATGAGGATGTTGATGATAATAATAATAATTCAATTTATATACCACCCTTTATCAAAAGATCTCCGGGAAGTGTACAACATTTGAAACACATGATAAAACATCAATGATAAAAAATATAATAAAAACATAGTAAAAAGCACACTGACGGACAGCCTAATAGTAACATAATCATCATAATAACAGTCCTCTCCCCCACATTTTCACAGGCCATAGATTATTTAAGTGCCATAGGCCTGGGCAAAGAGGAGTGTTTATGCTTGGTGTCTAAATACCTGCAATAATGACCTTTGGGTTGCTTGATTTTTTTGCTTCTTGGTGGTCTCTTTGGGCCAGGTATTACAGGTTTTGTATTTCTGTTGAAATGTTTATATTTATCTGCTCCTGTTACGTCCCCCGCCCTTGATATTTGTGTTAGGCTGGGTTTTTTTTTTTTTTTTTTTAATGTTTGCAGAAGTGTTAGCTACTTTGGAGTTTGTTGTAAGAAAAGCAGGATGATTTTTTTAAATAAAAAAAAAATCTAATAACACAAGTACCCATAGCTAATTACATTTGGTTCACTCTTCCATTGGTAAAGGAATAGCTTGTGTTCACTGTTAGAAGTGGGTCATTAGGCCTTTTTGAAATAAAATCCGGGCAAAAGTTGATGAAGCAGCAATATTTTACTGGAAATACACACTTGCAAGGCGGACCACCCGAAAAAGCAGGCGCAACCTTTTTATTCAAAAACATGAATATATACCTGTTTCTCCTAAAATAAGACAGGATCACACTTCAAAATGACCTTAACAGATTAGAGAATTGGGCCAAAGCAAACAAGATGAATGGTTTTCCAGAAGGGGACAATGACAATAAAATATATTCTATTCTATTCTTAGTCATGCTGGCCACATGACCTGGAAGCTGTTTGCGGACAAACGCCGGCTCCCTCGGCCAGTAAAGCGAGATGAGCGCCGCAACCACAGAGTTGTCTGTGACTGGACTTAACAGTCAGGGGTCCCATTTACCTTTACTCTATGCACCAGAGTGGCACAGAGAGAGAGAGAGAGAGAGAGAGAGAGAATATTTAGGGTGTTCTGGACCTGACACCACCCAGCCCAGACTTAGAACTTTCCTCCTAACAACAGCGTCATTGCCACTTACCTGGAAGGTGCAGGGATGATGCAGGGCGGTGATGAGGCCAGAGCAGTTTGGGCACAGCAGCTGAGAGCATCTGGCACTCTCACCTGTGCACCTGCAGAGCCCCAACCTCCTCTCCCTGCCTCATCCCTTCACTTTCCAGGTAAGTGGCAACACCACTACTGCCAAGAAGACAACGACACCACCCCACCATGTCAGTCACTCCTGCGTGCAGCTCCCAGTTGTTTACCTCCAAGAGAAGGCAAAATAAAAGGGTCCCCCATCCCTCCTATAGAAGCAGCCACCTCCTGCACCCTTTGGAGTTCCCTGCTCATCAGATCTTTGATCCATCTTGCCTGAGCGGCTTCTTCCTTTCAGCCCCATAAAATGCTATTTCAGAAGGAAGCCTCATCAAAATTTCAGGATGATTCGCCGTACTCCTTACGTCCAGGAGCATTATTGCTACTTGCACACTCTGACCCCCGCTGTATACATGCGCTAGGTGCACATTTACAAATCTGACAATTGACTATAATACTTGGACCGTTTAAGAGTTAACCACAAACTGCTAAAAGGAATAAACATTCACTTCAGTAGCCATTATATTCCAAGCCAGTGCATCTGTCATTTTTAATTTAAATCTGTATTACTTAGCTGTCTAAAACTTTGCACATAAGTGACAAGAGTTATCCATTCTTTTCTGTTACGGGGGAAATCACAAAATTTTTTTTGCTGCCTACTTACTGGGTAAAATGTCACAGTTCTGCAGCACATTAGGAAACGTGGAAAATAAATATTGTGTAGTAATATGAATAATTACTTTTCCTAACCAGTCGGAGATAGTAGTATATATATATATATATATATATATATATATATATATATATATATATATATATATATATACCGGTATATATGAAAAAGGGGGGAAATTAAATGACACTATCATCTATCAACGTATGCTATGTGCATAAATCAGAAACATAACTATAGTAAGTTAGGGTTGTTATTTTTTTTTTAATCACTTGATGAAGTAGGTTCTTAGGGCAATACAAGATCTTGATGCTGCTTATTTAAGTAATAAGCAATCCAACAATAACTGACAAGGACAAGCTTGCAATGAACTTTTAACACGTTAAATAAGCACTATGTTAATGTAGCTTTTTTAGAAGTTCACCCTCAAACACTTAGCGCTTATCCACCCCATACATTGAAAGCCCCCTTTATCACATTAACTGCCAGGGGTTTCCCCAGAGAATCCTGGGAACAGTAGTTTGTTATGGGTTCTGAGACCCTGCCTATCACTGTAACAGAACTATAATTCCCAGAGTTCCCTGGGAAGAAGGATTGGTAATGAAGCCACTTTAGATGTCATAGAATCATAGATTGTAGAGTTGGAAGGATAGTCCTGAGGATAGTCTAAAAATTCAACCTCCTGCAATGCAGGAATATACAGCTGTCCAATACGGGGATCAAAACCTGCAACCTTGGCATTATCAACACCACGCTCTAACCAACTGAGCTATCCAGGCATACGATGAGCCCCAAGATAAAGGATTATGGGAAAAGTGACTTTACAACTAGGAACTATGTATAAAGATGACTGATCTCCTCCTACCTAATTGTGTCAAGGTGCAACCATCTAGGCCAGTGATGGCCAAACTTGGCCCTCCAGCTGTTTTGGGACTACAGGTCCCATCATCCCTGACCACTGGACCTGTTAGCTGCATGCAACCAATTTCTGTGGTTAACGCAACCACTGGTTTGGCAGGGCTATCAGTGTGTGGTTATAGAGTCACACAAGAAATGTGCATCAGGTTCTTAGAGGGCATGTATTGTTGTTGTACAGCAGTATTGGTGTGCATGATTCTTTCCTAACCTGGTGCCCTGCAGACAGCTGCTGCCAGTCAATATAGAGCACCACTGGGGAACCTGTGGCCTTCCAGATATTGCTAGACTACAACTCCCATCATCCTTGAACAATGGCCAGTCTGGTTGGGGCTGATGGGAACTAGAGTTCCACAGCATCCATAGGCCACCATGTTGGTCACCTGCAAAATTTTAAGTGAAAGCAACCCCTGACCCCTTACACCTGAAATTCGGCATGGGAAGAGCAATGGAGGAAGGGGAAATCCTACACAACCCTACCCATTTATTTATTTTTAAAATTTATGTCCCACGGGCTTTCTAATGCAGCCAATGTGAATGGGTACCCAATTTCCATCATGCAGTGTGCGAGAGATGGTGCGTTTTGAACCACAATTGGCTCTTAAGCACGTTTGCTTAAGATCTACAACATATAAAAGGGGGAAAGTTGGGATTAAAGCTAAAACAGGAATGGGGTCTCCCTCCAGGGCCAGCCCAAGACATATTGGCACCTGAGGCAAACCACAAAATGTCTCTCCCCACCACACATGGGAAGAAGGGTGAGTGAAGATCAGGAACAAGGGAGGAATAAAGATACCGTATTTTCCGGCATATAAGACGACTGGGCGTATAAGACGACCCCCAACTTTTCCAGTTAAAATATAGAGTTTGGGATATACTCGCCATATAAGAAATACGACCCGGCGTATAAGACGACCCCCCGACTTTTGAGAAGATTTTCCTGGGTTAAAAAGTAGTCTTATACGCAGGAAAATACGGTATATACAATCATACCTTGGTTTTTGAACAGCTTAGTTCTCGAACATTTTGGCTCCCGAATGCCGCAAACCCGGAAGAGACTGGTTCGGTTTGTGAACTATTTTTGGAAGCTGAACGTCCGACGGGGCTTCTGCGGCTTCCAATTGGCTGCAGGAGCTTCCTGCAGCCAATCAGAAGCTGTGCTTTGGTTTCCGAACGTTTTGGAAGTGGAACAGACTTCTGGAACAGATTCCGTTCGACTTCCAAGGTATGACTGTATCGGGAACAGGGGGTGGGGGGCAGAGTGAAGACCTACATTGGGAGACCGGATCTGCTGTCTCTGTGCATCCTGCTGCCTGAGGTGGTCTCCTCAGCTTGCCTCATCGGTGGGCTGGCCCTGCCACCACCTGAGGTTCATGTTGGTCATTACATATTTTAATATTAATAATAATATTTTATTAGAAGGATTTCATTTATAAAAGGAGATGGGAAAGAAAGAAAGAAAACCCCCCAAGTGGGATTGAGAAAAAGAAAAGAAATAATACTGTTAAATTATCATAAATTAATATACAGATGTGTATATTCTTATTATCCCAATACACATGTAATTGTCAGTAACCCAATATATTCTATGTAAACTCATTCCAAATATCATTGTATTTATCCAACGAAAGTCCATCTATAAGCTGTCCGTTCATATGTTGCCAATTTTGTCAAGGGGAATCATATCTCTATTCCCCCAATTCATCAGTATCAGTCTCTCGGCCACCGTTGGGGCGCATAGAATCCATTTTTATTGTCCAGTTGTCAATTTCCATACAATGGGTATATAGTTCAAGAGCATATTCACCTCTGAAAATCTTAATTTTTTCCATAGTGGCTTGTTTATATAGTCCAGCAAAGTGTGGGAAATAGGAGCCAACTCCTAGGGAGACCCCTGCACATGGCAGAGGGAATTTCAAAATGGCAGCTACCTGTTGCGGAAGAGCCGCAGCCACGGCGCATGCAACAATCTTGTTTTTCTTTTTTTCTAAAAAAATCTCTCGAGCTATGAAATGAAATGTCTTTGGCGGTTTCCAAGCCCCCATTCATATTGGTTTTCCACGAACATATTGGCTTTTCATGTGCTGTGTTTTGCCAGCGTAAGTGATTTGCAGAAAGCCAATTTTGAGGCTTGAAGGTCAAGGATGATGGGCTCATCTTAACTTGCGCCGCTGCTGCATTGCATCATTATTTTGTTGCCCAATGTCAGGCAGCGCACTCTTCGCATAAGTTCTTCCCTCAGGCTATGTGGTATCTCTACTGCGACTGGCACAAAGGCATAGCTGGAGGTAGAGAGACCTAGTCGTCTGCAGAGGGTGTGACATTTCCCCCCAGCAAGGAATGAACTTAGGAATAAGGCGTACCCACCAGACAACTAGGATATGTTAGCAGCACAGAAAGTCAACTCTTAAGTTAGTAATTTCCCCCTTAGTTTCTATCGTAGTCCCATTTAGTTTTGGCATCAATTCAGATTATTTAATATTTATGTCTCACTTAAAAAAAAAACATTCAGGAGACTTTGCAGTTTTTAAAGCCATAATTAGGAAAAAATGGTAATAATCACATATAAAAGTAACAGCATACAAGAAGTAAATAAGGAGGCCATTTACAGGATAAAGGAAGTCTTTTATTTTTGTGTTGTGTTTTCCATGTGTAAGGGGATAGGAATTTAATTTTGATAATTAAATTGTCGATGGTGGTGGGTTTGTTTGTATGTATGAGTTGTTGTGGACTATGTTGTAAATAAAGAAATATTTTTTTAAAAATATTCAATGTGGCTAATAATAATAATAATAATAATAATAATAAATCAATGTAACAAAATATAGGAATTAAATCACACATTCAAATTAAAGCAAAACACGCACCCAACAAGTTAAACAGCAAAAGGAAACTGCATTTTATATACCATCCTAAGTGCAGCCATAATATCATTTTTTTACTTAATAGACAGGTCTTTACATAATGGAAATAACTATAATTGGGAGCTGTCCACCCCTATTAACGCAATGCTGCCCAACCCAGGTATTGGCTCAGAATTTACATCAAGCATTAAAACATATACTAAGGAAGTGGTAATTTTAGGTGCCTCCTTGTGGGAGTGTGTGTGTCACTTTAGATTGGAGTGGGGAACTGGTGGACCTCAAATGCTGTGGGACTCTCCTACCAGCCTCAGTCCCCATAGGCAATGATCAGGGATGATGGCAGTTGTTTTTCCACAGTGCCTGGAGAGCTATTTGTTCACCAGCCCTCCTTCTAGAGGGCAATGTGCATTACTTCTCTTACTTAACATCCAACATTTCTCCGATGAAAACAGGGACATACTATCAGTGGCGGAGCTTCGTGCTCTGGCACTGGGGGTGGAGAGCAGGCGTGGGCGTGGCTGGCACGCTTCTTGGGGGCGTGGCGTGCCTCCTGCGGTGGCGGTGCAGCCGCAATAGCACCCCACCGGGATCGTGGTGCTGGGGGCAGTGTGCTCCCCCCGCCCCCTCTTCCTCCACCAGTGCGTCCTATTCAGTAACAACAACAATTTTTATTGTTCTGGGTGGCTTCCAACATAGATAAAAACATAACAAAACATTAAACATTCAAAAAACTTCCCTCTACAGGGCTGCTTTCTGATGTCTTCTAAAGGTTGTAGAGTTACTTATCTCCTTCGCTCGGGGGTCGCATAACTCCATACCCTCCAACATTTCTCCGATGGAGCATTTTGTTCTTAGAAGAAGTGGTTTGCAGTGTTTAAGAATGAAATCCTAATGCCTATGCTTTACTGCATGTCCTAAGATGGATTGTGTCCTTGGTTGGAAATATATATAAAGGAATGAACAGAAGCTGGCTTAATTTAGTCCTTTCCATTCTAAGGGGAGGGGAGGGAAAAACCTGTGAATGTACAAATGGGATTAAATGGCTTACATTTTAAGTCTTTTACTATAGATGAAACAGATCCTAGAATTGTATCTTTTCTCTCTGGGTCATTTGTTTTCAGCTGCAGGAATTAGAAGTCTCTCTGTGTGTGCATGCATTTCAAAATTAGACTAATGAAAATGAGCAGCCAGATAAAGTCCAGATGTGTGAGAAATATATGGATCAAAGGAGGTGATTCAGCGCTCAGCATAGGCCTCGTATTTTTTGCATGATAGTGGGCTCTAGGAGGAGTCGTGCCTAGTGGCGAGAAAGGCACATGTTCTGCATGTCTCGAAGTGCCCAAATTAAATGCCTGGCATTCCTAGTGAATGGATCCTGGGCTGCAGGGATGGAAGTGGGTGACAATAGCTGCAGTACCGCACAGGGTTATGCATGCACGGTGAGCCTTCTTTGAGTGGGAAAATAGCAATAAAGACCCAAACACCAGCTAAGTCTCTGGTCCCACAATTGCAATCTTCCACCAATTATTTCCATGTTGGGAGAGTGGGGGGAGGGGATGAACCAAAGACAATCCTCCGACCCATCTTCTTCTTCGGCGATCACTCGTAGCCAAGTAAGATTGTCTTCCATAAACACAGTTTTAACAATGAGTCCGTAGGTGACTGTGGACGCCAATTCTGGATCCACACGTCCTTCCACAGTGGGGGCATTGGTTTCCGGGCGGGAGTTGATCAAGGTGTGGATTTGCCAAGCATGCCTCCCTCTTAGCTCGTTTCTCCCTTTTGTCTTCAGAGTCCATGACACCTTTGGTAAAGGCTGTTCTCCAGTTGGAATGCTCGCAGGCCAGTGTTTCCCAGTTGTCGGTATTTATACTACATCTTTTTTAGATTTGCCTTGAGAGAGTCTTTAAACCTCTTTTGTTGACTACCGGCATTACGCTTTCCATTTTTAAGTTGCTTTGGAATAGAGTAGTTGCTTTGGAAAGACGACAATCAGGCATCCGCACAACATGACCAGTCCAACGAAGTTGATGTTGAAGAATCATTGCTTCGACACTGGTGATCACAACACAGATATATAAATCACATGACTTATTTATTTATTTTATTTATTAGATTTATATACCACCCTTCAACATAAGATCTCGGGGTGGTTCACAGAATAAAAAAAAAACAGGATAAAAACAGGGGAAGAAGTTGAACAAAACGCCGGAGGTGAGTGGATGGGTCACATAAAGCACACTCAATGCACATTGAAAGCACATGGCTGCCCCCCAAAGAATCCTGGGAACTGTAATTCCCCCCTGAAAGAGCTACAATTCCTAGCCCCCTGAACAAGCTACAGTTCCCATGATTACTTGGGGGCAGCCATGTTCTTTCAGTGTGCATTGGTTGTGCTTTAAATGCACGGCTCTGCTGCATTTGCCTCGTCCCCAGGTGATCACTGTCCAGTTCAGGAGGTCAACCTGAAGCTATGAATGTGCCTCCTCCTTTTCTGCTCACCTTTATATCCTGCTTCTGTTGTGGATGGGACCCAGGTGGCGCTGTGGGTTAAACCACAGAGCCTAGGGCTTGCTGATCAGAAGGTCGGCGGTTCGAATCCCTGCGACGGGGTGAGCTCCCGTCGTTCGGTCCCAGCTCCTGCCCACCTAGCAGTTCGAAAGCACGTCAAAGTGCAAGTAGATAAATAGGAACCACTCTGGCGGGAAGGTAAACGGCGTTTCCGTGTGCTGCTCTGGTTCGCCAGAAGCGGCTTTGTCATGCTGGCCACATGACCCGGAAGCTGTACGCTGGCTCCCTTGGCCAATAAAGCAAGATGAGCGCGCAACCCCAGAGTCGGACACAACTGGACCTAATGGTCAGGGGTCCCTTTACCTTTACCTCTGTTGTGGAACCAGATCAGATCCAGGGTTCTTCCAGATGGGGGCTTTCTTACGCAGACAGGTCATCCAGATTTGTGAGCGGCGGGAATATGTGACTGTCTCACATTTTCCATAGGTATTCCACTGCTTCCTGCCCATGTTTATTGTGAGGACAGGCGGAGTCCCCCAAACCCCAGGCGACCCCTGAGCGGAATAATGACACAAGACAACGTGCTATGGGATTAAAATTGGCCACAACTTTATTAAGATTCAGATGTAGGGAGACCTTGGCTCAGGCATTGGGCGTTTATCCCTCCCAGCCCCCAGCCGGGGATCTGGGAGACTTCAGGGTTATCCAGAATGTGGGGGGTTGGGCTGGCTCTGGAGAACATATGTTCAAGCAGAGAGCCCGCCCCCCGCTCATCACAGCTGGAGGGGGAGAGCAATGACAACCTCTCTGCGTAAGGTCAGTGCCTCCCCCCAAGACCCATTTAATGGGGAACCCTGGTATCGCCACCACAAAGGGGGCCGTGGGTCACTGCCTCATGTCCCCCCCCCCCATTTATGAAGATAGACTAAAGGATTCCGCCCAAGGCCTGAAACCGCCAAAGTTGTGACATTTTTCTACGGGAAAGGCAAAACCTGCCAATGCAAGGAAATTCCTTTCCGACCCTTCAACAGCGGCCTTGACATAGCAGCACCTGCATACCTGTGGAGAAGAGGTTAACCTGCAAAATAAGACTTAATTGAGGGGGTAGAGGGTGGGAGAAGCTCTGGAGCCTGACTGGCACCTCCCAGGTAGCTACACCTTCTATTGTGTGGGCAGGATGGTCCCTCCCCCTTACCTGGCCAGTCCCCTGGCAACGCCTCCCCAGGTGGGATAGGGCAATTGGCGGAGGTAGGCGGAGACCTCCAGGTATCCAGCCTGGGGAGGAAGAGGCCAGTCCAAACTACCAGGACCTGCAATGGGATCCAGGGGGCTGCATACAACCACGTAAAAGTCGCCCCCCCATTTGATGTGGGGAGTGGACATTTTCTCTTTCTCGTTGGTATGTATGCAGGGTTACATTTCTTTCCATTTCCCTGCTATTAGCTTGCTGTCTTATGAATTTTGAAACTTTATGAAACAGAAATATCCTTGAAGGTCTAACTGCATCCTGCTGGCCCTCTGTGTGTATGAAATCACATCTAACGTTATGTGCTATTATGTCCAAATGTTGTTGTGCAGTGGAACCTCTGTGTTCCTGGAAAAAAATCTTTCTACTCTAGCATGGAAGAAAGAAGGGCACAAGCCTGCCTAAAGGCACCTTTCGCAGGAAGGTTTTTATTAAAATTAGAGGAGAGATGGAGCCTGGGTGAAATTGCTAGGAAACAAGGCCGTGGGGGGGGGGAGATGGCCTATCTACCTCCTCACTGCCTTCTGAGATAGATTGTTCAACATGAAATATGCACCAATTTGTGTGCTGCTCTATATGGCTTTTACAGTATTCTTCTTCTTAAATAACCTTAATGACAGGACAGTTGGACTGTGAGGCATTTTGAATCCCCTCTGCAAAATTATGCAGGGAAATGATGAAATTCATTAGAAACTGCTTATAAGTTCATTAGAAACTGCTTATCCCCCTTTTTCAAGACAGATATGTGTGTGTGTGTGTGAGAGAAAACTGTGTAAGGCCAAAACTCCCTATTTCCTTGTATTCTTTCCCCCCATAAAAGAAAAATTATTATCATTGTTTGTCATTGTCAAGCTAGGCTTGGAAACATGATTAGTGGAAAGGATGTAATAACATGGGCTGAACAAGGTTCTCCCAAGTATTGCGTTAGGTCCACTTCATTATAAAGTAGAACTGGGAAGAAAGGAGCTCTGGGATTGCCATCTAGGATTTCAAATCAGGAGAGAGTCGGCTTGGGGCTTTCCCTAAAAACGGTGCAGCTCCTAAAGTGAGATCATCTGCAGAGCTTTGCTTTGCTTCTCCAGTGGGAATTTACGAGGGTGGGGTTGGGGCTGCAACAAAATGTTGCGGTGCAGCATTTTATCCAATGTGATAAGAAATACAGAGTTATTTACTTATAAGTAGATGAGAAAGTAAATGAGAACAAAAGGAGGAGTTGATAGGAACCAAAGCTGTCTTGTGTCTGTCTGGTGACTCCCACTATAAATAATCTATTGTAATGTGCTCTTACCTGCAAAATCCAAACCAGGGTTTGGGTTTCTTAACCACAACATGGTAGGCATCTGACTGAAGGCTAGAGGTGAGAAGGAAATTTGATTTGGTTTGCACTTAATGGGAAATCTCCCTAACGCATGCTTCCCAAAACAAAATAAATCATTATAAGTAGTGGTGGTGTTCTCATTTTTAGTTGCTTTTTTTCACATAAATTGACCCAGAGCAACCTACAAAATAACACAAGCATCAACACCAAGTATAAGAAACCTGGGCCAATACAGTGGTACCTTGGTTTACGAACTTAATCCATTCCGAAGTCCGTTCTTAAACCAAAGCGTTCTTAAACCAAGGCGTGCTTTCCCATAGCAGCGGGGGACTCAATTTACAAACGGAATACACTCAACAGGAAGCGGAACATGTTCTTATTCCAAGGCAAAGTTCACAAACCAAAACACCTACTTCTGGGTTTGCAGCGTTCTTAATCCAAGTTGTTCATAAACTAAGCTGTTCTTAAACCAAGGTACCACTGTAGTTCAGCAATTTCTCACTCCATGGACATTGTCCAGTAACCCACTAACAGAGAAGATTGACAGCTTGGCTCCACCCACGTTGGTTGTTTAATTCCCACCTTCCAGCCGGGTGGGATTCCTGACCTTTGCAGTAGCAGCATGTTTGTGAGAGCCATCGAATCAAGGCACCCCGTTGGCATATTAAAATGTGTGCTGAGTTGCACTGACACTGTATTCCTTTGCCACAATGGCGGATTCAGAGGTTATTTTCAGAATTGTTCTTTTGAGACAGTTATAAACGCGGAGAGAAATGCAGCCCTGGCTGTTTGTTGATGCCCTCAGAGTATTCCGCAGGTCACTGGGAACTCTGCGGTCCACATTGTATTTACTGCTTCTCTTAAGGTTGTATAAAATTATAATTGATTTGTGGTTGCTATTAAACCATCCTCTGGTAACAAGTTTAAAATTGATTGCGAGCCCCTTTGAGACGTATAAAGAAATGCAACATTAAAAACACATTTAATCCGGCTTTTGAATCCATATGTTTCTTTTCGTGAAATGAGACTTCAAAAGCTGCGGTTTCTCTGAAAGCCTGCACAAACTCAGCAGGTGACACCATAAATAACCTGGCAATCAATATTTTTTTTTTTACCTGTCATCTCGTGGAACCATAAACTACTTATTGTACCATTTCCCTCCACGTGGCTCCAGCAACTGTTAATGTATGTGTACAGTAACTTGTAAAACATCTAGTTATTATTCTGCCCATATTAGCTCTTTCATGCTAATGATTTATTTTTTCATTTTCTCCAGGATATAGACCCGCAGCTACCTGGAATTGATTTATAAGTGGGGAATCCGCAGCAAAGGGATGCTCTCTTCACATCGCAACTGTGGAAAACAGAAGGGGCAGTTGAATGTCGCCTGACAAATAGGGCTGAATGAAGATGCTGCCTCTGCGGGAATGAAGTCACAGGGAGATGCCTGTCGTGCGCAGAGGCTTTTGAGAGTTTTCTGACGGGCTCCCTTTCTGGAGGCTTGAGCCACCCATTTCATTTCCCTGCTCCCTTGCCAAGAGCACTGCTTTACCCTCCCCCTCCCCACCGAGTGGATACAAATAAGATTTGCTCCAACCACAGCAGGGCAACTGATGTGGGACCATGGCTTTCCCAACATCCATGTGGCTGAACTGCGTGTGGAGAGCGATGCTGGTCCGCCTGCTGCACATGGGATTGGACGCCACCTTCACCCTCTGCATCCTCGGGTTCTTGCTCCACGCCGCCGCCGTCTCGTCGCAAAAGTTGGATGATACCGACCCGGTGGTGACCACCAGCTTCGGGAAAGTCAGGGGGATGAAGAAGGAGTTGAACAATGAAATTCTGGGGCCGGTCATCCAGTTTCTCGGGGTGCCGTACGCCGCTCCTCCAGTCGGGGAGCGCCGATTCCAACCTCCTGAACCCCCGTCTCCTTGGCCAGATATCAAAAACGCCACCCAGTTTGCCCCGGTGTGCCCCCAAAACATTATAGAGGGCAGGTTACCTGAAGTCATGCTCCCTGTCTGGTTTACTAATAACTTGGATATAGTTTCTACCTACGTGCAAGAGCAGAACGAAGACTGCCTCTATCTGAATATATATGTCCCAACTGAAGATGGTGAGTTATTTACAGGAGAAGCAGGGAGATCTTTTTGTTTCGACTTTCCTATTGAAGTTCTTTACTATTAAATCATGTGTACTGGTAGCCAGCACGGCTTTCTTGTCTGCATGCCAGCTTTTTCTCCCCTTCCAACTTCCTTTTATTTTTAATTTATTTTACATCTATGCATGTGGCTTTTCTATGTATGCACCAGTTCTAAGCCTCTCCGACCGTCCCTTCTCCTCTGATCTTGTCTCTACTCATTTTCCTCGTCCTTCAGCACGTGTATTTCTTAGGTCAGAGTTGGTACCTTAATGCTCATTCCCACCCATTGACTTCTGGGGAAAGATGCATCAACATCTTGATCCATTGCATGGGTAGGCCAAAGGAGTCGGGACTCTTTCGCACTCAACCGAGTAAATAAATGACGTCCATAAGACAGGCCATCTTGAGCTTAGCTAGCGGTATTGCATGCTCCTACTGTCTTGTCACGGAGCTCCATGTTATTTTCTAGTCTTCTATTCATTTTTCAGTCAAAAGAATATCCAAGGAATGTGCAAGGAAACCCGGCAAGAAAATTTGTAGAAAAGGAGGTATGTATAAAGTGGGCACCAATAAAAAAATAAAACCGGAAACTGGGTTGGAGAAACAAGAAAGAAAGATGGTGACCGTACAGAGGAAGACCGAGTTAGTGCATCTGAAAAGGATAAAAACAATCAAACGAGACTGCTGTTGTTTATTATTGTAGTGCAGGGAGAAGATCTAGCTTGTAACCAATGAGTTTGAAAACCGGTTAAATAGGGGGCAGTTTAAAAATGGCAGCATGAAAGAATTCCCCCTTTCCCTCTGGAAGCATAAAGGCTGAATCTTGCTCCCTTCCTCTCTTGTTCTGGCAGATTTGAGAGTTTGTTTGCACGTTAGTCTTGATAGTTAGAGGAGTGAAGCTCAGAAGTTGTTTGCGTTTTTGGCCCCTTGTGGACCCAGTGATGTCACATATTGTCCAGTGAGTTCACACCTTGGACCTCTGTGGATCCCCTGAAACTTTTTTTGTTTATTTGCATTTGCCATAGAAGTGGTCATATGTTTGATCAGTTATAGTTCACATAGTATTTTCCCCCCCTTTCCTTTTCTTGTTGAGCTAGTAGAAATGTTGAATATTAGTTTATATGCTGGGATGATATGGCGATACTGCGTTTATTGTTTTTATAATTTATATAAGAGCAGAAATGCACAGGGTAGTTTATGCTGCACTTCATTACTACTGCATATATCTGAATCTAAGCTGCAAATATACCAGAGATGGATACATCCCTAGTTGTCACTTGTAAGAATGCAAGAAAGAGAATCTCAGTTTTTCAAAATTCAAGGGAGCGTTTTAGATTTCTAAGAGTTTTATTCCAAAGTTGAATTTCCTCATATTCTCCAATACCTTTTGCATTCCAGTTTGGGATGCAAAATTTCAGATCCAGGATTCAGCAATAAAATTTATATTGTTGGTTACCGAGGGCGGGGAATGTTAAGCCAGTGAAATCTAAGTATGAATTTCAATCCTGAAATGCATGGATTAATCGTCCATTGATTGCACCAGAGGGGCAAGAAGTAATAATTCCACTTTGTGCTACAATCTGTTGTGCATAGGTAGGCACGCCTGATGGGAATGAGTTGGCGTTAATCCTATTGGTGGTGTAACTAACTACTGTGAATAGCAATCACTTGTGATATGAAAAAAGTGGGTGGGGGGGAGAGGAAGGTTATTGCATGTTCATTTACATTATTTGTACTGTGCCATTTTTTCTGGAAGTTTTCTATCTAATACACACACACACATACTTTTTAAAAGTCAGACTGGTGTAAATATAGGAAAGCAATGTAGCATAATTTTGGCACTATAATCTGGAAGGTCCTGTTTTTATCTACTTTTTCTTTCATACAACTTGGATCTTTCTTGCTAGGATAGTAGGATCTGCGAGAAAATGCTTTTGAGAATGTTTGGAGATTGCTAAGCTAACCACATACATTTTTATCTACCTGTTTCATTTTTAAACACAGGAAAATTATCTTTTTGTTCACAAGGTACTGGAATTTGAAAGCACTGAATCACCTGCTTCTATTATGATTTAGATGTGTGAGGGAGCCTGCCTAGAAGGGGGACTGCTGGAGGCAAACCCACACGTGAAGAAAAAGCACATCATACAGCTGTCTTGGGGTTGTACCACTTGAGAATGTAGGTGGACAATTGCATGCTTGATCACTCTCCCACTTAAAGCAACTAAACCACCTCCTCTCCAATTTGCTATCTGCCTTTGAGCAGTAAATTTGATGTGGGAGAGCCATCAAGTCATGCAATTCCTCCACCTAGAGGTGTAAATTTCAGAAGTGTTGAAGCTATCGACAAAAATATTCCCCCCTGGATATGCAAAACAGATGCTCTACCACAGATCTATGGCTCTTCTTTGATGGAGATGGGCGCTCAATGGGATTTACGCCCAGGATTGTGGCCTTAGCAGGTAAACACAATGACGTTTGCCATCTTTATGCTATTTAGAAATGCTAATGCACAAAACCTTTATTTAAATAATAATTAGAGATCTACCTAGAGATGCAAATGCAAGCTGGTAGCTTGCATATCTTAGTAGCTAAGTGTATTTTAGTTTTTGCAAGACAGGAAAAGACGAGGAAAATGAAAATAGACACAATAAACATTGTAAAACGGAAGGCTTTGGTCATCTGGGTGTGGACATTGTGGGGAAAGATCTGGGAGAACTTTGCAAAATGTCTGCATGCCCGAGGAGGCTTTGAGCATGTATCTGAGGACAAGCATCTCCCCTTAGCACATGGCAAGCTCTTGAAACAGAAGTTTCAAAAGCAGTTTGAATTACAACATTGTGGGAAGAAACTAAATAAATAAGCAAGCAAGCTTACTGGGCATACAGAAGCCCTGGTTAGGCGTAACACAGCCTTGTGGTTTAGCTCTCTCCAGGAGCTGCAACATTTAGCAGTTATTCTCCAACATTTGCAGTGTTTCTTGCTTAGTAATCCAGTGAAACAAAGTAGCATTTATTCATTCAGCCCTTTCTATACCACCCAATTAACTAAATCCTCTGGGTGGTTCAGAAATGTTAATAGCAAAAACAAAATCAAGAATAGGAATGGAAAATACAAAGAAACGAAGATAGCCATTATAAATATAAACCTAGGCCAGCACAAATAGTGGCATCAAAGCATTTCAGAACAGCACAGAATCACCATGAAAACAGAGAAACAACACAGTTTTCCTAGCCGTCATTTCTTTGTGTACCTACATTCTGAAGTGGTACTGTCCAAAGAGGGCTGTACCATTTGCTTTTTCTGAATGTGTAGGTAGCCCCTCAGTCAGGGCTGTCTTTAGCATATGCGGCGCGGGGTGCAAAAAACTGCCCAGCGCCCCCAAATTTTTTCGGGGGGGAGGCCAAAGTTGTTGAGCTTTTTTAGGGGGGCAGCTCAGAGTTATTGAGCTTTTGGGGGCCACGCAACTCTCTCCCATGCCGCTGTGGGTGGAGGGAGGAGAGCAATCCAAGCTTCAAGATGGAGGGTGAGGGAACAACTGTAGTCGCCTGCAATTCTTGCGCAATGTTTGCCTTCTTGCCAAAGGATGTAGGCAGCTACACCTGCAGCAAGTGCAAGTTGGTTGCCCTACTAGAAGACAAGGTCCGGCAACTTCAGAAGGGGGAGGGAACAACTGTAGTCGCCTGCAATTCCTGCGCAATGTTTGCCTTCTTGCCAAAGGTTGTAGACAGCTACACCTGCAGCAACTGCAAGTTGGTTGCCCTACTCGAAGACAAGGTCCAGCAACTTCAGGCCCGTGTATCTACGCTCCAGAAAATTAAAGAGCTGGAGCTTTTCTTGGATGCAGCAGAGCACACTGTCTCCACCAAGCAGGAGACAGGGCACATCTCTGAGGAGGAGATCAGTTCCCCAACTCAGGAGCCAGATGTATGGAGGAACGTGACTCACAGAAGTAGAATGCCCAGGGATCGCTCTGAGTGTTTAGAACTACAAAATCGATTTGAAGTGCTCTCAAATCTGGAAGATGAAGAACAGACTCCATTGGAAGATCTCTCCCTCATCACAGTTGATGAGGTATATGAAGACGAGCAACATAGTCAGTCCTCTGGGAATGTGCAGGCGACCTTGGAAGGGACAGCACATGTAAGAATCCCGACCAAGCCTAAGAGGAGGCGTGTAGTAGTGATAGGGGATTCCCTACTGAGGGGTACGGAAGCAGTGATCTGTGGGCCTGACAAGATGTCTCGAGAGGTATGCTGTCTCCCTGGGGCCAAGATCCATGATGTTACAGAACGGCTGCAAGGAATAATTAAACCCACGGATAAAAACCCCTTCCTTTTAGTCCATGTGGGAACCAATGACACCGCAAGCCATAGCCTCCAGAAGATCAAAAGTGATTATGAGGCTCTGGGCAGGAAGCTGAAGCAATTAAATGCACAAATTGTCATCTCATCTGTCCTCCCAGTTGAACGCCGTGGCCCAGGAAGAGAGGGGAAAAAAGGAGAAGTGAACAACTGGCTTCGCAAATGGTGCCGGCAGGAACGGTTTGGTTTCTTAGATCACGGTCTGCAGTTTCTTGAAGATGGACTTCTGGCAAGTGATGGGCTGCACCTCACAAGGGTTGGGAGGAATGTTTTTGCCAACAATCTCAAAAACCTCATCAGGAGGGCTTTAAACTGACTTATGTGGGGGAGGGAGACAGTGGTCCTGAAGGTAGGAGTCTATCAAATGTTGAAGATGATCATCCAAAAGTCAAGGACCAAATGGAGCAAACAGCGCACAGACCTAGTGGTGGGAGGAAAAAATCCATAAGTAGGAGACTAGGGGGAATGATCAATGGTTTTCAATGTCTGTATACAAATGCACAGAGCATGGGAAATAAACAAGATGAACTTGAGCTCTTGGTACAGCAAACTAAATACGACATAATAGGCATCACTGAAACCTGGTGGGATGAGTCTCATGATTGGAATGTAGTAATAGAGGGATACAATCTATTTAAGAGAAATAGACCAAACAGGAAAGGAGGAGGAGTGGCGTTATATGTCAGGGATGTGTATACCTGTGAAGAGATCCATGATTTAAAACTTCAAAGCCAAATTGAGAGTATCTGGGTCAAAATTAAGGGAGAGAAAAATAACAGTGATCTCATGGTGGGAGTTTACTATAGATCCCCAAGCCAAACTGAGGACATAGATGATGCCTTCCTGGAACAGATGACCAAGCATTCAAAAGGAAATGAGATAGTAGTAATGGGGGATTTCAACTATCCTGATATTTGTTGGATGTCAAACTCAGCCAAGAGCATAAGGTCGAACAGATTCCTCACTGGCCTTGCAGACAATTTCATTGTCCAGAAAGTGGGAGAAGCAACAAGAGGATCAGCCATTTTAGATCTGGTCCTAACCAATAGTGATGACCTGGTTAGTGGGGTAGAAGTGGTAGGATCATTAGGTGGGAGTGATCATGCTCTTCTGGAGTTTATTATACATCAGAAAGGAGCAACCAAGCATACTAAGACTCAAATTCTAGACTTTAAGAAAGCCGACTTCAGAAAACTTAGGGAAATGCTGGGTGTGATCCCATGGTCAGTAATACTTAAAGGGAAGGGAGTTCATGATGGATGGGAGTTTGTTAAAAGGGAGATATTAAAAGCACAACTTCAAGCAGTACCAATGAGACGAAAACATGGAAGGTGCCTAAAGAAGCCAGGGTGGCTATCTAATGAACTTTTAACTGAGTTAAGATTTAAAAGGGATATGTACAAGAAATGGAAAAAGGGGGAAACCACCAGAGAGGAATTCAAACAAATAGCCAGCACATGTAGAGACAAAGTCAGAAAAGCTAAAGCACAGAATGAACTCAGGCTTGCTAGAGAGGTTAAAAGCAATAAAAAGAGTTTTTATGGGTATGTCCGTAGCAAAAGGAAGAACAAGGAAACAGTGGGGTCACTTAGAGGAGAAGAAGGTGAAATGCGAACAGGGGACGCAGAAAGGGCAGAACTCCTCAATACCTTCTTTGCCTCAGTCTTCTCCAAAAAAGAAAACAATGCCCGACCTGAAGAATATGGAGCAGATGATTCAGCAGGGGAAACACAGCCCAGAATAAGTAAGGAGGTAGTACAAGCACACTTGGCTAGTTTAGATGTATTCAAGTCTCCAGGGCCAGATGAACTACATCCCAGAGTATTAAAAGAACTGGCAGAGGTGATTTCAGAACCACTGGCAGTAATCTTTGAGAATTCTTGGAAAACAGGTGAAGTCCCAGGAGACTGGAGGAGGGCAAATGTTGTCCCTATTTTCAAAAAGGGGAAAAGAGAGGACCCAAACAATTACCGCCCAGTCAGCCTGACATCAATACCAGGAAAGATTCTAGAGCAGATCATTAAGCAAACGGTCTGTGAGCACCTAGAAAGGAACGCTGTGATCACTAAAAGTCAGCATGGGTTTCTGAAAAATAAGTCATGTCAGACTAATCTGATCTCATTTTTTGACAGAATTACAAGCCTGGTAGACGAAGGGAACACTGTGGATGTAGCCTATCTTGATTTCAGCAAGGCCTTTGACAAGGTGCCCCATGATATTCTTGTAAAGAAGCTGGTAAAATGCGGGCTAGACAATGCTACCATTCATTGGATTTGTAACTGGCTGACTGACCGAACCCAAAGGGTGCTCATCAATGGCTCCTCTTCATCCTGGAGAGAAGTGACTAGTGGGGTGCCACAGGGTTCTGTCTTGGGCCCAGTCTTATTCAACATCTTTATCAATGACTTGGATGATGGGCTTGAGGGCATCCTGATCAAGTTTGCAGATGACACCAAATTGGGAGGGGTGGCTAATACCCCAGAGGACAGGATCACACTTCAAAATGACCTTAACAGATTAGAGAACTGGGCCAAGGCAAACAGGATGAATTTTAACAGGGAGAAATGTAAAGTACTACACTTGGGCAAAAAAAATGAAAGGCACAAATACAGGATGGGTGATACCTGGCTTGAGAGCAGTACAAGTGAAAAGGATCTAGGAGTCTTGGTAGACCACAAACTTGACATGAGTCAACAGTGTGATGCAGCAGCTAAAAAAGCCAATGCAATTCTGGGCTGCATCAATAGGAGTATAGCATCTAGATCAAGGGAAGTAATAGTACCACTGTATTCCGCTCTGGTCAGACCTCACCTGGAATACTGTGTCCAGTTCTGGGCACCACAGTTCAAGAAGGATATTGACAAGCTGGAACGTGTCCAGAGGAGGGCAACCAAAATGGTCAAAGGCCTGGAAACGATGCCTTATGAGGAACGGCTTAGGGAGCTGGGTATGTTTAGCCTGGAGAAGAGAAGGTTAAGGGGTGATATGATAGCCATGTTCAAATATATAAAAGGATGTCATATAGAGGAGGGAGAAAGGTTGTTTTCTGCTGCTCCAGAGAAGCGGACACGGAGCAATGGATTCAAACTACAAGAAAGAAGATTCCACCTAAACATTAGGAAGAACTTCCTGACAGTAAGAGCTGTTCGACAGTGGAATTTGCTGCCAAGGAGTGTGGTGGAGTCTCCTTCTTTGGAGGTCTTTAAGCAGAGGCTTGACAGCCACCTGTCAGGAATGCTTTGATGGTGTTTCCTGCTTGGCAGGGGGTTGGACTGGATGGCCCTTGTGGTCTCTTCCAACTCTATGATTCTATGATTCTATGATTCTATGATTCTATAATCCCCACAGAGGCTTGGGAGGGAAGCTGCGTGCCTCATGTGCGCTGGGTGGGCCTCTTGACGGCCCGCCAATCCCAGGCGCGGAGGAGGGCGGAGCTGGCCGGTTGCCTCAGCGCCCACAGCAGAAAAGCCTGCGGCGCTCAGACGGACTCTGCTCCGCTCGGCAGCGGCTGTCGGCTGGCCTGGCTCCTCAATCCCCGGACTCTCGGCTTGGCGCCCCTGAGAGCCCGGTGCCCAGGTGCCCCGCACCCCTAGCACCTATGGGTAAGCCGGCCCTGCCCTCAGTGCTTACATTAAGCGCTTCAGTCTTATTAATGACTGAATTAATGGGTGTGGGTAGGTGTGCCCACCCACATGAGTATGCATACTATCAGAAATAAAGCACAGTGGCAACTGGGAGGAGGGCTGTTTCAGTGATCAATTTCTTTAATAAATGCTTACACTGATATCTATGTTTCATGCCCTTTGGTATACCCAGTAGGACTATGCAACCCAGTAGTTGCATTGGCTGTGAATTCTGTGCATCTTGTTCCTAGGACAAAATCCCCTCCATGGACACAATGTCTTCAACTGGTGTAGGAATCAAAGTTACATGTGGTGGTTCAGAGGGGTTCAGAAACCAGTGCATTCAAATAATGCACAAGGGGGGGATCATGGGTCATACAGGTGACTCCTGTCTTTCCTCACCACACTACACCACATGGCTATGTGACTACTGTCTGTGGAATTAGGGCACATGAGAAGGAAGGCAGTCCTGATTGGTCCAAGAGGATCCACCCTCCCCCTTTGCTGGACGGATGTGCATGTATGTAAGTTGGTACTTGCACAAAGCCCTTTCTCGTGTACTTCAGTGCACAGATGGTGTGTGGCTGCCAGTAACATGGGCTAGACTGCTCAATGACCCCATTGGATATGTGGGAGAGGATTGATTGATTGATTGATTGATTGCATTTCTGATCCATCCTTCACCAGGAGTGAAATCCAGCAAATGATGCTGATGCTGCTGAATAATAATAATAATAATAATAATAATAGTCATTGGCATTCTCATTATCATTAGTAGTAATATGCCACCCATCTGACTGGGCTGCCCCAGCCACTCTGGGCAGCTTCCAACAAATTATAGAACAACAGTAAAACATCAAACATTAAAAAGAACAACAGCTCTGTAGAACAATAACTGTGCATGCATAATGATTTAAACATAGGGCACATGTGTCACGTGCAACCTTAAAAAAAAAAAAAGCAAGATCAAATAGCAGCAAGTGACAAACTGCTTCATACCGCATGGCTCATTTCAGTTCTCACAATATCTGGATGAAAGGGGTTCATTGTCAGTGTCTTCAACCAGCAAAAGGACAGCAATGTTGGTCCTCCCACGAGCAACACTGCTTCTGCTCCCTGAGCTTCACCAGGAGTGAGCTGGAGCTCAGTGGTAGAGCATATGCTTTTTTGGTGTGTGTGTGCCCGAGGCAAAAAGTTCGAAGGGTGGTTGTTCATTTGTTAAAAATATAATAATGGATTAAATGATGGTGCTCTAGTCTACCAGCTAAGATGCTTTCCTTCACTCTTCATACTGCTAGTAGCCATTCACCTATAACCTCTGTCCATGTGACGTGCCAGGCATTACCGTGGCCTACTTCAGGCCCAGTTCACACAGGAGGCCTCAACAGAGCCTCTACATGGTAAGGAGCCACAAGCTGAC
This sequence comes from Darevskia mixta, assembly GCA_034641385.1. Lineage (NCBI taxonomy): Eukaryota > Metazoa > Chordata > Lepidosauria > Squamata > Lacertidae > Darevskia > Darevskia mixta. The sequence goes on along the minus strand of JAWWNH010000091.1, from coordinate 8,384,378 downwards.
TGCAGCAGCTGTTGTTTCTGATGGGTGCAACAGTTCTGATCTGTTTTGCTTGCCCACCTGCTTACCGTTCAACAATGTAGGACTCTTCTTGCAGCTCTTCAGAGGAAAGGGGAGATAGCTATGATGGGGCTCTCCAATTTCCTGTAGCACCTTTCGGATCCAATAGCTGCTACAGTGAGAGAGAGGCTTCTAACAACTTTGAGGGTCTTTTAGGCCTTCCAAATAATGTTTTAGACGCAAAATATATGGCTACTGTTTGCTGAACTTTAGTAGACTCTGCAAGAATGATAATGAAAAAATATTTATTTCTGAAACCTTAATTTTGTTGTGGCCTTTCCTTTATATTTGATGTCATGAAGATGTTGTTTATTAACTTCTGGGGCTGCAGATGACCAAACTAATGTGTGCCAGGGCAAAATTAGGGTGTTCTTCTAAACATCCTCATCTTGCAGTCCATATCTCCTTTGAATAAGAATAACTGCAGTAATTTACATGCCTTGACAAACGTGCAGTGCAGCAGTGGCTGTTGTTATGCTGTTCATCAAGCATGTGTAATTAGCTGAGTGACTTTCGCCTTCTATTACCAGCCATTGATTTTACATAGTCATAAATAAAGATGCAGGGTTCCATTACTTTTCAATGTACAAATGTGTACCTGACTCTGTTTTTTAGTCCCAAAGCAAAAGGGAAATGAGAAGGTTGAAGAGGATGTGTGTGTAGTTGAGGAGTAGTTGAACCTGGGGGGGGAAACAAACAAAGAATAAAGAGACTTTCCTTCTAAATGCTCTCCTAATCCCCCCCAATTATATCTAAATAGGGCTAAGTCATGGCTTATTGCTATTTATTATTATTTATTAATTTTATTGGTCACTTTTTCTTACCATGGCTACTCAAAACGACTTGCAATATTTTAAGCAAAAAACAAACACATACACATATTGAAACCAACATTTAAAAACCCCTACATTAAAACATATCACCCCTACAAAAAGGCTGTTGATAGTTAAAAGCCAAAGGCCTGGTTAAAAAGGGATGTATTTGCCTGGCACCTAAAAATATGTAAATGACAGAGCCGTTATTATTGGAGGCTTTTAATGTTTTATAGATTATTGTATTTTAATGTTCTGTTGAAAGCCGCCCAGAGTGGCTGGGGAAACTCAGCCAGATGGGCGGGCTATAAATAATAAATTATTATTATTGGAAATTATTATTATTACTTCCTGAGGAAAGCATTCCACAAGTGGGGAGCCACCACTAAAAAGACCCACAAAGAAGGGCCTCAGATAATGATCACAGAGTATGGGTTGGTTTATATGGGGAGAGGTGGTTCATATTACTTTACTGAAATTAGGACTTTTGGGGTGTGTGGTTGCATTAAAGCACCCCACCCACCCTACCCCACCCCACCCCACCCCTTTCTTTTCTGCTAGTTCATAGTTCTGGCTGCTGGTCTTCCAACAGAGCTGTTGAAGGGGCTTTGTGGTCCCATCTCTTTGTTTTCGATTGAATCTGGGGAGAGATGGAGTCTCATAGTGACTGTAGCAGCTGTTGGTTCTGACAGGAGCTACCGTTGTAGCAATCATAGTCCTTCTTACTGCTGGTGCCCCACCTTCATAAGATGCCAGATTGAAGGCATGAAGTATTGCTATCGCTCTGTTTTGGCTTCGAATCTCTTAGCTATGTTGCATCATCACGAAGCCAGATAAGAGCCAATGGTTCGTACGCTTTCTGGGGATCTTATGACTATTAAAATGGCATTCTGCAGCAAAAGGAAGTGGTAAGGCTAAATCACCAAAACTGAGTCCCTCTCCTTAGCCTGCAGGGAGTGCTTTTTAGTTGCTTTCACTTTTAAACACACAAAGGGGAAACATGGGGCTGTGGGGCTGCACTCCTTGCCCCACCTTATACAATGCACTACTCCTCCTGGACCCTGCTATCCTTGTGTTAGTGTGTTAGATTTCTGTGTGTGAAGGCTTCCTCAGGTCTTGGAAGCCTGTACTATTAGGTTTCTGGAATCCGCAGAAGACTTAATGTATAGAAGATGATGTGCGAAAACCTCCCTTTCTCAAGGATCTAAGCTGACCAGTGGACAGCGGTGCCAAGGGGAACCATGTGTCAGTGGGGCCAAAGACCTGACCCCATTCTACTCCCGTTGTCCCTTAATTTCCATAAACGTGTCCATAAATGCACTGCTTTCACAATCCAGTTTACCTGTTCTCATGGGGTTCTTACAGAATATAGAGAGTTAGAGGCCATTGTCCAGAACTGTCTGCTGCTGCAGGTGATCCACTTCGCTGCTCTCAAACTTTTCTCCGTTTGCTTTCTTGAAAAGACACATTTGACTTCATGTCTACAGCACCACCCTTGCCAGTGAAGCGACTGGAGGTGGCTACAAATGGAGGGTTGCTGCCCTCCTGGCAATTGAAGGGAGAGGCCATAGCTCAGTGGTCAAAACACATGATTTACATACAGAAGGAACTGGGTTCCATCCTGCATTTCTACTTTTGCAAAAAGGAGCAGGACGTGATCTTGCTGAGAACTTGGGAGAGACTCTGCTAGTCAGAGTAGACAACATTGGGCTGGGTGGGCAAATAGACGTGGTACGAGGGAACTTTCCGAATTCTTAATTTGTTGGAGACTGCAGCCTTTTCCCAGCACTGGTGATGCAAAATGAGTGTAACACCGAGAGGCTTGTTGTAACCATCTTATAATCATGGGTAATGTTCATTTTAATTATTTAAATAGGGAGCTGGAAAACAGATCATTAAAACTTAATGGTCATTATGACTCCTTATTTTCAATTTCCGTTCTCAGGCTAGGCATGACAAACAGCACAATACATTTCTGCAAATTGTCCTGCCTTCGCTAGTTCATATGTGTGTGTGCATGGTAAAAGCAATACATTCTTGCTGTTGCTCTGGACTGATTCTGGACCGCTTCTTCCCACAACTATATATATTTGAAGAGGAAGGCAAAACTGATTGAAAAGTGTTCAGAGCTGCAATTTTTATTTTTTATTTTTTTTGCCTCCACAACACTTTCACTCCGATTCATTTTTAATAATGACAACAAAAAGATGGACAAGCTCTGTTCATAATAGCTGTTCCTATGCTCAGGTTCTTTGCTTGAGTTGGAGCTTCGTGTGTGTGCAGCAGTGCGCATATGGGTCTCTGAAGAATGGAACAATCCATGACTCCATCTAAAAGAGCAATCTCTCAATGGTAAACATTCTCTTCAAAATTTGACAGTGCAAGGGGAAATGCAGTTCTTCTATCAACAGCATCCTTAAAGAGAATAAAGGGAGATCTGAAAGAGAGTTAGCTCTAAAAACAACCTACCAGTGTGCCTTGTGATGAACATACTTATTATGCCATAGTCGTTTGTGGACTACAACCCGCTTCATGATATGTATGAAGAGTTACCCTCAGTTGCAGGTATGGATGTACCTGCTGGTGTGTGTGGGATGAACTGTAAACGTTGAAGTGAGAAGGGAATGAAATGCTGAAAACTATAAATGAATCTCATTTTTACACGCTTTGTGGATCAGGGGAATGTTGTGAATGTAGTGTATCTTGATTTCAGTATGGCCTTTGACACAGTCCTCTTTGGTATTCTTGTTGGAGAAGCTGGCAAAATGTGGACTGGAGAAGATAATTGTTAGCTGGTTGACTGACCAAACCCAAAGAGTACTCATGAATGGTTCCTCATCATCCTGGGGAAAAAGTGACAAGTGGGGTGCCACAGGGTTCTGTGCTGGGCCCGCTGTTGTTCAACATCTTTATAAACATCTTGGATGAAGGTATTAAGAGGATTTGCATCCAATTTTCAGATGATACCAAGCTGGGAGGGGTAGCCAATGCCGCCGAAGACAGAATCTGTATTCAAAATGACCTCCACGGATTGGAGAAATGGGCTGAAACGAACAAAATGAATTTCAATAGGGACAAATGTAAGGTTCTACACCAGGCATAGGCAAACTCGGCTCTCCAGATGTTTTGGGACTACAACTCCCACCATCCCTGACCACTGGTCCTGTTAGCTAGGAATGATGGGAGTTGTAGTTTATATTATGATGATGATTATGGTAGTTGCCTGTTCTACACTTAGGCAGGAAGAACCAGTTGCAGGATTGGATTCTGCAGGAAAAGATATTGCTAATGATGTCAAAACAACTGGATAGAGTTAGTACAGCATATTGTAGGTGATTCAGCCGAATGATCTCAGGATCTCCCTTCAGATCTTCATACTGAATTCATGAAGGTCAGGAGGGCAGGGGAGTGTTTGCTATGGGCAGGGGAGTGGGTGGGAGTCACTGCACCCAGGGATCTTGGGGGCAAGAACAACACATGTTCCCTTCCCCCTACATGGTTTGTAGCCGGTGTACATTTATGCCGGCTTAGTTTACATTGACTTGCCAGCTTCTTGTGCACAGGATTGCTCCTTAAGTGGTAGATTTAGGCAGGGCTGTCCACATATTATTCCTATTTGTTGCTCTGAGTTGCTTCCCCAATGTTCCCTGATCATTGCCATTTGGAGGGCAGGGCCAATAACAGCAGCAACCCAGCACACTGGTGGTACAAAAAGTGGCAGGAGTTCATCAGGAAGTTACACGACATGGACTGATTGGAAACGAAGCAGGATGGCCACCTCAAAACAGACAGAATTGAAAGCTGTGTTGTGTAGAACTGTCCCAACGGCATCCTAAGCATAAAACATAAAAGCATAAGATGAGTCCTGCTGGATCAGGCCAACGGCTCATCTAGTCTAGCATCCTGTACTCAAAATGGCCAACCACATGCCTGTGGGAAACCCACGAGCAGGATTCGAGCACAAGTCCACGCTCCCTTCTTGTGGTTTCCAGTCCCAGGAATGCACAATAAAAAGGACTTTTGAAGGCTTATCATCTTCTCATGGGCCCATTATGCAAATATATTCAGGAACCAGTTTGTAAACTTTCAGAAATCTCCTCCCATTGAATGACTTTCTGAAACTTCTCTCCCCCCCTTTTTTTATCTCTTGTGTCTACATTGCCATTCCAATTCCAGATAACATTTGCCCAAAGTTAATTAATTATGCAGACCCGCATTACGAGGGCAAACAGTGAAGTGGGAATCTGTCACCTGCTGTTTTCCTACAGCAAACAGTGAGTGCAGCTACAGCAGATCTGCACCCATGCCAGAGGGCCCTTTAAATCCTGTGCAAGGACTGCCCACAGGCCTTTCTCTCTCCCCCCCCCCCCCCAATTATGGCCTCTTAATGCATATTGTCTGGGGAAATGGAGCTGCTCCTCCATGAGTTGGGAGGAAATATTCCTGCAACAGGAACTCCCAGGACCAATGCAAAGTTCCTTCTTGTCTTGGTGCAGCAATGCTGATGCTGGGCTAATGGAGAGATGCTGAGGAATTCTGCTGGGTCACCTTATCAACTGTGCCCCATTCAGCAGTGGGGCAGATGGTGCTTCTCTGCCTAGGCCTAGCAGAGGGAAAACAGGTTGCCAGGCCATGTGACTGAGCTGAATAATCTTAGGCATGGGTAGGCAAACTAAGGCCCGGAGGCCGGATCTGGCCCATTCGCCTTCTAAATCCGGCCCATGGACGGTCCGGGAATCAGCGTGTTTTTACATGAGTAGAATGTGTCCTTTTATTTAAAATGCATCTCTGGGTTATTTGTGGGGCATAGGAATTCGTTCATTCCCCCCTCCCCAAAAATATAGTCTGGCCCCCGACAAGGTCTGAGGGACAGTGGTCTGGCCCCCTGCTGAAAAAGTTTGTTGACCCCTGTTAATCCCTCCACAGTGTGTTTCGGATTGCAGCCTCTCTCTCTCTCTCTCTCTCTCTCTCTCTCTCTCTCTCTCTCACACACACACACACACACACACACACACACACACACACTTTATCTCTAAACTAAGGACAGAGCATAATTATTGCTTTACCCATTGCAAAAAAACAACAACCCAACAACAGAAGCAGACCCCTGGTTGGGATTCAGCCGACGTCCCCCCCACACCCCATGCCCCTATATTGGAATATGCCTTGGTTTTACCAGTTTCAGCTCAGATGGCTGAGCCCGGATGGACAAATTGTCCTGCCATATCTTCAGCCGAGCTGGGTTTGGGGACCTGATGTTGGCTGAGCCAGAGGTCCCCTGCATGCTAAACTGATCGTCCTTGCAGATCTTAACATAGTCTTTCTCCCTTAATGTTTGCTTAATGGAGTCTAGTGAGAAGTAGTATATATCCCCTCCCCCATCCCTTTTCTGTAGTTCTGAGAGCTAGTGTGGTGTCTGAGAGCCAGTGTGGTGTAGTGGTTAAGAGTTGTAGACTCTTAATCTGGTGAACTGGGTTCGCGTCTCCGCTCCTCCACATGCAGCTGCTGGGTGACCTTGCGCTAGTCACACTTCTCTGAAGTCTCTCAGCCCCACTCACCTCACAGAGTGTTTGTTGTGGGGGAGGAAGGGAAAGGAGAATGTTAGCCGCTTTGAGACTCCTTCGGGTAGTGATAAAGCGGGATATCAAATCCAAACTCCTCCTCCTCCTCCTCCTCCTTCTAGAGGGGGAGGAAGAGGAGAAAACACAGATGATTATGATAATGGCCATGACTATTTTAAATGTTTCCTATTCCTTGCAGTCTGTTAAATCATACACCACGATGTGCTAAGTAACTTGGAGCAGTGCAAACTGATTCCCTTTAATCCCTTTCAGGAGTTTTACAGGGGTATGTTCTATGCACAGCCAGTGGTATGGGTCAGGATGCCACCTGCTGGCTCTGTCTCCTCCCTGCAGTTTATCCTCCATTGTTCTAAATTTCCATGCACGCAGGGGGGGATTTGCATACATTCCAAGGCACATCAGTTTTAGCAGTGCAACTTGCACCATGCAAAAATCAAGAGTGCTGGTTGTGTGCAGGGAGCCTTCATTGCACTGAGGTGCATGCATGTATGCTCCAGGTTTTATGCAGTAACCAAAGATACACAGCCATGTACATAACTGCTTAAAAAGACTTAAGCATTAATACTTTGAAAATTATACTGCAGAAATATACATTTCCCATAAAACTTTGCATATAACATGGCATTTTTGTTGTTGTTCAGTCGTTCAGTCGTGTCCGACTCTTCGTGACCCCATGGAACAGAGCACGCCAGGCACGCCTATCCTTCACTGTCTTTCGCAGTTTGGCCAAACTCATGTTAGTAGCTTCGAGAACACTGTCCAACCATCTCATCCTCTGTCGTCCCCTTCTCCTTGTGCCCTCAACCTTTCCCAACATCAGGGTCTTTTCTAGGGAGTCTTCTCTTCTCATGAGGTGGCCAAAGTACTGGAGCCTCAACTTCAGGATCTGTCCTTCTAGTGAGCATGCCGGGCTGATTTCTTTAAGAATGGATAGGTTTGATCTTCTTGCAGTCCATGGGACTCTCAAGAGTCTCCTCCAGCACCATAATTCAAAAGCATCAATTCTTCAGCGATCAGCCTTTATGGTCCAGCTCTCACTTCCATACATCACTACTGGGAAAACCATAGCTTTAACTATACGGACCTTTGTCAGCAAGGTGATGTCTTTGCTTTTTAAGATGCTGTCTAGGTTTGTCATTGCTTTTCTCCCAAGAAGCAGGCGTCTTTTAATTTCGTGACTGCTGTCACCATCTGCAGTGATCATGGAACCCAAGAAAGTGAAATCTCTCACTGCCTCCATTTCTTCCCCTTCTATTTGCCAGGAGGTGATGGGACCAGTGGCCATGATCTTAGTTTTTTTGATGTTGAGCTTCAGACGATATTTTGCGCTCTCCTCTCACCCTCATTAAAAGGTTCTTTAATTCCTCCTCACTTTCTGCCCACAAGGTTGTGTCATCAGCATATCTATAATTAGTTAAATTTTAAAGAAAAGCAAAACAACAACAAAAACAAACCCCTAACAATGCATGCTCGACTTAGACATGCAAGAGGCAGTCCAATATGGGCATGGTTTGAACCACTGAATTCCAGATATAAATCTGTTTTAATTGGATTCCTCCTCCATCCCTAACTCATATAGAGTTCCTAGTAAGAAACAGGACGTTTGATTCTACACAAAGAAAGACATCTTGGCAGAAGGCAGGTCATTAGCTAAGAGCCTGGTATTAGAGAATGGATGCAGAGGTGGACGATGGATGGAAAAAACATGATCCAAAGTGGTACTTTAAATGTGATCAATGTTATTTTAATACCTTCTTTGAGCAGAAGGCCACATCAGAAATTGCTCTGGTTTTAGCCGGAGCTGCCTTGTGGCATGGACTGGGCTCCTGCTCAACAAGACCTCCGACTCCTTAAGTACCCAGAAATAGCTCTGCCCTACTTTGGGTCTAAGCCAGTGTTTTTATTTTTTTAATTTGTGCATTTGTTGTTCTTTACATTTATTTTTTTTTGAAGGCCATTGCCTGTATCAAACTGAGATGGGTTAAAATCACAATTAACCTTAAAAATACCTTGGTTTGAACCCAGAGTTTGCTTAGAGGATTTCCACCGATATCAACAGGACCATTGATTTCAGCAGGTCTACTTTAAGCATGCCTAAGTCTGGATCCAACCCACTGCTTATATATGTGAGTGTTCAATGTAAACATAAGAAGAGGCTGGATCGGGCCAAAAACCCTATCAAGTGCAACATCTGGTTTTCCAGTGGCCAACCAGGTGCACATTAATAATAATAATAATAATAATAATAATAATAATAATAATAATTATACCCCTCCCATCTGGCTGGGTTTCCCCAGCCACTCTGGATGGCTCCCAACAGAAATAATAATAATAATAATAATAATAATAATAATAATAATAAAGTGATAGAACATCAGACATTAAATGCTTCCCTAAACACAGGAAAGCAACAGCACTCTCGATTCTCAGCAACTGCTTCTGACAGAGGAAGTAGAAAATAGCCATCATGGCTAGCTTATCCTCTATGAAGCTTATCCTCTACCTGTATTTAACTTTTTTAAAACTTTCATAAAATAGTTATTTACCATAAATTCAGCTCATGGACACAGTCTTACAGATTTCTTACTTTAGAAGTAAGTCTTATGGAACTCACAGTGTACTCCTAAACAGGTATACTCAAAAGTAAATCTCACAGAGATCAGTAGGACTTACTCCCAGGCAAGTGGCTATAGGATCACAGCCTTCATGTGACTTTAAATGCAAACTTCTAAGAAAATGAACATAGAATTTGACTGCAAGGAAATTAAAGAGACCCAGGTTGAGACTTAATGTTATATTTTACTGAAAGTTCATGTGGTGTAGTGGGCAGGATGTGTTAAACAAGACCCAAGGAGACGCAGGTTGAAATTTCTTTTCAATGATGGAGCTCATTTGGTGATTGGGGGGGGGGCATCTCTACTCTACCCTACCTTGCAGGGTTTTGTGATTAAATGGGAGAGGAACCATTGTATATTACCTTTAGTTCCTTGGAAGATGTGATAAGGATAATAAAATAATATAAATAATATAAAGATAATAAAATAATATATTGGGAGTTATATATTTGTGTGTAGCTCTGCCTCCCCTTAGGTACACACCTGGCTGAAACCTTGATTGTTCATTGCTTATGAACAAGGACAACCCCGAGAAAAGTTAATATAACAGAAGAGTATAAGTCCTGCCTGGCACTCAAAGCAAAGTGTTCTAGAGCAGGCACGTCCACCAGGTAGATCATGATCTACTGGTAGATCACCGGACGTCTGTGGAAGATCACTGGCTTTCCTCCTCCCTAAAAAAAGCTACACAATTTAGACAACAACTTAGACCTGAAGCCCCCAATAGATCACTGCCAGTTTTTAACACTGAGAGTAGATCGCAGTCTCTTGGGAGTTGGCCACCCCTGTTGTAGAGGAACAGCGATATCCATGTGTGTGGCTAGAAGATATTAAATTCTTACGAAATAGAGAGGGCAATTACTTTAACTGAAGAAAGAAAAGGACACTGTCTGGACTTAACATCAAGCTGATGAGGAATGTTAGTATTTCTAGCATTCCTTTAACCCCCCCCCCAAACAAAACCCATTGTTGAGCTTGGCGCCGTCGTGTCTGGTTATCTCCACTTTCCTCAGCCTGTTGGTTTTTGCATTCCTTGCCATCGCTGGATTTGCTGTCAGTGCCAGAGCAGTCTGGTAAATATGTCACAGTCTATTATGTTTGCTGCCATGCAGAGAATTTGTGTGATGTTTTGATAACATTTTTTTCCACCGTTTGGTATTGCCCACCTGCACATGTGCACATTTCTTGTCTGCATTACACCTCAGTATGCTGTTTTACTTAAATGTCCTTAAATGAGGGAGAGACGAAACCGCAGAGTCCGGAACAACTTTGCAGGAAATCTCATGGTAAAATCTGCCAGGATGAGCTGCTTAGGATACAGTGGATTCCTGGCTCAGCTGCCCTCAGCTGGCGTTAAGTGCCCAATCCTGGCTCAGCTGAAGATATGCTGGCATAATTTGCTCAATACTGGAGTATAGCGGAAATTGGCTGAGGCCAGTGTGAGTCCCCAAAATGGGGCATTCTGGGAGTGTGGCAGGGGCAGAACCAGAGAGGCGGGACTTTAGCTTGATCATGTGATCAACCAGGCATAAGGCACTATTTTAAAGGCTTCTTTCCTCTCTGCCAGGCTTAGGTAGAGCAACAGCAGCCCTGTTGCTGAATAGAATAGGCTTTGGATCTGGTGTAACTTACAATGGCTTGCTTTATGTCAGCTGTTAGTGCATAGGAGCAACCCTTAGACTCTGGCGCTTCACAGTGTGCCAATACCATACCCCCTCAACTGCTCCACTTTAAGCCGGACATCCCAGGATTACAGAAGCCATCCCAGATTCTGAGTGGATCCCGGGATGTCCTTTTTTTGGTTCCAACAAAAACACAGCCCCCCAAAACACCCGTCTTGGAGTGCCCAGGCTCTTTGTGTGAGCCACTGGCTCTAACAGGAGCATGGTCCCCAAAGATACCCCCTTTTTTTGGAGAGGGTGTTTTGCATGAGGGTTGGTGGATATGCAGTACTTCTGCCTCTCACATTATGCACTATCATCTATGATCAGAGGCTTTAGTTGGTCTCGCTAATCTCACAGTTTTGATTGGTGGGCCTTTTCTGTGGTGACCCCTAACTCTCAGAGCTTTGGCGGATTCACACAGGTGCAGGTGGTCTTACAAAATAACCTAGCTTAATTTGTTAGTTTGCCCTTTCTGGCTTTCAGAAGCCCTTCCCCACCTCAGGGAGAAGGCATTACTGCAGAGGCGTAGCAAGGCCAGGTGGTACCCGGGGGCGGAATTTTTTTTGTCACCCCCCACCACTTTAATTTTAATTTTTTGTCACCCCCCTCTGATGGTGCCACTTTGCGAGGTGTGGGTTTTGTGTGTGTGTGTGTGTGTCTATTATCTCTTTTTTTTCCAATAAAGTTAAAATAAATAAAAAATAAAAAATAAAAATAAAAATGTAAATAAATAAAAATAAAAAGTGTCACCCCCCTCTGATGGTGCCACTTTGTGAGGTGTGGGGGTTGTGTGTGTGTGTGTGTGTGTGTGTGTCTATTATCTCTTTTTTTCAATAAAGTTAAAATAATAAAAAATAATAAAAAATGATAAAAATTAAAAAAAATTAAAAAGTATCACCCCCCTCTGATGGTGCCACTTTGTGAGGTGTGGGGGGTTGTGTGTATGTCTATTATCTCTTTTTTTCAATGAAGTTAAAATTAAAAAAAATTAAAAAAAAGTAAATTTTTTTTTTTAAGTGTCACCCCCCTCTTGGGTGGAACCCGGGGTGGACCGCCCCCCCGCCCCCCGTTGCTACGCCCCTGCATTACTGATTCAAGTTTCAGAAAGTGGGGCACAGCTGCCCCCCCACAAATCTACAATTCCCAGAGTTCCCTGTGGAGTGGGACCAATGGTTAAACCATACTGAGTTCTGAGGGGAATAGGAGTCTCCTAACAACTTGTAGCACCCTTAACCAACTACAGCTCCCAGAATTCTCTGGGGGAAGTCGTGACTGTATAAAGTGGTATCATAGCACACACACACACACACACACACACACACACACACACACACACAACTCTGAAGCCCAATTCGTTCTGGCAGATCTTCAGAAATGCATTTGGCCTCATAATCTCCAGCAGTGCAGTGACAAACTACCAGACATATTCATTTTGTTGTTGATGTTTCAAGTGCTGCTTGTTCCAGGTTTCGTTCCTTTCCCTTTTTATTGTTTAAATACCACAGAGACCTTTCCTTCTGAGCTATTATGGTAGTAATACACACTGCAAGATAATGAACCAAACAGCGTCTAGCGCAGCCCTTTTCATCCAGTCACAATCAGAAGCCGTTAGAATCAGCTGGCCGTGTTTTCCCCCAAACATGAGATAGCTTAATGCCACGTATTTGAAATAACATTAAATGCTTAAAGTTAGCATCCTTTTGTGGAGTCATCTTTCTGGGGAAGGTAATGCTCTGATGGTATTGTTGCCAGACTAAATGTGAAAATGCCAGCCATGTTTAAGGATTGCATCCATACAGAATGAAGTCATCTTTTTACTCTTTCTTTCTTTCTTTTTTGGCTCCATAGCTTCTTCCTGACTTCTGTCAGAAGTGCAGCACTGTACCTACCAACTAGAATTACACATTATGAGTAATCTTTGTATTCAAGTCTCTGTGCTTATTATACATGTACAGTAACAGGTAGATAGCTGTGTTGGTCTGTCATAGTCAAAACAAAATAAACAAATTCCTTCCAGTAGCACCTTAGAGACCAACTAAGTTTGTTCTTGGTATGAGCTTTCGTGTGCATGAGAACAAACTTAGTTGGTCTCTAAGGTGCTACTGGAAGGAATTTTTTTATTTTACATGTACAGTAGTTTGCTTTTTAAATTGTGTATTGGGCCCCTTGTTTGTTGCCTGTAGAACCATACCCGTCAACATTTCTCATGTGACAATAGGGACGTTCTATTTAATACTACTACTACTACTACTACTACTAATAATAATAATAATAATTTATACTGCACCCATTGGACTGGGTGGCTTCCAACATATATAAAAACATAATCAGACATCAAATATTTAAAAAAACTTCCCTATACAGGGCTGCCTTCAGATGTCATCTCAAGGTTGTAAAGTTACTTATCTCCTTGACTCGGGGGTTGCATAACTCCATACCCTCCAACATTTCTCTGATGAAAATAGGGATGTCCTAAGGTAGTAGTGGCTAACCTTCGCACTCCAGATGTTTTGGAACTACAACTCCCATCATCCCTGACCACTGATCCTGTTAACTAGGGATGATGGGAGTTGTAGTTCCAAAACATCTGGGGTGTCAAGGTTAGCCATCACTGTCCTAAGGGAAACTGGGGCATTCTGGGAAGAAATCAGAAACTGGGAAGGGTTCTGTAAATCCAGGGCTGTCCCTGGAAAATAGGGACACTTGGAGGTCTGTAGCAACTCCCCTGTTTTCACATGGAAAAACTGTTTTGGTATGATGGGATATTCACAAACATTCCTTGACGTTCTCAGAATGAAATGCCACCACTGGAATGCTGATAAACATTCCAGTGATGGAAGCGAAAGGTTTATTTCGATTGGGAAACCACTTTGAGTGCTATCTGCCTTGGCATCTTTCTTGTGACTTGAATAACTGCTGCCCTCCATCTTAGCAATTACATTGGATTCTTGGTTACATCTCATGGTTAGTGAGGAGGTAGTTTAACTATGAACCCTGGATCAAATGGCCTTGGCTTACCTTAGGGTGGTGTGGCAGCAAAAAGGATCAGGGAGGAGCAAATCAGCAATGTCAAGTGTTAACTGGAATGCTGAATGGTGTAGCAGATATAGCTTCATTCTCTGCCAGCATGAATGGAGATGTCCCTCTATAACAGGGGTTGGCAAGGTTTACCTCGCCTGGGCCAGTTCACTCCCATGGAGATCGCTCCGTGGGCTGGATCGCGTCTGCGCATGTGCAGATGCGATTTCTGGCGCTGCAGAAGCGAGTCCCCGTTTTGCACTGTGCTGGTTTAGCGCAGCGCACGGGGACTCTCCGTGCGGGTGGCTCGGTTTGGGGGTGGCTTGTGAGCCATTTAAATGACCCCCGTGGACTGCTTGTGGCCCATGGGCTGCAGGTTGCCGACCCCTGCTCTATAACATACTCAATAGGAATGGCGGGCAAGATGGTTGGCCACATAATTACTAGTTTTCACATTGGCAAACCCCTAACAAGTTTGCAAGGAACTCACAGAATGCATGCGGAACAACTAAATTAATGTTGGATATGCTATGCTGAGTCACATTCTATGGTGCTCTGTATGTAGGAGGGCAATGGGGAGTCTTTTTAGGTCATTGATGAAGCTAAGTGATGGATTTCAGATAGACTTAAAATCCAAGCACTCGAATAATGCTTTTGGTAGCTTGTTATAAAACTTCCCAGTACAGATTTTTGGCTGGGCATGGGGCAGGGGGAAGACAGCATATTTAATAGGATGAAATCATATGCCATATAAATAAATATAAATGTATATCACTCATTTGCTGACAAGCATCTGTAGATGACATTTTACCAATTTTGCAAGAGGCTCCTTGTAAGTAACTGTTAGCTGAAAATCAGGTATTTATGCAATTATGATAATTATATCTGTGCATCTGCTGTGGTATGCTTGTAATTATTTCATTAAAACGGCAATTATAATTGTAGGTGATAATGATGTATTTGGAGCACATTACAAAAATCCTTATAAACTGGCAGAGGCGAAGTTGGTGCAGCTCTAAAGCCCTGTACATTATTTTAATGGAAATGTCAGGAATTATTAGCACAGACTATGAACTGCCTTCAAAAATTATATGAAACTCGTAAAGCTTATTTTTATCCCCCCTGCCAAAAACATAAACTCCAGACTAACGTTTCAGAAGTCATTTTAGGAAGGGGGGAAAAGGATGAACAGTAAATGGAATAAATAATTGGCCATCTACCTCTTGCACACTTTGGTCCAATTCAGACACAAGAAACCATGGTTTGCCACTGTGAGCACAAGGAGGCATGAACCTTGGGCTCACATGTTCCCTCATTACAGGGCCCCTTCTTAGTGCATGATGGGAGATTAGAAGCTTTCAATTGTGGTTAGAAGCAAACCACAGTTTACAGTTTTACTCTAACAGGGTTGCTGAAGTAGTGCCCTATAGATGTAGGTGAACTACAGCTCCCTTCATCTTTAACAATTGGCCATGGTGGCTGGGACTGATGAGCAGTCCAACAACGTCTGGAGAGTACCGTGTTGGCTACCCCAGTACAAACCATAACTTTTTCTCAAAGCAGAACCAAACCATGCATTTTCATTATGTTTGCATTAGGAACTTGCTTGCCTGTTGCAAGTGAACTTGCTGGTGAACTTCTCCAGGCTCAGGTCCAGAAACAGTCTTCAACATTACAGGCTGAGTTATATATCCCTCAAAAGAGGGTGAAGAACGTTAGAAGCCCATGGATTCTTCTCCAGCTTGGATTTTATTCTGAGCTGGAGAAGACTTCCCACCACTGGCTCACCCTCAGAAAATTGGGGCTGAAGAGGGGGCAGGGGGAGAGTCCATCATCACAGGGGAGCCTATTTGCACAAAGATTTTCCATGGTGCAGGAGGTGAGCTTTTCTTGAGGGGAAGCTGTTCAAACCAGCCAACCAGTGAGCCACAGACAAATGACTCTCTTGCTTTGCTGGGGGTTGGTTCAGCAAAGAACCGAGTTATTATCAATATTGAAGTAAAGATGCTTGGCTCATTTCTAGTTGAATCTGTGAGCCAAGTGGAGTACATCCATCTCTATTTGTGGCAACCTTTAAATAGCTTCTGCCATTTTGGAAATGATGTATTTTGCACAACGACCTCTCCTGGATCCAAACATAGCCCAGAAGCTTGTCGCTTCGTTTGTGCTTTACACCTCCCTGTTTCTTTGCAATCCCAGGCAGGCAGCAAAACCAGAGGTTTGTTGAACCCTTGGATGGCCACCATACAAAATCAGTAGATTGTGTTTGATTTGGATAGGTCGCAAATTGTGCAGCCCTAATATAGGAGCTAATATAGGGACCCAGGTGGTGCTGTGGGTTAAACCACAGAGCCTAGGGCTTGCTGATCAGAAGGTCGGCGGTTCGAATCCCTGTGATGGGGTGAGCTCCCGTTGCTCGGTCCCAGCTCCTGCCCACCTAGCAGTTCGAAAGCACGTCAAAGTGCAAGTAGATAAATAGGTACTGCTCCGGCGGGAAGGTAAACGGTGTTTCCGTGCACTGCTCTGGTTCGCCAGAAGCGGCTTAGTCATGCTGGCCACATGACCTGGAAGCTGTACGCCGGCTCTCGGCCAATAAAGCGAGATGAGCACCGCAACCCCAGTCGGTCACGACTGGACCTAATGGTCAGGGGTCCCTTTACTTTACTTTAATATAGGAGACCAAAGGATGCTATTCCTATGCACACACTACTTCCATGTAGGAAAAATGCACTTACATGCAGGAAAGTAACTTGATATGGTATTGCTAATATTTAGATTGGCTACTTGCACTGCTCCCCCAAAAATAAAGAATCCTGTGAGCAAAATTTTAAAAAGAGGATAAAATAACACAAATCTGCAAAACAAATAGCATGCACTAATTTAAATGTAGCAGTAGCTAAAGAAATTTCAACAGATATGCTGTACATCTTACCATAGTGGGAATAACTTAACTCACTTGATTTCAGTGGGTCCACTCTCAGCAAAACTTACCTGGATATCACAAGGTCTCAGCTATGGCTAAGACAGAATTCAAACCCAGGTCTCCATTTTCTCTAATTCAGCATTTGATGCAACCACCCCCAAGCACTGCATTCTGATTACTGACTTAACACCCCATACTTTTCACCCGTAAGAATGCTGACTAATAATAATAATAATAATAATAATAATAATAATAATAATAATAATAATATATTATTTATACCCCGCCCATCTGGCTGGGTTTCCCCAGCCACTCTGGGCGGCTTCCAACAGAACATTAAAATACAATAATCTATTAAACATTAAAAGCCTCCCTAAACAGGGCTGCCTTCAGATGTCTTCTAAAGGTCTGGTAATTGTTTTTCTCTTTGACATCTGGTGGGAGGGCGTTCCACAGGGCGGGTGCCACTACCGAGAAGGCCCTCTGCCTGGTTCCCTGTAACTTGGCTTCTCATATTGAGGGAACCGCTAGAAGGCCCTCGGCGCTGGACCTCAGTGTCCGGGCAGAATGATGGGGGTGGAGACGCTCCTTCAGGTATACTGGACTGAAGCCATATACTGGACCGACTTGTTGCCGGGGTGTTGTCTAATTTCCCACCTTGGCAACCACAGATGTGGACCAACTCATAGAGATGGGGAAATTGACAAACGTGATGGAATCACAACACTGGAAAGGATTCCTACAAGGGCAAAATAATGTAAGATGGGGCAATATTTTGGGTTGCTTTCCCATGTTGGTGGTTATGGGGAATCCTGCCCTCAGCTAAACCAGTTTTACACAGTAGTTATAATATTATACAAATATATATTCTTATGGAAGAAATATAAACAAGCAAGCTATTGCACTGCCACAAGTGTTCCTGCCCATGCTCCCACCCCAAATGTATATTTTATTGATTTTCCTTGGCTCAGGTTAAGACTGAAGTGACAAAGTGTTTCAATTTCCAGAGTTGCCCTGGAGGACTGAGACAATTTACAATAATTTCTGCAGTAAAATTGCTACCTCGTGATATTGACCAACACAATTGCATGTAGCCTTGGTGAGCAAATATGAGAGCATAAATATTTGCCTTTCTATTTGTTTTTTAAATGAAATGTATTACCTTATTAATGTCATTGTCAAGCCTTATTTCAACTCTGCTGGATGAAAAAGGTGATTTGGAAGTACAGCTTTCTTGCTAATTTGTTTATGTGCTAAGGATGGGATCTATCAATGGCTAGACAGCTGCTCCCTCCGTTGCCTGCCAGCCACCAATGTAGGGATCTGATTCTCATCAGGCTCTCGGCTTACCTGGGAGATGGATGGTACAGTTGATCCAGACCAGGAATGGGGAACCTGCGCTCCTCCTTGTGTTGGTGCCTGATCAACATTTCTCCTGTGTTTTTGGACTGTTCTCCATCAATTAATGAGGAAAGAAATTGTACTGAAAACATTAAAAAGGGAAGAGAAAATACCAGATAAATTCTCATGGGTTGAGATGGCAGAAAAATTAAAATCACTCCACATTTAAAGGTGAATCTGCCTAATTCACAGTTTCCAAAAACGACAAACGAATCAAAACGTAACTGTCCTTTGAAATTTGCCATTCCCTGAATTTTGCAATGCGGTTCTCCGACCAAGTAATATGAGCAGAAATTCATGTGTATATAAAAATATGTATATAAAAGTGTATAAAAATGAGTAAATTGGTGAAATTGAGGTGCATTCTATTGGGAAAAACTGCTCCAGCAAAGATGCATACAATAGGCAAAATTGCAAGTGTATTAGGTGAAATTTGCAGTTTGTTCTTGGTATGAGCTTTCGTGTGCATGCACACTTCTTCAGATACACTGAAACAGAAGTCACCAGACCCTTATATATAGTGAGGGGGTATTTCAGTGTATCTGAAGAAGTGTGCATGCACACGAAAGCTCATACCAAGAACAAACTTAGTTGGTCTCAGTCTAAGGTGCTGCTGGAAGGGATTTTTTTTTTTTTATTTTGTTTTGACTATGACAGACCAACACGGCTACCTACCTGTAACTGGAATTTTGGGAGGGCTTTAACAAAAAATCATAAATATGCAGAAACGTGGTGAACTGATCTTATGATTGGAAAAATCAAGAAACCAAAAGAAACCCAAATGGAGATATACACTCATTCCTAGTGCAAGTTTATTTTTTAATCTTCTAATATTACTCAACGGTGGCTGACTGGTGTACATGATGAGAGTTGGCAGATGATTTCAATCCTACCACCCCATCAATCTTGTCCTCGGGACAGAATGTAGATCTGTGGCTTAATCTGCAGATCTACAAACCTTTCCAAGGGATCATTCAACCATGGTACTTAGGAGGTATGACAAGGACTGTGCCGTATTTCCCCCCTTGCTTTTAACAGTGTTAAGCGAGCAGCTTCAAGATACGGCACCTTTGCTTGGGCAGGGTGCAAATGCTTTAAAAAGGGCTGCAGGAAGCCACTGTCTGTTGCTTCCTGTGCAACTCTATGCACAAAGGGTCATTTTTCATACAAGAAAGCGGCTGCCCCTCTTGAGAGAATAACAGCGCAATCCTGGGTATCAGAATGCATGGATATGGAATAGGTTTGCAGCCTGCAGGTGCAAGCCTAAAACGTGTTTACAGGGGATCGAAGTATGCATTGGGGAAAGATGGGAAGTCGGAGGGGAAGGGAGGGGGAAGGTGAGAGGGGTGGGGGAATTTAGCGAATGTACTTATCCAATATTAATGCAAAAATGTTCTTTTGTTTTCAATTCCTGTATCTGTTGGCTTTGTATTGACCATAAATGACTCTGTTTGTATGTAAAGTAAGTAACTTATAGGAAAACTTATAGGAGGAAAGGACAAATGGAAACAGACACAGGAAGGTATATTTCACTTTTTATTTTATTGGCAAATTAAATTTTTTTTATCTTTATTTTTATTCTCTGCATCTTTTTCACGTAGGTTTATTCGCATGTAGGTAGACATAGGAAGAGGAATAATGTACAAGATATACAGAATGTATTTAGATTACAGCAATTATCATACAACTCTGCGGTACAAAATATGAACACACATTGTATATAAAAGAAGAATGAATTGTACATGTAATAATGAATAACCAATCAATAAAGATTTGTGAAAAAAATAAAAATAAAATAAAATAAAACGTGTTTACAGGGAAGTAAAGAGGATGGCAAGGTGCGACAGTGATGCACACCTGACCTCCAGCTGGTTGCATCAATGCTGCTCAGCAAGGGATACAGGGAGGAGGAGTGAGACTGTGGGAGCATCAAATTGTCTCCACCAGTACATGTGCACCGCACCAACCTTGCCACCACCTCACTTCCCTCTCTACTTCCTGGAAAGCAGCAGCGATCAGAGGTCAGGTGAGTCCCACTTCCCCACCATGCCATTCCACTATTGGTAACACCCATTAAGTTTGCTCTTCTTTAACTCTGGGCAAGCCTTAGGATTGGGCTGTGTCTGCAAACGCATTACAAATGCGAAATTATATCTGAATCTGAATCTATCTATGGAACATTTCTGGTGTATTGACTATCCTAAGAGGAAGCACTTGAAATTTGCAGGGATGGTTTTATATGTGTTCCCTGATAGTCTTAAAAAAAATGAAAGGGGATAAATAACACCAGGAAGGCAAAATGAGAGCCACATGACAAGACCACACTCAGGTCTGTGAGGGTTCCTTGCTGCCTTAGAGTGTATTATTAAATCACTTTGGCATCCCGAGTTGCCAGTAGTGTTAGTGCAAGCATCCAAAAATAACCAATGAATTGCTTTCCTCAAAACTCCAGAGAGATGGGATGTCTGCCAAGGAAGCATGATAAAACAAAGGGCCATAAATAAATTAAAGTCACTAACCTACTGTAAATGTTTTCACTGCATTTGCTTGTTCCTCTCTTACGGTTTTAGCTTCCTTGTCCAACCCAACAGGCTTTGCGGTGTTTTTAATCTTGCTTCTTTTCTGTTTATCTGCATTTCCATGCCGTTTTTCTTTCAACACATGGACAAGTCCTCCTCACAGTTACTTAGGTTTTAACCAGAGAATAGTAGGTAGGATAGTCGATGGTCATGGAAATCTACTCCTCTCCCAAGCTTTCTGGCACCTTAGAGCAGGGACAGACGTTGTTGTTGTTGTTGTTGTTGTTGTGTGTTGTTGTGACATTGTTGCTGTTGTTGTTGTTGGGACATTGTTGTTGTTGCTGCTACACAGCTGTGAGTGATTGCCAAAGAAGAGGAAGGTGGTTATTATTATTATTATTATCATCATCATCATCATCAATATGCCACCCATCTAATTGGGTTGCCCCAGCCACTCTGGCTGGCTTCCAACAATTATGAAACCACAGTAAAACATCAAACATTTAAAACTTCCCTATACAGGGCTGCCTTCAGATGTCTTCTAAAAGCCAGATAGTTGTTTATTTCTTTGGCATCTGGCAGGAGGGCGTTCCACAGGGTGGGTGCCACTACCGAGAAGGCCCTCTGAGTGAAGCAAGGCAGTAGTGGTGTTGGAGGGCAGAGCTGTGAGTCCCATGTGGCCTCTCTGTTTGCTGACCTCTGGTGCAGTGGTAGACTCTGGCCACATTTCATAGCATATGTTTAAAGCATTATGCGCCTTTAAACAGTCATGGCTTCCCCCAAAGAATCATGGGTTTCTGTAGTTTGTTGGGGGTGCTGAGTTGTTAGGAGATCCCTTATTCCCTTCACAGAGCTCCAATTTCCAGAGCAGTTAAATAATTCCCATTTTATCCTCACAACAACCCTGAGAGGTAGGTTAGGTTGAGAGACGATGACTGGCCCAAGCTCAACCAGGCTGGATCTAGACCAGGCATAGGCAACCTTGGCTCTCCAGATGTTTTGGAACTCCAAGTCCCATGATCCCTAGCTAACAGGGCCAGTGGTCAGGGGTGATGGGAATTGTAGTCCCAAAACATCTGGAGAGCCAAGGTTGCCTATGCCTGATCTAGACAGATCAAAGAAACGTTTCAGTTAAATGCATTGCAAACTTTGTAGGAGAGATCGGGTTGCCAAAAACGGAACTCCACAGCGCCATCTGGTGTCACAGTGTTAGAATGCAGAAACAACGCATATAAAGCCTTTTTCTTTCTTTGCCAATGTAACTGAGTCCCCAGTGAGCTTCATGGCAAAGGTGTGTGGGGGGGGAATGATGAATAGTACATGCAACTCTGCTCCTTTGGTCCATGCAATTATAATTGGCTGGAGGAGACACCTGAATTGGAAATGTTGCAAGCGCTCAGGGTTCCATGGAACTCCAGAAGTTTGAAATGCAAGTCGGAGTGTAAATGCTCCTCATCTCAAGTGCACATTTACACAAATACATACGCCTGTACATGAAAATGCACCCTTGCAGTGCTGAGCCTGCCACTTCACACATTACAGGACTCAATATATATTTTCAACTCTTGGTGATGGAGCAGTTATACTCTCCTAGCACACAGGTGTCAAGGACAAGGCCCGCGGGCCAAATGCGGCCCGCGAGACCTCGTCATGTGGCCCGTGAGCGATAGCTGATTGGCGGTGGGCAATCCCCCGCACCATTTTTGCCTTGCCGGGAGAACCCGGCAAAGTTTTTTTTTCCCCGGGCCGTTTTGGCCCAGCGCGGCTTTTTGCCGCTTCGGGGGTGCCCCGCGCGGCTTTCTGCCGCGTCGGGGAAGCCCCCCGCACCATTTTTTCCTTGCCGGGTGTCGCCGGGTGACGCTTTTGCAAGCGTCGGTGGCGAGGGGGAGGGAGACGTTGCACGGAGCGGAGAAGGGGCGGCGCGCGCCGACCCTCCCCCGCTCTGTGAAGCATCTCCGCTGTCGTCCGTCGCCACCGACACTTGCAAAAGCCTGCTTTTGCTAGCGTCGGTGGCGAGGGGAAGGGAGACGTTGCACGGAGCGGAGAAGGGGCGGCGCCGACCCTCCCCCGCTCTGTGAAGCATCTCCGCTGTCGTCCGTCGCCACCGACACTTGCAAAAGCCTGCTTTTGCTAGCGTCGGTGGCGAGGGGAAGGGAGACGTTGCACGGAGCGGAGAAGGGGCGACGCACGGCCACCCCTTCTCTCTCTCTCTCTCTCTCTCTCTCTCTCTCTCACTCACCCCTTCTGTCTTTCTTTCTGTCTGTGTGTCTTTCTTTCCTTCCTTTTTCCTTCCTTCCTTCCTTCCTTCCTTCCTTCCTTCCTTCCTTCCTTCTCTCTGACCCCTTCCTTCCTTCTCCCTCTTTCTTTCACTCTCTCTCTCACCCCTTCTGTCTGTCTTTCTTTCTGTCTGTCTGTCCTTCCTTCCTTCTCTCTCTCTCTCTCTCACTCACTCCTTGCTTCCTTGCTTCCTTCCTTCTCTCTCTCTCTCTCATCCCTTTCTTCCTTCTCCCTCTTTCTTTCACTCTCTCTCACCCGCCAACCCCGTTCGCCAAAGCAGGCTTGTTTTTGCGATCGGGGTTGGCGGGGAAGAACCAGCAGCATCCCTCCGCCACCCCTCCCAGCCTTTTAGAGGAGGAAAACCAGAAAAATATTTTTTTTCTTGTTTTCCTCCTCTAAAAACAACGTGCGCACTATGGTCCTACAGATACAACCGGCCCTTTGAGGGTGACCAAACTGCTGATGCGGCCCCCGATGAATTTGAGTTTGACACCCCTGTCCTAGCACAAGCCACCTCTTTGCTTTCAAATCACAGAAGAGGGCCATGGCAGAATAAATGAGCACAGCCAAGGGGTGGAGACCCTTAAACAACCATATATATATATATAGTTATATATAAATGAGTGTTAGCAGCACAACCCTGGGATAGCATTTAACAGCAGCTCAGAGGAAAGTGCTGATCAGATTAGGACCAGGCTCCAGCTGCCTCTGGTACTTGACTCTGTATTAGTTCCTTTCCTCCTCCTCCTCCTCCTCCTCCTCCTCCTCCTCCTCCTCCTCCTCCTCCTCTTCTTCTTCTTCTTCTTCTAAAAAAAGCTGTAATGTTTCAATTTGAGAAACTGGACTAGGCTGAAGAAAGTTCAGATAAACTGGGATCAGAAAGAACTGGATTTGCTTTGCCTTTATGGACAGGGCTGGGAAGGTGGAGGTAGTGTAGTCAGGCAGTCCCTATGTCTGGAAGTTGGCAGAGCCATGATGGAGCCCTACCAGTCTTGAAGGTGCAGGAGGATGCTCCTTGATGGATGGTCCTTGAGCCAGCCCCATCACTTGAGACTCAGGTGGCCTTGGTGGCTAGGAGCCAATATGCAGCTTCAACGGATGCTTCAGCTATTCCTGGGTAGGGGTAGCCTGCAATGGTCGCTCATGTTCTGGCAAGCTCCGGGTTGGACTACTGTAATGAGGTCTATGTGGGGCTGCCCTTGAAGACAGCTCACAAATTATAACCAGTTCAAAATGTGGCAGGCAGGGTGCAAATGGAAGCAGCAGGCTGATCTCCTGTAACTCCCTATTTAAAGACAACTTCACTGGTT
Organism: Darevskia mixta; assembly: GCA_034641385.1. NCBI lineage: Eukaryota > Metazoa > Chordata > Lepidosauria > Squamata > Lacertidae > Darevskia > Darevskia mixta. The sequence continues at coordinate 8,360,200 of JAWWNH010000091.1, read as the reverse complement.
GCCTGCTGTTTTCCGGGCATTTAAACCCTGAGCAGCCTGGTTTCCCAAGAAACCATCTCTTGTACCAGCCTGTCCATATATTAAGATCAGTGGATGAAGCCCAACTCGTCATCTCTGTGTAGAATAAAGTGCACTAGGGGCTGTTCAAACGTCTTTTCAGTGACAGTTTCATGTCTGAAGAGCATCTCTTCCAGCAGGCTTTTGGATGAGGGAAACCATGGTTTGCTAAAACTTATGAATAGTTCAATGCTGCTGCTTTTTATCATGAGTTGTGTAGAAATAACTGTTTTAAATCTTGTGTGCCGAGCTAGCTACTCTGTTGTGGCAAAGGGCAGTGTTTGAATTTCTTAATAAATAGTTACTCCAGTCTGCTTTCGGTATGAACATTTACAGTTTGCTGAGTCATTGGGAGAAAAATTGAAATGGAGAAGCCTCCTTTGGATTTGGCCAAGAGCAGATTTTGCTGTCTACAGATTTCGGAGCATACCTAGGCATGTCCTTGCCCCGAAAGATGTTGGGGAAGGAGGGGGACAGTTGAATTTATTTTTTTACACAAGGACCAATGGCTTGATGAGGCAGCTTTCTACATTCATAAATGCTACAAACAAACAAACAAACAAACAAACAAACAAACAAACAAACAAACAGCTAGCAAGCTACCCATGCAAGAAAACTTTCTACTGAAGCTGATAACACCATGCTGCTATATATATATATATATATCAACAAATGCCCGTTGTACATGTGCTATATGAAACGGTTTCTATGGAAATGCCCCGAGCTCAATCAGTCTTGAACAGGAGGATATTTTGAAGAATAATTAGCTTGAGCTTTAAAAAAAAAATCCATGGGGTTGACACAAGAAAGTTGGGATGCATTTCAGCCGAATCTGTTCCGAAGGAGATAACACTTCACATTGTATCCAACTTTGTGACGGGGAGTTTCCTTTTCATTTTTTTCTTACAAACATGCTTCACACACCCCTCCACCCCAGCAATTGTTTGTTCTTTTTCTCCTCAAAGCAAGATGAAATTTGCATTTATTTGAGGTTGGGATTTGTGATGTACTAGAATGTCACAAATTAGATAGGTATGGAAGGGGAAAAAAAAGTTGACTGGTCCAATTTGTCATGCGTACTTAGGCATTTATTCAGAAGCACCAAGGATACAGGAACCCTCTCTCTCCTTTTGTGTGCCATCACTCCTAACATACTTAGCCCATTTATGCCAGAATCACCTGTTTGTCAGGACTTGCAAAGTGCTGTGCACAGAGCTGTGTAGGCGTCGCTGACCACATATCTTCCAACTGTCCCTATTTTCCTGGGACATTCCTAGAATTACAGAAGCCATCCCAGCTTCTGATTTGATCCTGGAATGTCCCAGGGATGAGCTGGCTCTGGCACTTACATTGCTAAGCTCATCCCTCGGACATTTAGTTCTAAGACGGCATAGGCAAACTCGGCTCTCCAGATGTTTTGGGACTACAACTCCCATCATCCCTAGCTAACAGGACCGGTGGTCAGGGATGATGGGAATTGCAGTCTCAAAACATCTGAAGGGCCGAGGTTGCCTATGCCTGTTCTATGTTGTGTGTCTTTGGGGGTATTCCCCCCCCCAAGGGTTGCATTTACTTCTGGATTGGCCACATGCCAGTGCTGGGCGGGGCAAGAGGAAAAAGTGGGTGGAGCAACTGATGCAAATTTTACCGTGTGTGTGTGCATTTGACACACACTCTCACGCCCCTCTCTGCCCTCCACCCCAAGAAGCGGGAGGAATTGCCAGAGTTTAAGGACATATTTCAGCTTTAACAAATAAACTCAAAGAAGATGCAAAGCTGGTCGGTGGTGTGCCTGGGAAGGGAGTGTGGGAAGAGTCCCAAAGGCCAGATGGAGAGGCTTCAGGGGCTGCATTTGGCCCCCAGGCCTGAGGTTCCCCACCTCTGCTTTAGAGCTTGCAGTTGACAACATTGCAACTGGCTTGGTCTGCAGCAATTAGCAGTCATCGGCATTTATCTTTGAGTCACCTTCTAATTGCTGTCACTCAGGCTACAGCTGCAGGAGCCTAGTGAAATATTGACAACTCTTTTTTCTGCGAAGGCTCCCATGCCTTTAACAGCTGTTAAAGGTAAAGGTACCCCTGACCAAATTCCAGCAGGAGCTGACCTGACCCACACCTCCCAGACTAATGTGGAGATCAGAACTACAGTGGAATTCTAACCATGTCTTCTTATAGGTAAAGGTAAAGGGACCCCTGACCGTTAGGTCCAGTCGCGGACGACTCTGGTGTTGCGGCGCTCATCTCGCTCTATAGGCCAAGGGAGCTGGTGTTTGTCCACAGACAGCTTCCGGGTCATGTGGCCAGCATGACTAAGCCACTTCTGGCAAACCAGAGCAATGCACAGAAATGCCGTTTACCTTCCCGCCGGAGCGGTACCTATTTATCCACTTGCACTTTGACGTGCTTTCGAACTGCTAGGTGGGCAGGAGCAGGGACCGAGCAACAGGAGCTCACCCCGCCGTGGGGATTCAAACCGCCGACCTTCTGATCGGCAAGCCCTAGGCTCTGTGGTTTAGACCACGGCGCCACCCGCGTCCCTTTTAACAGCTGTTACCAACAACCTATTTAAAAAGCACACCTTTTCCCATCATTGTGGCTTCTTGCTGGGACAAGCTGCGCTGGGTGAATTTCTGTCTAAAATGCAACTCTTTATAGGATCCCTACCAGAAAAAAAAATGCTGGGGCAAAAGAGGTGGGCAACATACTCAAACGCTTGCATTGATATATATATTTTCCCTGCCCGTTCCCACCGGTCATGCCATGAGAATGCTCCTGAAAATAGGCCCTTGGCACCAAATAAATACGTTTGGGATTGAAGTGATTACCTCAGTGGAAAGTTGACTCATGCCTAGACATATATTTATGTTCTTGTGTTGAGTACATCAGTAAACACACTTTAATCCCAGTAATCTAAGCTCTTTAGAAAACAGGAAAATTGTCCAAAATTGCAGGACTTCAGTGCTGTGAGCATCTGGTCGCGCACCACATTTGCATACAGAGCAACGAAATGCACAACGCAAGTTCAAACTCATTTGGCCTCGGGCACAAACAGGGTTGATGCTTTAATGCTGACATCACTTATCAGAACACTTAGCAGCTGATCAGCAGACTTGGCATCTAACAGCTGATCTGCGCTATTGGTGCTTATAGGGCCGTTTAGTAGTATCTACTGGCTGCACTACATCCATCCTTCACTTGATTGAAGCCTAACAGCTGTTAAAGAGCAAAAAAACAACCAAAGGGTTATCTTGTGCCTCTGGGTATCCTTAAACAGGGTGATATGTGATGTTTGGATAATAATGTGCAAAATAGCTAAGCCATAGTTCGCTGATTTGTTTTGGTACGTCTCAGGTTTTATCTTACCCTCTCCCGGAGGTTCACAGTAGCTATATAGTAATTTTCTTTTACTATTTGTTTAGTTCCGCCAGTGTGTGCAAGACAAAAGTGGAACTGTATTCACCAGATGTCTTACAGACCCAGCCTAAGGGCTCTCCTAATGAGAGCTGCTACAGACAGTGTTTCAGGGAGGGTTGTAGCATAGTGCTAGAGCACTAACTTTGCATGCATCCAGGGCAGCTGTCTACCAGCTCCATCTGGTGCGCAGGTTGAGACCCTACCTGCCCGCAGACTGTCTCACCAGAGTGCTGTATGCTGTGGCTGTCTCCCGCTTGGACTACTGCAATGCGCTCTATGTGGGGCTACATTTGAAAGTGACCCGGAAATTACAACTCATCCAGAATGCGGCAGTCAGACTGGTGACTGGGAGTGGCCGCTGAGACCATATAACACCGGTCCTGAAAGACCTACATTGGCTCCCAGTACGTTTCTGAGCACAAACGTACTGAGCTCTTGGCTTTGCCGATCGTAAGGTCGGCGGTTCGAATCCCCGCGACAGGGTGAGCTGCCGTTTCTCTGTCTCAGCTTCTGCCAACCTAGCAGTTCAAAAGCACATCAAAGTGCAAGTAGATAAATAGGTACCGCTGTGGCGAGAAGGTAAATGGTGTTTCCGTGCACTCTGGTTTCCGTCATGGTGTCCCATTGCACCAGAAGCAGTTTAGTCATGACCTGGAAAGCTGTCTGTGGACAAATGCTGGCTCCTTCGGCCTGAAGCGAGATGAGCATCACACCCCATAGTCACCTTTGACTGGACTTAACCGTCCAGGGCTCCTTGACCTTTACATTCCCTTAGTTTAGACAGTACTGGATTTAGGGGTCTTGTCCATCCACTCTGTTGCCCTATCTGACTGTTCATTCAAAGACCTGTCCTCTATGTATCCATTCCTGTTCACTGGCTGGTGACACAGTGAAAGCACAAGGTAGGTGATGGGGAGGGTGAGATAACAATGGTGGAAAAGCAGGGAAGGCGAGGCTAGAATGGGAAATGTGCAGTCCTCCAGATCTTGCTGGACTCCAGCTTCCATGCTGGCTGGAGCTGATTGCAGTCGGAGTCCAAGAAGATGAGGTCCCCCATCCCTGCTTCCCACTGTTGGATGTTGGATTTTTGTGTGAGCTCCATTTAGCTCAGTAGGACTTCATTTTGAGTTGACATGTGCAGCGTCAAATCTCATTGAAAGCATTCCAAGCCAAGTCTGCACCTGTCTGAATTCCACTTAGGCACCATGTTATGATTCATGCCTGTCACTCATTCAGTTTTAAAGAGAGAGAGAGAGATGAATTTCTTTCTTTTTCCTCAGAGCCACCCTGAAAGCTCATCTCATCCCAGGTAGCAATGTAATATCCATTAAAAATTTAGATGCCATAGAAATCTGTTTTTCCTCCTCTTACACATGACTGGATGATATAATCTCCAGGTTCGTACAGCTTTTAGGACACTGTAATATTGCCCATACATAATTTTTAGTAATATTTGCAACCTTTTCCTGGCTCTCCCCCATTCTAATGTTCAGCTTTCTATTCTGATCCTGAATTGACCTTACTGTGCTGTCATGTTGATGTAGCCTAAATTTCTGATGTGATCTCACTTTCCTTCACAGTCGAAGAGGATTGCATGCTTATTCCCATTGATAAAGGCACTAGAAACGCAGCCACGGCAAAAGGAAAACCACTTGGTCTGCCTCAGGGGGGCAAAATTCTATTCTGTCTTTGGGGAGAAGATTCCCCCTCTCCCCCCGTCATTCTTTAATGGCTTATTTTTTTTAAAAAAAAATCATTTGCAATCCAGAATGCGGCAGCTAGACTGGTGGCTGGGAGCGGCCGCCGAGAACACATAACACCGGTCTTGAAAGACCTACACTGGCTCCCAGTACGTTTCCGAGCACAATTCAAAGTGTTGGTGCTGACCTTTAAAGCCCTAAATGGCTTCGGTCCAGTATACCTGAAGGAGCGTCTCCACCCCCATCGTTCTGCCCGGACACTGAGGTCCAGTGCCGAGGGCCTTCTGGCGGTTCCCTCACTACGAGAAGTCAAGTTACAGGGAACCAGGCAGAGGGCCTTCTCGGTAGTGGCACCCGCCCTGTGGAACACCCTCCCTTCAGATGTCAAAGAGAACAACAATTACCAGACCTTTAGAAAACATCTGAAGGCAGCCCTGTTTAGGGAGGCTTTTAATGTTTTATAGATTATTGTATTTTAATCCTCTGTTGAAAGCCGCCCAGAGTGGCTGGGGAAACCCAGCCAGATGGGCGGGGTATAAATAAATAAATAATAATAATAATAATAATAATAATAATAATAATAATAATAATTATTATTATTATTATTTGCAAACAAAATATATTTCGGACTTGAAAGTGGATGGAGCTTTGAGCTAATCTCTTATTGTAACTAGCAAACTACTGCCCAGTGGATGAGGTTCTTGCATACTTTCAGGATATATTCTCATATATCATGGGCTGTACCATCCTGCCTCATCCTGATGCCCTCCAGGAATCTTGGATGACAACTACCAACATCCCTGACCAATGGCTATGCTGGCTGGGCCTGATGGGATACCAGAGGCCAAAGGGCATCAGGCTGTACTGTGCTGCACTGTGCTTGATGCGGGTGGCTCTGTGGTCTAAACCACTGAGCCTCTTGGGCTTGCCGATCAGAAGGTTGGCTGCTCGAATCCCCATGACAGGGTGAGCTCTCGGTGCTCTGTCCCAGCTCCTGCCAACCTGGCAGTTCAAAACACACCAGTGCAAGTAGATAAATAGGTACTGCTGTGGTGGGAAGGTAAACGGCATTTCTGTGCGCTCTGATTTCTGTTACGGTGTTCCGTTGCACCAGAAACGGTTTAGTCCTGCTGGCCACATGACCTGGAAAGCTGTTTGTGGACAAACGCCGGCTCCCTCGGCCAGAAAGCGATTGAGCGTTGCACCTTTCACTGGACTTAACCATCCAGGGGTCCTTTACCTTTTTTTTTATCTATGTAGTGGACACAGTGTTGGGTTACCAGCCAGAGCACTGGGTACACACACACACACACACACGCACACACACACACACACACACACACACACACCAGGATTATGTCAAAGTAGTTTCTGGGAGAATCAGAAAAATTAAGGCCATTCAGGCAAGATTCTGAACAGCTGTATACAAATAGCCTCTCAAAATTGTCCACCCTATTTGTGGGCATAGAAACTGGGGAGGGAGGCTGAGAAAAAAATATACAACTGTCTCTTAAGGGTGGGTCATACCATTACGAGCATATATATATATATATATATATATATATATATATATATATATATATTATTATTATTATTATTATTATTTGCTGCTGCTGTTTCTTTAAAATGTTGACAGCTTGGCCAGTATTTGGCATCCTCCACAATGCCCCAGATTCTTTCATTCTTCCAGGGTTTTGTGAGGATGGTGACCATAAGCGCACGCACACGCACACACCCCCCAAATATATTGACTATTAGAGAAAAATCTGCAAAGTGGTCTTTTTCAAGCATGATAGGAAAAGGCATAATCTTTGAAATCTCATCAGAAAAATACCTTCTGAGACATTTCAGCTCAGTTCTAGCAGATATCATTCCCAGTAGGGCAAAGCAAAGGAAAAAGCAGGATGGGCAATAGATTCAAAGAGCTGATGCGCTGCATTGCTTTCCTCCCATCAGGTGGGGCGAATCCACTATGCTAGAAGTGGGGTAAGGTGGTGGCAGAGAGCAGAGTTGGCTTGGTGCAAACGCACTGGAGCAGCCAATCTGTGGTTGCACCTTGCCATCTGCTCTCCATAATGACAAAAAAGATACCATCCCACAAAGTGACTTTTATCCTGAAAAATGCTTATTCCTTGCATCTCTCTCCTAGCTTTAAACATTAGCTCTGCTTTTTCCTTTTTAGTAGTCGGCTCTGAATTTTTCAAACTGGGTGACACAAAGTTGCTTTCCTTTCAGAATTGTATTATTGGCATTGGGTTAAAGGAAGCGACAATCAGCCTTAAGAGTTCTGATCATCCACAATGAGTTTAGCCTAGTAGAAAGCTAAACCAAATAGGAGGAAAACACACACAATGAGAACTGCAAATACTTACTTGGCTTGTAGCCAGTAAATAAATAGCTATTTGTAGGAGATAAACATGCCAAACCACAATGTATGTTCCTCCCCTTTATGCAAAGCAAAAATAATTTTTTTTAAAAAAAGAGCACTCCCTCTTGGCTAACAGTATCAAGTCATTGGCTGACTCCCTATTTTATCTCATAGAATCATAGAATCATAGAATCCTAGAGTTGGAAGAGACCCCAAGGGCCATCCAGTCCAACCCCCTGCCAAGCAGGAACACCATCAAAGCATTCCTGACAGGTGGCTGTCAAGCCTCTGCTTAAAGACCTCCAAAGAAGGAGACTCCACCACACTCCTTGGCAGCAAATTCCACTGTCGAACAGCTCTTACTGTCAAGAAATTCTTCCTAATGTTTAGGTGGAATCTTCTTTCTTGTAGTTTGAATCCATTGCTCCGTGTCCGCTTCTCTGGAGCAGCAGAAAACAACCTTTCTCCCTCCTCTATATGACATCCTTTTATATATTTGAACATGGCTATCATATCACCCCTTAACCTTCTCTTCTCCAGGCTAAACATACCCAGCTCCCTAAGCCGTTCCTCATAAGGCATCGTTTCCAGGCCTTTGACCATTTTGGTTGCCCTCCTCTGGACACGTTCCAGCTTGTCAATATCCTTCTTGAACTGTGGTGCCCAGAACTGGACACAGTATTCCAGGTGAGGTCTGACCAGAGCGGAATACAGTGGTACTATTACTTCCCTTGATCTAGATGCTATACTCCTATTGATGCAGCCCAGAATTGCATTGGCTTTTTTAGCTGCTGCATCACACTGTTGACTCATGTCAAGTTTGTGGTCTACCAAGACTCCTAGATCCTTTTCACTTGTACTGCTCTCAAGCCAGGTATCACCCATCCTGTATTTGTGCCTTTCATTTTTTTTGCCCAAGTGTAGTACTTTACATTTCTCCCTGTTAAAATTCATCCTGTTTGCCTTGGCCCAGTTCTCTAATCTGTTAAGGTCATTTTGAAGTGTGATCCTGTCCTCTGGGGTATTAGCCACCCCTCCCAATTTGGTGTCATCTGCAAACTTGATCAGGATGCCCTCAATCCCATCATCCAAGTCATTGATAAAGATGTTGAATAAGACTGGGCCCAAGACAGAACCCTGTGGCACCCCACTAGTCACTTCTCTCCAGGATGAAGAGGAGCCATTGATGAGCACCCTTTGGGTTCGGTCAGTCAGCCAGTTACAAATCCAATGAATGGTAGCATTGTCTAGCCCGCATTTTACCAGCTTCTTTACAAGAATATCATGGGGCACCTTGTCAAAGGCCTTGCTGAAATCAAGATAGGCTACATCTACAGTGTTCCCTTCGTCTACCAGGCTTGTAATTCTGTCAAAAAATGAGATCAGATTAGTCTGACATGACTTATTTTTCAGAAACCCATGCTGACTTTTAGTGATCACAGCGTTCCTTTCTAGGTGCTCACAGACCGTTTGCTTAATGATCTGCTCTAGAATCTTTCCTGGTATTGATGTCAGGCTGACTGGGCGGTAATTGTTTGGGTCCTCTCTTTTCCCCTTTTTGAAAATAGGGACAACATTTGCCCTCCTCCAGTCTCCTGGGACTTCACCTGTTTTCCAAGAATTCTCAAAGATTACTGCCAGTGGTTCTGAAATCACCTCTGCCAGTTCTTTTAATACTCTGGGATGTAGTTCATCTGGCCCTGGAGACTTGAATACATCTAAACTAGCCAAGTGTGCTTGTACTACCTCCTTACTTATTCTGGGCTGTGTTTCCCCTGCTGAATCATCTGCTCCATATTCTTCAGGTCGGGCATTGTTTTCTTTTTTGGAGAAGACTGAGGCAAAGAAGGTATTGAGGAGTTCTGCCCTTTCTGCGTCCCCTGTTCGCATTTCACCTTCTTCTCCTCTAAGTGACCCCACTGTTTCCTTGTTCTTCCTTTTGCTACGGACATACCCATAAAAACTCTTTTTATTGCTTTTAACCTCTCTAGCAAGCCTGAGTTCATTCTGTGCTTTAGCTTTTCTGACTTTGTCTCTACATGTGCTGGCTATTTGTTTGAATTCCTCTCTGGTGGTTTCCCCCTTTTTCCATTTCTTGTACATATCCCTTTTAAATCTTAACTCAGTTAAAAGTTCATTAGATAGCCACCCTGGCTTCTTTAGGCACCTTCCATGTTTTCGTCTCATTGGTACTGCTTGAAGTTGTGCTTTTAATATCTCCCTTTTAACAAACTCCCATCCATCATGAACTCCCTTCCCTTTTAGTATTACTGACCATGGGATCACACCCAGCATTTCCCTAAGTTTTCTGAAGTCGGCTTTCTTAAAGTCTAGAATTTGAGTCTTAGTATGCTTGGTTGCTCCTTTCTGATGTATAATAAACTCCAGAAGAACATGATCACTCCCACCTAATGATCCTACCACTTCTACCCCACTAACCAGGTCATCACTATTGGTTAGGACCAGATCTAAAATGGCTGATCCTCTTGTTGCTTCTCCCACTTTCTGGACAATGAAATTGTCTGCAAGGCCAGTGAGGAATCTGTTCGACCTTATGCTCTTGGCTGAGTTTGACATCCAACAAATATCAGGATAGTTGAAATCCCCCATTACTACTATCTCATTTCCTTTTGAATGCTTGGTCATCTGTTCCAGGAAGGCATCATCTATGTCCTCAGTTTGGCTTGGGGATCTATAGTAAACTCCCACCATGAGATCACTGTTATTTTTCTCTCCCTTAATTTTGACCCAGATACTCTCAATTTGGCTTTGAAGTTTTAAATCATGGATCTCTTCACAGGTATACACATCCCTGACATATAACGCCACTCCTCCTCCTTTCCTGTTTGGTCTATTTCTCTTAAATAGATTGTATCCCTCTATTACTACATTCCAATCATGAGACTCATCCCACCAGGTTTCAGTGATGCCTATTATGTCGTATTTAGTTTGCTGTACCAAGAGCTCAAGTTCATCTTGTTTATTTCCCATGCTCTGTGCATTTGTATACAGACATTGAAAACCATTGATCATTCCCCCTAGTCTCCTACTTAAGGATTTTTTCCTCCCACCACTAGGTCTGTGCGCTGTTTGCTCCATTTGGTCCTTGACTTTTGGATGATCATCTTCAGCATTTGATAGACTCCTACCTTCAGGACCACTGTCTCCCTCCCCCACATAAGTCAGTTTAAAGCCCTCCTGATGAGGTTTTTGAGATTGTTGGCAAAAACATTCCTCCCAACCCTTGTGAGGTGCAGCCCATCACTTGCCAGAAGTCCATCTTCAAGAAACTGCAGACCGTGATCTAAGAAACCAAACCGTTCCTGCCGGCACCATTTGCGAAGCCAGTTGTTCACTTCTGTGGTCCATCTGTGGTTCAGTTGTCCATCTGTGGTTCAGCTCATGAGTGTGTCAATTGATTGGCATATTGGAGAGTCACAGATATATCTGTGGGTGTATTGATCCCGTCTGAGATTGTCACCAGTGCTCATTAAATGGTCTTTCGCTTTCATCTGCAGCTGGTGGTTGCTTTTGCTGCCCAGGAAAAAGATTTTCCTCTTCCATGCAATATTTACAAGATTAGGAAAAGCTGACTCTGTGAACATTTCTGGCTTAAATGCACAAGTCTATCAAAAGCAACCTTTAGATTTAAATTGCTGTCCATCTCTGCTATTATTCAGAGGCATGTTGTTGTTTTTAAGTGGGAGGTAAAAAGACAAAATAGGTCAGGTTTTGAAAAATACTCAGAAGGCAGTAGACCCTTTAGGTAGCTTAACAGGCCAATCCATGTCTCCTATGGGAGTCAGAGAGACTTACTCCCAGGTAAGGGTAGTTAAGATCATAGCCAAGTAAGCTACTATCTAGGTTGCTGATCTGCAAGAGGATGCGGTGGAACAGATCCTGCCTGTCAGAGTCCACCAGGTTGCAGCATGCAACCAGCCAGTGGGAACAGCAAAAGGCAAGTATGTCATCCACGTAGGAAACAAGGTTCAAAGCAACAAATGAAGATCAAAGGAGCTAGAGGCAGGTACATAATCAAGGCAAAACAGCTGCCTTCATCATACTACAAAAAGGAAAAACAGAGGGGATCAAATAGCAGCTATTCCTTCTAACAGTTTGCTCAGATGAAGGATCCAACTCTTGGGCAGCACTATTTATAGCCAGCCAAAGGCACTATTGGTTTCTCATATCACCAGGGCTAATAAGTTGCAGTACCCTTCTCTGGGTAGCGCTGCAGAGCAGCAAATATCATGTTAAATGCTTCTTCCACCAGACGGTTACCCACGTGGCTTGTTGTTGTCATTTAGTCGTGCCCATCTCTTTGTGTATAGGATGTCCATCAGGTCAACCAAAGGCTTGTTAAAATGGAACGTTTTTGCCTGGCGCCTAAAGGTGCATAATGAAGGTGCCAGGCGAACTTCCCTGGGGAGAGCATTTCACAGACGGGGAGCCACTGCAGAGAAGGCCCGTTCTCGTGTTGCCACCCTCCAGACCTCTCAAGGAGGCGGCACACAAAGAAGGGCCTCAGAAGGTGATCTCAGGGTCCAGGTAACAGCTGGTAAGGATGCAGAAACACTGGGCATCCTAAACCATTTAACTCCACAACACCACTCCCTTCTGCTGACCTACACAGAGTGTGCTTCAAGCTGTTTGAAGGAAGCCGTTCAGAACATGCTCAGCTAAACTCAAAGCTGGCCCAGTTAATTAGCTGGGTTGAGGGCGGGGAAGGGGAGGACTGCACAGCTAGACAATAAATGTTTTGTTTTTTCTGGAGACAAATGGTGGAACCTCCTGGCCATAGCAAAACTTTTGGATTGGGATTCGCTGAGTGTTGGCCAGAGAACAGGAGATCAAGAGAAAAGTATCCAGCACTCCTGATACATTGACATGGATTGTCGAAGCATTAGTGGGATAGGAAAGAGTGCTCTGAGATTTTGTGGGAAACTTAAAAATAAAATAAAAATTGCTGGCCATCTTGGTTGGGCTGCGTTCTGGTTCCCCTAACAAACCAGTTTCCACTCCCTTCATGCTGTTAATTGAGAGCTAGCAGCCTACCTGTTTAAAGGCATTTAGCTGTATCTGTAGCAAGCGAGCTAGCAACAAACAAGCCTTAGGGACTATGCAGAAATGAAATACAGGTGCTGCTTTTAAGGGGACAATGCTGTAGCCTGCTGATATTATTTATTTACCTGCTGAGCCAGAAGCTTTTCTCTCTTGAAAGCCTAAAGAAGACTATTGATAAAACTCTGTGTACAACAGCTATACAAGCCTGAGAAGGAAATTGCTAAAGGCACCCATTTTGGTTTTATTGAATTACTCTTCTTTTTATACATTTTCTAGAGAGCACGCAAAAAAAACCAAAAAAAAAAAAACCAAACAAACACCAACCCACCTCCACAAAACCCTGTTGTAGTTTTTTCATCGTCCCTAATTCCTTGGAGCTTTTATGTTGAGTGAATTATAAATGCACAATTCCAAAGGTTGTATATCAGGCATCCCCAAACTCGGCCCTCCAGCTGTTTTGGGACTACAACTCCCATCATCCCTAGCTAACAGGACCAGTGGTCAGGGATGATGGGAATTGTAGTCCCAAAACAGCTGGAGGGTCAAGTTTGGGGATGCCTGTTGTATATGGTCCACCTCTACTGTTGGAGGCAATGTGCCTCTGAATACTAGCTGCTGGGAAATTGCAGGTAGGGAGAGCTCTGTTGCGCTCATGTCCTGCTTGCTGGCTTCCCAGATGCCCACCACTGTGAGAACAGGAGGCTGGATTAGATAGGCCTTTGGCTTGATCCCCCATGGCTTTTCTTGGGTTCTTATCTTGTACAGGAAATAATTGTATTGTAGGCAGCACCATAGCTCAGAGGTACTGCATATGCTATGCACACAGAAGGCTTTAGGTCTAGTCTCCACTTAAAAGAGATCATTAGCAAGTGATGGTCAAGAAGACCATTGGGAGGAGCATAGAAAGAGGACGATATCCTCTAAAGGAGGTTTAACAAACTGAAGGCCATTGTCCTCTTTCTGTGCTCATACCGATGGAAACATGCAGGTGGGAAGAGATATACCCAGTGCTGGATTTACATATAAGCTAAACACGCTATAGCTTAGGGCCCCACTCTCTTGGGGCCTCCCAAAAAAAATTAAAGGAAAAAAAACTGGATGTACATTTCCAAAATATAAGATAAAAAAAACAAATAAAACCTACATACAGCAACAGTGTTTTGTGCTGTGTAGGCTCCTATGATGTAAGTAATGGGTCCCACCTGCTAGTCTGCTCCCTGAAATATCACTGGTTTGCTCATTTATATATATAGGGTGCCTATATTCTGTATGTGCAAATAGCTTTAGGTCCATAAATTACCATATAGCATGTATTCAACACAAAAAACAGTGACAATTTGTTGTTGACAAAGGACAGCTTCAGTAGCTTAGGGCCTCATCAAACCTAAATCTGGCCCTGGATATACCCCTGCTTTAAGCCATTTACATACTGTCTTCTCTTGTATATCATTTGCTACAAAGATTTTGACAGCTCGATGACTAAGATATTTAGCGACAAAACGTCGGATTATCGGAACATCTTCTCAAGATAAAATCTGTTTTGGAAAGAGAAGAAATGAACATTGAACCACTGACGTATTACATGTGAACTCTTTATTTACTATGTTTGCAATTATTTAAGGTAAAACTTATTTGCGAAAGAAACTACTTTTGCCATGTGGCTCCAGTGAGGACTGCAGTTTTCCAGAATCAGATGGGAGCACATGTAAGACAGAGTGTAGTAAAGTTTCTGGGATTCATATAGCTTGCTTGATCATTTGCATGTTTAAGGGCATCACCTAAACCAGTGATGGCCAAACTTGGCCCTCCAGCTGTTTTGGGACTACAATTCCCATCATCCCTGACCACTGGTCCTGTTAGCTAGGGATGATGGGAGTTGTAGTCCCAAAACAGCTGGAGGGCCAAGTTTGGCCATCACTGACCTAAACCCTTGACAAATGCCTAAATCAGACAGGAGAGGAAGGTGTCTTCCCAACTTTCTTTTCATCTCCCACTGCACCCTTCCTCCTTTGCTTGTATAAAAAGAATAAACCAATAGGATGAAGTATACATTTTTTTATTCTGAGCCAAGCTCTTACTGCCTTAAGCTTGTTCTTATGGTTACGGGAGCACTGTGCTAATTTATATATATGTTTTTTTTATTTATGACAAAGAAAACTGTTTCTTACTAGGCTCAATTCCCTCTGTCCCTAGGATATAGATGTACAAATAGGTAGTGAGCTTCTTTTGTTTGTTTGTTTGTTTGTGTGTGTGTGAACGTTTTCCAAGTGCCTGAACAATATTGTCATAGCTGCGCCAGGTGACTAATGAAAACACCACGTCAGGCTTCCCGTTAAATGGGCCTTTATCCTTCCTGCCCTCCAATGGCAGCCTGAAGAATGCAAAACAGTTTTCCAGTACACAATGAATCACCCTATAAGTGTCCATTGATGCTCACAGGACATTCACTGCAGATATTACAGCAGTTGGAGGAAGCCACTTATCTAACAAGGACAGATTGTGGCCATCTTGGCTGAGCAATGACCTTTCCATTTGTCAGGCCTTAGAGAAAATATTTGTAGTGACTTCCCTATAGAAACAGAGTTGCTCTGGTGGCTGTTTCTTAAGACAATCACAGTGGCAAACTGTAACTCTGCAAAGAGAACATAGTTGGGTTTCGCTGCTGTCAGGAAAAGCTTGTCACCCACTGTTATTAGTCTATAATACCAACACCAACTGCATCCATGGAGGCCAGCTAAGGCATGTAAGCTCTCATGGAAACCTTCCAAGTGTAAACTAGCTATTCTTAGTCTGTACGCCAAAGACCTTCAAGATTGGTGACTGATAAACACTTGTGTCAAAATTGCTTCCACTCTTTCATTTTCCATGGCCTGAATAGCAGCTTACACCAGGAGAGCTTCCTCCATCTGTTGCTCCTGATTTTAGAAATTAAAGTAGTGGTTTAATTAACCCATGTGATCTGTAGAGAGGTAACTCTTTTTAATTGGCTTGTAATGGACATTTCAGTGATGTCAGCAGTTTCAGAGTTTCAGGTTGACTTTGGGGTTTTTTAAGGCAAGGGCAAAAAATGGGTGAGATAAGACTGGTTTCTTCCTCCTCCTCCAATAGTACATGCAGCTATGAGCATGGCTTCCAAGAAGAGAAGAATAAGCCCAGAACAAAAGAAGGGGGATGGTCCCAGGGTGGATTATACAAAGGGGATCCTCTTTAAGGAGGGTCCTGGTTGCGCGGGGGCCCCTGAGACACCCCTCCCAACAGGTTGGGGTTGCAGGGTGTGTTCCAGCCCTTGTCCATTGGCCCCACGATCATGCCAGGCCTTTTGAGCCAACTGGTGCGAGTGGCGTGATTGTTGGGGGCTATAAAAGCGGCATCGCGACGTACCTGGGGCACTTGCTTCGTGCTGCCGAAGAATATGCCCAGAACAAAAGAAGGGGTGGTGGTCCCAGGGTGGATTTTACAACTATGTCACCAAGATTATTTGCCATACTCAGGGTAACAACTATGCTGTGTAGAGACTAAGTATTAAGGAGCTTGTTTTCTAACCATAGTAGATTTGATAAATGTGTAAATCCAGGGCAAGGGGAATGGATGAATTGAGATTAAGTGCTCAGGTAATCTAGCCCATTGAAGATCTCACTTTCCCCTGATGTTGGAGATTGCCTGAATTTATTTTGATAGTGGAATATCTGTGCGCATAAACTCCCCATATGATTGAGAACCTTAACTTTGTATGCCTCTAAATACCAGTTGCTGGAAATCAAAAATGGGTAGAGTGATGTTGTGCTCATGCCCTAATTTGGGGTTTCTGATAGACATCTTGGTTGATCACTGTGAGAACAGGATGCTGGCCTAGATGGGCGTTTGGCTGGGTATCACATATTCAAATATTGCCACAAGCCAAAAATCCCTGTGATAGAAAGCTAGCACGTCAGGGAGAAATGCCTTAATTTACCTTCTCTGTGATATTCTATCTTAGAATGTGCAGAGAGTTTGGGATCCCCTCACTGGCAGTCCAGGAAGGACTGTACCAGTTGAATGTCTTGGAGCAGATGGACAGACAGCAGGCAAAATTTGGTCATCTGCAGAATCCTTATAGGGCAATTTTGACACCATGTCACATCTAGATGAGTCCTTAGTTCAGCTCTTAAATCAGCCAAGTATGCAAGCATCTTTGCTGCATATGTGAGAATTTTGGTGAAGAATCTCTTCATCTTTTTTCCTCCTTGTAAATATTATTAGATAATAATATCATAATACTGGGCACAATGTAACAGCTGGATTTGGAAGAATCTTAATTTTTATCTGGGTACTTATCTGCCACTCCAAATAATGTGTTATTTTAATAATCGGTTTCCTCATATGTATTCTGCTGGTCACACTTGACTGTTCATTCATATGTATCCTTGCTTCAATACTTTCCCTTCATTTGAACATCTTCCTGCTAAGTGACAATGTTGTCATAATAATTATATATCTCTAAATGTGTGTGGAAATTAGGACAAAATGTACAGCCATTTAGACTATTTCCCTGATGAGACCTCCCTCTCTTAAGTACCGAACTTTTTTTTTTTTAAGTAATAAAAGAAGGTTAACACAAAATAGATGTGTGGCCAATTTTGTCAGGGGTAAAGGACATAATAAATTCCAGAAGCATATGATTATGGCTTACTTCTCTGTTAATTAGATATGATCAGCTTCTTGTTAATTAATTTCTGCTGTGGGTACACAGAATCATAGATTTGTAGAGTTGGGTGGGAACCTGTGGGTCATCTAGTTCAAATTCCTGCAATGCAGGAGTTTCAGCTAAAGCATTCATGACAGATGGCCATCCAAACTCTGCTTAGAAACTTCCAAGGAAGGAGAGTCCACCACTTTCCAAGTGAGACCGTTCCACTGTTGAACAGCTCTTACTGTCAGAAAGTTCTTCCCGATGTTCAGTTGGAATCTCCTTTCTTATAACTTGAAGCCATTGGTTCAGTACCTACCCTCTGGAGCAGGAGGAAAGAAGCTTCCTCCATCTTCCCTGTGACAGCCCTTCAGATATTTGAAGATGGCTATTCTATCTCCAGTACTTTGGCCACCTCATGAGAAGAGAAGACTCCCTGGAAAAGACCCTGGTGTTGGGAAAGATTGAGGGCACAAGGAGAAGGGGACGACAGAGGATGAGATGGTTGGACAGTGTTCTCGAAGCTACTAACATGAGTTTGGCCAAACCGCGAGAGGCAGTGCTCTGGTCCATGGGGCCACGAAGAGTCGGACACGACTGAACAACAACAATCCTATCTCCTCTCAGACTCTTCTTATCCTAGCTATACATACCCAGCTACTTCAACCGTTCCTCATTAGGCTGGGTTTGCTTGGTCATATTCAGGCATCCCCAAACTCGGCCCTCCATATGTTTTGGGACTACAATTCTCATCATCCCTGACCACTGGTCCTGTTAGCTAGGGATGATGGGAGTTGTAGTCCCAAAACATATGGAGGGCCGAGTTTGGGGATGCCTGACCATATTGGTTGCCCTCTGCACACGTTCCTGCTGGTCAATATCCTTCTTTAATTGTGGTGCCAAGAACTGGACACAGTACTTCACATGTGGTCTGACTAGGGCAGAATAGAGCAGTACTATAACTTCCCTTGTCTGTTAATGCAGCCTAGAATAGCATTAGCTTATTTTGCTGCATTATCACTCTGTTGACTCACGTTAAGCTTGTGGTCTACTAAGACTCCTAGATCTTTTTCACATATACTGCTGGCAAGACAGGTATCCCCCATCTTTTAATGATGCTGTTCTTCTTGCCTACAACAGCTGGAAGGCCACAAGTTCCCCATCCCTGGTTTTAACAGTAGCTGGTAAGTTTTTAGGGGCAGAAACCCCAAAACCTTAGGCATGCCTTTTATGCTTTCTTTCTATGGAGCTGAATTGGGTCAGTGCTCTAGATTTGCTATCCATTGCTCAGAGAAGTCGCCATCTAAAACTGCCTGATTTATTAATACGTAATTGGATGCAGTATGCAAAATACCGCAGATCTCTTTGATCTGCAAAATTATAGGTTCATTCTTTCTTATCCCATGTTGCCAGGCTGCAGCGTGAAATGGAAGCAGGTGGAAATTACAGGGTTCTCTTTTCAAGGAAAGGATTTTGGGAGAGGAGTTGGAACTTGGGATTTCCTCTCATTTGGAGGTGCATCAAGCTGCGGACTAGGAATGGAGCCAAATCATAGCATCATAGAATTATAGAGCTGGAAGTGACCCTGCAGAATATTAGTTCAACCCCCTGCAATCCAGGAGTATGCATCTGGATCGAACCGGCAACCTTGGCATTATCAGCACCACACTCTAAAAAACTGAGCTATCCAGGCTGAAGCCCAACAATGAGCCAAGCCACTTTCCCCCAACCTGGTGCCCTTCAGGTTTTTTGTAGCACCACTCCCATCATCCCTGACCATTGGCCATGCTGGCTGGGGCTGATGTGAATTGTAGTTCAAAGCTTATGGAGGGCACCATGTTAGGGAAGGTTACCCTAGACAAACAACAATCCCACCCTCTTGGAAACCATGGAACATGAGAATTGCTAGAGCACCCCAGTAGGATTACCTGCTTCTGAAATAAAATATCTTCTACCCAAACAGATCTTTTCTGTGTAACCCTATGAATAAACTGGGGAGAAGAGCCCAGAAATCTGTTAGGAGAGCCAGGGGACTAGCCTTCTTTTTCTTTGGTTGAAAACAGGTGCTCTATCACTCCTCCTCTCACCTGTCAATTTGCCTTTCTTAGTGCAGAAAGTATTGATCTGATGTGCGGAGATCTTTCCTGTTCTGATTCATTCAAGAGGATTCTAGAAGTTACCGGAAGCTGCTCTGTGTGAGAGAAGCAAGCAGAAGCTTCCTGATTGTTTGGGTTATACCTTCTGAGAAGCTGGTTTGAACTGGTTCTCTTATCTCTTCCAATTAAGGTTATGCTGACTATAAATATAGGCCAGAAGGAGCCTGGTTTTTACTTTTTCTATCTTCCTTCCTTCTGGTGGGGTGTTCTGTACATAGTATGCTTAGTGCTAAGGTTTAGTCTTATTATGAGTGAAGTTTATAAGTTTTATTGTAAGTGCTGCAACTGGATTTCTTATGGACTGTGCCAATCCTGAATGTACTGGATTTGTGACCATTATGCTCATTTCCCTTCAGCTCTGCTGGTCTATTTTCGGAAACTCTGCAACGTGTTTTTAAGTTTTTCCTCCACATGTATGGCATCATCCCTGATAATATATTAAAAGAACCAATGAAAAATGATGTCAGGGTGTCATTGAGCTCTAGATTTTCCCAACCCTGATCTACCTGATTGACATGTGGGGATCGGAGAATATGGACTGGGGTGACTTAATATCCAGCATTCTGTTTTCCTAGGCATTGCCAAGACTGAAAGGAAGAGGAGTCACATGACTCCTGCTTTGATGGCAGGCATGCAGCTCCAGGAATGATTGGTGCTTCCCTAAATTGCCTAAAATGAATGTCTAAAGGGAGTTTCACAAATCCTTATTACTTGGCTGCTTTGTTAAGATACAGTAGATACAGTGAGCAGACTCGGCCAGAGATGGGGAACCTGTGACACTAGCTCAGTGACAGAGCACCTGGTCCCAGGTTTAATCCCTGGCATCTCCAGGTAGGGCTCAGAATGTCTCTTGTTTGAAGCCCTGGAGAGCAGATAGACTATATTGACCTGCTAGAACAGGCATCCCCAAACTCGGCCCCTCAGCTGTTTTGGGGCTACAACTCCCATCATCCCTAGCTAACAGAACCAGTGGTCAGGGATGATGGGAATTGTAGTCCCAAAACAGCTGGAGAGCCGAGTTTGGGGATGCCTGTCCTAGATGATCAAATGGGGCAATTTCATATGTTCCTGATTATTGACCATGATAGTAAGGGACTGTTGGGAGCTGGAGTCTAATAATAACAACAGGGAGGTTCTCCATGCCTGGGTTAAGGCGTAACCTGGATAAAAACCATAGGGTTTAACTAAAGAGGGGTGCTAGTGGGAGCTAGCTGGACTTCCCCCTCTCTTCCCCTGTATCCCCCCCAGTGGCAGAGCTTCATGCTCCGGCATGAAGCATGAAGCATGGGGGCAGAGAGCAGGCGAGGCTGGTGCTGGTGCGTGTCCCTGGGGCGTGACGCGCCGTCCAAAGGGGCGTGACACGCCACCCACAGGGGCATGGCGCACATCCTGGGGGCGGGGCGCCCGGCTTGGGGGAGGGGCAGTCGCGATGGAACCCCACCCGGATCGCGCTCCCACCGCCCCCCTCTTCCTCCGCCCCTGCTCCCCCAACCCCAACATTGCAATTGGCTTTGGGGGCTCAGGTGAATCTCAAGAATAGCATGTGGGAGGAAAATTGGGAAGATAATTTCACCTGGCAAGCAGAAATAATTGTGCTGACGGGTTGATCATAATACGACAACACTGAATTCCTCCTACAAATCTCAGAACACCTTTATTTTTCCCAAAGCATGCCCATAAATAAATGGGAATGTTCCAAGATTAATCCAGATTGTGTTACTTTGAAGGTTTTAGTCATTGATGATTAATTGTATTGCATTCAAACAATTAATTGACTAATAAATCAATTATGCAGAGTATGGCAGAATGTAAATACAGTTCTATACAACATAATTCATTGGTATTTTTACTCTTCAGTTAATATATTATTTTAAAGCATTAATTTATGAATAGGACCAATTAAGATGAATGGCTCCAGCCCAATATTAGGCAGTGCAAAATAATATTCATACGGAAAAAGACAGAGATGAATTAAGAGCATAGCTTATGCTTCATTTCATAATTTCATTTAATTGTATTGAAAATTCTGGGCTATAAAATTCCAGTAACTGAATCTAGCTGGGTGATAAATTTAAAATGGGCTACAATATTTCCTCCCTTGCAGATCTGTTAACTGTTTTCAATTTGAAGAGTTTAAATAAAATTGGAAAGCTGGTCTAATGAGCCTCTGGTTTGCAGGTTCTCTAAAAATGTAAACATTGTCATGGCTGGAGATGAAAGATGCATCATATATGAACAATATGTCATACAATAGCTTACATGGTTTCATAAAACTCAGGGGAAGTAGGCTATTCCTTATCTAAAAATGTCAACTTTGATCAACATCATTACATTATTTCATTATTATAAATTTTCCTGTGCCTGAACTTTCTGGTTTAGATGTAAATGACTTATTTTCATGTTATGAGGACTGAGCCCCCCGCCCCCGTTCTCCCTTATGAGGAGAGCTTGTAATACTAATCTCTTTTGATCTCTGGCATTTTCACAAAGAATATTAGTTTCTGTCCTAAAAATAGCAAGATGAACCTCCCAGGGAGATGGACAGAGCAGCTCCAGACATTAGAGTAATGGCATCTTTGTGCAAACATTATGGCTAAATTCTGCCTTGACATGCATTCTATATAGACATTGATATAATAGTATATGCATATTTGATGAGCGAGTCCCAAACCAGGACATATATGGACACGCCTAGGGACATCTAAGAAAAGTGCAGTATCTTTGAAGTGGAAATAATGCATTTCTGAGTTGGCCTCCAGGCACATCACAATGCCTACATTACGGGTGAATTTCGAACTTTGAACACATCGGGATTTACCCAAACAAATGCAAAAATGATTCCAGATTAGAGCAAATGCAGGCAAGACTGGTTGTTATGGCCAGAAATGTCTATAGCGACTCTGACTTTGAATTTCAGGAGGTTGTGCTTTCTCGCTCCCCATTGCGTATTCCCATGCAGTTTTAAGTTTGCACTGTGCCTTTCTTCCAAATCAGTATACCCATGATCTCACCCTGCTTTTATTCTCAAATCAGCCCTGTGAGTTAGGTGAGGTCAAGAAAGTGCATTTGCTTGCTGTTAGCTGCACTGAGCACTATACAGGCGGTACCTTGTTACAGGTAGGTAGCCGTGTTGGTCTGCTGTAGTCGAAACAAAATAAAAAAAATTCCTTCCAGTAGCACCTTAGATACCAACTAAGTTTGTTATTGGCATAGCTGTCAACCCTCCCCTTTTTTGGCGGGAAACTCCCTTATTCCAATGCCGTTTCCCGCTGCTATCCCGGATTGTTGATATCCCTTAAATTTCCCGGATTTCGAAGGAAGCAGCTCCTCTCCCTCCCTGCCGGCCAGGGAGGCTCCTCAGCTGCATTGCTCGGCTGCCAATAAGTAGTCTGAGACCGACTGGGGGCGGAGCTTGCATGCCTTGTGCAGCCAGACCCTCACGCCCAACCAGACAGCCAGCCTGCCTGCCATCTATGCGCTCGCTGTTTCGCTCACCTGTTCGTGCGCAGCCTCTGGAGCGCAGGGTGGCGAGGCTACTTGGTGCCATTGCACCGCCCTCGCGGCATCCCTTGTTTTCAAGTCCGAAAGTTGACAGCTATGGTTATTGGTATGAGCTTTCGTGTGCATGCACACTTCTTCAGATACCTTCCTTGGTTCTTGAACTTAATCTGTTCCATTTGACTCCCGAAACGGTTCGAAAACCAAGGCACAGCTTCCGATTGGCTGCAGGAGCTTCCTGCACTCAAGCAGAAGCCGTGTCGGATGTTTGGCTTCCGAAAAACATTCACAAACTGGAACACTCACTTCCAGGTTTGTGGCATTTGGGAGCCAATTTGTTCGGGAGCCAAGCCGTTCAAGTACCAAGGTACCACTGTGTTGTAAATACGTAGATAGATTTTTTGGGCCAGCAATGCTGTTGTTGGTTAATAATAAGAATTCTTTTTTATTATTAACTGGTCTTACATCACCCAGTGGTAGGGTTTTGAACCTCCTCACTCCTATTCCAACACCCTAATCTCTATTGTCACTCCTGTGGCACATCATAGAGCATAGGCTATGCTGGATTAGTTGTCTTGCAAATGCAGTTAATGAAGCCTAGGCGGTTTTCAGGACTGGGAAGGAGTCTCTGGAGACTGGGGTCTGGAGGAAAAAGGTTGCTGTTTTTCAGCAGCCCCGGGCTGCTTTTCAGCTGAAAAAAGCCAGGACTTCATCTCCCACATTTGCATATAAAAAAATGTAATTGTAGTATATACTTTGCCCCTTTAGATAAAGCATTAAAACACTCTGCAGAAGAAGACGCAAACTATATGCAGAGGTTTCCCACATCTGTATGCTGATTTTTTGATGGGCATTGAATGTGTTTCGCCATAGTTGCAGGCAGGCAGACGTTAGATGGCAAATTTTACTAGTTAATCGCCAAGTGATTTACTAATTATTTAACAATATCAACAACCTCCCGTTGGATTGCTGAAGAATAGAATCAGGGGGAATCAGGAATGGATTGTGTGGAAGAACAATGGGCTCAGCTCCATCCTAGTACCCAAAGCTAATCCCTGTGCAAACTCAGCAGCTGCTCAGAGGCACCCTGTTCTTTAAGGGCTCATTCAGATTTCCTTTTGTGCAATGTTTCTAGATAGCGGTGTACCTGGGTGATGGTTGGGGGTGGGTGCAAAAATCGTACCTTTTCACTCTGGCTTGGAGTGGCTAGGAGTCTGCCCATGTCTCACCTGGGCCGCTCCTCTGCTTCTCTGGGAGGCCGGGCAAGGCATGCAAGCTCCTTTGGGGATCTCAGTGGAGGAATCTGGTCACCGGCTTGAGCCACTGCCACAGCGCTGCAGGGGGCCCCTCGCCAGTCCTCTGGCAGAGCTATTAGAATTGTGAGCAGAGCACCCAGCGGGGCACAGAGAGAGGAAAGAGAGAGAGGAGGTGAGAGTTGCAGGAGGAGGAAAAAGAAGGGAAGTAGGAAAGAGGCAAAAGGTAAAGCAGTGAGCAGAGGGAGGCAGGCAGGCAGATGGGTCAATGGAGGAGGAGAAGGAGGAAGGGAGGTGGGGCAAAGCAGACCCCACCTGAATGGCTGTGGAGGAAGGCACTGGCAGAGTGCGAAAGGTAACAAAAATCAAGCTTTTGAGTTTCTAGTCCATGGTATCGCCTGGCTTCAGAGGTGTCAATACAGCTCCTTGCCAAGGGAACAAGGGAGTTTAGGTATGCCTCTGTTTCTAGGTCCACACTATAAAGCACTGTGTCTGAGCACCGCCCCCCTCTGCGTGCTTTCCCCATGAAAACCCACTCTTTACTGCTGAATCGGAGCAAATGGCCATCTGCAGTCAACCTGAATTGTGTTTGTTCCAATTCAGCATTTTCCTGGGGGGAGTGACAGGGCAAAAAGGCGGGGGGGGGGGACCACCAAGACACGGAGCTTTAAAGCATGAACCTGTGCTTAGATAGCACAGAGCAAAAAGTAAGTGTGGATGAGCCCTAATTCTAAGGGTCATTTGTACAAAGATAGTTCTAGCAGGCCTGAAATATGACCTCCTTTCCCATACAGCACCATTGGGAAAACACCATTTTGGCCAGACCAGAGCCACTTGCCCTAGACTTGGTGCCCTGCCCACCTGTCAAACGTGGCCAGGGGTGGGTGGGAGGGAAGATAGGAATCCAGGAATCCACTGGCCAGATCCAGTTCACCATGGATGTAGAAGTGTAGCTTGCAACAGGCTTTCTGTATTTCTTTGAATTTAGTGTGGGTTTCTTAATATATTGAAGTGCCAAATGATTTAGCAAATGCTTTTGCTGCCTTGTCATAAATGCCATATCCAAGTACTGGAGAGGAAAATGAGTAGCTGCTGGAGTGTTTTCGTGTTTAAAGGTGTCACCATAGGTGGCTGCCTGCTGCTTTTTAGCTCGTGGCATATAGGAGAGATGTTCATCATTATGGTTGATATTTAAAATGTCAGAGGACCTTAGCACGAAGAAATAGGTTTCAAGGAAAACTCCTGCTATAGCAGGCTTGCTAATAAGCAGGCAGGTGAATTAAGTTCACCTTGGTTTTTAATGCAGCAGAATTATGTCAGTTCAAACAGCATGACAACAAAAGGCAATGGGAAGAGGAACTGAGCACCAAGTATCACTGACTGCGCCACCATCCTGACTTCCCAGGTTCCCAGGATCTAGCACAATGTTTGTGCAAACTAAAAATTGGGTGGAGTGTGTCTGCTCCACTTTTTTTAGTCACCTTGAGCAATTTTCTCTCAGATGGGTCCATCTCGAGGCTCACCAGACCTCACAAAGTTGTTGTCTTGGCACTCCAACTTACACTCCAAGTTGTAAAAAAAATGAGCAGTCCGTAGGGATAGCCAATGTGGTCTCCTCTAGATGCTGTTGGGTTCTCCAACCTCCATTTCCCCTTACCATTAACCATGCTTCTTGGGTCTGATCAACTTTTGGATTTGAAAATACGGGATTTTTTCAAACTTTCAGATTTGAAAATAAGGGATCCCGCAAGGGCGGTGCAATGGCACCAAGTAGCCTTGTCACCCTGCGCTCCAGAGGCTGCGTGCAAACGGGTGAGCGAAAGAGCAAGCGCATAGACGGCAGGCAGGCTGTCTGTCTGGTTGGGTGTGAGGGTCTGGCTGCACAAGGCATGCAAGCTCCGCCCCCAGTCGGTCTCAGACTCCTTATTGGCAGCCGAGCAACGCAGCTGAGGAGCCTCCCTGGCTGGCAGGGAGGGAGAGGGGCTGCTTCCTTTGAAATCCGGGAAATTTAAGGGATATCAACAATCCGGGATAGCAGCGGGAAACGGCATTGGAATAAGGGAGTTTCCCGCAAAAAAAGGGAGGGTTGACAGCTATGGGTCTGATGGGAGTTGAGGAGTCCAACGACATCTGGATGGAAACATGTTGGTAAACCCCGATTGTCATCTTATCTGGCCGCACAGAAAGGGAGGGGAATCCTATAAGCCATCCAGAGTGGCTGGGGAAACCCAGCCAGATGGGCGGGGTGTAAATAATAAATTTATTTATTTATTTAGAAATCCCTCCTTAAATGTCGTAGAAGAAATGTTAAGCTTGGATTGCCCATCAAATGAGCAATAACAACAAGGTTCCCGTTGTCCTTTCCTACAGCAACACAAAGGAGCAATGTAAGAATTCACCTGCCTGTAGGGTTGGCCTATGGGGTATTTCCTTTGCCCACGTGCTTGGTGAGGAAATTAAATTGCACTGGTATATACTGGTTATTCTATGGTAAGAGTATGGCATGGAGGTCTGGTCCAGTTTCTTGTCTTTGGCAGGATTACTGGTCTCAGTGTGTACAGAGCACACCATTTTCTATAGCAGGCGACTTTCCAGAATTGACAGGCATTTTGTTAGATAAACAACTTTAGTTGTTCTGTCAAATGGTTTTGTGGGATTTGGATTGGGAAGTACAGAGAGCGAGCAAGCCAAGTAAAGAAGAACTAGTCTATTAAATGTGAATGGTAAGTTTCCGAATGCAATTTACTAGCAAGAGCATGAAGTGCTAAGAAAGGATTTCAGCCCAGCTGAAACCGCGTCTGCAGGGGGTTACTTTTAACAGTCTGGGTGATAAAATTTTATGGGGGCAGTGGAGTTGTGAGCTGTCAAGAGTACACTTTAGCAAAACAGCTGATTGATCTCGTGTTTGCCCATGCAGAACTGAAGCCCCCGGGGGTCAATCCGGATTCCTCCTTGAAAAGTAGGCATAGCTTTTGGCCCCAACTCCAATTGGTGGAGGATGGATTTAGAAGTCTCTCCTTCTTCTAGTAGAAGGATACATCATCATTTGCCAACCTGCTGCACTCTGGGCGTTTTGGGCTACTCTCCAAGATGAACCTGTTTAGACAAGCATTCCCTGATCTCCTGGCTTGAACCCCTCTGCTTTCATTGTGTTGGTGATGTTAATGATGATGATTTTAGAAATTTCTATACAATAATGGTCACAGGGTGATTTACCACACACACACACACACACACACACACACACGTTAATATAAAGCATAATAAATAACAAAGACATTACAATGGTTCTAATAAATTACATAAACAGCTAAAAACAACTTAACCCATCAGCCTCTAAAAGCCTGTCAAAAACTGTGAGTTTTATTGTTTCCAAAACAGTTATTAACTTTTTTAATTGTTACTTTGTTTTAATGGACTTGTTTGTTGTACATTTTAATGGTGGGTGTTTATTTTAATGTGTCGGTAGAATTGTTTTATTGCATATTTTAATTATGCGTGGCTTTGGTGGTTTTTTTTTAGAATCGGGTTTTATACTTGTAAACCGCATAGAAGCTATTTTGGCAAATATGCAGTATATAAATCAACAGTAACAGAGATACAACTCCCATCAGCCCCAGGACAACCCACAAGATCTGGAGGGCTTCAGGAGGAGAAAGGTTGTAATAGGCAGCCCCCTTCTTATTCTTAACTTTCCATTTACAAGCCATGGTTTAGGGCAGGGGTCAGGAACCTTTTTCAGCCGTGGGTCAGTCCACCGTCCCTCAGACCATGTGGTGGGCCGGACTATATTTTTTGGGGGAGAAATGAACGAATTCCTATGCCCCACAAATAACCCAGAGATGCATTTTAAATAAAAGGACACATTCTACTCATGTAAAAACATGCTGATTCCCGGACCATCCGCGGGCTGGATTGAGAAGGCGATTGGGCCGCGGGCCTTAGGTTGCCTACCCCTGGTTTAGGGTCACAAAGCATCTTCTAACAATCGTCACAATTCAAGTACTCCTATAAATACTGGAGGATGTGACTCATAATATTTATCAGGATTATTTACTAGTTTCATATTTAACAAAATGCCATGGATGAATGCCAGAAGAGTGACTTAATATTATGATCGTATGAGTACTTTCAACAGGGATTTTGTTGTTGTTGCTTTCTTTTGATTTTTTTTCCATGAAGGTATTGGCATCGTGCGCCCAAATTTTGATAGTGATAAGGTTAGTTATTTGTGCCATTTCTAGAGGGGCACCTGTGTTAGTCTGTTTCAAACACACACACACACACACACACACACACACACACACACACTGATGTCTCCTTAAAGACTAAGAAATTTGTCACAGCATAAAGTTACTGTGGATTAGAGTCAGCTTCATCAGATGCATGACATTTGAGTTGGCAGGTGTGTCATACCCTCCAACATTTCTCCAATGAAATGTTGGAGGGTATGTATCTGAAGAAGTGTGCATGCACACAAAAGCTCATACCAATAACAAACTTAACGACTGCAGTTAGTCTTACAGGAAAAAGCAAGGGGTGAGATTGCAACTCATTACCAAGCTTAAAACCATGGAGAGACCTGGTCTGAACAAAGACATTGGATTCTTATCTCATTATGCATGACAAAACTATTTTCAACCTTCTCACCCCTTGCTTTTTCCTGTAAGACTAATTGCAGTCGTTAACAGTCGTCAACAGGTTCACCACAGCTATCAGCCTATTACCCATTCCCACCACCCTTCTGAGTAATACCCCTCCCACCCTCTCACTATATATAAGGGTCTGGTGACTTCTGTTTCAGTGTATCTGAAGAAGTGTGCATGCACACGAAAGCTCATACCAACGAACAAACTTAGTTGGTCTCTAAGGTGCTACTGGAAGGAAATTTTTTATTTTGTTTTAAATGTTTAATGTTTTATTATGTTTTCATATATGTTGGAAGCTGCCCAGAGTGGCAGGGACAACCATTCAGATGGGCAGGGTATAAACAACAACAACAACAACAACAACAACAATAGTGCTGAAGCTCAAATAAATGTCCGGTTCTAATAAGAGGTCGGCCCAATGGCATACTGGAATGTATTGCCAGACCAGACTAATGCCGCAAGTTCTTCCGCACTCAGAGGCTTTGAGGCTCGCTTTTGCTATGTGGCAGAGAAATTGACTTTCATCAACTCTTGTGCTATTATGAAATATGACTCAGTAGCAGTGGTGTCGACGGCCGTGGCGCACAGGGGAATGCGGCTCCCAGACTTTCATCAGAGCAACAGCACCAACGTCATGTGCTTGTGGGGTGGGGGGGGAGGTGGCGTTATGCAGGATAATGGATAGACCCTCCTTGCACTGGGAAGTGAAGGAGGGTTAATGAGGCTTTCAGGTTTGTTTGTGACAGATTAGTTAATGCAGAGGAAGTCAGAGAGTGGGGGAAATAATACTCCCCCCCCCCATTGCAGTTTAAATGGGCAACGCTTCTCGGCAAGATTGCTTGCATTTATAATTAAAAGCTAAAGGTTGCATTTCAGCAGGCTGTAGATTATTTTTGTTAATGTGCATTATAAATTGAAGTTATGCGGTCTGTAGTCAGCGCAGCCGAGTTCAGTGGAGCTTACTCGCCATGCGTAGGATTGCAGTCATGCTGATCCTAATAAATTTGGTTTTGTGCTCAGTGGTGTGTGGTCAGTGGACTAGGGGGACTAGGCTAGTTCCTTAAATGTTCCCAGTAAATTAAAGTATTAGTCAAATCATTTTTATTAAGACTTTCAATACCACAAAATCACATTGAAACATTCCAAATTACATTCCAAATTATTAATAAAAAAAGAGAAAAGTTCCAATTCTGCCAAATTATTTTTAAAATTTATTTGGAGGTTTCCCACGCTTCAAACTCCGGAGGTATCTAATCATCTATTTGCCCTTGCTTTTTACCCTTCCTATATTGTCACAGCCTCTGATGTATTCCAGCAAGCAAGATAAATAAAAACAATTTCCCTGTGTAGATTTAAGTCCATTTTTCATCACCATACGATCGCCTTGCCCCTTGGCACACTGATTCCAAAAGCCAAATCACAGACAGTCGCCATCTTCATTCAGTCCCGATAACATCCAGACCTCTTTTTCCACACCCATTATTCACCCGTCTGCTTTTCACTTATACCTTTCCAGGAGGGTTTGCCAATTATATTAAAAGTTCGTATATTGTAAAGTATTAAAGTATTAAATCCTGACGCCTTCTTCCCAAAGCCCAGGAAACTTCTGCCCAACTTAGGGAGGGAGGCACGGTGCTCAGGCACGTGACATCAGGACATTACAACGTCCGCCCCCCTCCACTGCCCTTGCAAACTGGCGCCTTTAGCCCCCTGTTTCCCTTCAGCAGGCTTCCTCAACCTTGGCCCTCAGATGTTTTTGGCCTACAACTCCCATGATCCATAGCTAGTGGGACCAGTGGTCAGGGATGATGGGAATTGTAGTCTCAAAACATCTGGAGGTCCGAGGTTGAGGAAGCCTGCCCTACAGAAAATTTCACCGCATGTCACTGATTATGATGTACGCCTGATGATGCTCTGTGCTTCTGATCAACACAGATGCCTGTATGTCTGGACTATCCTTGGGGTGTGGGGCTGTGGGGCTGTTATGATGAGCTCCTGCAGTTAAAAAAAAACCAAAACCAAAAACCACCACTTCTCAATAATAGGACATTCCAGGTTCGGTTAAATAGATCTCAGGAGGGCACAAAAATGCCCCTGTTTGAAAGCTGCTGCTAGTCAGAGTAGATGGCTGAAGGATGATTTGATGGAGCTGCTGCACCTTTAAAAAAAAAGAAGTCAAGCACTCTGTAACGTAACTCTTAGATGCCAGGATCACTTAATGCGAGTTAAGTAGTTTGAAAATGCTTCCACTTTAGGACACTTATCCATCCTGATGAGTTGTTTTGTAGTAAACATCTGCAACAATTGTTGCTCCCATCTAAGAAAATTCTGCCCGTTAAAAGTTCTTGCAATGCCACTCTTCACTATTTTTATTATTATTATTATTATCGTTAACTATAATAATGATAATAGGTTGTTGAGCACAAGCCCTTTCAGTTTGCTTTGTTGGGAAGGCAAAGGTGAGCGTATCTTTTCCTTCCAATCTAACATAGATCTGAAATTGCTCTTTGATATGCCAAATAATGATTTCTTAATAATAAAAAAATCAAGAAAATAAAACACCAGACTTTAGCTCATGGCAAGGTGACATAAAATGTCTTTATGGTTTGTCTTCAAAACTCTAAAAAAGAGAATGGAAAGAGATTGATGTCTTGATGGATAATAATTGACACTTAGTTTTTCTCCACTTCCCAGTGCAACAAACTCTTTTCCCAAAAGCAGAAATGAATTTGCAGTGTTGTTACCATGGGTATTTTTATAAATTACACACACACACACACACACACACGAGATGCAAGTTCTTATCTATAATTTCAAACTGTCTCACTGCCCCCTTCTAGAGTGAATGACCAGCTCAGTTGATCTGTCAATAGGTTAAGAGGCTTTAGCCATTTGGCTGGCCGATAAAATCTAGGATAAGCTGGTTGTACCAACGGCAGAACACAAAAGGGGTGAGTTCGTCCTTTGTTTTGGCATTATAGAGCCATTCACTAATAAGCTAATAACTATGGCAGCTTCCCTAATCTGGTGGTTTCCATGTCTTTGGACTACAACTCCCATCAGCTCTGGCCAACACGGCCATGATAGGAATGGTGGGAGTTGTAGTCTAAAGGTTCTGGAGGGAAGTATGGTCGCATTCTATTTGTGTTGTGAGTTTTAAGTTTTAAGAGGACACTTCCAAAACCAGTACAGTGGTACCTTGGTTTAAGAACAGCTTAGTTTATGTGGCTGCATGGTTGCGTGGGAGCCGGTTGAAGCTAAATCCTCTAAAGATAGAGGTCCTCTGGTTGGGTCAAGATGACATGGGGTTGGAGGACAACTCCCATCACTTGCGGGGGTGCAATTAGTGCCAGCACCTTCTGTCAAGAGTCTGGGTGTAACCCTCGATGCCTCCCTCACTATGGAGGTGCAGGTTACAGCTACAGCAAAGGCGGCATTTTTCCATCTCCGCCGTGTTAAGCAGTTGGTTCCTTATTTCTCTCATCCTGATCTAGCCACTGTGATCTATGCGATGGTCACCTCCAGGCTTGATTACTGTAATTCGCTCTATGCGGGGCTGCCCATGAAGCTGACCCAGAACTCCAGTGGGTACAGAATGCCGCGGCGAGACTCCTTACGGGATCCTTGCCGCAGGATCACATTCATCCAGTGCTCCATCAGCTGCACTGGCTCCCGGTGGAGTACAGGATCAGGTTTAAGGTGCTGGTCCTAACCTTTAAAGCCTGGGACCCTCGTACCTACAGGACCGCCTCTCCTGGTATGCCCCGCGGAGGACCTTACGTTCCGCAAACAAAAACATCTTGAAGGTCCCGGGCCTCAAGGAGGTTAGACTGGCCTCAACCAGAGCCAGGGCCTTTTCGGCCCTGGCCCCAGTCTGGTGGAACGCTCTGTTGCAAGAGACCAGGGCCCTGCGGGATTTGACATCTTTCCGCAGGACCTGCAAGATGGAGCTGTTCCGCCAAGCCTCAGTCTGACCCCTCTCCTCTTACAAGACCCTGCATATAAGTGGCCTCTCTAACTCCTCTCACCGGCTCACACAAATAGCTGAGCCTGGTGAGTACTTAAGGTTCCCAACCCCTATAGAGTGGTACCTCCGGTTACGAACGGTATCTGTTCGGGAGGCCCGGCCGTATCGCGAAACTTCGTAACCAGAGGTGCCTTTCTGCGCATGTGCGTGGCGCGATCGAGCGCTTCTGCGCATGCACGCGACACACAGAGCGCTTCTGCACATGCGCGTGTGGTGAAACCTGGAAGTATACACTTCCGAGTTTGCTGCGGCCATAACCCGAAGATTCCATAACCTGGAGGTTACGCAACACGAGGTACCACAGTAGTTATAATTTGCAGGTAGCCATCTGATCTTATTTTGATTTTAATCCGATTTTAAGCTGTATTTCAGTCGATAGTTGAATTCTATGTCTTAATGTAATATATATTTTGATGTTAGCCACCCTGAACCTGGTTCTGGCTGGGGAGGGCGGGATATATATATATATCTATATATCTATATATATATATATATTATCAACTTGGATTAAGAACGCTGCAAACCTGGAAGAACCTGGAAGTAGGTGTTTTGGTTTGTGAACTTCGCTTCCTGTTGAGTGTGTTCCATTTGTAAATTGATTTCCCCGCTGCTATGGGAAAGCACACCTTGGTTTAAGAACGCTTTGGTTTAAGAACGGATTTCCCGAACGGATTAAGTTTGTAAACTAAGGTACCACTGCACTGAGATGATGTGGATGAATCAAGATTCTTTGTTTTCTCTGTGTGTATGCGTGTGTGGTGTTTATAGATACACATTGGTGGAAAAGATGCAAATCAACCATGCATATTTCAAAAAGTAAAAACCAGGACACCCCAAAAGTTAAGCTTTATTTAGGAACCCCCCAAAATTGTCGAGCTTTTTTTTTTTTTAAGGAAAACCTGAAAGTTGAGTTTTTTCCTTTTTACAAAAATGCAAAAAAAAAAAAAAAAAAAAAAAAAGCTCCCACAATTTTTCGATTGACTTGCCTAAGATCCAGGACAAAACAGTGTGTTTTGGACCCCCCCCCCCCGAACGTCAATTCCACCTTTAGAATCCAGGTAATGTCCGGGAAAATCGTATGTCTGGACGTATGGCAGCCCTCTGAAAACTGCTGTAAAATTTGCATGCTCCAGTTCTAGAGTCAAATTTATGCAGGTGGGACCTGCAACAGAAATTTTGCAGCGTATTCTCCCTCCTAAAATGAGTGCTTCTTTTCAGGGGCCCACCCAAGCATTTCTGCTCTCCCTCCCTCCGTATTCCACCCCTCATCCCTCTACATTTCATCCCTACTGAGCATATTCTCTCCTCATTGGCCTGGTTCTTGTTGTTATTTTATTGCAGGAGGTTGCCCCACTGGCCAACAAAAGAGGTGAGTGTTTTTCACGTCTGCAAATCTCAACATGTCCCCAAACATACAGATACTTTTCTTTTGTTTCTTAGTGGCTCCCTTTCCTTACAATCCTTGCAACACTCGCTGTTTGAGTTCATTATTAGAAGGAGCGATTCTCCTAGTTAAAAGTGGAATGCAGGAACAATGGAATGCAGGACAAAATGAATTTCTGTAATGCTATTGTCATGGACCTGGGGAGATGCAGTATCTGTGGTTGCCAAGTGAAATGTAGCCTGGCCTACATTTTGCCTTTAACAGCAATTTATGTGCATAAATCAGCAGGGAGCTCTTTTCTTGATCTTTACCACTGGCTAATGACTGCAGACAGGACCGGTGCTAGGGCTTTTCGTGCCCTAGGCGAGGGGGCGGGGCCACGTGACGTCATTACGCATGACGTACGGTGTCCCGCCCCCTTCCCCCGGGTGCCCTGCGCCGCCGCGGTTTTCGCCGCTGGTCGGGGCGGCACCGGGCGGCGGCGGGGGCGAGGGGCAGGCTGGCTAGCGCCCCCTCCATTTTGGCGCCCTAGGCAGTTGCCTAGTTGGCCTAAATGGGAGCGCCGGCCCTGACTGCAGAGCAACCAACTTTAAAGGCACAGCTGCAGAGGTTGGCTAGAAAGCTGGCAACCCTAGCTGTGCAACCCAGTTTGCAGAAGCTGACATCCTAGCAGCATGTTAATTTACTTAATGGTCTCTGGAGATTGTCCAAGCAGTGGTCAAATGTGGGCAAATCATGCCATCCTATCCTCACTTACCTTGGAATAAGACCCACTGAATTTAATAGGACATACCTATAAGAAGAGGGACGTGGGTGGTGCTGTGGTCTAAACCACTGAGCCTAGGGCTTGCCGATTGGAAGGTTGGCGGTTCAAATCCCCACGACGGGGTGAGTTCCCGTTGCTCGGTCCCTGCTCCTGCCAACCTAGCAGTTCAAAAGCATGTCAAAGTGCAAGTAGATAAATAGGTACCGCTCCGGCGGGAAGGTAAACGGCGTTTCCGTGTGCTGCTCTGGTTTTGCCAGAAGCGGCTTAGTCATGCTGGCCACATGACCGGGAAAAACTGTCTGTGGACAAACGCCGGCTCCCTCGGCCAGTAAAGCGAGATGAGCTCCGCAACCCCAGAGTCATCCGTGACTGGACCTAACGGTCAGGGGTCCCTTTACCTTTACCTATAAGAAGACATGGTTAGAATTCCACTGTAGTTCTGATCTCCACATTAGTCTGGGAGGTGTGGGACAGGTCAGCTCGTGCTGGAATTTGCAAGGACAGACTTCCTGGAGCATCCCTGCATTCTTCTGCGAATCAAATTGCAAATTTCCTCCTCCTAATTCCCTCCCCTGCTATTGTTACACGACCCTTTACACAATGCTGCGGAAGGAAGACATAACAGCTAAGCACTGGAGGGCTGTATGTAAGTGATGCACTGGCATTGCATGTCTCTCTTCCCACCCCACATCACCCAAAGGCTTGGAACACCAGCATTATGATCTTCCTAGCTCTGACATACCAGTGTGAAGCTGAAAAACCCGAGGTTACATTCAAATCTCACTCAGCTGGGCAGTGCGCTAAGCTCTAAGCTATTGTGCCTACCTGATTTTGAAGGGAAAGGTTATAGCATGGAAACTGCCGAATGCAAGGGAGACTTGCTACCTTGTTTGTTGACTTTTCTCTCTGTGCGCCTGTGATTGTATGTGCCAGCTTAAATCTTAGGGCTCTTCGTGACCATATCCCTCGCTTTAGATTCCACTGAATTCAATCAGGAGGTTTGGGTGAGACTATAGCCCTGATAATGCATTGCTGTTCAGCTTTTTTTAAAAATGTGTATCTTAATAAGTATGCATGCATACAAAAGCTCATACCAATAACAAGCACCTTGGTCTCTAAGGTGCTACTGGAAGGAATTTTTTTATTTTTTATTTTGTTTCAGCTTTTTAAAAATTGCTTATTTTAGTGGACCTGACCATTGCACAGTTGTGCAATTTTTCAAACATTTTTTTTTTTTAAAGGTTGTGGTGGGGAAATAAAACAAACCGTTCTTTTAATGTTTTAACAGTTTGGTTTTCCAGGGGTGGGTGGAAAACCTGAAAATATTTCTCCAATCCGAAAGCTGAGTTCCAAACTGGGAAAATAATAAGTCTCTCAGCCCCACTCACCTCACAGCGTGTTTGTTGTGGGGGAGGAAGGGAAAGAAGAATGTTAGCCGCTTTGAGACTCCTTCGGGTAGTGATGAAGCGGGATATCAAATCCAAACTTCTTCTTCTCCTTCTTCTTCTCCTCCTTCTCCTCCTCCTCCTTCTTCAGGTAGAAAATGTGCAAAGCCACAATTCAGCAGGTAGACAGTCACACAGTTACCACTGGTCCATCATCAGGTTAAACCCCTGACCCCCACACCCACCCCTCACCCAAAAAAAGTTCTGGTCAAAGAGTGGTGCATTTCAAATTGTTGCCAATAACAACCATGGCCCCAGTTGTAAGGAAGGGAATTCTGCAACTGAGGTGCCACCGTGGAGAAGGCCCCGTCCCATGGTCACTGCACAGTGGGCTTTATATTTATATATATATATATAATAATATTTATTAAGTTTTCAACAGAAATCCAAAGCATACAAAACATACAAAACAATACATTCTACATACAAAAGGAAAACGAAATAAAAAGGAAACTTGTACTTAATTCATACTGTCTAGTCATGGTCAAAAAGGGGGGGGGGACTTCCTCACGCCACCCCCGCTGCGCTTCAGTGTTAATCTGACTTTTAGTAATTTCTTCTCATCTTTAATTACCAACTTACTTTAGTTATCAAAGTAATTTTTCCCTTCTAACATCTTTTCATTCTAATATATCATTCAGATCCCTTTAAACAATACTGAACCTTCTGTGGTCTATCGTTACTTCCAATTTTTCCTAAATTACACCTTACAATGATTTTTTAAATAGTCTTTAAACTTTCTCCATTCTTGCTCCGCTGCTTCTTCCCTCAGGTCGCGTACTCTCCAGGTCATTTCTGCGAGTTCCATATAGTCCATCATTTTCATCTGCCAATCTTCCACTGTCGGTAGATCCTGGGTCTTCCAGTTCTTGGCTATTAACATCCTAGCTGCTGTTGTGGTATACATAAAATTTTTTTTATCCTCCTTGGGGATCTCCTTGTTAACTATTCCAAGTAAGAAAGCCTCTGGTTTTTTAACAAATGTGTTTTTCAACACTTTTTTCATTTCATTATATATCGTTTCCCAGAAGGCTTTAATTCTTGGGCAAGTCCACCATAGGTGATAAAATGTTCCTCCCACCTTTTTACATTTCCAACGTTTATTGTCCTGCAAATGCTAGATTTTGGCCAACTTGACTGGGGTTAAGTACCATCTATAGATCATTTTCATTATATTCTCTCTAAGCGCATTACATGCTGTAAACTTAATATCCTTTTTTCCACAACCTTTCCCAGTCCTCCATCATTATGTTATGACCAATGTCTTTGGTACAGTGGGCTTTATGTGAAGGACCCCTTGTGGTGTTTTATATATGGGAGCCACTGAGCCTAGGGGGAAATAGATATATACCGGTAGATGGTGTGGATAGGTGCATTAATAAATAAATCCTAGGTCAAACTGAGCTCTGCAGATGGAGGACCTGGTGTGTGTAGACTGCAAGAGATGAATCTATTCTGGTTGTGCATCAAACCTGAAGCAGATGGGATTAGACAAATAACAATAACCCCCTTCCTCATTTGCACCAGGTGCAAAACATTTTCTACATGCAGTAAGTATCTGGGCAACTTTGAGGAGTACAACCCTGACACAAGTCGGAACGTATTCCTTACAGTTTTCTCCACCAGAGTTATTAGGTATAGTGGATGTCCCTGGAGTGAGGTGATAAAAGATGGTTGCTGTTCCAGTTTAGTCACAGGCCATTAGGTCCCTCTGGAGATGAAGCTGTAGACTCAAGCATGTAAGCCGGTGGAAGCCAATATGTCTTTAATCCTTCAATTTGTAATGATCTCTTGCTAATCACATGACTTTGCAATCAAGGGCAGATCTTACAAACATGGAAATTTTGAATAGTGTCGCTTACAGTGCAATCCTGTGTATATCTACTCAGAAGTAAGCCCCACCCCACGGAGTTCCTTGGGATTTACTCCATCCCAAGTGTTTTTTAGGATCGATGCATTATTCGTTTGAGTTAAATGTTTACAGGGCTTTCCTGTTGACTGTCCCCCAACCCACATCATTACTGAACTAAAGTGCAGCAGTTTTAAATGTAAAGATGATTTTCTGCCATGGTTTTTGACATGCCACATTTCCTACAGCTCTATTAAAAAAAATTTGGCAGAAGTAAACAACACCATTTGCTCTGAAGGTTTATTCCTTCTTCTTTTTTTTCAAAATTCATTTTTATTCCTTCTGTCTCTGTTTTCCAGTTTTAATGAGACACCTATAAAAATGAATAATGAAGTAATATATAAACACCCTTGCAAAGACAGCTTTTTCCCATTTAGGTCTAGCCGACTTACCAAAACCACAGGCAAGAGTTTATTTTATGAAGATAAGTTCTGTATTAAAAGGCAGGAAACACTAAAATGGTACATATTCAATGGAAGGATAATGGTGCACACCAGACAGAGTTGGTATGCTGTAAAATAATATATAGATAAATATATTCCAGAGCTTGAGAAGTTCATTTTTAAAAGGAACTAGTTTAAAAGGAACTAGTTGTAGGAGCTGTTTCCAATATACATCCATCCTTTTACAAAACTAGCTGGCTCTGTTCATAGTCCAATTCAGGTTTGTCCAAATGAACCTTGCAAAAAATACGGTAATAATTCAGCATTCAGAATGTTAGAGGCTGCTGTGCTAAAGTATTAATTACCTTGTTACTGTGTGATTCCACATCATTTCATTGCAAAGGGAACATCAGAAAAATGGTGGTGATGAGGGGGGACCATCATAATTTATGTATCATTTGCATATGGAAAATACAGTAGCAGATTGTATTCGCTTGCCTGATTTTTGTTCCTGACCACAGACGAACATGCAAACTGAGGCCATTTCTGTTTCTATATCCACTTAGAGTATAATTTTTCCGCCGTCTCTACTTTCACAAGAAGCATCCATTTCTTCTTGTCACATGGTCTAATCATGACGCAAGTCCACTGTTTTCAAAGCCTTGAGCTGCAGTCTCATACCCACTTCCCTGGGAGTGAGTCCCATTGAACTTAATGGGGCTAACTTTTGAGCCAGCATGAGCTGTCAGATTGCAGTCGTATGCCTACTTACCTGGAAGTAAATACATTGGAACTTACTTTTTAGTAAGCATGCTTAGAATTATGCCACATCTATCTCTCCCTGGACTCAGCAGGAGAGGTACCATGTCTTTAAAAAGTAACTGACTCCTTTCAAATGATATTTTTATTGGGCATTCATGATGGTTTGTACTTACGATGGCATTGAAGTATTAAATGTGATATTGCTTTTGACAGTATTTGCAACTGCATGTTTTGGAGTGGTCATAAAGACCCTCTAAGTGTCCCTATTTTCCAGGCACAGTTCTGGATTTCTGATTTGAAGCTATCCCGGCTTCTGATTTGATCAGAATGTCCTGCTTTTCCTTAGGACAGTGATGGCTAACCTTGACACTCCAGATGTTTTGGAACTACAACTCCCATCATCCCTAGCTAACAGGACCAGTGTTCAGGGATGATGGGAGTTGTAGTCCCAAAACATCTGGAGTGTCAAGGTTAGCCATCACTGCCTTAGGACGTCCTTATTTTCATCAGATAAATGTTGGAGGGCATGGACTAGGATGTCCCTAGGGCTTTTTTTCAGCTAGAACTCACCAGAACTCAGTTCTGGTACCTCTCGGGTACCATTCTAAGAGAACAAAGGAAGTGTTCATGGTAAGTTCCGGCACCTTTCCCACCCTAGAAAAATAGCACTGGACATCCCTATTTTCATTGGAGAGATGCTGGAGGGTATGGTCATACTGTTTTGTTTCCAGTTAGCACATGCCCTGTAGCTTCGTGCTGAAATCATGTAAGAAGAGAAGAAGAAGAGTTTGGATTTGATATCCCGCTTTATCACTACCCGAAGGAGTCTCAAAGCGGCTCACATTCTCCTTTCCCTTCATCCCCCACAACAAACACCCTGTGAGGTGAGTGGGGCTGAGAGACTTCAAAGAAGTGTGACTAGCCCAAGGTCACCCAGCAGCTGCATGTGGTGACGCGAACCCAGTTCACCAGATTACGAGTCTACCACTCTTAACCACTAGACCACACTGTAACTTTTTATACCACAACTGTTCTGGAGTTGTTTTTGTTTTGAGCTGCTTTGGTTGCACTATAGTGCAAGAGTGCATTTCCAGATGGCAATGACACAATCACATTGGGAAGTGCCCCAGAACATCTAACAAAGCAGAATGACATTTGGACAGTCTGGTATAAAGCCACAATTATTGCAGCAGTACACTCGTTGTTGCACAGTACACTTACAAAAATCACCAGTCTGGATGGGCCCTGGCGGTGCAATCCTATATATCATCTCAGAAGTGGGTCCCATTGTGTTCAGTATACATGTCTACTGAAAAGTAAATCCAATTCAAAGGGGCTTGACTAATACTTTTGACTTCAATCCTGTACCTTGGAAATGAGCCCAAGTGAATTGAATGGGACTTCTGAGTTGACATTATGGGATTCCTCTGTGAAGCATGCCTTCAGTTGTAATGGGAAACTATGCTTGCCTCATCTTTTAATTTCACAACTATTGAAAAAGGTTGTCTTCTTTTTCTTCTTTGGCGATCACTCGTCGCCGAGTAAGATTGTCTTCCATAAACACGGTTTTAAAAGTGAGTCCATAAGTGACTGTGGAGGCCAATTCCGGATCCACATGTCCTTCCACAGTGGGGACATTGGTTTCTGGGTGGGAGTTGATCATGGTGAGGGCTTGCCAAGTGCGCCTTCCTCTTAGTGTGTTTCTCCCTTTTGTCCTGAGTTCGAGCGTCTTCAAAACCCATGACTTTTAGTAAAGGCTGTTCTCCAATTGGAGTGCTCACAGGCCAGTGTTTCTCAGTTGTTGGTAAAAGGTAACCCAATAGCGATAGCATACATATTGGGAATATGACTACATATTGGTAGTCATGGCATTCCCAGTGTGATTCAAGAAGGTAAAAAAAGAAAGAAAAAAGGCAATACGCAGAAACAATAAAACCCAAACCTCAAAGCAGTTCATAAAAAGCATTTTTTGTTAAAAAAGTAATTTTTATACCACCCTCAGTGTTCTGTGTAAGTTGGAGCTATAGAGATATGAGAAAGGAGCGCAGAGAGACAATAGCAAACCCTGCTGAGGTGTCTTACTGGTGACAGTGAATCCAATAGGCCTGAACATGAAAAGGCTGGTAATTAGGATGCATCATAAACCATTGCTGGAATGAACAGATTATCCTTCTCCGGACAGGGAGTTGACCAACGGCCAACATTTCCACCTGATTTCAAAATAGTATTCCTGTCTAATATGTACAGTGGGGGATTCTACTGAGAAATGAATGACCTTACCCTTAAAATAGAATTAGAAGCAGGATTCTTAGCCCACCTTGAGATTGCTACTTGGCACGGTTGCGATAAAAGAAAATTGTAGCA
Organism: Darevskia mixta; assembly: GCA_034641385.1. Classification (NCBI taxonomy): domain Eukaryota; kingdom Metazoa; phylum Chordata; class Lepidosauria; order Squamata; family Lacertidae; genus Darevskia; species Darevskia mixta. The sequence goes on along the minus strand of JAWWNH010000091.1, from coordinate 8,318,336 downwards.
AATTGGGTCAGTATAGATTTGTAGTGCCAAGATGGAAAACTGCACAAATTGGACCATTATCCAGAGTTCAGAATGGCTTCTAATGTAGCAAAATTTGGGTTTTCAGGAGAAGCAAAATTGTGTTGTCAGGTGGGGAGACTGTTTTGTGTTCCAGTTTGGGGAGTTGCGCGGGTGGGGGGGGGGAGGTCAAACACAAGTGTTATTGGAGGGGCATAGCCATTTCCTCGGAAACAATATTAGAAGAGTAGAGGCAGCTATTTCTCTGCTAACTGTTATCACAGTTCAGAAAAGGCACAAAAGAAAAGGCAGGTATGAGGTGAGGTATCGGGAGATATAGGATCTGTTAAGTATAATTGATTTAATTGACACAGAAATGGAAAATGTATGTGTTTTAGTGAAGGATTAAAATGAAAAATGGCTAAATGTGTGTTGCTAACACTGGGGTTTTTCTAAGGGACTCTGAGCTCTTGCTGTAAGCTGCCCAGATGGCCGGGGTATAAATAATAAAATTATTTCTTTTGTTATTTATCATCTTGCTGAGTTGATAATTAACTGTTGTTTTCTGCTAGCTACCATGTGAGTGTTGTAACCTTAGATCAGATGGCAAAGGTATTGAGTGGCAAATTCTCCATCTCGAAAGGGTGGTGGCTATTAGTCTTTCTCTGAACATTTACAAAGAATGTAAATGGATCTTCAAAAAGCTGCATAGCCTTAGGCAGGCTAGAATGTGGGAGAGAGACACAATTTGGATTCTTGGAATTACCTTTTATTTCTAAGATGCTGAGCCTGTGATGGACAGCACAATACATTGTACGATTGTTTTGGATGTATCATTGGATGTTTCTGTTTTGTTTTGAAGAGTACTGCCAGTAAAAGTTCTAATAATATTTTTATGGGTCTGGACAATGCTTCATTTCCAAAAGGAGTTTGTATTATGCTTCCAGTCACTTCAAACTGCACAGTATTAATACCTGCAATAGGATCAAAGATTCAGAAGAGGGGTTTGGGGAACTATTGAAACCTACCATCAAGTTTCTACATAATCACCCTATGTGAAAGAGGCTGGGGTTCTCCTCTCTGCCTCTTTCTGACGATGCTTGAGAAGTTATTTTGGAATTTTATTTTAGCTGACTAAGTGCTTATGAGGTGCCCAAGGGGTACAAACCCTGCCTTGGCAGTTTGAGGCCTTCCCAGCCCATACTTCCTCAAAGCTCCATTATTGTCCCTGGCTGAGTTTTCTTGTAAGTGCAGACACCCCGGGAGGCTGCAGAGCACAGGTGACTAGAGAGAGGATTCGAAGAATGAAAACTAGGGCAAAAAGGGAAGGAGCCATAGCCAATCGAGAAACGCTCCAAAAATGGCTCCTCAGTCCTCCATAAGGTAAAGACTAGCCAACAGGCCAAACTGATTACTACGGTAAGCTGGGGTGGTAGTTGCCACTTTTTATAGGAGAGACTCCTACTCCCATTTGTTGTATTTTCTGTGTGTCAGGACACCATAGAATTGTAGAACTGTAGTGTTGGAAAGGAATCTGAGGATCATCTAGTCCAACCCGCTGAAAGACAGGAATATACAGCTGTTCCATATAGGGATCGAACCAGCAACCTTGGCATTATCAGCATCACACTCTAATCAACTGAGCAATGGAGAATGCAAGACCTCCCCATGTGATTTCTACATCAGTTTCACATGGGAGGGCTAAATACAGCATTTATTTAGACTTCCCTTTTCTAGTTCTGAAATAGTGTGAATATCTTCATTGCCTACCCTCCCTGCCGAAAAAGCATACCAAACTTTAATTAGCTGTGGTCTTACTGGTGGAATTTCATTCGACTTTCGATTTCTAGCAAGTCATTTATGCACTGATTAAATATTTGTTCAGTACTTCCAAACTAGAACTAGTCCTTTCAAATATCCTAATGAAATAGCTACTGAAACCCCTACACATTGGTTTTCTTGGTATATTATCTGTATAATAATAATAATAATAATAATTTATTATTTGTACCCCGCCCATCTGGCCGGGTCTCCCCAGCCACTCTGGGCGGCTTCCAACAAACATTAAAATACATCAAAATGTCACAGATTAAAAACTTCCCTAAACAGGGCTGCCTTCAGGTCTTTTCTAAATGTCATGTAGTTGTTTATCTCTTTGACCTCTGATGGGAGGGCGTTCCACAGGGCGGGTGCCACTACCGAGAAGGCCCTCTGCCTGGTTCCCTGTAGCTTTTCTTCTCGCAGTGAGGGAACCACCAGAAGGCCCTCGGCGCTGGATCTCAGTGTCCGGGCTGAAAGGTGGGGGTGGAGACGCTCCTTCAGGTATACAGGACCGAGGCCGTTTAGGGCTTTAAAGGTCAGCACCAACACTTTGAATTGTGCTCGGAAACGTACTGGGAGCCAACCGGTGTTATGTGGTCCCAGCGGCCACTCCTAGTCACCAGTCTAGCTGCCGCATTCTGGATTAATTGCAGTTTCCGGGTCACCTTCAAAGGTAGCCCCATGTAGAGCGCATTGCAGTAGTTCAAGCGGGAGATAACTATTACTTCACCCCCACGCCCCAAATCCTTTGATTTGTGAATAGAGCCACCAAATGAATGAATGACACAGAAGAATACCCTCCAACATTTCTCTGATGAATATACAGTAGGAACATCCTAAAGAAAAGTGGGACATTCCGAGATCAAATCAAAAACAGGGATGGAAAAAATCAGGGACATCCCTGGAAAATAGGGACACTTGCAGGGTCTGCAGAAGCACACTTTTGCAGCCCCATTCTGGAAAAAAGAGGATTCTTTTTGGTGTGTGTGTGTGTGTGTGTGTGTGTGTGTGTGTTATCTCTCTCTTAAAAGCAACAAAGCAGTAAATGTATAATCACACCAAAAAAAGCATCGGGTATTCAGTGAAGTTTTACTCAGAGCAGAGCCACCCACTGACATTAATAAGAATGATTAAGTTAGGTTCGTTAACTTCAGTGGGTCTACTCTGAGTAAAACTCGGTTGTCTCACACGGCATACCAATAAAGCAAAAGAAATTCGATATGGATTTATTCTATGCAGCATTGCAATGGAAACTCATAAGAATACAAAAATAATTTACCAGAAATGCAGCAGTGATGGAGGGGAGAGCTAATTTAAATTAGGAAGGGGGGAATTGTTCCAATTCAAATAATCCCCCAGGCTGCTATTTACCTCTGAGGCAAAATATACAGGAAATTGGCCTTGGGTCTGCAAAAAAACATTCTGCTAACAGCCATGCAGCTCCATTCTCCAAGGTTGCAGTTCTATGCACACTCACATGGGAATGTGTCCTGTTGAACTCACTAGGATTATGTTGTGAATCCCTTTCTTCCCAGAGGCTCTTTGTCCCTGTACCTTTTGTTACCATTCCTTACTTTATGCAGTTATTCAGGACTCTGTTGAAATATTTCCAAGAACTGAAAACTTGGCTGTTATTCACAAACCCAGTACGAACAACACATATTCCATCCAAATATTACCCAGAATGCACACCCTCTGGAAATGTAAAAGCTGGTCATGGCCATGATATTAAACTGTGGAGGAAAATTTTATGTTTCTCTTTTTCCTAAGATTTACCTTAAACTAGTAATCTGTGCTTGAATTCACATATCATAGCAACCTCCTCTGCTTTAAATTATTGACTAAATGCTTTCTACCTAATTGACCATGAGTTAGCAGAACATATATATTTAACTTTCAATGCTGCATGGCCTTTTTCTCAAAGTCTTTCCCCATCACATCTACATTTTATCTTTCAGTTATCTTTTTCTATTGGCCTTGCCTTGCCATCAATCTGATTTCCCAAAGTGCCAAACGTCATCAAATGTCTGAAGTGTACCACCAACATTTTCAAATATTGGTGGGACATCTGGCAACCCTATAAATTCCAAATTAGTTATGATTTTTAGTCTTTTGAAGCAAAAAACAAGAGTCCTCCGAAACCATAAAAATTTAACGTGTTTATTATGGCATTGTTAGGCCTTGGCCTAGCTCCAAGATGGGTTGTGGCTAGACTCCAGAATCAGGAAGGCCATATATGAGGTCATAGATGGACTGGAGCTTAGGAAATAGGTCCAGGGCATTGGAAACAAAGCACCAAAAGCAACAGGCATCATCATCACAGGCTGGTGGATCGTGTAGACAAGAACCAAAGGGCAGGAGACCAGTTTTAGGTGACTGCCAGGCAAAAGAGAAAGTTCCAATAGAGCAATAGATGAGCAGACACAAGTTCAAAGTTCCACAGTGGTCAGGAAAAGTAAGCAGATCCCACTCCTTAAACCAAGTTGCTCAGACTGATAAACTGCTCTTCAGTGACTGATATTCTGACTAGGTTGCCCAGGCTTTATAGGGGCTGGTGTGTCGTGATTGGCTTAGAGAGTCAGCTGGGAGGTCAGCTGACTCTCTTCAGGCTAGAATTGCAGCCTACTGTAGAAGAAATTATTTCACTCCAAGACTACTGGTAATCTCCCCAACACTCTAAAGACAGAGTGGTGGCGGCAGCACAGAAAGTACAATGCAGGGGGCATTGGTTTCTTTGATGACCCTCACCCCCCCCCCCTAGCAAATACAGTGGTAGCTTGGTTTAAGAACAGCTTAGTTTATGAACAACTTGAATTAAGAACGCTGCAAACCCAGAAGTAGGTGTTTTGGTTTGTGAACTTTGCCTTGGAATAAGAAATTGTTTCACTTCCTGTTGAGTGTAAATTGTAGTCCCCTACTGCTATGGGAAAGCAAGCCTTGGTTTAAGAACGCTTTGGTTTAAGAATGGACTTCCGGAACGGATTAAGTTCATAAACCAAGGTACCATTCTCTCTCTCTCTCTCTCTCTCTCTCTCACACACACACACACACACACACACACACACACACACACACACTGGTACTTTGGTTTATGAACTTAAACTGAGTGACTGTTTTGTAAAATGAGATTAAAAGATGAAACATGCATAAACAAGTCAGGGGCGAACCTTATGTGGGTCAAACAGTTGATGCAATCTGAAAGCAACACAGCATGGCTTTGTTAGGACCAACTAAATAATCACAAAGAAGCGAGCAAGCTTCTGAGTTCATCAGCACGCTTCACCGGGCTCGATGTTAAACATAAAGCCAAGCACGGCTGTGAGGTGGGCAGTGAGTGATAACCAAGAGAAAAGGATGTTGCAGCGCAAGATGAAAAGACCTTAGTTTTATTTTTGTTAAGCATATCTGTTCTCTCATAGGCAATTGCACTGTAGCTGTAAATGAGATCCTTTCACCAGGAACTAGCCAAGGTGGGTCTAAGCACCCACAACCTTGTACGCTGCTATGCAATTGTCGTGCAATTGTCCCGACACCACAGGCAAGATGGAACTGCTGTTTGTAATTGAGTTAACCGAGCAAGGCAGTCAAAGCAGATGGCATCAGACCTGTCAGCAAACTCTACGCATGTCATGCTCACATTGCCAACGCATTGAGTCTGCCCTACACCTCCCCATTCCTGCACAGTGTGCATTGCAGATAGCGCAGGGCTCCCCCCACCCCCTTTTCAGGTTCACGGCCTTAACCAAACTCCACCTGGTCAAGGCCGCAGCTATTTATAACAGAAAGCACACAGGCAGAAAGGGCTGTGCACATGCATTGTCAGTGGCGCTGCTTTTGCTCTTTGGAGACTCGCATTATTGCTACCACATTAACTCTAGATAACTATGTCAATAACTCATGGCTTCCCACCATACACATGCACTTTGCAAAGCACTCATAAATATAATTAACAGCAAGACCTGCAGCAAAGTCCTTGGGTTTCTTTTGCAGCTAAATGAATGAATGGGAGCGGGGAGGAAACTGCAGAACAACCTGCACCCCTGCCATGTTGTGGACTGCAGATCAAAGGTAAAGCATTTATGTACATAGAATCATAGAATTGTAGAATTGGAAGGGTCCCCAAGGGCCATCTAGTCCAACCCCCTGCAATGCAGGAATCTCAAAGCATCCATGACTGGTGGCCACCCAACCTTTGCTTAAAAACTTCCAATGAAGGAGAGTCCACAATCTCCTATGGGAGTCCGTTTCACTGTTGGACAGCTCTTACGATCAGAAGGTTCTTCCTGATGTTTAGTCGGAATCTCCTTTCTTGTAACTTGGTTCAAGACTTCAGAGCAGGAGAAAACAAGCTTGTTCCCTTTTCCATGTGACAGCCCTTCAGATATTTGAAGATGGCTATCATATCTCCTCTCAGTCTCCTCTTTTTCTGGCTAAACATACCCAGTTCCTTCAACCGTTCCTAATAAGGCTTGGTGTCCAAACTCCCTTAATCATCTTGGTTGCCCTCCTCTGCACATGTTCCAGCTTGTAAATATCCTTCTTAAATTGTGGCACCCAGATCTGGACACAATATTCCAGATGTGTTCTGTTGAGTATGAGGAATGCGGCGGGGGTGATCCTAATGTCCCTCTTTAAGGAAAAAGTTCGCCATAGGTACAAAAGACTGAATTATTATTATTATTTAGAAACCTCGCAAATGGTTCACCTTTGTGCAGTAAGTTTCTACACTCATTCACAAACCCCTTTCTATTCTTCATCCAGACGAGCAAGATGAATGCTCAGAAGACAAGGACACATTCTAGCCATTCAACAGCATTTGGGGTGCAACCAAGGACCAGTGAAGAGTGTTAGATGGAGGGTTAGCTGGAGAGGCCTGGGCAGGTATATCTGACCCCCTAGATCCCAATGCCATGGGTTGTCTTAGGAAATTGCCCTGTCACACCAATGCATGCAATCTCCTGCGAGTTAGATTATTGCAAAGCTCTTGAGACAGTTTTCATCTCTTGTCAACATTTCTCATTCTGAACCAGGGAAGACGGGATTCTGTAGCCCTCCAGGTATTTCTGGACTCCAGCTCCCATCAGCCCCAGCCAGTGTATCCCGTGGTCAGGTCTGATGGGAGTTGTAGTCCAATAACATCTGGAAGGCCACAGGTGCCCAAGTTCTTGCTTCAAGTCCAGTTTGACTTCATGGCGTTCTCTTGACATTTTGTGTCACCAGCTTTTCTCCTCTCAACCAATTTACTCAGGATTATCCTGTGTCTCTTTAAGGCAGCAAGACATTCTGGTAGTGACTGATGTGACAAGACATGACAGGGAATTCCACAGAAGCAAACAAATTATGCATTTAGGGATGTGCTGAACTGATTGAGAACAATTTGGACACCGGGGGGCAAGGAAGGTGCTGACAAGGCTTTTGCGAGCAATGACATTTTATTTTGATAAGTTACCTTTATTTATCTGCTTAAAAGAATCACTTGAGAGCACAGTTCCATACAATGGGAGTGCAGTGGGACTTACTCTCAGCTAGGGATGTAAGAAGGCATTGGTTTCCATTCTGATCTATGTCCGTTGTATGCAGCGCTGATTCCTTTTCACTGCAGTTCCTCTTCTGATGAAACCTATTCATCTTGGCGTCTGCTGTGGTGGAATTATGTTATTAATTACATGGTCATTACATTATTCCGCACCGTTAGCTTCAATGCAAAGGCCATTCATCTCAATGGAAAAGAAACATAATACAAACAAACAGCAGCAAATACCAATTACATTTGCTGGGTTGATTTACATGCTGGATATGGGACAAATAAGCAGTTATCAGCAATTTCTGATCCCGTTTCCATCAGAATTCTCCAACATCCTTACTCTCAGCTAAACATTTGTAGGGTTCCAGCTGTAACGTATCCACAGACGTCTTGCAAGTAGCACAATAGGTAGAGCAGGAGTTTCTTAATCTCAGGGACATGGGTTTGAGCCCCATGTTGGGTAAAAGATTCCTGCATTGCAGGGGGTTGGACTAGAAGATTCTCATGGTCTCTTCCAACTCCACAATTCTATGATCAGGGAAAAGTCTGTGTAGTACAAGATACTTAGGGTTGTCCTTAGTTGGTGCTTTTTAGAAGAGGAGCTTAGACAACTCCCAAACATCAAAAGTATGCATAGGGCCACATGGGCTGGGCCCACCCCTGCTGTCAACTTGTACAGTGGATGCACACAGCCCATCTGCATATTTAGCCAGCTTGTAAAGGGGTTCTATGAACATAGTGATGTGTGGAGATGTTCAACATGAGTGAGGAACTTGCCACTGGCCAAGGATGCCAAAGTGGACTTTGCCCACCAGAGTGCATTGCTCCATTCTGTCTAGTCCAGCATGTGTGCACATACATTTGAGACGCTATACCGCTGCAAATAAAAGGTTTTAGGTGTGTTGTAAAGCGCAGTATACGAATGTGACACTAGATGGCGAAAGTGAGCTATGTCAAATTCAATGTATTTTTTCAATATGTTGTTTTTTTTAAAAGCATTTTCACAGCGTTTTGTGTGTGTGTGTGTGTGTGTGTGTGTGTGTGTGTATTCCACCAGAGCCAGTGTGGCGTAGTGGTTTAGTGTGTTGAAGTGGAATCGAGGAGCCCTGGGTTCAAATCTCCACTCCGCCGTGAAGCTCAGTGGGTCGCCTTGAGCCCGTCGCTGAGCTGGTTCACATGGCACAGTAAGCCAAACTTACCGCGGGGGCTCAGAATCAGGACTTGCCTCCTCTGAACCAGGACTTGTGGCTCAGATCACTCCTTACTAACTGTGATCTGTAACCAAGGTTTATTCTAAGTTTATCCTATGGTAGGAGCGGCAAAACATTTTGAGACTGAGGACAACTTTCTGACCAACCATTCCAGGGCAACCTTTCCAGTAGGTTTGGCAAAAGTGCCTGTGGCCAGACACAAAACACTCTCTGTCCTCCATGCAGGCAAGCAAGATGTGTTACCATGGTTCAAAGACACCTTTCACCCAGGTAAAATCACTAGAGGAGGTTGCACAGCAGGACCAGTTGGGAGTGTAGCTGGAGGAAGCATGACCTGCACAGAGTCTTGAGGGCCATATAGGGTTCCGTGGGGCCGAAGTTCTCTATCCCTGTACACTGAGCTTGGCTTCTAACAAACTTGCAGTGGAATTCGTGGTTTCTGTTGGAGGTTTGGTCTGCTGAACCACAAAAGAGCTTTGATGATTTTCCTTTCTGTATTTATTTTTTTGCAGCACACTACTCTCTACTCAGAAGTAGGAGTTCAACAAGACTTCCTCCAATTGTTTTGGTTATTGTAAGCAATTTTGAAACGGAGGTTGGAATCTTAATGCACAGTTACTTAGAAATAACTCATCCTAGACGTGAAATCTGCATTCTACCTTTCAGTTTGTGGGCTCCCTCCCTACCTCTCCTCTATCTACTGCCCCCCGCTTTTCCTAGTCAGAATGGGAATATTAATGACTGCCCTCTAGATGCATGAACTGAGGATTGCTTTGTAAATCTCCTTTGTATGGAGAACTGCTTCCTAGTTGGGAACTATCATATTTTGAGGACTTGGGGGATTTGAGCATCCTTTGCCATTCCCCCCCCCCCCACGTTGCACGTAAAACTATCATCAGGAAAGCAACTTTGAGAACTAAATCCTGATAAAAATAAAGCAGGACATCTGGCTGGACTATTTGGCACCTGGGAGCAAGAATATCAGGTCAGGAATGTAGGTCATAATGGACGATGCTTCCTGAGCCTGAAAAGAATCAGACGAGCGCTGTGGTTGATGGTCGCTGCGATATTAGGTCGGTCGTCATCTAGAGTATGATGCTAATCTCCCTTGCATTTCTGTCAACCAGAGCAGCGATTCACAAGAAAGGACTGAGATTTTATAATGGAAAACACCCTCCATGAAAGTGCTGTGAAGGGAGCAGCGGAACTGGCCATTTTTATTTTTTTTTAGAGGGAATATTTTTATTGTGGCTTTTTAAAGGAAAACACACAGAAACAAAATATAGGGACAAAGAGAAAGTGGGGGAGGCGGGGAGCAAAAATAGTATTCAGTACCTTCACAAGCAGAAAGGGGGGGAAAGGATATATTTGCATAAACATTTAGCTATATACACACATGCACATATATGCAGTGCTTTTCTTCCCTCTAAAAAAAGGTTTAGGGTTACTCTTATTTTCCTGTTCGTATTGAAATACTGCCCCTCAATGAGGCCAAACTTAGATTCACAAAATGTTTAGGGGTATATGTACCCCTGCATCCCCTAAGAAAAAAAGCACTGTATACTGTATACACACTGTATGCTTGTATACACACACAAACATACGTTTATCATTGCATTTTAAGGCTCGTTGAGAAAAATAATAAGCTTGCTTTCTGTACTCTCAGTACTAGGTGTGTTCTAACACAGTTTTTATCTATTGAAAACTCACTCACTCATACAGTGGTACATCGGGTTAAGAACTTAATTCATTCTGGACGTCCGTTCTTAACCTGAAACTGTTCTTAACCTGAGGTGCCACTTTAGCTAATGGGACCTCCTGCTGCCGCCGCACGATTTCTGTTCTCATCCTGAGGTAAAGTTCTTAAACTGAGGTACTATTTCTGGGTTAGTGGAGTCTGTAACCTGAAGCGTCTGTAACCTGAAGCTTCTGTAACCTGAGGGACCACTGTACTCCCAAACAAATTGTAATCACAGGATCCATACCCTGGCACGATCTCTCCTAATGTAATGCATATTAATGTTACTTTAATGTTATATGTTCATATTTATATTAGCATTCCTTGAATATGCACTTTAGTGCATGTTGTTGTTGGAGAATTGTGGATTTTGAAGGGTATCTGCATTTTAGTTCCCATTATTCTTTCATAGAAGCCTAGAATTGGAAGGGGCCCAAGGGCCATATAGTCCAGCTCCCTGTAATGCAGGAAGTATGAACAAGGAAAAATGCAAACTGGGCCGGGTTTCTCCCCGTACCTAGTGGCAGAAGAGTCAAATGTTTGTGGGATCGGAAAGGAAGGGGTAACAGAGTCTAAAATTTGCCAAGGAATAGTAATGATGACGTAGGTGGAGCATTGTCTGGAGGACAACGTCCCGGTTCAAACAGCATTGCATTCATTGCCCTCCGAAAACCTCACAACAATCGTGTTAAATAGGTCAGTATCATTATACCCATATTGCTGATGGTGCGGTAGGGGACTGAGGGAATGGCGGATTGCCTAAGGCCATACATGAAGAAGGTACTGTATGGTTGCAAAGTATTACCAATTAACATTTATATAATGTCATCAATGCACATGGTGCGCTGCAGAGATTGTGTTAGAACTCCTGTTCTTCAGCAAAGCTTTGTTACAGCTGCTTGCACTGACATTGCAAGATTATGTCAGGGATTTATTCTGGAACTGGGTGTTCATTTTTTTGTTTGGTGGCCTTAGGGCCATCTTTAAAGCTTTGGACATGAGTGTCTAAACATATTGTTTGTGCTATATATAGCCAGTGTGGTGTAGTAGTTAAGAGCGGTGGAGTCGTAATCTGGTGAACCTGGTTCACGTCTCCACTCCTCCACATGCAGCTGCTGGGTGACCTTGGGCTAGTCACACTTCTCTGATGTCTCTCAGCCCCACTCACCTCACAGAGTGTTTGTTGTGGGGGAGGGAGGGAAAGGAGAATGTTAGCCACTTTGAGACTCCTTAGGGTAGTGATAAAGCGGGATATCAAATCCAAACTCTTCTTCACACACACACACACACACACACACACACACACACACACATATATATATATATATATATATATATATATATATATATATATGAGAGAGAGAGAATGAATGTTAATTGGTGTGACAGCCCCAGCACATTTAACCCCGAGATTGTGCAGGGCAGGTTGGGTGGGATCATAAGCAGCAATGACAGCCCTCCTTCTAATTTTGTGTTACACCACATCCCCCCTTAGCACTCCTTTTGTGTTATGCCACATGCCCCACATAAGCCATTTTGCAGCTGGTGCCCACAGCACTTTCTCCAAGTTCCAAATGTGCCGGCTGGTCCAAAAGGGTTGGTGACCCCTGAGTTATAAGAATAAGCACAGGATGCAGAAATGCAGCTTGCAAGTTCACCCAGAGCTCTCGGTGCTCCTGAGTTATCACACGCATGGCTCTGAAGTATGAGTCTGGATCTTCTCGAAATGGTGCCCTCTGCTCCAATGCTGCTTGCCAGGGAATCAGTTCATCAGACTTGGCCCCCAATGCAGAAAAGACTCTGTTTGTATTAACCTGAATTGCACTGTTGCCAAGTGCTGGTCTTTAGCATATTCTCAGCCATCTCTGCTGCAGCTCCTGATTCTCTCTCCCCCACCCCCAACACATCTCCCCCCTCCTTTACAGAAAGGTCATTCTCTGTGCGAAATGCTCTCTTGTAGTTTTAATTTAGGGCAACAGGCATATACAGCCAGCGTCGGAGCAGATCTTCATTAGCGAACAGCTTTTGGAACTGCATCACTCAAAGCTTCTCAGAGTGATCCTGATTTTATCAACAAGGCGACCTGGGAGGAAGGGGAGGAGGGGGCCTGGCGAGAAACCCTTGAACGCCAATATTAATTCCCATGGATTTTTTTTTAATGCCCAGTGTTAAATGTTAAGTGCTAACAGTGAATCTATGGAGAGGGGTGTCATATTTGCAGCCTCGGTACTTTTTTTAAGTAGTGCAAGGTCTTTCCACATAATTAGCAGAAAATATTGAGCCTGGCCAGAAATATGGGATTTGTCATTAAATTTAGAGGCTGCTTTATCTCTGCGAGTCTAATCATGTGTGCAGAAGACTAATTGTTAATGGCACAGTCTTATTGCTCATAGCTTTCTTTTATTTTAAGTGGAATGGCCTGCTTTGTGAGAAATAATTAGGTTTTATAGTCCTACCTGCATACAGCCTTTTGTTGAAATGCCTTATGGTTTCCCCAATGCAAACCCTAAGAGCAATTAGCAGGAGCGCTGGTACTTATCACATCCACATTGTGTCATCCCTCTGAAAGAAACCTTCTCTCTCTTTCCCATCCAGGCCTTTGTTTTTTTGTTAAGCAGCTGCCAGCAATATAGAAAATCTAGACCTCTAGGAAGAATTCTTAATAAAACACCCAGACTGATGGCACTGCACAACCTCTGTGGTATGGTTTGGGAATGGAATGCCTTTCCTGGGTTTGAGTGAGATATCGGCCACACATTCACTGAAAGACAAAAACAGATATAATGGTCTCGCGTGCATGGTTTCCCCAACCCTACTTGACAATGTGATTTTACGGGTATTCATTTTCCCTCCTTCCTCTTCTAAAATAACTGGTGATAAAAAGCAGTGGTGTAGCGTGGGTTGCCAGTGCCTGGGGCCACGTCGGAGGAGGGTGGAAGGGAGGGAAGTGGATGGAGTACACAAACACATTCAACTGCCTAACGGCGTCTGCGTCACCCAGGGTATCGCAGCCGCAGATATAAGAAAAGAAGAGTCGTTCCGTTGTCTGGAGAGGTCACTTCCTGGTTCGCATGGAGAAGCCGTTTTCAATGGAGCCCAGTGACGGAAGCACATAGCTGCATTGAAGCAGCACCGGGTGTTGAAATTTTGTGCCCCCTAACAATTTTGCGCCCGGGGGGGGACTGTCCCTGTGGGGGCCCCACGCTACGCGGCTGGGCAAGAGAGATGCCGGCATATTCCTGGCTGAGCCAAAGATGAGGGAGTGAAGCTAGCATAACCCAACTGCACCAGTAACCTCCCGGTTCAGCTGGACTTCTGCTGAATCCTAACCCACTCATCCTGAAACAAAATAAAAAAATTCCTTCCAGTAGCACCTTAGAGACCAACTAAGTTTGCTCTTGGTATGAGCTTTCGTGTGCATGCACACTTCTTCAGATACACTGAAACAGAAGTCACCAGACCCTTATATATAGTAAGAAGGTGGGAGGGGTATTACTCAGAAGGGTGGATGGAATGGGTGATAGGCAACCTGTTGACGACTGTTAACGACTGCAATTAGTCTTACAGGAAAAAGCAAGGGGTGAGAAGGTTAAAAAAGCTTTGTCATGTATAATGAGATAAGAATCCAATGTCTTTGTTCAGACCAGGTCTCATCCTGGCAGATCTTGCTATAAGATTTCTCCCTAAGTAAGTAGCTGCCATGTTTCCCGGTTGCTTATAATGCATTGGCTCACAGGCTCCATAAACAGGAGTTTGGGGGGGGGGGAGATGCAAGGCAAACAACAGCCTACAGAGCCTTACCCATTTGACAGAATGGTTAAAATAATGGATAAATGTAATTGGCAACCTGCAAAATTATAGCTTGCCGGCTGCCAATACTAAAGCCAATGGACTGTGATATAATTTTTGGAATGGAGCTGCCGGAACTGTCCCGCCACCGGTGAGTTTTACTACGGCTCTGCCACCTGCCCTTGGAAATAAAATAATCCCAGCAATTATGGTTTGCAATTTGAGAGTGGTTTGTAATGTAATGGCTTTTACTGTAATAGATGACTTATCATATGTTGACAAAGGAGAGGTTTAATGAATGGTTGACAGGTGAAGTGATTTGCGTTCAGAAGCTGTTTAAAAAAAATTGCCTGACAAATGATTTTATTTATAAGAGCATTCGGAATAGCTGTCACTCGGTTCGAGCAAAAATGGCCAAGTCCAATGATGCCTTAAAAAAAGAGACCTAACTCCTTCCAGCGTGTGTGCTTGTAGGCAAAGGGCCCATTGCATCAGATGCATGAAAAGGACAGTGAAAGATGATAGATAGTCCCTGGAATCCTGGGTCCATACCTGGGGAAGGGCCATTGCTCAGTGCAGAAGCTTTGCAGGGAGAAGGTCTCTGGTTCCCTCTCCATGCAGGTCTGGAAGTCTCTTGCACCTGAAACCATGGAGAGCTGGTGCCAGTGAGTGTTCTGGGTAGCCAGCTACAACTCACATCCTCTCTGACCATTGGCTATGCTGGCTGAGGCTGATGGGAGTTGTAGTCCCTGAAGGGCAACACATTGGCCAATGCTGGTGTAGACAATACTAAGCGAGAAGTTCTGACTCCATAGAAGGCTGCTTTCTATATTCCACCAAGCAGGAAAAATCTATGTTAGCATCTGAGATTAAGAGAAATAAAGCAGTGATTCCAAACATTATTATCCAGTTGAGTGAACAGAGGGTAACATGACGCATCTTTTTATGGTTGGCTCACACAGGCCCCCTGAGTGAACTCGTATGTGGTGAGGAGCCTCTGAGTGACTGTATCTGCTATCAGTTGTGATAGCTATAAGAGCCTCCTGCCATCCCTCTCTTAGCAGCGTCGCTGCCACCATCGCCCTTGCCTGCTCATCTTTCACAATGCCTGACTGCATCTTGTAGCAGATGAAAGAACAATGGAAGTCATCTCGCTGGCTCCTCTCTGGTGTTTCAGGAAGAAACAAGACAGTGATAAAGGGTGAGCAATTGGGCTGGTGGCCATGCTAGTGGCAGGTCCGACTGAGCTTTTAGATGGGTCACTGCCGGGAAAAGATTGGTTCATAGGGTGGGGAAAGCAAGAATAAAAGAGCAATAGTGTGGCTGGTGTGGTCCAAGTCAGAGCAGCACTTAGGATCCAGAGGAATTAAGGCAAGATGTATCTGATATATATGGTCTGGGGTGCCTCACCTTCTGTAGCACTCAAGTGTGTGGGGGGTGCAGGAGACATTAAGATGCTGGATATTCTGGTGCCCAAACACTCAACAGGCAAAGACTGCTGACAACATACTGGGTATATTAGCAGTCATAACTGGTGCAGGGAACAATCCTATGCACCAGGAGTTGGCATAAAGCAAGCCAGTGTAAACTAAGCTGGCATAAAGTTACACCAGATCCAAACCCCTATCAGCAGTGGGGCGGGGGGAAACAAGCCTTTAAAATAGTGCTTTGTGCTGCGTTGACAGGTCACATGGCCAAACTGAATGGCCTAGGATCCAGTCCCCCCCTTTCTGGTCCCACCCCTGCCAAACACCCAGAATGCCACCTTTTGGGGACTTCCACTGACCTCGGCTCCACCAGCTTTGAATGAGCCCCCACTAGGCTAGGATAAGCAAGCTACAATGCCGTATCTACACCTAAAGGATCTACATTGGCTCCCAGTACATATAGAGCACAATTCACAGTGTTGGTGCTGACATTTAAAGCCCTAGATGGCCTCGGCCTGGTGTACCTAAGGAGCTTCTCCATTCCCAGCCCAGGAGCCAGCCCAGACACTGAGGTCCAGCTCCAAGGACCTTCTGGCAGTTCCCTCACTGTGAGAAGTGGGGCTACAGGGAACCGGGCAGAGGGCCTTCTTGGTTGTGGCACCCACCCTGTGGAATGTCTTCCCATCAGATGTCAAGGAGATAAATAATAATGCAACTTTTGGAAGACATCTGAAGGCAGCCCTGTATCAGGAAGTTTGATATTTTATTATGTTTTTATATGTGTTGGAAACTGCCCAGAGTGGCTGTGGCAACCCAACCAGATGGGTGGCTTCTTCTTCTTCTTCTTCTTCTTCTTCTTCTTCTTCTTCTTCTTCTTCTTCTTCTTCTTCTTCTTCTTCTTTCTTCTAGAGAGCCAGTGTGGTGTAGTGGTTAAGAGCGGTAGACTCTAATCTGGGGGACTGGGTTCGCATCTCCGCTCCTCCACATGCAGCTGCTGGGTGACCTTGGGCTAGTCACACTTCCTTGAAGTCTCTCAGCCCCACTCACCTCACAGAGTGCTTGTTGTGGGGGAGGAAGGGAAAGGAGAATGTTAGCCACTTTGAGACTCCTTCGGGTAGTGATAAAGCGGGATATCAAATCCAAACTCTTCTTCTTCTTCTTCTTCTTCTTCTTCTTCTTCTTCTTCTTCTTCTTCTTCTTCTTCTTCTTCTTCTTCCTGGCCCACAAACGTGCACAAAGTATATCCAAGCCATGCAGGCAGCTTCTTAGTCTGCTTGGGCTAATAGTTGAATAAATTGCTGCCTGCAGTAACATGGGCGTACCCGGGGGGGGGGGCAGAGGGGGCAGCTGCCCCCCCCCCCCAGAAGCAAAAATGATCAGCGTCCGTTCAAAGCAAACCTGAACGACCATGGCTTGCCCCCCTCCTAGTTTTGATCCTGGGTACGTCCCTGTGCAGTAATTATAACTGCCTTGAGTCTTTATTCAAACCAAAAGATACAGCAGTAGACTGACACACACCTTACAAGCTGATTGTGAAGATCATAAAGAAATAATGATCGGGAAGTACTCTGATCCATCTAAAACAGTACAGTATATAAAGTCTGTCTGTGTGTGTGCATTTTACCACTGAACAGTGTTAGCCTTGTCTCTTCACTTAAGAGTGACAAGTATTCCCTGGGTACAGCCTCCCTTCCAGCTCCTGCAAACTGACCCTTTTGCTCAAGGGCTTTTCCCTGCCACAAATTGTGCACCTGCTTCTTTGTATGGATTTCAAGGGCCTCCTCTGCTACTTGTGCAGATTACAGTGATGAGAAGCAGATACCTACTTTGGCAAAATGGTGTTTGAAAATGAGATTTTGTGTTGCCGTCTGTCATCAGTTTAGCACATCCATCAGCTGCATGTTGATGGAGACTGTGGACATGATGTTAGCCTGCAGCCAGTTGCTAAGTTTAGTTTGTTTGGGAAGGGTTCAGCTTAGTTCACTTGCTTGCCTTGCATTGTTTTCAACCCCTCCTCCTGCACCCTCGTGCAAGAGACTGGGATATGGGTATGAAAATAATCTCCAATCTTTAACTAACAATGCATGCTGAATTTTTCCTCTTTTTGATATTATTACTTAAAAACAGAATTAAAAACTAGAATCTCAGAGGTCAGATTTAAGGACCCAGTTTATTCCGGGCCTCTCTAGGTGATTTCTCAGACTCCCTTTTGCAGCTGTAAAATGAAAACCTGCTTTATAGGGGCACTGTAAAAAAAGAAAAGAAGAAAAGACGACATATTTTGCATGGAGAAAAGTGTGAAATATGATGATGGAAATAGCACAGAGCAGCACAGAGCAGCTCTAACTGCACATTTCTTGGGGCAGTGTCATGTTTTGCATATGTTAACTATGTAGGACCATGATGCACACTGAAGGCTTTTCATAATGCTTCTGTTTGCTCAGACCTAAGTGATGTGGTCACCATTTTTGAAAGGGCATATCTGAACAAGCTGGGGAGTGGAAGTGCAAGATTTATCCGATGAAACTAGGGATGTCCTATTTAATAATACTGGTAATTTTATTATTTATACCCTGCCCATCTGACTGGGTTGCCTGAGCCACTCTGGGTGGCTTCCAACATATATAAAACATACTCAAACATTAAACAATAAAATAAACCCTCCCTATACAGGGCAGCCTTTAGATGTGTTCTAAAGGTTGTATAGTTACTTATCTTCTAGGCTCGGCGCTCGCATAACTCCATATCTTCCCATTTCTCTGATGAAAATAGGGACGTCCTAAGGAAAAGCGGGATATTCCGGGATCAAATCAGGAAGTGGGGTGGCTTCTGTAAATCCAGGACTGTCCTTGGAAAAAACGGCCTCGGTCCTATATACCTGAAGTCTCCACCCCCACCATTCAGCCCGGACACTGAGATCCAGCGCCGAGGGCCTTTTGGTGGCTCCCTCACTGTGAGAAGCAAAGCTACAGGGAACTGGGCAGAGGGCCTTCTTGGTAGTGGCGCCCGCCCTGTGGAATGCCCTCCCATCAGAGGTCAAAGCGATAAACAACTACCTGACATTTAGAAAATACCTGAAGGCAGTCCTGTTTAGGGAAGTTTTTAATCTGTGATATTTTAATTATTTTGATATTTGTTGGAAGCCGCCCAGAGTGGCTGGGGACACCCGGCCAGATGGGCGGGGTACAAATAATAAATTATTATTATTATTATTATTATTGGAAAATAGGGACCCTTGGGTGGTCTGGTAATGAGAAGGGGGTTGAACTAAATGTGTTTTGAGGGTTCTCCCCTTCCCTGGATGAAAAAAAAGGAGACTGCTAAAGAGGTCAAACCAGATTGACAACATTTGGTGTGAAGAATGGGCCTTTGCATTACTGAAGAGATGGCCAAAGTACAAGTGATTTGCTTTGGAGGCACAAATGTGCCTAGCCCTGTCAGACATCTGCTGGGGCTTGCATCTGATGCAAAATGCATGCTACTGGGGAAAACCCATGTGTGACCCAAGAGTTTCGGAAAACATTAGGAAGCGGGTGGCACTGTGCTCTAAACCTCTTGGGCTTGCTGATCGGAAGGTTGGCGGTTCAAATCCCAGTGATGGGGTGAGCTCCCATTGCTCTGTCCCAGCTCTTGCCAACCTAGCAGTTCGAAAGCACACCAGTACAAGTAGATAAATAGGTATCGCTGCGGCCGGAAGGTAAACGGCGTTTCCGTGTGCTCTGGCACTCGTCACAGTGTCACGTTGCTCCAGAAGCGGTTTAGTCATGCTGGCCACATGACCTGGAAAGCTCTCTGTGGACAAACGCTGGCTCCCTCGGCCTGAAAGTAAGATGAGTGCCGCAACCCCATACAGTGGTACCTCTGTTTAAAAACTTAATTCATTCCGGAGGTCCATTCTTAACCTGAAACTGTTCTTAACCTGAGGTACCACTTTAGC
Source organism: Darevskia mixta (assembly GCA_034641385.1). NCBI lineage: Eukaryota > Metazoa > Chordata > Lepidosauria > Squamata > Lacertidae > Darevskia > Darevskia mixta. The sequence goes on along the minus strand of JAWWNH010000091.1, from coordinate 8,298,892 downwards.
TAATGGGGCCTCCTGCTGACTCTGTGCCACCGCCGCGCCGCAATTTCTGTTCTCATCCTGAAGCAAAGTTCTTAACCCGAGGTACTATTTCTGGGTTAGCGGAGTCTCTAACCTGATGAAGCGTCTGTAACCTGAAGCGCCTGTAACCCGAGGTACCACTGTAGTCGCCTTTGACTGGATTTAGCCATCCAGGGGTCCTTTACCTTTTGGAAAAGAAGCTTCGCTCCCTGCCAATGCAAGAAATGATGGGGAAATGTGTGATGCCACCACTGGCTCTTTCCATCCCATAACAGACTGTCTTCCCAAGATCCTAATAGCTCATTTTTTTGTGCCACTGGCCAGGAACTGTCATAAGAGGGTTTCCCTTCTTATTTGCTTATTTGTTTTCTTTATGTCTTCCTCCACTCCAGCAGCAGATCAAGTTCTTTGTGTCGTGGAACTGTTTATATTCTCTCCCTCAACCCCTCCAGTCTTGTCATCCAGGAAATGTGAATAATGCATTGTCCATTATGCTTCTTGGTAAAGTAAATAACCAGAATTGTGCTCAGGATTTTTTGTAGCATGGTGCTACTTCCCTTCCTGAGCTTAAAAGATAAAACCATGCTCCCAAGCGCTGTGAGTTGAACCCCATGATATTGGGATGCTAGTTCTTCCCTGTCCTGGAACTCTTACTTCAAGGCAGCTATGGAAGAACTTTTTTAAACACACACACACACGAAACATCTTTCATATTTCTTTCATTCAATTTCTTTCCTAAGTGAGCTCCTGGTGTTCAAGACATTGAGCTGTACATTTTTATAGTTGACATACCGGTAGCAGCAGCAGCAGCAGCAGCAGCAGCAGCAGCAGCAGCAGCAACAACAACAACAACAACAACAACAGGAGAACTGGAAAAAGGAAATCATTGATCAGTGGCTTGTTTTCAAGATGGGGAGTGTGTGTGTGTTTAGTGCCCTGAGTGGTTATTAGATTAAGCATTAGGGCCTATGGTAGCCCTGAGCCAGTGTGGTGTAGTGGTTAAGAGCGGTAGACTCGTAATCTGGTGAACCGGGTTTGTGTCTCCACTCCTCCACATGCAGCTGATGGGTGACCTTGGGCTACTATGTGACCTTGCTGGGTGACCTTGGGCTAGTCACACTTCTCTGAAGTCTCTCAGCCCCACTCACCTCACAGAGTGTTTGTTGTGGGGGAGGAAGGGAAAGGAGAATGTTAGCCGCTTTGAGACTCCTTCGGGTAGTGATAAAGCAGGATATCAAATCCAAACTCTTCTTCTTCTTCTTCTTCTTCTTCTTCTTCTTCTTCTTCTTCTTCTTCTTCTTCTGCTTCGCATTGGATAAACCATCTCCCTTTGCTGTAAAAGCCACTCCCACTGCGACTGTAAGAGTTGCTGCTGTTTCTATCGTAGCCACTCCCACCCATCATTCCCTGCTGCCCATTTAATGAAGGATACAGAATTTGTGATCCTCCAGATGTGGTTGGACTTCAGCTCCCATTATCTCTGACTACTTCTCCATGGCTGGGTCTAGCTGATGGAATTTGTCATCTACCAGCATTTGGAGAGCAACAGGGTCCCCACCCTTGCTTTAAATTAACAGTGCTGGAGACCATATTGGAGGCAGTGACATAACTTTCTATCTAACTTCAAACCAGCTGGGCTCACGAAACATTAAACTTGGATGGGAGGTGAAGGAGACATAGGCAGAATCATATGTGTATGCCTGCTGTGCAACCACACGTTCATCCCCATTGCTTCCTCTGAATCCTTGCATAGTTACCTAGCAAACACACATGTGATTTCCCCTTCCTCTCCCATCCGAGCTTAACCCTTTCTCAGCCCAGAGGACCTACTGCTGCCTCCTTTGCTGCTGCTCCCCACTTGGTATTCAGCAGTGGGTATCTAGTGGGGGCCACCCAGCAGCCTTCTGGGGAGCTGGTATGCCCCCAGTTGCCAGTCTGTAGTTCACTGTCTTTTGGGCCACAAAAACTGTTGGGCGTGGAAATTAGGAAATCTCCATTTTGTCGAAGGCTCTCTTCCGTTTGGAAGCTACGAAGATGCTCAGCAGCCTATTTCTGCTGTTCCACTTTATTTACAATATTCATTCATGCCCTCCTTTTTTCCCTTTAAAGAGCTGTGGGGTGTGAAATCAAAGTTTATATATTTTTATGTTAAGAGCTCTGAAATTGCTTTTCCTAAGGAGTCTGTCAGCAGTTCTGTGGAATATCCATATCCAGCTACTCTGTTAAGGGTCTTCTCCCCCCCCCCCACTTTTCTTTATGTTGTCTCTTCCCTTTCCGTGTGTGTGTGTGTGTGTGTGTGTGTGTGTGTGTGTAGCTTTACTAAAGATTATAGCATTTTTAATTTGTGCCTGGCAGTTTGTTGTGGGGGCTGCAGTTTAATTGCAAGTGCTGTGGTTGTTTAGTTAATTGGTAACATTTTGAAATAAAGGGCTCCATCTGTAAATTATGTATTAATATGCTGTTCATGGATAATAGATGTGGCTCAGTTGTTCTTTGGCTTATTGGAAACGGTGTTAAAATTGCATCGGCACATATGCAATAGGCACTATAGCAAAGTGTTATGAATTGCACTCTGCATGTCTTTTGAACAGTACCCACAAACTCCAATCCTTCAGATGTTCTGAGGAATTACTAGCACTAGAGGAAGTGATTTTCAGGAAAAAGACCCCCTTTGATTATCATGCATGGATTGCTGAGCGACGAACAAGAGCATTCATCTAATCACGAAATGTAGCCCTGACAAGACTTTGATGACTGCTGCAGTCCAGACAAGAAGCTTTTCCCTCACTCTGAGTGAGCTTTATTTGCACTCAGTGACATCAGCATGTAGCCACACAAATAAGCTACACAGTGCACATGTTGAAGTCGCAACACTATGTGAACCCTGATTGGCTGGGATCACACAGGGAAGAAAGAGGCTAAAGAAGCAGCACATGAGAGGATCAAGGGCTGTGAACAGCAATTGTTGAAGGGAATAGTTCTCAGAGATAGGGTGTTCTAGAAGTGCTGCCTTTATGTCAAAGACCAAAATGGAAGAATGGCCCATGCAGCCTTATCCATCACAGTCCTAAACTGGGATTTAGGTCCATGTGTATAATAATAATAATAATAATAATAATAATAATAATAATAATAATAATTTATTATTTATACCCCGCCCATCTGGCTGGGTTTCCCCAGCCACTCTGGGCGGCTTTCAACAGGGCATTAAAATACAGTAATCTATAAAACATTAAAAGCCTCCCTAAACAGGGCTGCCTACTATTACACTGCAATGGTAAAACAATACTGATTGTGGGCTCGGGTGATGACCTTCTTAGTAGTTAGGGCAGTGGATCCTTGCAGTGGGTCTCCTAAGGACCACTTACACATTAGGACCACATTTCTGTGGACAGTGGGGTGGAGCAACAGATCGGCCCTCCATATTCTGGCCTCGCTTTGGCTTATCTGGACAGAGCTGGGAAAGGCTGAAAGTGAGATTTGAGCCGCTCGGTTGCGTCAACTGGAACGCCACTACCAATCCAGCACTCCCATCAGTGCAAGTGTGTTGTTGTTGTTGTTCTTGTTGTTGTTGTTGTTGTTTTGGGGGGAGATCACTGTGTGGAAACTTGTGAGATCACGGCGCCCAAAATGACCCCCATCCTTTCGCAAGAAAAAACAGGAAGATGTATGGTAGTGGCAATAGCAAGGCTTCTTTCTTTTTTCCCTTGTTGTTTTTTTTTGGGGGGGTGTGTGGCAAAAGCAAGTGACAACAGTAGCAGCAGCAGCAGCAGCAAACTTGGTGACTATTTCACACCCTCCACAATGGATCTTGCATTATTCCATGGTATTGTGGGTGGGTGTTTAGAATAGTATGAAATATTCAGTGAAAATTGTGCAGAGTGGCTTGCTTCAAATAATATTTTGGGCTCATCTGTAATGTGTATTGTTATTACTGGATGATGATGAAATATACTTATTTAATTAACAAATCAAGATATACCAGAATACGAAAAGGAAAAACACAGTCAATATCCTCTGTATATACTTGGACAATAATTCAAAAATGACAAAACAAATATCTTTAAATGAAAGGTACAACCATAAGGCTAGATCTGCAAGGAGGAGAGGAGTTAGGATCCAGCGGATCTTCGGCTGTGCCTAATGCCTCCACCCTGGCTCAGTCAGAGATATATCACTGTATCTTCCCCATCCTAGGACTCAGCCATCAGAACTGAGCATGGCAAATCTTAAGCTGGCATAAGCCCAAAAGAAAAGTGTGTTCTGGGATAGTGGCAGGTGTGGGAGGCAGGTGACTCAGGCTGGATCCTAAGACTGGTCAGTTCGGTCATGTGACCTTACAACCTGGCATAAGTTGAGCTGGCAAATAACTCAAATTCTTTTAGGCCAGCTCAGACAGCAGTAGCCCCACTTTGGAGCCAAGTTTGGATCTGGCATGCACTACACCAACCTATCCCCTTCATTGTGGTACATGTTGTTGTTCAGTCGTTCAGTCGTGTCCGACTCTTCGTGACCCCATGGACCAGAGCACGCCAGGCAAGCCTATCCTTCACTGCCTCTCGCAGTTTGGCCAAACTCATGTTAGTAGCTTCGAGAACACTGTCCAACCATCTCATCCTCTGTCGTCCCCTTCTCCTTGTGCCCTCAATCTTTCCCAACATCAGGGTCTTTTCTAGGGAGTCTTCTCTTCTCATGAGGTGGCCAAAGTACTGGAGCCTTAACCTCAGGATCTGTCCTTCTAGTGAGCACTCAGGGCTGATTTCTTTAAGAATGGATAGGCTTGATCTTCTTGCAGTCCATGGGACTCTCAAGAGTCTCCTCCAGCACCATAATTCAAATAATTATGGTACATAGTAATATAATTGTGGTACATAGTAATATATTAAAACATGTGGTACATAGTAATATATTAAAACATGACAATGGATACAAACCCACCCACCTGAAACATAAGAAGTGACCACAGGCCATTCTTCAATAGGGATGATACAGATATTTGTTGTTGCAGTTCTTGGGAATACTGCCTTTTGCAGCTTGCTAGATTGCTCGGGATCATGTCTTAATTGCCACGTGTCCTGCCGCAGATGAATTGAGAAAGTGATCAGCGCCAAGCCCCCAAGCCCCATGGTTTGTTCTGATGGGGCTAATGAAAAGGCGGCTTCGATTTGCTGGGCTGAATTCATTTCTCGTATTTGATTTCCCCTCCAGCAACCACTGCAAGTTGCTTTTGTGTTAAGTGACTGCCGATGATCGGATGGCTTTAGCCACTCCTCGGCCTGGCTATATCACAGCATTATTCCAAAGAGAAGGCAATTAAGGGAAAACTACCCCTGGCAACAGCAGATTTAAGGAGCATAATTCCATTGATTTTTCCTCCCCACCCCTTGCTCCAACGTAGTAAATCTTACTATTACAAAGCACCTTTGGTGAACTTAGTTTACTAATAATCGGAATTGAAAGTAATCAGAGCTGAATTGCTACTTTTATCTCTGGACTTGTGAAACAGCTTCCAGTAAATAATAGGGGGGGGGGGGGAAGAGAGAGAGAGAGAGAGAAGAAAGTTATGAATCAAAAAGTTATGAATTAAAATATATGTTACTGTGTCTTGTTGAAGGCTTTCCTATATTGTGATGCAGTTTCCCTCTATCTCCCATTTTGAAATAACACTCAATTCTTTCTTTCTTTCTTTCTTTCTTTCTTTCTTTCTTTCTTTTCTTTTCTTTCTTTCTTTCTGCTCCTCATGGATTTCCACCCCCGTCCTCTGCAGAAGGATAGCGTAGTGCAGAGAAACCAGGTTGTCAACCACTAAGTAGCAGTAGGCGAGCCCAGAGATCACTGACTCGCAGAGGGTTGCAATGACAGAATATTGTTTGATTATAGGTAATTGTATTGGATTAGAGAATGATGTAATTGGATAGAGTCAGCCTTGTGCCCTCTGGGTGTTGTTGGACTACAATATCTATCATTGGCCAGGCAAGGGAGGGGCTGATGAGAATGGTAGCCTAAGGACATCTGGACAACTGTATCCAATGTAGAGTCATGACAGAAGAACGTGAGGACACTCACCATAATTTGCTTTGGGAGTTAGTGCTACTCGGCATTTGTCCACTGCTTTTGAATGTTCAGAGCACATTACACAAACGATGGATGAATAATAGAACCTCAGAATTGTAGAGTTGGAAGAGACCCAGAGGGTCTTCTGGTCCAACCCCCTGCTATGCAGGAGTCTCAACTAAAGCATCTATGTCAGATGGAATTCAGATTGTACTAAAATAAGAGACAATGGGCTGGAATCAGTGACCCCATTCTGCTACCAGAAGCCAGTGCAAATACTTCTACTAGCGCAATGGGGTTTTCTCTCCCGTCCTCTCCCTGATTCCTCTGAATCCTGGAAGGTAAGGTTCCCCCCCACACACACACATTGTGGGGATGGGGAGAGGGTAGATTGTTCTGTTGGGCAAGCAGAAACATTTTCTGCTGCCAGAATGACCCCCCCCCTTGAATCCCGCCCAATATATAAGAAATAAAAGAAGCAATAAAAGTAGAATTTAAAATGATACAGCATCCAGCACAGCACACTATAACTGCTGTAACAGCCATGAAACTAATTAAGAGGTCTGCCAAGACCCTCAGTGATTTTCAAGTGGTCCATGGGAAACCATTGCCCTATTCTGCTTTGTGGATTGTAGATGCAGAACTCAGTTTGTTTTTTGCTTATTTTGTCTGTTGGCTCGGGGCATTTTTTCTCTTGGTTGGGAGAGGCAACCTGATTGGCAGCTCATTTTCTTTTGCCACTATGCTATATCAGTTAGCCTTGAGGCAAATCGGTTCTTTTTGTCACCCAGTTCCTCTTCTCCATTCACCCTGTTCTACGCTTGCTCTTTCTGCATCTGATCCTTTTATGGACTTCCTCCTCCTCTTTCTTCTTTATAGCACAATTCTCCATTTTATGTGGAGCTGAAGTTATATTTAGCACTTAGCGCTGCGAACAAGAGATGCAAAGAGGCGGAGGTTCTAGTGAAAACACAATATTTTGAAGTTATTTGAATGGGACACCCTACAGAAGAGAGGGAGACGCCAGAGCCTTGTGCAGTTAGCTCTCGGCTTTTGAGTGATCTGCACTTCCTGTCATCCTGTTTCTGTATTTATGACTGGAATGAGGAGATACACAATTCAGCAAATACAGACATGTACAGGACTAGATACATGACTCGAAATGTACAAAACCAAGGACACTTCTGTATAGGACAAGGTAAGATAAGGAGTGGAAACGGTTCATTAACAGTACCATCCATTCAATTTCTCTTTGGCCGAAGGGCCAGAAATATGTTGAAATTGCTCCCCCTCTACTTCCTCCAATTTCACTGGCTTTAAGTATTCCAGCTAGAGATACAGGAGGTGTTTTCCTGAGCCAGATTTGTATATCAACTTAGGTAGCGCCATAATCCTCCTTCGTCTCATATAAAAATCCAAGCCAGAGAAGAATTCATAGCTTCCTTTGGTTTGCCCCTGCCAACCTTCACTGTTCCAAAAAGCTTTCCTCACCTGCCTTTACCCCCCACCCTGCCATCTTCTCTTTGCTTACCATTCAAATGGTGGTGGGAAGAGCAGATGCTGTGCCCTGCCACAGTGTATAACAGCTAGGGCACAACTGCTTTGAGAAGCATGGGAGATGTGGTTCTCCCATTGTGCTTTGGGCTTCATGCTCCAGCATATTCTTCCGATGTGCATAAGGCAGCTGAAGAAGAAGGGAGAGAAAAGAGAAAGCCTCTTTGCCTCTCCCTGTGCTCTTCTTCTTCTTCTTCTCCTTCTCCTTCTTCTTCTTCTTCTTCTTCTTCTTCTTCTTCTTCTTCTTCACACCACCAGCTCTTGACAGGTAACTGAACAGAAGGTAGAATGTGTTTATTATTATTATTATTATTATTATTATTATTATTATTATTATTAAGGATTTTCTTGTTTTACAAAGGTATATGCAATGTCTCTCTCGTATATTTTTTCATGTAGCATTTTTACACATTAGTTTCATTTGTTGAGACATTAGGAAGAAAAGGGGGAGAGGGGTGGGCAGGATGGAGAGAGGGGTGGGGTGGGGTGACGATGTTTCTACTTTGCTTAATATATGTAGGGTTTGGTGTCAGCGTCGTTTGTGCAGGTTCTCTGTTGTTCGCTTGTGCTCCTTTGGTAGTGAGAGAGGTCTGGGTTGGCATAGGGTGTGATTGTTCATTTGTGGTTGGCTGTGGTGGTCTTTGGTTTCCTGTGTGAGTGGGGTGGGTGAGTGTTTTTGGTCAGGTTAGCCATATTGATTTGTATGCTGTCGGTAGATTTCTGTCATTGTCTATTTGGGCTGTGTGTGTGATGAAGGGGAGCCATACCGGGGTGAAGGTGTCTTCTTCTGTTTGTCCCCGTGTCAGTTTTAGCTTACTGGTTAGTTTTTCTAGTAGGGCTGTTTCCCATTACTGCTTGGTACCATTGCTCCATGCTTACTCCTGACAGGTCTCTCCAGTGTCTGGTTATGATATTTCTGGCTGCTGAGAGTAAATGGGTTATGAGTTCTTTGTGGTGTAAGTGGGCATTGTTGTCCTGGAAGATGTTTAGCAAGACCAATTCTGGGGTGATTTCTAGCACTTGTTTGGTTATTTTACTTATTTCTTGCATGGTTGTTGTCCAGAATCATTGGACTTTGGGGCATTCCCACCACATGTGGAGGTAAGTGCCTGTGGAGGTGCACCCTCTCCAGCAATTAGGTGAGGTTTCTGGGCATATTAGCGCTAATTTTCTTGGTGTTAGGTACCACCTGTGGGTTAGTTTCAGGGCGAGTTCTTTTCTTTTCATTGATATGGATTTAAAGGGGGGTTTAGTCCACATTCTAGTCCATTGGGTGGGGTTGATTTCATATCCTATGTCCTCCTCCCATTGTGTTTTGATTGCGTCTAGGGGGTTTGTGGAATTTTTGAGTAGTATTTTGTATATTGCGGATACCATCCCTCTGCCGTGTCCCTTCATTGTTAGGATGAGGTTTTCGAGAGCTGTCAGGGGTCTAGTTGCTGTGTGTTTTTGTGATGGGGAAGCTGGCAGGAAGGTCTTTTGAGGATGGTGCGGGCTGTCAGCGAGGGGGAGAAGCAAAATGCCTTGGCAAAATGATGTACATTTCCCCCCGCCCTGAAAAACTCTGACGGTGAAACTTTGGAGAGCTTGCCTATTTCAAGTTGCAAGTAAGGTACAAGTTTTAACATGGGTGCTTAAGGGTGATTCTGTGCAAGTGATTCTGGGACAATTGCAAAATGGATTTGGGCCACTGCTGTCATCCTGGTCAGCAACACTGCACTGCAGCTTTGTAGCAGAGCCTCAATAAGGGTTGCTTTCAGCCCAACAGATCATGGTGTGGATAACCTTCCAGGAACCTGGATGGTGTTAGCAAACCACCCTGCTCACTTTTCTCATATAAACCTCTCGGTGACCCCTTTCCTTCTCTTCTGCAGCGTCAAACTAGCAAGGTGTGCAGAGCTGCCCTCCTGAATTATTTTAGCTATGAATTTCTTGGCTCATCCACATTGTACTGCCAATTACCAAAGCCTGCTAGGTATAACTGAATGCAGCACTGCCCACATATAATACACTAGCTCTCCAGTTTATGGAATATGGGGCTGTCAGGGCTTACATACAACTGTGTTTAAAAGCAGGGAAATAGCTGCACATACCTCTCGAAGCACGGAGGTCTGTATTAACAACAGGGCATTAGAATTGCACATTTTGCAGAAAAGAACAGTTTTATTGCTCTTTTTACTGCCTGCAAAATGCAAGGAAAGTTTAAAATTAATAGCAACCAATGTACAGTAACAGAACAGAAAATAAAAAGGTATGTTTATTGCACAGAAGCGTTTGCCTTGCCTCCTTTCCTAAGGAACAGAGAAGCTTTATGCTTTGGCATAGGAAAAACAAAAACGGGAAAAAACAATATGTTTTCCTTTGCAAAACACCTCAAGAGTTTTCTTCTTCTTGCAATCAGAGCTGGCAAAAAATAAATAAATAAAAGCAGAGGTACATAGGGAAGAAAAGCTCAGATTTATTATGAATGATGGAAAACTGAAAGCTGTAAGATAGAACGTGAAGTTATGGGACCAGAAGAGATGTGAAAATATGTTGTCTTACTGCTCTATCCAGGGTAAGATCCTCTGTGCATCTATTCCCCTTCTACCTTCAGATCAATACATATAATTCAGACCACAACATGTCAAGAACTGTGAGCGTAGGGGCAGACCAAGGTCAGGCTTTCAAGGTGCCTGTGGAATTCATAGCTCCAGGTTGTGCAAGTCAGCCCAGTGTCGGCATGTGTTATCCTTGGGCAGCTGAGGAGACACTCTGGGAAGGAAGAATACCAGCTGGGACCTCCGCTGCTCCCTTTCTGGCACCTGCCAAAGCAAGCAGAGAAGCTGGCGGTTTTTAAAGAAACCTGAGAGATGAAAAAAGTTGTAAAACTGTAAAAGAAGAAGAAGAATGGGGAAGCGGAGTGAGGGAAGTAAGAGGCCAGAGGGAATTAAGAAGGTCTAGGAGCTGTGGTTCTAGAGAACAGTATGTCTAATGGGTCTGTCAAACCATGCAATCCTACAGTCCTTGGGAGGGTGTTCCAAGTACCATGGGAAGTACCAGATCTCCCTTGTCAAAGGCAGAGAGAGAGAGAGAGAGAGAGAGAGAGAGAGAGGGAGCCAACCCCAGAGAGTGAAATACAGTCTTAGGTCCTTCCTGCCTGCAGCTGTGGAAACTTCTCCAGATCTTGCCTTCCTAATGTCAAAGTTCTGATGTCAATAGGGCTCAGTGGACAGAAGATAGCAATTATTATTATTATTATTATTATTATTATTATTATTATTATTACCCCACCCACCTGGCCGGGCCTCCCCTGGGCAGCTCCCAACAGAATGCCAATAATAATAATAATAATAATAATAATAATAATAATAGCAATAAAACATCAAACATTAAAAACTTCCCTAAACAGGGCTGCCTTCAGATGTCTTCTAAAAGTCAGATAGTTGTTTATTTCTTTAACATCTGATGGGAGGGCGTTCCACAGGGCAGACGCCACTACCAAAAAGGCCCTCTATCTGGTACCCTGTAATCTCACTTCTCGCAGTGAGGGAACCGCCAGAAGGCCCTTGGAGCTGGACTTCAGTGTCTGGGCAGAATGAGGGAGGTGGAGACGCTCCTTCAGATATACTGGGCTGAGGCTGTTTAGGGCTTTAAAGGTCAGCACCAACACTTTGAATTGTGCTCGCAAATGTACTGTAGGTCTTTCAGGACTGGTGTTATATGGTCTCGGCGGCCACTCCCAGTCACCAATATATCAACAATAGGTGAGTCAGAGCCAATGACAGGTATGTTCAGCTAATTCTACTTTTGTCCCCATCCTCCTCCTCCTCCCTGTTGAGTTCTTCAAGGGCAACACTGTGACAGAGGAGGAGGAAGCAGACAGAAGGGGCCATCCCCTGGGCTGGTTTTACAGAAGAAGGCAGGAAGGCTTGGAAGAATCAAGTCTGGTGTTGGTGAGGCAATGCCCCACTTGCCATACTGGACCAACCTCCAATGCTAGGGCTGGGGGTGGATAAATAGCCAACCCAAGATCTCTAATCGAGCATGGTCACATCCTCAATCCAGGAAGGAAGGAAAACCCAACACCAGCTTGGCATAGCAAAGTCCCCCTTCCATTGTTCCCAAAGGTTGATAAACTGCTAAAGAAGTAAAACACAGAAAATGATGGAGACAGGCTCTTCTTACCGGTAGCACAGTTACAGTGGGGCCACCACTGGAAAGACATTTTCCTGAGTAGTTACCCATTGAGGGCACCAGAAGAAGGCCTCACCATGATAGCCAACCAGCACATATAACCAGGGGCTATTTTTGATCTGTCTTTGCTGCATGTGGAATCCTTGATAGGGGCTTTTGGAGACAAAGCACTAAGGGGGGAAAGGGTGTTTTGTGTTTAAAGGAGCCCAAGCTTTAGAGATGTGATGGTTTTGGTGCACTGAGTTATTTTCAGCAAGTTTTTCTTTAGGAGTTGAAATCCTGAGGGCATTGGAACAAAAATTTATTCTTTAAATTGTTCTAGCAAAGAACATAAGCTGTGTAGGTGTAAGAGACAGGCAATCAGGCTATGTTATAAAAGCAATCCACATGCTGTTTGAAATCTGCTAATAGTTCCTTCCTTTCTCCTGTGTGTAGGGTGTCACTGAAGGAAATGCAAATGTGTTCTGCCATTCTGATTTCTACTGTTTGCGACAGATGTACATCAATATAAGGGCCTCCCCCCCTTCTTTCTTTATAAATGCACACATGGGGGAAAGGAAAAACACACACCCAGATTTCTTACACCTATAATTGGGCTAATTAAAAATGAGTGAATGTTCCAATTATTGTGAAACGAGTGTGTTTTTGAGAGATGCATTTGGAAGGGGAGAGAAAACTCTACCTGAAAATCTAAACAAATGTGCCTGTTTTGCAATTTGCATGATGGAGAGAGTATCACCAACTTCACGAAGTTGGGAAATACTTAAGCAGACTGCTGCTGGTTTTGCAACTAGTAACTTTTTCAAATATAGCACATGAGCGAATTCCGCAAATATACCTGGAAAAAAAACACAACTTGGTTAGTTTTTTAAGAGGTAATTCAGTGGTTTAATCCAATGAGCCATAGCAGTTAACTCAGCAACAGTTGGATCATGAACAGAACCTATAGCTCAGAGATACAGCACATACCTTGCCTGTAGAAGGTCGTAGGCTCAATCCTGGCTATAGCCAGTTAAAAGGATCTCGGGTAACATAGCTAGGAAGGTTCTTTGTTCAAATCTTTAGAGAACCACTGCTGTTGCAAGGCCATTTGACTTAGTACAAGGCAGAGACCCAGGAATGCTGGAGGGATTTGGTCTTCATGAATTTCAAAGTGAACTGGCTTGATTCTTCTGCCCTAGACAGATGTGTGCATTACCTACTAGATTTTGTGTGTCTCAAATGCTCCAGTGCTCAGTTAAAAATGCCCAGTTCCCAATTTAAGAAACTCAACCAACAAGAGTACATATTAAAATGGTTTTTTTAATGTATTTTTTAATAGCGAAAATAAATTTAAAATTGATTTAGGAGGTTTATTTTTTAATCAGATCGATGTGGATATGAGCTGGAGTTGATTTATGAGCAAATGCCTAAGAAAGTGACATGGGCTGTTTTGCACACCCTGCATGCATGTAGTAAGATAATGGTGAAAACCCCCTGGATGGTTAAGTCCAGTCAAAGGCGACTATGGGATTGCGGAGCTCATCTCGCTTCAGGCCGAGGGAGCCGACGTTTGTGCACAGACAGATGTTTAGGTCATGTGGCTGGCATGACTAAACTGCTTCTGGCGCAACGGAACACCGTGATGGAAGCCAGAGCGCATGGAAATGCCATTAACCTTTTTATGCATGTAGTATTTTAATAGGTAGAAGGATTCAAACATGAGATTTCCTTACGTAGTCCCAGGAATGCTGCAGCTGGTTACTTGTATGTACCTATAAATCAGCCCTTAAACTGGTCCATAACTTTGGTGTGTTGGATGGCTTTAGATCAGAAATGTGGAAGATCTGGCCCTTCATATCCTTGCTTTGTTGTTGTTGTTCAGTCGTTCAGTCGTGTCCGACTCTTCGTGACCCCATGGACCAGAGCACGCCAGGCACACCTATCCTTCACTGCCTCTCGCAGTTTGGCCAAACTCATGTTAGTAGCTTCGAGAACACTGTCCAACCATCTCATCCTCTGTCGTCCCCTTCTCCTTGTGCCCTCAATCTTTCCCAACATCGGGGTCTTTTCTAGGGAGTCTTCTCTTCTCATGAGGTGGCCAAAGTACTGGAGCCTCAACTTCAGGATCTGTCCTTCTAGTGAGCACTCAGGGCTGATTTCTTTAATAATGGATAGGTTTGATCTTCTTGCAGTCCATGGGACTCTCAAGAGTCTCCTCCAGCACCATAATTCAAAAGCATCCTTGCTTTAGGTAGTCCCAATGTACTGCCCAGCTGTTTCAAAGTATCTTCTTCTTTAAAAAAGCTGCTACAATGGCAATATGCTGCAGAACTGCTCGTTTCCATGTGTTCTGTCCTTACATTTACCAATAACATTCAAAATTAACCCTATTTTAAGGAATGTACAGGTGTGTACTTTCACAAGAACTTAAATATATACATGCCATCTGTATCTTCAGGTGCATTCCAAGATGAAAAACATTCCTCCCGCGCTTTGAGATATTAAAAAGCATCTGTAGATTGAAATGGGATGATGAATGTTCATAACGGCCTGGTCAGGCATCTTTCTTTGTCCTGGGCAGTCCTCTCAAGATTAGCACAAGCAACCAGCAATGCTCTCTGACAGCACATGCAGGAATGGAAAGCTTGAGAAAACTGCACATGTTGCCGTTCTAGAATTCTAGTTGAACTGAATTTAGGAGAACTGGAATGAAGGGCATAGCAAACTAAGGATGAGCAAATGAGACTATTTCTAACCCATGTTTCTGTTGTGTGTGTGCTCACTTATAAGTCTGCTGCATGCCTTCCCATTTGTAAATAATAATAATAATAATAATAATAATTATTATTATTTATTTATTTATACCCCGCCCATCTGGCAGAGTTTCCCCAGTCACTCTGGGTGGCTTCCAACAGAACATTAAAATACAATAATCTATTAAACATTAAAAACCTCCCTAAACAGGGCTGCCTTCAGATGTCTTCTAAAGGTCTGGTAGTTGTTCTCTTTGACATCTGAAGGGAGGGCGTTCCACAGGGCGGGTGCCACTACCGAGAAGGCCCTCTGCCTGGCTGAATGGAAATTTACTTTAAAAAACATGTATTTCTGAAGTGTTTCCCCATGAAATACACATATTCTAAATATATTTCCTATGAACAGACACATTTTAAAACATACTTTGTTATTTTCTTTTAGCCAATAACTACACCAGTACTCCGGGGAAGCACAGAAAACAGTGAATAACTAAGTTCATTGTATAGCGTAGGCCAGGAGGTGGGGATCAGGCCAGGTACTAGTGGAATCTGCAAAGATTGAACTTGTCAGGCATCCCAAGAAGGAAACCCACAGCAGACTCCAGGAATGGGAATAGCAAATCCGCTTCTCTCTAATCTTGACATGGGGCCTAATATTTATGTGTGTTTACAAGCAAGCTGCAATCCATTGGTAGAGGGTTCTTCAATATCAGCTGCTTATTTAGCAGTCACCCTGATTTGCTCATACAAAACTTAAATGGTGGTTAGACTGTACATGGATTTTATTGAAGATCCACTCTGATCTATAACCAAAAGGGGTGATTATACAACAACAAACATTCAACCAGACGTGTTTGCACGTCTTCCCTTTAATCATTTGTTCACCCCACAAGTGACAGGAAAACTACGAGGAAATGCACTAATTGCAAAACGTCCTTTTTTTTATTGCTGCACAAGGGTGAGCTTTAATCCACCTTAATTGTTCAAACTTAAAATTGCAGTATGCGCTTGAATCTTCCCACAAAATAGTGAGCTTGGAGGCACCCAGGGTCTTGCGAGAGAACAGTGCCTCCTTAGGTGATGAATGTTCAAACTGGCACGTATTAGAACAAGTCAAACATGCACATCAGCCTGGAATTCCATAGTGTATTTTCTAGGAGTTCAGAAAAATACATATGTGTTGACTTCTGCAAGGCGATACACAGATTAGTTTGATTGTGTATGCTGAAGTACTTCATAATACTGTTGCATGCAATCTTCTGACCTGAGTGAGTCTATCCATCGCTATGCTTGAGTTAGGCAGCTGTGCCGGAATAAAAAAAGAAAAAGAAAAAAGGAGGGTGTTATCTCTTATTTTTCAGGCATAAAGGTCCATCTGTAGTTGCTGGCCCCGTTCTGCAAAATGCTAGGTGTGCGTTGATAAGCTATAGAAGGAAAGGCAAGCTATTTAAAAACACAGGAGCAACAAGGAACCCACTACACAATAAAAGCAGTTTGCGTCTGCATGGTGAAAATTTGCTTATCAGTTCTTGCAGATAAGTTTCTTGAACATGCAATACTGGCTTGGGGAGGCAGGAATATCAGCAGGAAGGAAGGCACGTGGTAGCCGCACATCTCCCATTTATTACGGTGTGGCAGTTAGGAAGATGAATCAGATAAGCACAGTAATATACTCCAGGAAAAGCTCTGAAACAGCACGACCCAGCCATTGATTTGAATGTAAGAGATGTTGCATATGCTTTGAAAAGCATATCAGGGTGTTATTGGGTTATTTTTTTAAAAAAATTTATTTTGTAGATTGTGATCTTTTCTGTGAACAGCCCTGAGACCTCTGGGTATAGGGCGGTATATAAATTCAATCAATCAATCAATCAATCAACAAACAACCCTGTTGGATCAGACCAAAGGCCCATTTGTCTAGCATCCTTTTCTCATAGTGGCCAACTGGATGTAGGCCCTGAATGCAACAGCAACCTTCCGCACCTGTGATTGTGTTTGTATTATGTATTTCGTATTCTCGCTTTATATTTTTATGTTGTGAAGTGCCCCATGATTTTCAGACAAAGGGCTGTCTAAAAAATAGTAAATGAATGAATGAATGAATGAATGAATGAAATTCCCAGCATCTGCTGTTGAAAGGCCTCTGGCAGTGGAGTTAGAGCATTGCTACTGTGGCTAGTAACCAACAATAGCGTAATCCGCTGTGAATTTGTCCAATCCTCTCTTAATAATAATTTTAATTTTAAAAATAGTTATATTAGTTATACCCCGCCCATCTGGCTGGGTTTCCCCAGCCACTCTGGGCACATAAAAGTTGGGGTCCACTGAATCCATACTCCCATTGGTCAGCAAATTTCAAGCTTGGATTCCGCTATCAGAAAGACCTTGATACAAATCACTCATTGTACTTCAGAGGATGGTGCGGGTAGTTTTTGAATGGGTGCAGGTGTTCTTTCAGATATCCCAGTTCCAAATCACTTAGGGATGATCATCAAGAATTCAGCATTGGGTCTGGAAACAAACTCAGCATTGAGGAAGATGATGTAATGTTGGTGTTTTATGGTCTGAGAGACCGGCTTCCTTTTAACATAATTAATAGTAATAGTATTGTTATGATTGATTGATTTATTAATCATCTTCTAAACAACAGTCTCAAGTCAATTTGCACATAATAAATAAGAAACAGTTACAAAAAAAAAATTACAAAACTAAAACATTAACTAGTAGACAATCATGATAAAGACCCATTTATGTGGTTGGGAAATCCTGTCAAAATTAAAATGTTTCACAATTAAGTTGTGTACAGATGCTGTTAAATAAAATAAATAAACAAAAAGGATCCCAGCCAATAGCTGCTCTCTGGGCTTTAAGAAACAATACCATCTCCAAGAGTTACCGCAGAGGATCCTCAAACTACAGTTCCCTTCATAATTGCCCACAGTGAAGGTTGCATAGGCGTAATGTTGACTTGTAATTCATGTAATGAGAACATAGCACTTTAAAAATCATCATCATCATGGTTTCCAACCTGAAGGAAGTTGAAAGACCTCTCAACCAGACTGGGACAAACAGCAGCCCCAGCAATGTAATGAAACACACACAGTGAAAAGGAACTTCTTCTGAAATGAAGACCCTATTATTAC
The DNA here is from genome assembly GCA_034641385.1 of Darevskia mixta. Lineage (NCBI taxonomy): Eukaryota > Metazoa > Chordata > Lepidosauria > Squamata > Lacertidae > Darevskia > Darevskia mixta. Next base: position 8,281,212 of record JAWWNH010000091.1, on the reverse strand, counting down.
TTTCCACATCACGTTCCTAACAAAAACAGTGGTTCTTTAGCCATTACTTGGTTGCCTAGGATACACAGTCAATGTAGGCCTCAGATGCTGCTGGCAGACACACTTTCAAGCCATGGTTGCAAGTGCCTCAGAGAGCTGGTTGCTGTTACGAGATAGAGTTACAGGAGGAAATATATTACACATTTGGAAGCAAAGTAGTTTCTGAGGACATGTGTTGCTTTATTAGCAAACTCTCAAGGTAACTTGATTCTCGTGCTTGTTATACTGAGGCTTGTAAAACAAAGGAGTCGCTCCAATGTAATGTTTTGGAGTCGAGGAGTCGTAGTGGAATGTGATTTCCATCGCTGTCTACTCATTGACAGTGTTTAATATAAACAGGACACCCATATACTGTGTTCTGGGACAGTTGTGTGAACTCCAGCTGTGTTTGTGCAAAGCAGTGAGTCATAGATCTAAGATATATTTCATGGGTGCACTGTGTGCTTTGAAACACAAGCAGCCATAAGAATGGTCCCTGTTATGTTCTAATTTAGAAAAACCCTAATTTTCTAATTTAGAAAAACCATGGAGAGACCTGGTCTGAACAAAGACATTGGATTCTTATCTCATTATACAAGACAAAGCTATTTTTAACCTTCTCACCCCTTGCTTTTTCCAGACTAATTGCAGTCGTTAACAGTCGTCAACAGGTTTACCACAGCTATCAGTCTATCACCCATTCCCACCACCCCTCCCACCCTCTCACTATATATAAGGGTCTGGTGACTTCTGTTTCAGTGTATCTGAAGAAGTGTGCATGCACACATAAGCTCATACCAAGAACAAACTTAGTTGGTCTCTAAGGTGCTACTGGAAGGAAATTTTTTATTTTTTGTTTTGTTTTGACTATGACAGACCAACACCTGACAGAAAAAACCTACCTGCAATTAGAAAAACCCTATAAGTGATGGTGCCAAGCAACACATAGGCATTGGAATAGGAAGGTGTCTGATGCACTGCATACTTTGAAGTACAGAAATCTATAAAATGCCATGTTCTAACTTACAAGAAAACCAAAAGAGAAGAATTGATGTGGTGTCAAGGAACTCCTAAGAATGTAAGAAATTTTATGAGGGAGACCATTAGCTTTGTGTTTTGAACACTGACTGGCAGCAGCTCTCCAGGGGTTCAGAAATATTTTCCAGCCCTGTCCTGCCAGGGATTGAACCTGGAACCTTTTTGCATGTGAAGCATATGGTCAACCACTAAACTATGGCCTTTCTGCTCACTCATGATAGCTTCTTGTAGTCTCATTGTGGAGTTGCATTGATCTGAAGACCCATTTATTCATATTGACTGGCTAATGACTTCTCCTGGGCACAAGCCTGGGCAGTGTCTATGGAGGTCCTTGCTGCCCAATTGAAACAACCCTCCTCTCAGCCTCACTGATATAATAAATAATAATAATAATAATAATAATAATAATAATAATAATAATAATTAATTTGTACCCCACCCACTCTGGGTGGCTTCCAACAAAAGATTAAAAATACATTAAAATGTCAGTCATTAAAAACTTCCCTAAACAGGATTGCCTTCAGATGTATTCCAAATGTTAGATAGTTGCTTATTTCTTTGATATCTGATGGGAGGGCATTCCACAGGGCGGGCACCACTACCAAGAAGGCCCTCTGCCTGTTTCCCTGTAACTTCACTTCTCACAGTCTCACAGTGAAGGAACCCCCAGAAGGCCCTCGGCGCTGGACCTCAGTGTCCGGGCAGAACGATGGGGGTGGAGACACTACTCCAGGTATACTGGACCGATGCCATTTAGGACTTTAAAGGTCAGCACTAACACTTTGAATTGTGTTCGGAAACGTACTGGGAGGCAATGTAGGTCTTTTAAGACCAGTGTCATGTGGTCTCGGCGGGTGCTCCCAGTCACCTGTCTAGCTGCCGCATTCTGAATTAGTTGTAGTTTCCAGGTCACCTTCAAAGGTAGTCCCACGTAGTCCAAAGAAAAACAAAGCAATGCAATTGGCACCAGTTTGACTGAAGGAGTTGATAGGAGGCGGCATACAAGACTCCATCCAACCATCTGAGGGACTCTACTCTAGACTGGTGTAGGGTTTGCTCCTTAGCCTTCTATCCTCCTGAAGATGTCCTGTGTATTAAGACTTTTAAAGCATGCATAGGACTTACCTTAAGATTTTTTGGCAGGTGTGGAGTCATCAAACAAACCATAGCTGGGTTTACCTATAACATCAGGCCATAGTTAAATCAAATCAAGGTTCATAAGCCAACAACAAACTATGGTTTCAGATTGTGGGTTGTCAGTAGGAAGCAAACTACAGGTAAGCTGCTGGTCAGCGTTCTCAAACAATGCATGTAATAAACCATTGTTGGATAGTGGTTGTGTGAACCAGACTGTGTGCATACACAAAAAGCTGGCAAGCCAAACCATGGGCTGTGCATACCACACAAATGTGGGCTCCTGAAGAGGAACTTGCAGGTGTTTTGCCCTCCCCCCTGCCCTTTTTGATTACCATGCTGCACTGAACTGAGCCAATGTTTGGCTTGGTGTGCTCTCCAAACCCAAGCACATGGTCAAGCTCTCTCCTTGCTAACCATAAGCTGTAGTTAGTTACTGTGGTGTGCAGACTAGGCCACTAACAATATATTGTTGTGCTGCAGTTGTATCCTGGAGCAATGGGGTCCAGGAATTCTGACATTTTGATTTACCGCTCCTTCTGCACAATGTTCAGAATGATTCCAAGTGCTTCTCCAGACTAGCACTCTAAGTCCTAATTTCTCTAGCTTTCAGCTGAATTGTTTTCTTTCTGCAGTAATTTTGCATTTTCCACAATTGCACATATGCTCTCGTTCACACTGAAATAAATTAGAGGGTGTTTGCCCTTTAAGAGTGCCAAAAGCGAAGGGACTGTATAACTGATTCAGGGTGGCATCTAGGTTTACCTATTTAATATTGGGAGAGTTTAGGAGGATTCTCTTCCGTCCAATTTACCCACTGATAAAGGTAATGTGAGGCAGTGGCTGATAAAGAACACAGCACGAGACTTTTGCCTGGACAGAAGTTTGTCCTTTTTGCTAGAGTGCAAGCTTTTTTTCTCTCTCCAGAAACCTGGAAGCATGAGTGCTAAGCAAGAAAAATGCTGTCTGCTGAAAGAGGAAATTGGACCCACATGATGTTGGATTACAAATAAACTAGGCTTTGCTGACTGATTGTCAAAGGCTGTCAAAAAAACAAAGTAGAGAATGAAACAAAACATAAAAGTTGCCACAATCCATAGGTCTTGATGTCTGCTGTTGGTATACATCTTAGATTGAGCCCTCTCATCCATCCCAGGAGGGCAAAGCAGAGCCAGAGGTTGTATTTCCTGTGTAAACTAAGGAAATTTAAATTGCCCCAGGAAGTGTTAATCCAATTTTACAGAGGCATCATTGAAACTGTTCTTTGTAATTCTATTACTGCTTGGTATGGCACAGCCTCCAAGATGGACAAGAAAAGGCTCCAACGAGCAGTAAGAATTGCAGAAAGGGTAATTGGTGCTAGCTTGCCTTCAATAGAGACACTCTATGCTACCCGAGTTAGGAAGAGAGCAGAGGGAATTGTTGCAGATCCTTTGCATCCCGGTCATCATCTGTTTGACTTACTTCCATCTGGACGTCGCTACAGGACTTTATACACAAAAACGGCCAGGCACAGGAACAGTTTTTTCCCTTCTGCCATTAAATTGTTAAATTCATAGTTGTGTAGTGGAAGGGGAGGCCAGTTATGGGTGGAGTTTCTTTACTGTGTCATTGTATTGTGAGTGGAACAGTGTTTGTATAAGGTATGTTTACATTGTAATCAGGACCGGTGCTAGGGGTTTTGGCGCCCTAGGTGAGGGGGCAGGCCACGTGATGTCATTGCGCATGACATACGGTGCCCCGCCCCTGCCGCCGGGCGCCCCGCGCCGCTGCGATTTTCGCCGCTGGTTGGGGCGGCACCGGGCGGCGGCAGGGGGCAAGGGGCAGGCTGGCCAGCGCCCCCTCCATTTTGGCGCCCCCGCTGCCGCGGTTTTCGCCCCAACCTGCTTGCTCCGCCGCTGGTTGGGGTGGCGGCGGGCGGGGGCAGGGGGCAGGCTGGCCAGTGCCCCCTCCATTTTGGCGCTCTAGGCAACTGCCTAGTTCGCCTAAATGGACACGCCGGCCCTGATTGCAATGTAGCCGAAGCAAAATTCCAAGTATGCTGGAAAATGTACTTGGCCAATAAATTATTCCTATTCCTATTCCTATATGCATATTATCTTGGAGTCCCCTCATTTGTGGCATTCACGATCTTGGGTCATGTTGAGAACAGACCTCCAGGGCAAAACTGAGTCCTTCTAATACTTAGTCTTTCTTCTCCAGGTGACTCTGCAGGAGCACTGGAGAAGACCCAAGGTTAGGGATGGGGAAGAAATTCTGTTTCAGTTTGCATTTAAAGGTATATCCACCTAATTTGCACTCCCTGAAACAATACATGAACTGAAACAGAGCCATTCTTTGAAATTCACACTCCTCCAACTTTTGTGATGTAGTTCTACAACGAAATATTGCACATATTAGGGAAAAGTGAGCACAAATATCCATTGATTATTGAAAATAGAATACAAAAAATGCATTGCATGAGGGGAAATTGCTTTGCAAAAATATGCAAAATGTGTTCAACAGGAGAAATTTGCATTAATATGCTGCTGAATTTTCATGAGAATTGTTTTTTATAACACGGTGATGTGGAAAACTGAATCTAAGATTGGGAAAATGAGAAACTGGAATTCCCAGGTTCACTCATCCCTACCTAAGGCACACTATGTAGGTTAGAGCAGTAATAGGCTTCCTGGTATTAACTAGTGACATCAGCACATTCCAAGACCAAGATATCTCTGAACCAGACTTTCAGAACACTATGAACTTTAGACTGCAGAAGCCTTCTAGAAAAGTAGCTGACTACTATTATTACTACTACTAGTAGTAGTAGTAGGAGTTTGTAATCCTGAACTAAAATCCTTACTTGTTTTGTTCCTGCTTCTTCTTTTAGCTGTCCATTTTCTGTTGTCTTTATGGGAGATATGGGGCTGCTGAACTGAGCTATTTTGCTGGAAATCAGAGGGATTTGGGGCAGGATGCAGTGAAAGGTTGTTCTGCTGTAGCCCTATGCTTCACAGTGCTGGTAACAGTTGCAACCTTGCACCTTGGAACATTGCCCTCACTTGATTGAATTAATGACAATTCTATGTTACATAGTATCATAATAAACCAGGCTATGCACGTAAAAACAAACAAACAAAAAACAAACAAACAAAACAGTAGAGGACCCCTGACAGTTAAGTCCAGTCGCAGATGACTCTGGGGTTGCAGCGCTCATCTCGCTTTACAGGCCAAGGGAGCCGGCGTTTGTCCGCAGACAGTTTTTCCGGGTCTTGTGCCCAGCATGACCAAGCCACTTCTGACTCAACCAAAACCAGAGCAGTGCATGGAAACGCCATTTACCTTCCCGCTGAAGTGGTACCTATTTATCTACTTGCACTTTTGCTGTGCTTTCGAATTGCTAGGTTGGCAGGAGCAGGGACCGAGCAACGGGAGCTCATCCCATTGCGGGGATTCGAAACACCAACCTTCTGATCGGCAAGCCCAAGAGGCTCAGTACTATCCACCCAAACTCTGTGCCCTGTTCCTCTCCTGCAAATGGCTTAAAATATTCTACCCACTTTTGCCTCTTGGAAATGGGAGGGGGGAGCGGTATCTTGGTTCAGCCCTATACTGGCAGTGTACAGAGAGAGAGCTATTGGATTCCTGCACAGCTTATGGGCTGTGTTTGGGCACTGTGAGAACAACATGCTGCTCTAGATGGGACTTTGGCCTGACTGGGCAGTGCTTTCCTTTCATTGTTATCGATGAAATGGAAAACTACAATCATACAGGGTTTGAACTGCAGAGTTTTCTCGGCACTATACTGTAAACAACCCTAAAGTTTTACATGGGGAAATAATTGAGAATCGGAGGTTGTTCTCTTTTGTTATAATGTGTATCTGTAAGCAAATTTGGCACAGTCTCTGTTTTGATTGCCTTGCTGTTTTGGCAGTTTGGCTACTGGAGTTTATTCTTTGGGCTTGAACCGTTTTAACCGTTGTTTGTTTTAATTAGTTTTTATTGCAAACCGCCTTGGGAGCCATTAGGACTGAAAGGCAGCCTATAAAATGTAGTCAGGAAATAAACTGAACCTGTTACGGGTTGCCAGACTCTTCTTCAAAGGCTTTATTCTTTATGCTTTTTCTATAACCCAAATCATTCTATTATTATTCTTTTTAATTTGCATATCTGCTAGTATAAATCTGCAATGTGCAAATCTGCAGGATGTACACAGCTCAGTGGTTGAATTTTCACATTTCAGAAACTTAAAAAAAAATGCATTTAGAAAATAATTTCTTCCGTGAGCAGTACAAAACTGACAATTGTCTTCTGAGGTCTTAATTGAATATATTTTTCTCATTAATGTTTTATGTCTATGTTAATATTTAAACTCATAATACCTAACAAGAGTATAGGGTGAATGAACAGAATACAAATTGGCCTGTTTAAGCACTCCAGAGACAAATGCTGGGTTTTCCTCTTATCTTAGGTTTCTTTTGTAGTATTGTGTTAGTCTCTGTAACTGTGCAGCAACGGTGGATTAGCAGGACTATTGTTAGATTTGTCCTAGGTTGGTGTCTTTCGCTTAAATATCCCCCACAGGTAATTATGTGCCCACACTTGATGGTTAGCTATATCAGAATAGCAAGCTGTAACATTTTATATTATTTGTATTACACCAAGGGGCTTTGTGTTGGGCATGATGAAGTCTCTGCAAGCAATTGGCTGAGTTGCTCTGATGCCAGAGAAGGGCAAGGCAAGCAGAAGAATCTCTGGGTTCTTATTGGTTGAGCTGCAGTGGTCCTTCAGAGGGACAGGGCAAGCAAAAGGGCATATGGAAAAAGAAGTTAGAAACAGGGAGCCTAGGGAAGAAGGCAAGGGCATCAAACAGCAGCCTGCAGATGAAGCAAGGAGGTTAGAAGGTGTGTTGGAAGAGGGCTTGGCCTAGAAAAATGTGGTGGAACATGAGAAGGAAAGTAAATTGTTCAAAGGCAAAGAGGAGAGGTATTTCATCATGAAATGCAGATATGGAAGGCTAAAGTCCATATATTAATTTCAATGAACTAATCACAGTTTTGGCCGCAAGCCCATAATAGACCAGAGGTTACTGGTTCTAACCAACTGGCCCAAAAAGGTTGACAGGCCCTGGTCTAGTCAGTGCCCAGTTGGGAGAGTCCTTGAGAACCTTATACAGATAACCTCGAGCTCCATGTTTAATATAGAATAAATAAAAGAAGGTACCTTCCTACTCAACTCTACTCCCCCCAGCAGTTTCCCTCAGTGCATCTCTCTTCCTTCCGGCGGTACTGTAGGAGCTACAGCTTCAGTTTTCCCCTTCAAAGAAGTCTTATATATTCTTTCATTTCATCTAGAAGCATGAATGACAGAAGCAATCAGATGTGGGTGCCAGCTTACTTTTATTGCGGTTTGGCTGTGGGCTGAAACTGCAGGGTAGGAATTAAAATTTACAGCCTCTGGTTAACCGATATTCTGGCTGAAGAAAAGCTATGTAAACCAGCAGAGGAGCTGGTGCCAGGAGCAGAGGAAGTGCAGAAGATTTGCCAGTTTCATTTATTGTATAAATTTATAGGCCGCCATTACGGGGTGGCTTGAAAAGCGGCAATTGCAACAACAAAAGAAGGACCATAAAGGCAAAATCAAAGAAAGAGCAAACAAAAACTTGGTAACCAGATGTTACTAATATATCAATAAATAAAGATGCTAATAAATAGCCAGGGAACTTGGAGATCAGTCCCGAGGAGCTCTCAAGATACCCATCACTATGGGAAGCTGAGGAGATACAACACCTCAGCTCTGCTTCCCTTTTATTGAATCTTGATTTCAGCATCAACGAGGCATGTGATCTGTCCTGAGCGTAATTCGGCTGAGGAATCACACACCTCAACCCAGAGCTAACAAGCCCCACCTGGCCAGCTAGGGAGCTGGGCTGTGGGCCCTTGCTTGCCTCAGCCTCATAGAGGCCCCCTTCCATTGCTCCCTCTGCCTCAGAGCCTGCCATGTTCATGGAGTCCGGTGCCCCTCTAACTCTGGTGAAGGGTCCTGCTGCTCTGTTTCTTGTGCACTGATCCCCAATCCCTCACCATCCTCTGCCACCCCATGAGTACTTTCTATGCCCCCAACCTCCCCTTCTCCATCCCAAACTTGCCCCAGTGTGTACCAGTCATGGCTACACCCCTCGCCGTGACCCTCTTCCTCCTCACCATTGTCCTGCCAGTTCATGATACAAGGTGGTCGTGTGTGCTGCTGTACAGAGGACTGTGCTCTATTTCACGGTGTCCTCTGTTTAACGTCTGTCCAGTGAAAGACCACTTTAAAGAGAAAGAACCATAAGAAGCCTTGGATTTGCTCATCAAGCAGACTGGGCTAGAACACAAGCTACTTGGTCTTTCCCATTTGAACATTTCTTTTAAGCTACCGGAATTCTTTCTGAATTTGCATCAATATGTGCAAATTAACACACACAGTTCTTATGCAAACAAGTATTATTTTCTGTGATGTTGGAGTTTTACCTGCCATGCAATACCTAGAAAGGCACTCCCTGTAAGAAAAAAATAATGATGTGCCCTTGAGCATAATTTCATGCATTACAGAGCAGCAGAACAGAACTTGCTTGCTGCAGAGCATATCTGCAACGGGGAGCTGCAGCTAGCCACGTATTTTAATGCATACATGGATTCAGATGCCTGTTTGCCACATTTGGCACTTAACGCTTTTATGGTACACAAGGAGAAGCACAATGGGTTGGGGTGAAGCCACCATGCTAGGTGGGTCACTCTTGTTTACTGGGAGAGGGAGAGGAGAGAGGCAGCAGGGAGGGCGGGCAGTGCAAATACACTGGTAGGAGCACCAGATTGACTCTGCTGCTGAGTTTGCACCACACAGACCACTTCACCCCCCCCCAACCTTTTCATCTTAATAATCATCAACGCCCCACCTGTTGTGAATCTAGTGGAGTAGCTTTGCCCTATCTGGTGAACTGCTCCTGGGGTATGTGTTGGGATAAATGAATTTCTCAATTTCAGTTTATCTCATGAACTTTCCCCCACCCCGCATCTGACATTCACTTGTCCACCTTTCTCCAACAATTTGCTTTTTAAAAAATATTGTCTTGAAAGTTCATGAACATTTTAGTGAGAATTTATCCCGAAATGCATTTTTGTCTCATTAGTTGTGGTTCAGTGATAAATCCCATGCTTTGTATGCAAAAGGTCTTTGGTTCAATTCCTTATATCTGCAGGTAGGGTTGACTCCTATCTGAAATGCTGCAGAGCTGCTGCCAGTCTGAGTAGCCAAGACTGAACCAGGTAGCCCAGTGACCTGTCTCCTATATTGCTGCAGGTGGGGTTGCACTAAAAAACAGACCGGCCTTTGCAATGTCCCCAGATTCGAAAACACCTCCTAACTGCTCAGCTTGTGGCTGTCACTGATTGACAGTGGAGTCCAGGGCCCTGCCACTCTCTTTTGCAGATTGACTAAGTGCGTTTGTAGTGGCGGTTCCTCATCTGTTGGGAAGGTGCCGATAAATCTCCCCATGTTGCCTGCTCTCTCTGGGAAGCCTCATATAAATCTCTCTGGGTTGCTTGTCCTGGTGGCTGAAGGCTCTATAAATCTTTCTGTGCCCCCCTGTCCCCACCACCAAGGCATCTATAGCTCTCTTGGTGCCACTTGTCCCCCCAATGCAGTGAGTTGAGGCACAAAGATTTATTGTGGGGAAATCTGGTGCAGGATATTTCTCTCTCTCTCTCTCTCTCTCTCTCTCTGCCCCCCAGCAGCCTTTTCAACAGAGAGAGATAGGGACCAGGTATTTAGAAATGTGTTCTGTTTGTTTGCTGCAGGTAGTATTTGGTACCCAGCCATCATCCAGCAGGCTCTTCCTAAAGAGCAATTAAGCCATTAACTCCCTACCTTTTAGCTAAGTGGCACCTGATTAAGCTTAGCTAAACTACTCTCTGGATATCCACTCCTTGCCTTTTTAGACTGAAATTTACTAGCAATGGCCGGGCTGTGACATGTGAGACATGCCGTTCATTTCATTTTCTAATTACAGGGTAGTAGAGATTATCATGAGTAGCAGCAGTGGTGCATGTGAAAAGGCTTCCTCGTGGGAGTCGTCAGGCAGAGACTAGTTAGGCTTTTGCTCTCACCAAGATCTATGGAATTTGTTCCCATGAGGAGCTGTGATGGCCACCAACTTAGATGGTCTGAAAATTCAAGGAGGGTATGGCTATCAAGGGACGCGGGTGGCGCTGTGGGTTAAACCACAGAGCCTAGGGCTTGCCGATCAGAAGGTCGGCAGTTCGAATCCCCGCGACAGGGTGAGCTCCTGTTGCTCGGTCCCTGCTCCTGCCAACCTAGCAGTTCAAAAGCATGTCAAAGTGCAAGTAGATAAATAGGTACCACTCCAGCGGGAAGGTAAACGGTGTTTCCGTGCGCTGCTCTGGTTCGCCAGAAGCGGCTTAGTCATGCTGGCCACATGACCCGGAAGCTGTACGCCAGCTCCCTCAGCCAATAAAGCGAGATGAGCGCCGCAACCCCAGAGTCGGTCATGACTGGACCTAATGGTCAGGGGTCCCTTTACCTTTACCTATGGCTATCAATGGTTAGTAGCCAAGATGGCTATCTTCTACCCCCAATATCAGAGATAGCATGCTTCTGAACACCCGTTGCTGGGAATCACAAGTGGGGGGAGGAGCTGGTGTGCTCAGCCCTCTCTTTAAGGCTTCCCATAGTAATCTGGCTGGACATTGTGAGACCTGCATTGCAAAATTCAGAGAATCACAAAAGGTAAAGGATAACTGTGTATTAGTTCAGAGAGTGTAAAATCAGACTGGTGCATTTAAAAAAGCAGATCAAACAAAGACCTTTTGTACCCGTAATTCCAGAAGCCATCTCTAAGATTGCTACCAGGCATGCAACCGGGAGTCATTTTGCAGGATTTGTTGAGCCTGTGCCATTAAAATACATGAATATCAGGATCTGACCCATTATAGTCACCTCCTTTGGAACAGAACAAGCCACACATCTTGTCCCTTGCCACAGTTTAGTTGCCCATTTTGTGTGTCGTTTGGAGGAGGAGGGAAGGTCCTCCATAAAAGGATGTCATATAGAGGAGGGAGAAAGGTTGTTTTCTGCTGCTCCAGAGAAGCGGACACGGAACAATGGATTCAAACTACAAGAAAGAAGATTCCACCTAAACATTAGGAAGAACTTCCTGACAGTAAGAGCTGTTCGACAGTGCAATTTGCTGCCAAGGAGTGTGGTGGAGTCTCCTTCTTTGGAGGTCTTTAAGCAGAGGCTTGACAGCCACCTGTCAGGAATGCTTTGATGGTGTTTCCTGCTTGGCAGGGGGTTGGACTGGATGGCCCTTGTGGTCTCTTCCAACTCTATGATTCTATTCTATGATTCTATGATTCTATGATTCTATGAAGGTTCTCAAATTCCGGTAGCAATATGCAGCAAAAGCTTTTCAGATGATTTTGAAATGTACTTTATTCTCACCAAACATAATAAAACAGATGAAAATTTTATAAACAAACAAACAAACAAACAAACAAAACCAGCACCTGCTATTCAAAGAGCTCAGAAGAGAAATGCATGCAATTGTATGGACAGGGGTGCACAGGGGTGTTCAGCTTACATAAGAGAGACAAAATATTTTAATGCTACCTAGTTTTTTGAAATTCACTCAAGAGCAGCTGCTATTAATATGGCATATTTTTTCATGTTGGTTTTTCAAAAGCTACATAATGTTGTATTATGTGTCTCCTCCTTCCCAGATAGCTCCCTGAATAGTGGGCAATAGAGCTGTTTTCTCAGTTTCACATTTTATAATATGTGAACCATACTGAGATCTGTGCTATAGGGTGGCATATAAATTCTTCTTCTTCTTCTTCTTCTTCTTCTTCTTCTTCTTCTTCTTCTTCTTCTTCTTCTTCTTCTGATACCATCTGTATGTGACATCAGGTGTAGGCCAGGTGGGTGTGCGGTGGCTCAAATGGCCTCATGGGAGAGGCCTAAGTGCCCTGATAAGGTCCATGCTCCAAACAGCTGACTTATCTGCTTGCTTGCCATTTCCACAATCGCGGGGAGAACCTCGCGTTCCTCTCTCAGTTTTGTAAACAAGCAAGCCGAATGCTCCTATCTGTGCTTCTCTGTATAAGATGAAATTAAGATCCCTTTCTTTTTTTAAAAGATACATTTTACCAGGATAGAACAAACAAAAACAACTCATGTGGACAAATGGAAAGCTGCATAATGCATCTGTGCCAAGTCAGAATTTAATTATAGAAATTCTCTGTAAACAGTAAGGCAACAGCCAGAGTGGAACATCGGCCTTGACAAATCCGCTGCAGATTTAAAGAATCAGGAAAATCTGCATCAAACTTAATTTTTAAGTGGGGAATGCAGTCTCGCGATGGAGCGTGTCTACATCCTTTGCATACATTAAGGGTCTTGGCCTAGTCCCTGCCATCCCTTGTTTTATGAATCAAAGGTAACAGGGCATAGAAATGGATTTGGACAAGTGACCTTGAAGGAACCCTTTACGACTGGCTACTTATCAAGCTGAACACAATTCCCATGAGGACATCTGAACCAGATGCCTGCAGGAAACCCACAAGCTGAAAACGACAGCAATTGCCCGCTAACCAGGTTACCCATCTGCTTACAGGCACAATTCAAGGTGCTGGTATTTACCTTCAAAGGCCTAAATTAGGGGATCACCAAAAGTCCACAGGTGCATTTGGATATTTAAGCAAGCCCCATAGGGCCGACCCCTCTGATCATTTCTCTTCCTCACCTCACCTCCCCACAGATATACAGAAAAATAGAAAGCATGTATGCTTCTTTTCCAAGGGAACTGGGGGAAAGTTGGATCCAATGGAATTAATATTGAACAGCTGAAAGAGGAAGCGGGAAAGAGTGTCACTCTACCAATTTCTACCTCCAGCTCTATATATTTTTCAAGGAAGAAAAATGTAACCACTCTCACCCACTTTTGACCAGGTGAGCGTGTGTGAGAGATGGAGTCTTGCAGCATACTCTCCAACGTCCAGGTGATCCAAATCGGGATGTTTGGGGTCTTTTTTTGCTCTTGAGCTCTCGTGTAAGCCAGCTGGCTCACACCAGAGTGCCAGACAAAAAAATGGGACATTCTGGGATCCCTTCAGAAGTGGGGAATGCTTCTGATGTCCCGCTTAAATCAGGACAGTTGAGTGGTATGTCAGAGGTGTTGGGAACCAGGGAAAGACCTCAAGGGTGCCATTGCACCACCAGGCACCATGTTAGCAGCCCCTGACCTAAATGGTCCAGGATAGCTAAGGGACTGCCTTTTTACATATCACCCTGCCTATTTCCTAAGATCAGAAGGAGAAGCCCTTCTCCAGGTAATTTGTTGTTGTTTAGTCATGTCCGACTCTTCGTGACCCCATGGACCAGAGCACGCCAGGCACTCCTGTCTTCCACTGCCTCCCGCAGTTTGGTCAGACTCATGTTGGTAGCTTTGAGAACACTGTCCAACCATCTCATCCTCTGTCGTCCCCTTCTCCTTGTGCCCTCAATCTTTCCCAACATCAGGGTCTTTTCCAGGGAGTCTTCTCTTCCCATGAAGTGGCCAAAGTATTGGAGCCTCAGCTTCAGCTTAGGTGAAAAGATGTTTGACTGACAGAATGGCCTTCTCAGTGGTCACCCTGAGATTACGGAAGACCTTGAAGTTTGGCTGGCCCCCTCTCTTACTGTATTTTGCTGATTACTACCAATGAATTTATATATACAGGCTTTTATTATCTGTAGTAGGGAATGTCTATTTTTTCAGTCTGAATGGCTGATCTTTCCTCCTGTGTTCATTCATTTTCATGAAGTTGCCATTTTAAATGCTTTAAGCTGTTTTGGGATATAAATGCATTACTTGAAACAAATTTATTGAACAGTGGCAACTCAGGGGGTTCCTTAAAACTCTTTTTTTTCTTCTGCAGAAGACCCATGGCAGGGTTGTTGAGCACAAATATTTTGCTGGTGGGCTGTGGTCTTACATGGTGGGCTGCACGTTGTGCAGGACTGTTCCATCTCTGGTCTCAATAGTTCAGTGTACTGAAAGTTTGAAGATCTTGCTCCCTTCCTTCCCCAACCTGGTGCCCTCAAAATGCTTGGGATTTCAATTCCAACCAGGCCTAGCCAACACAGAGCCCAAACATCCAGAGTACACCAAGTTGGGGGAGGCTGAACTTACCTCTTGGCAGGTGCAGCTGCTTCTCAAATCAGGCTGTTAGGCAGATCTCCAGTCTCTCTTGACTGCAGACTTTCTGGCAGTCTCAGGCAGCCCTTTGTGAGTGTGCTGCCTGTCTCTCACAATTCAGAGAGAGACTGCAAGAAACTGAAAGGTCACAGAGGCTTCCAGGACAAGGGGGATGTTTGGTAACAGGCCAGCGCGGCTGTACAGTCTCCTGAGAGAAAGCCTAACGTGGGTGGTACTGTGAGCTCGAAACTGTCGGTATTAAATCGTACACGTAGGTGGATACCCAGATTTTTTTGCTCCTCCTCCCCACCAGCACTTTGGCTCAGTCATGCCGAGGAGGGAGAGAAAAGCAGCTGAACATAATCTGCCTAAATATGTTCCTGACATTAGACGCTTCCACATGGATTTGTTAGAAATAGGATAGGGAAGGAATAATAATAAGCTTATATATTTATCCTACATGCATAAAGGGCTGCCTGTCAGAATCCATTTGTCATTTTGCCAGTTATGACTTAAGGTGCTGCTTTCCCTCTGCGCGCCTTCCTACGCACTTTACCTGTTTTACCTGTGCTGGGCGGTGGTGGTGCTGTAATTCTACAGCTATTACAGCTACGCACACGACTGTACGGAAGCCTTGCGCCTTAATTAAGATGCTCCTGGTGTTTTCAGAATGCTCCCTCTTCCAGTGGCTTGGAACCTTTGCAAAGAGCTCCGGGCTGAATGTGGAAAGGCAGTTATGAAAGCCATGAAGCATTTGCTTTCCCAGATTTGATTGGAGTCCACTTGAGTATTGTCTTGCTGCTGTTGTTGGTTTTTGTTTTTGTTTGTTGCGATGGGTAAAGTTATAATTATGCTCTGTCCTCAATTTAGAGATAAAGCAGGCCATGGATTTGTGTGTGTGTATGTGTATGTGTTTGTGTTTGTGATTGATTGATTGAGGCTGCAATCCTAAACACACTGTGGAGGGATTAAGTTGTATTGAATGCAGTGGGATTTACTTATGAGTAAGCATGGCTGGGATTTTTTCTTAGAGTTTCACACTGTTGGACCTCTTTTACCCATGGGTAATATATTGTTGTTTAGTCGTTTAGTCGTGTCCGACTCTTCGTGACCCCATGGACCAGAGCACGCCAGGTACTCCTGTCTTCCACTGCCTCCTGCAGTTTGGTCAAACTCATGTTAGTAGCTTCAAGAACACTGTTCAACCATCTTGTCCTCTGTCATCCCCTTCTCCTTGTGCACTCAATCTTTCCCAACATCAGGGTCTTTTCCAGGGAGTCTTCTCTTCTCATGAGGTGGCCAAAGTATTGGAGCCTCAGCTTCAGGATCTGTCCTTCCAGTCACCACTGAGGGCTGATTTCCCTAAGAATGGATAGGTTTGATCTTCTTGCAGTCCATGGGACTCTCAGGGTAATACATTAGTCTACAGTATAATATCAGATCCTCCAAGTGCCCCTGTTTTCCAGGTACAGTCCTTGATTTACAGAAACAGCCCCTGTATGCACAGGGTTTGCAGAGATGTTAGTGTAACTCTGTGCTGAGTTAAGAGGTACATCCTTTTGTGTCCTGAACCTTCCAGCATGCATCTTTATGTCAGATGCTCCAGAGTTCTAGTATTATGAGGGCAGGGGGATGCCTTCCTATACAATGTAAGATAAAAGATACTGCATTAAAAAAGAGCTCATACTGCATTATTTCTGAGCTGTTTGTTCATTTGGAAGCTCTCAAGGCAAGCCACATTCCATCACTTCCCAGGACTCTTTCTGTCTACTGTGGAGACAAGAGCTGCTTCCTCGCGGAAGAGCAGATCAGAGGCCAGTTTGGGTGTATACTCTCATTCCATTTAACTTGGTGTCTCTTTTTCCCTTGAAAAATGTAGCCTTCATATGTCGTTATCTAACATCTAGGAAAGTCATCAAGATATCCTTCAGTGATATCAAGATTTATATTTCCCAAGAAACTAGACAAAACCAGAAAAGGCAAATGCCAGTTAATTGCAATATTAAAAATCAGTCATGCCATTTTAACTTCTCTCTGTATTGGATCTGGAAGGAAGACAACTGTAATGACCTTATCCATTCTGTTGCAAAAGTCTGATCATTGCCTAGTGTTTAATTTCTTAGTTTTTCTATAGCTGCCCTTGCAAATGAGGCTTTGTAGATCACCTTTAAACTTAGACTACAGAAGAATCAGAAATGAACATTAATGCGCTTCTTTTGCTCTAAAGGGTGCTCTGATGCTGGGTCAGAGCCTCCAACCAGGAAAAAAAAAAAGAATCTTCTATAAGAAGGTCAAAGGGCTGGCCACCTTTCTTTCAATTGCTTGGATAAAAACCTAGATCGAAATCCTATTATCTGCTTCCTTTTCTCTCTGCAGACCCACCCACCCATGGTCCTTTGAGGAACAGAACAAACAGTGACATCTCTAAGTCACACTTGAATACAAAAATATGGTATTTTGGTTTGTAGTGTTTTGAAGGGCATAAGTAGGATGTGTGGAAGACAATGTGTTCTCCGTGGGTTAGATGGAGAAGCCAATTGGAGCAGGAGGCAGGATTGAAAGACTTCCAAAGGGGTCAACCATGGCACTGGGAACAGGAGTCAAGGGAGAGGAGATGTTACTTACCCTTAAAAGGAAAGTGTTGTGGTTTTTTTTAAAAAAAAATTGCTAGGGCTGCAAGTTTGAATTGGTAGATTAATCGGCTAACACTTTACTTGATTAAACACTAAGAAGCAATTTGGACCAGTGAGGGCAAATTTTAATTGGGGAGAATGCAAGTTAAGGGAGCACTTGCTTGTGCTTTGAAGCTATTTTTGGTTCTGGTGCGTTGCTTCATTATGAAATGAAAAAGGAGGAGAGGCCATCATTAATACTTTTTAACAAGGAGTGGTAGCTTTTGTTTATTAATTTGTAAGGGGCAGCCTAAGCACAGTCCCCTAACATTTTCCTTTTGCTGAAATGTAGCTGTGGGGAGCTCCAAATTCAATTAGAAGCAGCAGCAGCAGAGAGGAGCGGTGCACTTAATGGCTGTGGCTGGGTAGCTCAATTGGTAGAGTGTGGGACTCTTCATCTCAGGGTCAGGGGTTTGAGCAGGGGCGTAGGAAGGGGGAACGGTGGAGGCCCACTTGGCCATGAAGCTCACTTGGTGACCTTGGGGCAGTCACTATCTCCTAACCTAACCTACTTTTCTGGGTGGTCGTGGGGATTGTGGGGATTAAAACATACCCTCCAACATGAAAATAGGGACGTCCCATTCCATAATGGCAATTTTACCATTTATACCCCACACATCTTACTGAGTTGCCCCAGCCACTCCGGGTGGCTTCCAACATCTAAACATTATTATTATTATTATTTTAGAAAACTTCCCTATATAAGATTGCCTTCAGACAGCTCGAGGGGTGGATAATTCCATACCTTCCAACATTTATCCAATGAAAATAGGGACATCTGAAGGAAAAGCAGGACATTCCAGGATCAAATCAGAAATCGGGACGGCTTCTCTAAATCAGAGATGTCCCTGGCAAATAGGGACACTTGGAGGGTCTGGTCTACCCTGAACAACTTGTGGGGGAAAGGTGGAATATAAATGGAATAAATAAATACAACTTTCACAATACATTAACAGGCTTAGAAGTAGTCGTTGTTTAGAATGTTCACTGGCACCAATCTTTCTTTTTAGGTCTGCATCAAATACTTTGCTAGCCTTCTGTTCTCTGAAGTTTAGGTGCTAGTTTTAGAACAATCTCATTCCAATTTATATTTCCAGCCCTGAGTCACTTGGGTTGACATCTGTTGCATATTTTCAGACTCCGCAATATGCTTCCTATAATCTTTCTGCCAAAACTGCAAACAGTGCTGCTTCAAACATTATCTCGTTAGTGGATGCAAAAAAAGGCCCGAGAAAGTTATCACAAAAGTGTTAAGACTCTTGATCTTGTCAAAACACCACCCAAGAACACAGAGCAAGGCTGTTGCAGAGTGCCTGACTGTGATTAAGATACTTTTGCAAAATAGCTCAACTTGTTTTGATTGCAGATATATATATAAAGAGGGAGAGGGAGAGTGTGCACTTTTTTTGATAAAAAAACTAAATAAATGAGGTGCTGGTACTCATATCTTGATAAAAGAGTCAAGGGTGCTGGCAGGAAAAGGCTGCAATGGGAAGCAAATAAGAGGTGATTGTACAGTACTGGGGAGTGCTGTCAAAATATATATCTTGCACCATATTTGCACTGTTGTGCTGTATTTGTGGGGTTGCCAACAGATGGTGCTAGTCCTGTGAACCAGTGTGTGATGACGATTGCCAACCTGCTGTAGCCTGGACACAGCAGTGGGCAGGATCCACCCACCTTTATGCCTGCATCCCTGTTTTACTCAAATGTCTCCCTCTTCCTTTTTTTTTAATATCATTTTTATTTATTTTCAAAACATTTTTGCAATAATAACATTCACATACTTTTTTCACATCTTATACCTTTTGGCTTTTTACAGCCTTGGCTTCCTTCAGTCCTTCCAAGCGACTTTATGATTTCTATAATTCAACTTATATTTCTTATTTCTACCGTTGCTTTTTAACATCTCACTCAAATCTTATCACTATAAAATTCATAATTTACAACAATATTTCTTCCTTAATCTACAATGCCTCTTGTAATCCTACCAATGTATTCAGTTCAGTATTTTCCTTTAAATAGTCTGTATATTTAGTCCAGTCTTTGACGAACTTCTGGTCCCGCTGTTCTCGGATTCTCCCCGTCATTTTATCCATTTCTGCATAGTCCAATAGTTTCATTCTCCATTCTTCTATTGTTGGTGTTTGTTCTTGCTTCCATTTCTGTGCTATTAACATTCTCGCCGCAGTCACTGCATACTGGAAAAGCTTAATGTCTTGCTTTTTAATGTCTGTACCTATAATTCCCAACAGAAAGGCTCAAATGTCTCCCTCTTCCATTCCTCAGCTGCCTCATGTGTGAGAGATAAAGAAGCTCTCAGATATTATTTTCTCCTGGTACCATGTGTTGTCTTCTACATGAAGTTCAATGCTGCAATTTAGTCAACAAGTGAACACCAACTTCCGCTCCCATGACTCCATCAGTGATGGAATGAAAACACAGACATATGATGAAACAATCCCACATATGATGAAACAAATCCAACATCACTGACAAGATTCGCCATCACTTAACCAGCTCTAACTGAACAAACTAACTGGCAGGCATTCTCTTGAGAACCAGAGTGGTGGACCCAGGTTCAAATCCCCACTCGGCCATGAAGGGCACTGAGTGATCACTGCCTCTTGACTTATCCTACATCATAGGACTGCTGTTGTTGGGATATAATGGGGAGGGTGAGAAATATGTATACCACACCTTGCAGTCCTTGGAGGAAAGGTAGGATATAAATGCAGTCAATCAGAGAATATTATATTCATCTTAAAGATACAGGAAGATATACTTGCAGAGAGCAGGAGGACTGCAAAGTTAGGGGGGAGGCAGTGGCATGGAAATGGGTGTGATCTGTGTGCAAGGGGTAGCGAATAAACAAAAGGCTTGGTATCATAACATATACAAGATTGAAAACAAACTGAACCTATACAGTATAGGAGCCACAGTTCTGTTCCAATTGTAAGTGCCACTTATGCTGAAATGTGCCTCTTCAGTTAAAGGGGCCTATGTCGCGGATTCCTCCACGGCGTTGTAGCAGAGCAATGCAAAAGCCACAGGTTCTTTAGTGCAGTATTATTTTATTGTGAGCTATATACATACAGACAGTTCATGCAGCAGAACACCTGCTGCACTAAAAGGCAAGACAAATAGGACTTCACTCTCTCTTTCTCTGATCCGCACCACCTGTTTAACAGGTTTCCCTTTAATACAAAACAACAGCCAATCATCTGTCGGCACACTCCTGCTGAGTCACTCTGGCACAGTACGGTTTGCAGGCCTATTGCATCAGCTTCTTTTACTTTACAAGCAAGCTCAAGCCTGCAGACTTACTAGGTAACACAGCATTCTGTGTATCCCAACAGCCTAGCCCACTTCAGCAGACTTTTACTCTGACAGGTTGTGCTGGGGATTTTGTGATGGAGTCATAGAATCATAGAATTGTAGAGCTGGAAGGGACCCCAAGGGTCTTCTAGTCTAACCCCCTGCAATCCATGAATTTCAGCAAAGCATCCATGACAGATGGCCATCCAACCTCTGCTTACAAACCTCAGAGGAAGGAGATTCCCCTACTTCCCGAGTGAGACCGTTCCTTTGAGTCGGAGCAAAGGGCACTGGTACCAGGAGGTCATCTTGTGGATATGCTTCTGAGGCAAGCCCTGTGTGTAACTCCCCTTTCTACTCAGTGCCCTTGATCTCCTGCTCCAAAGAAGTGGAATCTCATCTCAGGGTCCTGACACAGGAAAGGGGGGCAATTTGCAATAAAATAAAATAACCCCTTCCCTTCTCCTCCCTTAGCAGAATCTGCCTGCATGTGTGCAAGGGTGCCAGGTGGATACAGTGCATATCCCTGGACCATCTATAGTCCTAAACCCCTTGGTTGATGCAGTTCTAACAAATTTGTGGAAGACTGTAGTATCCAAAACAAGTAAGAAGGAGAAATGGCGCTACACTATAATTTAGTGGCTCTGTACCAGTAACTGCCTGTCTTGCTTGTTTTTAAATTTGACCAGAGGACAAATGAGTGTAACCTCATAAAAATTCTATATTTCTCTTTGATGAATATATCAATCATTACTATTGGCTAGCACAGAAACAAAATCCATAACACATTTTTATTAGTCACCTTAATGTGGTTTCCAATCGTTAAAAAAGGAGAGAAGAACAGATTTCAAAATGTTGTTGGAAAGACTCCAGCTTTCCTTACACAGATACTAATTAAGCTTTTGACTAATTTGCTTGCTGCTTAACCACAGAAATAACGAGGCACGGGATGGTGTTGGTTGTGTCGCTGTGATGGCGCTTTTACTTTTTCAACTGCACCCTTCCCTTGCTCTTATAGTTATTCTGAATTTCTGGGCACGGATGGGAATTAGGAGCAGAATACCAACACATGTTAAGTTCTGTGGATCTCATGTTAAGTTCTGTGGATCTCATGTTAAGTTCTGTGGATCTGTAGAAGAGATGCAAGCAGATGTTTAACTCTTTTGTTGAAACCTATAAGCCTTCATTAAGTGCTTAGTGTTGGCAGGATCAAGCCCTTGTATTTTTAATCCTATACCTCAAAATTATTTTTTACTGATGCACTTCTGCTTTCCTCCACCACTGGTTTTTATTCGGCTGAAACATGGGGATTTTGAATCATTACTTCATTCCCTAATAAAATATTATAAAGGCCAGCTGCAGCTGGTCCTCCAGTAGCGAGTGTGAGCTTTATCATCTTGCACCAGTAGCTAAATTTCCTAGCTGGTTCCAATACCTATCAGTACAGGTAGGGTTGGTAGCTCTATTCAGACTCTGAGCTGCCGTTGGGGACAGATCCAGGGATTTAAGGAGTGGTGCCGTACAGATCAGGAGATGGAGCCTGGCTGAAATGGATCAGCTTTTCTCTTGCAGGGAACTCTGGAAATGGCAGGTGGTGGTGGTTAGGTACACACAAAAAGAATGTTGACTAAGCCAGTTGGGACTAACTGTCATAGCAACATAAGAGGATGCCTTGCACTAAGTCAGATCATTGCCTGTCTAGCTTAGTTATTGTCTACACTGAGTGGTAGTGGCTCTTCTGGGTTTCAGAGAGGGAATCTTTCCCAGCCAGCTATTGGTGATATCTCAAAAAGGGTGTTACTTTAGAAAAGTGGCAGAGTGCACCTTGCAGGCAAAGACAAAATATTCCCGCTTTTGACGTACGCATTGCATTGAATTGCTGGTGTATAATTTCACTTTTTACCTCCAGTGTAAATCAAGGTCCCTCCAGATCAACATGGAGTACAACTTCTATCAGCTGCAGTCAGCAACAGCTGGAGGGCCACAGATTCCTCACCCCTGATGTAAAAACAACAACAACATTTATACCCCGCCCATCTGGCTGGGGTGTGATGATGTAAATTCTAGTGCATTCTTAGGAATGTGCAGGTGAAACAGGTATGAAGCCTACTTGATGTGTGCTGGAGGAAAATAATGGCACTTGGTAGAGCAGCATGGAGACTCAGGAAGGAGACTGATGGATGTGGGAAGGTGGTGAATTCGTGGAATAGTTTGCACCCTTAATTCCCACCACTCTACCTGAGGATCTCTGTCTTCCCCTGGAAACTCTTGGAAGAAGTCCCAGACTCAAGAACCTTCTGGTCTGGGGGCTAGCAATCCTAACTAGGAGCAGTTCATGTTGTCAGGGTGGGCGTTGGTTCATATTTGGTAACATGTTTAATATCAGATTAGGGACCCAGGTGGCGCTGTGGGTTAAACCACAGAGCCTAGGGCTTGCTGATCAGAAGGTCGGCGGTTCGAATCCCTGCGACGGGGTGAGCTCCTGTTGCTCGGTCCCTGCTCCTGCCAACCTAGCAGTTCGAAAGCACGTCAAAGCGCAAGTAGATAAATAGGAACCGCTCTGGCGGGAAGGTAAACGGCGTTTCCGTGCGCTGCTCTGGTTCGCCAGAAGCGGCTTTGTCATGCTGGCCACATGACCCGGAAGCTGTACGCCGGCTCTCGGCCAATAAAGCAAGAT
Source organism: Darevskia mixta (assembly GCA_034641385.1). Taxonomy (NCBI): domain Eukaryota; kingdom Metazoa; phylum Chordata; class Lepidosauria; order Squamata; family Lacertidae; genus Darevskia; species Darevskia mixta. Next base: position 8,258,138 of record JAWWNH010000091.1, on the reverse strand, counting down.
GAGCGCCGCAACCCCAGAGTCAGACACAACTGGACCTAATGGTCAGGGGTCCCTTTACCTTTACCTTTAATATCAGAACAGGGATGAGGAACGCTTTTTCAGCCTGGGGGACACATTCCCCTCTGGGCCACTGTACAAAAGCTGCATGCCAGTTGTGGGGGGAGAGGGGCAAAGGCAAAAGCAGACTGAGAAAGAAATATAAACTGCACACACTTCTCTATTTACCCACCCAGACAAGCAAAAGGCACGGTCAGAATTCAAGGACCCTTCCCAGCAATGCAATGCAATGCAAGCAAACAAAGGAGGATGTGAAGCTGGGCCAATAAGAGGCATGACCTGAGCTGTAGCTGGGAGCATGTGTGGTGTACTGAGAGGCCCAAGGGCCAGACAGAGAGGCATGTGGCCCTCAGGCCTGAGGTGCCACACCCATGCATTAGAATTATCCCTTAGCTCCCATGGTCTCTATCCATTTATAGTTGCTGCAAGTAGTTGCATGTGATGGGTAGTGTCACTCAGTATGGAGGCAGCTGCTTCAAAAGACACAGTCAGCTAGTTTTGTAGGGCCCTGGTGAGCATCGGATTCCAGCTACAGATGCGATTCCACATTGAGATTTGCATCTGCATTGGCTCTCCATGCAGAGCCCTGCTTTTGCACCCAGCACTTCTTTGCTGGAGCAGGACACGTTTCAATAAAACAGCACCTGGGCTCAGCAATCCTAGAACGATGGCAATTCTCCAAGTGCTGACCCACGGGCAACCCAAAATGGCATCATTGATGCACAAGGGGGAAATGCCAGGACATTATGAGATTTGCAGAAGCTACAAAAATATTTATGGGAGGAAAGCCTCAGTGGGGAACACCCTTCAAAAACAGCTGCCTGGTGATGATGAAGCATGCTCCATGGCTATGGGGTGCTGACTGACATCTGAGGGAGACAGAAAACTGGGGGGTGGGTGGGATGGGGAATGGAATGAAGTAAAATGGAAGAAGTCAGGGTTCTAGCTAGCTGGCCATGACTGCAACAATCCCCCCTATTTTTTTCATAGTATTTTATGATGCTTAACAAATAGAATGGCTAAACAGGCATAAGAGCATAAGGACAGCCCTCCTGGATCAGGCCAAAGGCCCATCTAATCCAGTGGCCAACCAGATGCCCATGGGAACCTGAGCACAACAGAGACTACATCAGAAGTTGGGTTGATAAACTTCGTTTGCAAATCCGCTTTCCCCCACTTATTTATTCCTACTTGTTTTGATCATTTAGGCAAAAATGGCAGAGCTGCTCTGATCTGAAGTTCCCCTCGCCTTCTCAATTACAGTTCTCTGGGCTTTGGGGTTGACATTTAGCTCTGCTTTGTACTCCAGATTAATGAAATCCTCAAACAAGGTCGCATAATGTGGCATATTATAAAACTGTACTGACTTGGTGTGATCTGGCGTTAGGCCAGGATATTCTGACTTTGATATTTCTGAGATTACACAACTCTTTGTCATCCCCGCCTTTTATTTTTGTGCAGGAGCGCAGGCTTCAAGATGTATTAGCTAGCGAGCAGTGGGGTGCCTTTCAGCTAAATGGGCATGACATGAAAATAGAATTCAGTTGTTGGAACTTCGCATTGACACGTTCTCTATAATGCATTTCTATGAATCGAGAAGAGTCTTTAATTACACTCCCCAGCTCCTTTCCTTTGCTGTTCTCTGACACTATTAGCCCCCTAATGATATCTCATTTGACTAGATCAAGTTAGCTATCAGCTGGGATCATGTGATCATCGTTCCGACTTTTGCTTGAGAAACACGCCTCTGAATAGGTGAGCTTGCTTCCATACTAAACCCTGGTTTGCTTTATTCTCTCAGCCTGTTTTAAATTATCTTGCATTAAAACGTGGATGGGTACATGGGAAGCTGTATTCTACTGAGTCATGCTGTTGCTCCATCTAGCTCAATGCTGTCTGCACTGACTGGCAGCATCTCCCCAGAGTTTCAGACATAATTATCTCCCACACTATCAGGAGATGCCAAAGATTGCATGCAGAGATGGTTTATCATTGAGCTACAGTCCTCCCATAGCTTTCTGATCCTCTTAACTAGTGTGATAAATATATACGTTGCTTTTTCAATAAATATTTTTTATTGATTATAAAGGTCATAAGGCTATAACAGCTAGGGCATAGGTTGCTACTGCTAGGACATTCCAAAATAGCTTGTGGCTGAATGCTCTACAGAGTGTTGTTTCTTTAGAAATCGTGTGGCTAGGGACTTTTAGTAAGAAAAGCAAGTTGTTGCAGCAGCAGCGGAGGAAGCCGCTCGGGCACCTGGTGCGGCATGTCCAGGGGCGGGGCAAGCCGCCCTTAGGGGCAGGGCACACTGCCTGCCTCCTCCGACTCAGCCGCCCTACAACTGGGGGAGAGGCAGCGGGCGGACCGTTTGGGGCATCGCGGAGCCTGCGTGCGCCCAAGCCACTGCGTCACTCCCAGGAGAGACGTGCAGCTCGGGCGTGCTGCAGGCCCCATGGTGAGTGCCGCCCGGCATTTTGTCACCCCCGAGGCTACTTGGTGCCATTGCACCTCCCTCACGGCATCCCTTATGTGCAAATCCGAAAGTTTGAAAAAATCCCTTATTTTCAAATCCGAAAGTTGACAGCTATGGTCTGGTTGGCCACTGTGAGGATGTGTGATTTGATAGATATTTGGTCTGACTCATCAGGCTCTCCTTACCATCTTACTGGGCAAGATTGGCAAAAGGTTTAACTAGGTGTAAGGCAGGGAGTGGCACCCCTCCCCCCATGCTTGCTGCGTGGGCGGCGGGCAGCTAGCGCCGTCCCCACGCCGCTCCAGGTGCCGGGGCAGGTAGCTCCGCCCTGGGGGTGGGGAACCTTTGACCCTCCAGATGCTGCTGAACAGCCACTCTCATCATCCCTAGTCAGGCTTGCTGATGGCTTTTGCCATTCAACATCTGGAGGGCCAAAGGTTCTTCGCACCTGGCGTGAGACATTCCTTTGTAGTTTTCCACAGGATTTAAGGCATCCTTTTGAACAGGGTGACGTTGAATCTGACAGCCCCCAGTCGGTTTCCCCAGACATTTTACATTTTTGAAATTTCTTTTATCTATTCTAAAATCTGAGTTCAAAATCCAGATCCTCGATACACCCAGATGTTTACTGAGCTATACACCTTATCATCTTCTGGGAATGTGGTTGGCAAGACAGGGTTTGGAGGGGGGGGGGGAAATGAACTTCAAAATAGCTTTACTGACAGGCATTGAGCATGATTCATCATGAAAACAGTATTTATTTTCTCCATCAATCCTGGGAAATGTGTGTTTTGCAGGAAGCTGGAGGCTGTGAAGTACACAATTTTCCCTCATGGGAAATTAACATTCATTTTCAAATTAGCACTTTGGGGTGCAAATTTTGCAAGCCATGCAGCACAGTCCTAGGCATCTGGGCTAGTACTATATATTAAGACTTGCAGCAGCTCTCTAAGATCTTAAGGCAGCCTAAAGAAAGCCTTTCTTTCCTCCATCTTGCTGCCTGAGACCCTTATAACTAAGCTGAGCATTCCAGCAACTGAAACCTGGAATAGATTACCTGCAATATATGCTTCATAGTAGGAGTAAAGGTAAAGGTACCCCTGACCATTAGGTCCAGTTGCGCACGACTCTGGGGTTGCCCGCTCATCTCACTTTCAGGCCAAGGGAGCCGGCAATTCAGAGGAATGCCATCTCTGACATTGTAGGCAGCGGAGGAACATATGTCTGTGCTGCCCAGGGTGGGTGCGCTCCGGAGTGGGGTGTGTCATGCTCCCGAGAGTGGTGTGGCACAGAGGGTGCCCTCCCAGGTCCGGGATAGCCACTCGGGTGCCCAGAACGGTGCATGTGCTCTGCAGCCAAGGGCGGAGCAAGCCACCCATGGCGGACATTCGGTGCGCTGCCCGCCCGGGACACCCAAGCCTCCCCTAAGCTGCCAAAATGAAGGGGGAAGACTGCCAGCAAAGCGGCGCAGCTCTCCCCTTACCCCGATGGCTCAGGGGAAGGCTTGGGAGTCACAGGCGGGCAGTGTGCCAAATGTCACTCCCCTCAGTGAGGGCATACGGGGCGGTATGCCCCCACCACCCCATTCCTATTTGTAGGTAGAACATAGCCAGCATGGCTAGGAGCTATTATCCTCCATGAATTTGTCCGATCTTTCTTTAAAGTCATCCAGGTTGGGGGCAGATTTCATAGTTTTACGCTTGTTCTGCGCCTAGAAAGTGTGGGTTTGAGAGGTTTTCTGCTTCTCCCATGCTTTCTAGCCTCAGGTCTGCGTGTGAGGAATGGGGTTTATTGAGTTTGTTGTTGTTGTTGTTGTTGTTGGTTGTTGATGTTTTGTTGTTGTTGTTACATATTTTGTGCTTTTATTGTGTATTTTTATGTTGTGAACTGCCCTGACTAATAATAATAATAATAATAATAATAATAATAATAATAATAATAATAATTTATTATTTTTCATGTGTCCCGCCATTTTCCCTGGGAAACCCCATTGTTTACTGCTGAATATGAACAAATGTCAATCTACAGGGCGGAAAAAGATATTTGTTCCAATTCAGCGGTAAAGAGCAGGCTTTCCCAATCAGAAAGCTGTGGGACGAGCACAGTATTTCCTTTTGTCTGTCCTGAATCTTCCAACTCCAGCTTCATTCAACTGCACTGGATGCCCCTGGATTTTCATACTGTGCGAGGCGGAGAATAACCTATCTCTATCCACCTTTCCCACATCATGCATAATATACACCTCCATCACCCCCCCCCTTACTTGCCTCCCCGCTTCAAACTAAAAAGCCCCCAAAATGTGGCAACCTATAAATTTCAGTGATCACGGTGAATGCACAAACCTAATCCAGTATAATCAGGATAAAGTCACAGGCTGCTCCTACGCTATGTCCTTCCAACACTGCTGAGATGCTCATGTCCTGCTATAAACTGGGAAACGGATTTAAATTGCTAAACATGGCACCATGCAGAGCACTGTTCTCCCCATTAAAATCTGTAGTGCTCATCCACACTTGCAAAGGGTGAGGGAAATGCCAGGTTTTGAACAGCGGTGAAAAGCCTCCTTGAGTTATTTTCATTATTGCAATTCTGGGAGATCTTCTGGGGGAGATCTCCCAGATCGCCGCAAGCAGCATTCTTGTTGCCAGCCAAGGATTTGCTCCATCTCCTAGCGCGGCATGAAATTCCTTCCCCTCGTTATTCTCGCTGGTTCTCCCCCATTACCTCTTCTCCACGAAATGGCTCAGCGATCCGACTAATATAGCACAACTTCTGATGTTCTCTCTGCACCTCTGGCAGACAAACTCTCATTGAAACATTAGACCAGATGCTAGGAACCTCGGGCCCCAAAATGGAATGTGGCCCTCCATGAGATTTAGATTTAGATTTAGATAAATTTATTGTCATTGTCCGTATATACACAGTATACACAACAACGAAAATCAAACACCCAAAGACCGGATTTACCGTACACATTTGCACATATCTCCAACACTCTCATCCTATTAAGACATAATCTATTAAAACATAACATAATCCAGAATGTAACATAACCTATTAAAAGCATAACATAACCTAAAACCTATCTCATTCCTTACTACTCACTGCTTGCTATTTCTTACTACTGGCCCTGAGGTCATTATTTAGTGCAATCAAAGCTCTTGAATAGAAACTATTCAGAAGGCATGTGGTTCGAGTTTTCATCGTCCTGTATCTTCTGCCCGAAGGCAGCAGTGCAAAGAGGTTGTGAGCAGGGTGGGTGGGATCTCTCAGGATATTGTGTGACTTCTTCAAGCAGCGAGACATGAAGATCTCATCCAGGGTTGGTAGTTGGAGCCCAATAACATTCTGGGCAATTTTAATTATTCTCTGTAAAGCTTTTTTGTCCATTACAGAGCTGCTCCCATACCACGATAATATACTATAGGTTAGGACACTCTCAATGGTACTGTGATAATAGGACAGAAGTAGGTGCTGAGATAGATTCAATCCCCTGTATTCTCAGGAAATACAACCTCCCCTGCACATGACTCTCTGCCTGGCCCCTGGGACTCTCCCCAGGCCACAGCTCTCCCCTCTTCCTAGATCACACCCCTCGCCAGCCCTGTTTCAATCCAACCAGAGAGTATTTGCCCGGCAGGAGTCTGATCATGCCTATCCTTTGTTTGGATAGAGGACAGAGGGGGCTGTGTGGAGAAACTAGCCAGCTGGCCAAAGGTAAAAAATTCACTCCTTGCTATTCCCGCATTTACCTCTGGCGCTGCTATCCCTTGCAAGAATGCCCAGAAGGCAATGTGGTTCTGGGGATCCTGCTGGGATAGCTCAGTCTGTAGAGCATGAGACTCTTAATCTGAAGGTCATGGGTTCAAGCTCCACATTGGGCAAAAGATTCCTGCATTACCCCTGAAGGACCAGGTGTGCAGCCTGGGAGTCATTTTGGACTCACAGCTATCCATGGAGGCACAGGTTAATTCTGTGTCCAGGGCGGCTGTCTACCAGCTCCATCTGGTACGTAGGCTGAGACCCTACCTGCCCGCAGACTGTCTCACGAGAGTGGTGCGTGCTCTAGTTATCTCCCGCTTGGACTACTGCAATGCGCTCTATGTGGGGCTACCTTTGAAGGTGACCCGAAAACTGCAATTAATCCAGAATGCGGCAGCTAGACTGGTGACTGGGAGTGGCCGCCGGGACCACATAACACCGGTCCTGAGAGAGCTACATTGCCTCCCAGTACGTTTCCGAGCACAATTCAAAGTGTTGATGCTGACCTTTAAAGCCCTAAACGGCCTCGGTCCTGTATACCCGAAGGAGCGTCTCCACTCCCATTATTCAGCCCGGACACTGAGGTCCAGCGCCGAGGGCCTTCTGGCAGTTCCCTCGCTGTGAGAAGCGAAGCTACAGGGGACCAGGCAGAGGGCCTTCTCGGTAGTGGCGCCCGCCCTTTGGAACACCCTCCCAGCAGAGGTCAAAGAGATAAACAACTACCTGACATTCAGAAAATACCTGAAGGCAGCCCTGTTTAGGGAACTTTTTTACCTGTGATATTTTAATGTATTTTAATATCTGTTGGAGGCCGCCCAGAGTGGCTGGGGGGACCCAGCCAGATGGGCGGGATACAAATAATAAATTATTATTATTATAAATTATTATTGGACTAGGTGACTGTTGTGGTCCCTTCCAACTCTACAATTCCTTGATTCTATGAAAACACTGTGCCATGACCCCTCTACCACTGAGCCCTGAGCCCTTCCCCGTGTCACTATCTCCTCCGACTGAAAAAGGCTCTGCACCCCTGCTTTAGAGGAAGAGGCAATGCAAATGGAAACAGCCATAGCATCAGGAACATGATGGGAAACAGCAAAACGGTGATTGACTGACTGTGTCTTGAAAAAAAGCGAGCGAAGAAACCATGCCTGCTCAAGAGTAAATGCCATGGCTGGAAGCACCCAGCTTGCTGTTTTTTTCTACAGCAAGAGTCCCTTGCTCTACTGATGCAGATATAAAGAAACCAAGAAATGCAATTTAGGATATTTTTGCTGTGCTGATATGTATTCACTTAGAGTTCCGTTGGGCTTTCTTTCCCCTCTTTCTCGCTGTCGCCTGGCAAACTGGCAGCGTGAAAGGGAGATGACATATGGCACAGGAGGTAACATTCTATATGTGTTTTGCATTGCACCGAACAATTGGCTTCTCCTTGTGGTGAGTGAGTGGCGCTGGAGCTTTCGATCAAGTGCCAGAAAAGCCTGCTGGCAGGGAAGCAGCCCTTCACTTCTTCGTTATCTCCAGCCGCTGAGATGTGCAAAAGCAACAAAGGGTCTTGTGGCACCTTAAAGACTAATGCACTGATCGTGGCTTAAGCTTTTATGGACTACAGTCTACTTCATCAGTAGCATTAAGCGTTATCTGGAGTCAGAGGTACAGACCTATTTATAGGGATGGAAGAATCTATCATTTCCATTCTCTCACTTTCTCATTTTTACTTCAGTTCTCCACATTTTGCAGCAATTTGCATTTAAGAAAAAAGGAATCCTCATGAAAATTCATCAGCATTTTAGTGTGAATTTTCCCCAATAAAAACATTTTTAATGCATTGGACTAATGCATACATTTTTTGCAAGCAATTTACCGTAATATAATGCATTTTTGTTTGCTATTTTTACCAAATGTGTTTATTTTATGCACACTATGCCTTCTTAGGTGTGCTTTTGTACATGTTCCTAGGCTGGAGAGCTGCATCATATAATTTGTGTGAAGTTTTAAGTAATGGTGGCTGTGTTTCATTTCACATTTTGTTTAGGAAAGTGTGAATCTGATAGATTCAGCTTTAAATGCATACTGAAAAGGTCATCCACCTTTATCTATATACATGATATGTACCAGCTTCCAAGACTGTTTCAGCAGAAAGAGGTATAGGTAGCTGTGATAGCTCTGAATGCCTGATCCAGGGTGTTTAATGGGCACTTGACAGGACTTGGTTATCCTGTTCATCCCACATCTCCCAATATGTATTTGTTGAAAACTGTGGACCCGTAGATTTTTTATTCATGGGATTTCTTGTAAATGATGCTGAGAAAGAGAGCGAATGAACAAGGGCAAGAAGGAAGGCCCGGCAGCCTGCGGCCCGTAGCACAGATTTAAAATGTTTTATCTAAATTAAACTGAACATTCTCCTAGACATCACCATAAATTTGCAAGTGTTTCTTAAAACAGTGCTTGCTGTGCATTCATTTTAGTTTGCTTGGTTTTGTTCACTCTGGAACATCAAAGTATAAATCAAAGACGCTCTTTCTTCTGTCTCAGATGAAGCACAACAAGATGGAGAGCATTAGAGAGTCTCTAATAAATAAAGTGTAAAAGCTAGACCAGCTGATGGCCTTTAATAATTCTTTCAAATCCACATAGAGTCAACACTACAGAACACTTTCCAAGAAACAGCTTAAAATAATCTATGGTGGTTCTTGGCAGAAGGCATACTTAAGGTCTCAAGAGCATGACCCCGAAACCAGCATGCCTGGAAAAATAGGTATAATTAAACAGCAAAGAGGTGTATAATTTAGTCATTGGAGGTGAGAATAGCCATTCTCCCCATTTTCATATAAGACAGAAGGCATGGTTTTGTCTATTCTTTGCCACGTCAAAAATTGTCATGTTTAGAAGAAAGGGATTTTGAATGGGGTAGGACAAACCTGGCGTGGATTCCTCTCTTTGAAACCACTTAGATACTGCTTTTTTGTGATGGTACTTGCCATTAATGAGATGGGGCTGGGATACCTTGAAGACTGACTATCTCATATGTAAATCTGTATACCGCAGAGCAGCATCAGAGGCCCTGCTCTGTGTGCTTTGATGTTCCCTGGGTGGGTAACAGTAAAAAGAAAAGCAGTGGTTTGGGTCATGGCAGCCCTACTGTGAAATGTTCTCCCTAGGGAGGCTTCCCCAGCCCCATCACTTGTTGTTGTTTAGTCATGTCCGACTCTTCATGACCCCATGGACCAGAGCATGCCAGGCACTCCTGTCTTCCACTGCCTCCCACAGTTTGGTCAGACTCATGTTGGTAGCTTCGAGAACACTGTCCAACCATCTCGTCCTCTGTCATCCCCTTCTCCTTGTGCCCTCCATCTTTCCCAACATCAGGGGTTTTTTTTCAGGGAGTCTTCTCTTCTCATGAGTTGGCCAAAGTATTGGAGCCTCAGCTTCAGGATCAGTCCTCCCAGTGAGCACTCAGGGCTGATTTCCTTCAGAATGGATAGGTTTGATCTTCTTGCAGTCCATGGGACTCTCAAGAGTCTCCTCCAGCACCAGAATTCAAAAGCATCACTACTTTCCCCTTAACTCTGTGATAAAGACCTTTCATAGCACCTTTGGAACCCAGCAGGTGGTCTGTTGACTCTGAGTTAATGTTCCTGGATTTCTATTATTTCTTAGAAACACAAGTCACAACTGTCATGCTGCCATGGATTTCCTTTTTGGGAAGGAAGTGGGATATACATATCAACAAACAATTAAATGGGTTTTTGCTTCATGCTTAGACCTAAACGGACAAATAACTTGTCACCAAGTTATTAACTTGTCATTCCGTTGGTGAATGAAGCACATCCAGACCCATAATCTTTAGGGATGGAGAACCTCAGTCCTGGGGTTGAGTGCAACCCTCCAGGCCTCTCAGACTGGCCCTTTGATTTCTCCTCAGACCACACTCCTCACTGTTTCATTCCCACCATGGGTGTTTTTGCCTGGCTAGAATGTGCCCTTGAACTTTGATTACCTCTTTCCATAAGAATGTTGCCTGAGCTTGGGGCAGAAAACTCTGGCAACAGAAGTAGCTACATTTCTGTCATCTGGCACCCCAATCACCCAGGTGCAGATCTTTCATGAAACTAATGAAGCTTAAGCTTCAGAACCCTAATTCTGAAGGGGCCCCAAAAGCAACCTTTGTCCACATTGCTTTAAAAAAAATTGATCTAGTAGACCCAATCTGAGTTGCATGACTCCATTTGATTATTTTGTTGTTGTATATAATTCAACCATCCCAAAGTTTGAGAGTCAGTAACACAGATGTTATAAAAGTGTGGTGATCTGTCATGGAACAACCCCATTGAAGAAGGTAGCCATGGTTACCCAGGCCTTGTTGCTGGTTGCCAAGGGGGCCCCATGACAGTTCAACCTTCAGGGCTCCCAAAATGTAGGGCCAATTACTTCCTGGATAGTATGAGTCTCAGCCCTTACATAGCAGGCTACTTCTGAGGTTCTTACAGCTTCCCTCAAAGTATATAAAGATTCTGAGTAAAAGCTTATAAAAGCCCTTGGGCATCTTTTATATCCCCATATAAAGCCCTTGAGGGATAATCTTTTTAAATACAAGCCTTCTTCAGGAAAAAAAAAGTGTTGATTTGGTTATGTACTAAACAGAAGAGATCCCAATGTTACCCATGGCACTGTTTTCCAAGGCAGATGGTTATTAATGATGTGCTTAATGCTTTTATGTCTGCAGCTATTACATAAAGCAATTCTTATACCTCATGGTGTGTTAATATAATTTTCTTTATTAAAGGGACACATCAGCAGATCATATGGCTAACTCATACGTAGAGAAGTTAATGCGGCTTTAATCAAATGAAAGCCTTGCTGGGCTGGAGCAGTAGGGAGTGTGGGCCTTTCGTAATTGCAGAGGAGCCATTGTTAAAACAGTGGAAAAGTTGAAATTTTATTTCTTCCACTGGAGGCTCCAAGGCCATGCTTTCCAGGCTGCGCATTCATAGGAACATGCCGTATACCATTAGTCGGGCTATTGGTCCGGTTCACAAAATGGCTGCTATCGAGGGGGGGGGGATATGGCATAACACAAAACGGCAGCCATGGGGATGTGGCACAGCTCAAAATGGTTGCCATATCTAAAAGAGCAGACAAGTTTTTGGTAAGAACGGAAGTGAAGGTGGGTCTCAGTGAGATGTGGGTATGTTTAAGGGGGTACATTCAACATAGGAGTGCCTCAGATAATGAAGAAGAAACTGAGCAGGAGGAGCAAATCATCTCTCACACACTGGGCTATTTTGAGAGGATATTTACATTTCCAGGTACCATAAGATGTACCAGTGAGCACATCGGAACCTGGGGATGTCTCGTTGATGGCCCTTGGCCCACTCTGGCTGGCAGCAGCTCCCTAGAACATTAGGCAGAGGTTTCCCCACCACCACCATTTGTGCAAGTCAATTATGTAAAGATCCACCCACCGTCACATTTGAGTATACCTCCCATTCATTATTCGTATGAGACGTGGGGCTTGTTAAGCATTTCCTTCAGCAGATAGCAGGGTGGGGTGTACGGAAGCTTGCAAAGAGGAAAGGGAAAGCCGACAGAGGTTAAATTGAAGTATTCAAACAAGGGGGGGTGTTGGTGGCGAATTCAGGTGCTTTAGTATTCATGAAATAATAAAATCGCAGCACCTGCATGTGCATTAGTGATCTTTGAACAGTTAGATGAAATAAGCATGTTCTTTCCCGTTCTCCTTCCTTCCTTCCTGAAAACATTTGATAGTTTCCTATTATAGAAGGAACTTGAGTATTATGGAGGTATGATGGCTGTCTTCAAATTACTACTACTGCTACTACTACTACTACTACTACTATATTAAATTTGTGTACCACTGTTCATCTGCAGATCCCAGGGCAGTTAACAACATAAAAGTACACACAATATGTAATAAAAAGAAGAACAAACCCCTGAACCAACAAAGGGTATATAGGATGCTAACCATCCCAAGGTCTGGTTGAAGAAAAGAGATTCCAACTAAACACCAGGAAGAACTTACTGACTGTAAGAGCTGTTTGACAGTGGAACAGACTGTCTTGAGAGATGGTGGACCATCCTTCATGGGATGATTTTAAGTCGAGGTTGGATGACCACCTGCCATTGATGCTTTGGTTGAGATTCCTGCATTACAGTTCTATGATATTACTATTATTAATTAATTAATTAATTAATTAATTGTTCCTAAATTTGTATACCTCCCTGTACTTGTAGATCACAGGGTGGTTCACAACACAAAGTCAGAATATAAATAACACAAAACATGATAATATGAAACAATATAGAGAGGATGTGTGTGTCTGTGTGGGAAAATATCCATTATGGTATGGTTCTTTCAACAGTCTGCTGCTTCTTATCCTGCACTGACCTCGGAAGTTCCGATAAACAGATATTTATTTTTATTTATTTTTAGAGGGAGAAACACTTCTTTTAGATGATGCTTTCATGCAGCCAATGAAATGGTTTCATTCCCTGCCCCCCACCCCACTTCCCAGGTCTAGGGTTGAAGGAAATTCAGTTATTGGGAGAAAAGCAATGACAAACCTAGACAGCATCTTAAAAAAGCAGAGACATCACCTTGCCGACAAAGGTCCGTATAGTTAAAGCTATGGTTTTCCCAGTAGTAATGTACGGAAGTGAGAGCTGGACCATAAAGAAGGCTGATCGCCGAAGAATTGATGCTTTTGAATTATTGTGCTGGAGGAGACTCTTGAGAGTCCCATGGACTGCAAGAAGATCAAACCTATCCATTCTTAAAGAAATCAGCCCTGAGTGCTCACTAGAAGGACAGATCCTGAAGTTGAGGCTCCAGTACTTTGGCCACCTCATGAGAAGAGAAGACTCCCTAGAAAAGACCCTGATGTTGGGAAAGGTTGAGGGCACAAGGAGAAGGGGACGGCAGAGGATGAGATGGTTGGACAGTGTTCTCGAAGCTACTAACATGAGTTTGGCCAAACTGCGAGAGGCAGTGAAGGATAGGCGTGCCTGGCGTGCTCTGGTCCATGGGGTCACGAAGAGTGAGACACGACTGAAAGACTGAACAACAACAACAACAACAAATTTCCCCCATGTTACAAAACCGCGCTATAAAAAATAAAAACAACCCCAACATAATTACAGTAGCTCTCAAGGTTTCCCCAACCCCCTCTGTGTTTGTGTTTAATACCATTATCTAAGAGTGATGTATTTACAGAAAACTGCCTTACAGCCATGTACTTAATGCATTACCTTTTGAATACAGTGTAAACAGAGTGTAATTATATTGGCTGCTGTCTGCTAAAATAGATGTCTTCAGGCAGCCAAGGTGCAGGGGGAAGTTCAAATTGAAAAGAAAAAAAATCTTTTGTAAGGGTGCTTCTAGACAGATGGAGTTGTTCAGATGTTGAATCAGCATCTCTGACACCAAGCTGCACTTTGCTCAAAGACTGTAGTGAACCTCACCGGTAGTCCAACAAGCAGCAATCACCACAGATGGCACTTCAACAATGGCAGCAAGCAAGCAAAGGACAGTGCCAATATTATATACCTCCCCTCCATGGTAGTATGCAATTCCTCTTTCGGGTTACCAGACCTTACGATATTTAGATCTTGAAATATGGGACAGGGGCAGATGGGTAATAAGCACAGAGGTTGGATGTAATGGTGAGATGGATATGGGGAAAACAAGCTGAACTTGAATCCCGGCAAGACAGAGGCGCTGTGGGTGAGTAGCTCCTGTGTCTGAGGAATTGGTCAATTGCCTATCCCAGAGAGGGTTCCATTCTCCCTGAAGGAGCAGGTTCACAGTTTGCGGGTGCTTTTGGATCTAGCCATGTCACTGCAGGCTCAGGTAGCCTGTCGTCAGGCTTCAGGAAATCGGCTTCCTCCCCCCTTCAGCTGTAGATAAGCAGAACAAAGAGAAAGGAGACTTCTTACCAGTTAGAAACTTTAATGATCACAGCGAGAGAACAAAGAATCCATTTCCTAGGAATGAAGGTGCTCCCAATTAAGGGTTCCACCCACTTCCTCCCTGGTCACCCATGTCACTACCGTGTCTTGTAACCTGATCTTGTAACCGCTGTGCTTTCTGTGCTGCCACCTTATCTGCTCTTCTTAACCTTGGGCTGAGCGGATAAACACTTTCCAGAGAAAGTGAGTCTGTTAACTCTCTCTCTCCCAGTACTTCTCCTCCTAGCTGTTCCCCATCCAGTACTTCCCAGCTTCTGTCTTCTGAACTATGTCCCTCTGCAAACCACTGTTCCAAATCTATACTGTCCTCCTGCTCCTGGGAAGATTCAGGATCCTGATCCGGAGCAGGGGGAGGCTCCCACCATTCCTCCTCAGCACAGTCCCTTACACCTGTATGGCTAGAAGCGGCTTTCACCAATTGTGACTGGTTTGCCAGCTACGGCCATTCGTGGACCGGGAAAACTTAGCCACAGTAGTTAATGCATTGGTTACTTCAAGACCAGATTACTGCAATGCACTCTGTGTGGGGCTTCCCTTGCACTTGATCGAGTTGCTGCAGTTAGTGCAGATTGCTGACAGGATTGAGACGTTGTTAGCAAAGAACACCTGTGTTCATCTGCACCAGCTGCCATTTTGCTGTTGGACCAAGTTCAATGTGTTACTATTGGTATGTAAAGCCTTTAACAACTTGGGTCCAGTTTACCTGTAAGATCGCCTTACCCCATATATGTTTAGGGCTTTGTGAATTCACACAAAACAAAATAAAAAAATTCCTTCCAGTAGCACCTTAGAGACCAACTAAGTTTGTTCTTGGTATGAGCTTTCGTGTGCATGCACACTTCTTCAGATACCAATTCTGAAGACGTGTGCATGCACACGAAAGCTCACACCAAGAACAAACTTAGTTGGTCTCTAAGGTGCTACTGGAAGGAATTTTTTTATTTTGTTTTGACTATGACAGACCAACACGGCTATCTACCTGTAACTGAATTCACACAAGGACACGGAGCAATGGATTCAAACTACAAGAAGATTCCACCTAAACATTAGAAAGAACTTCCTGACAGTAAGAGCTGTTCGACAGTGGGATTTGCTGCCAAGGAGTGTGGTGGAGTCTCCTTCTTTGGAGGTCTTTAAGCAGAGGCTTGACAGCCATCTGTCAAGAATGCTTTGATGGTGTTTCCTGCTTGGCAGGGGTTGGACTGGATTGCCCTTGTGGTCTCTTCCAACTCTGTGATTCTATGATTCTATGATTCTAAGTACCTTGAACCTGGCCCAACAGCAAATCGGCAACCACTGCAGCTCAACTCAGCAGAAGGGAAGCATGCTACCAGTAGCCTGTTCCTCTGAGCAGTCTGTCCACTGCATTCTGTGATATTTGAAGCTTCTGGACCAGATACAAGGGCAGCCCCCCCCACAGTGTGTAAAGGTAATCAAGTCTTGAGGACACACATTCCTCTCAATGTGACAGGCTGTGGAGTGGAGCGATTTTGTTCAAGCAAAATCTGACTTTGTGACATGGATAGTAAATGCAGGAAACAGAATTTTCAGCTGGGGAAATCTACAGCACCTTTGAATTTAGGGTGGTAATTGGGAAGGCAGCTGTGTGGATAACATGACATCATTCCGCACATCCATGCTTTGCTGCTGGTTTTGCAAGAGAGTGTGCTGCTTTCACTCCCCCCCCCCAAAAAAAGCTCTGCTCATCATAAAAGCTTCAGGTAGCCAAATAGATGTCAGACACACAGCAGCATCTGGTAGCCAAAAAAGCCTTCAAAATGCATGTTGCAATAGTGTTCAAGGCATCTCAGAAAGCAAAAGTCTGTTCTCGCATATATCTGGATTCTTCAAGTCTTTTAACCATGCTGCTTTTGTATTTCTGCTGAAGCTGTTCTGCCCAGCGTTTTGTGAATGAGCCAACTGGATAGAGCACCAGTCCCCAAAGCTGCTAGCATCAAAGAATGGTTTCCACATCTACCTGGCTGTCATAGGTCTGCCAAGCTTTGTAAAGGACTGTGAGGCTTATGAGATCTCACATTCAGTGTTACTCTGCGATTGTGCATTACGGGGGAAGACCAATATTGGCGGGCAAGATGTTTATTGGGCATGCTTGTTCACAATTACTGATCTCAACAAGGAACACTTGATAAGCTTCCAAAAATCACAGGATCCCCTCCCAGAACAATTCAAAAGACACCAGGATAGAGTCTTGCATTCACCGGGAAATCTTGCAGTAGACCTGTGTCAAATGGTCACCTATTACACTTTTGAACCAACTCACCCCATCATAAACAAAACCACCCCTATCTTGTGAGAAGGCTGAGGATTTTAATGACAAGTATCTTTATGTTCATTTTCTCACCATTCAACGAAAACCCTGTTGGGTGTAATTGTTTCCTTTGTCTGCTGCTGCTTTAGCAGCACTTTTGGGTATGTAGTTAAAGCAACATTCCCCAACCCGGTGCCCTGTGGCTGGGGCTGATGAGAGTTGTCCAAAACATTTGGAGGGTGCTACTTTGTGAAAGACTGGGTTAGGGCATCCTTCTCCTTTCCAAAGTGATCCCAGCCAATCAGGAATCAAGTACTGGATGCAACTGTGGCACTATGCACACTGAGCTACATGGCAAAACTAGTGGTGTTAAACAAGGCCAACTGAGAATCCAACCAATGCCTCCTGCATGAGTCACATAGATGATCTCAGCTAGCCCAATCACCCATTTGCCCTCTTTCTGCAGGAGCACACACAGAGAGACAAATAGCTTAATTGCCAAAGTATCTCCTAAGCAGTTTGCATGTATAAAACCCTTTTTCCAAACCACAACAACATATAAGTAAACATATAAGTAAAACACACAAACACACCAATTCCATCAAAACAAGCCCAGTAAAACAGCACAACCAGCAATTAAAACAGTTAAAGCAGGCGGATCTTCAAGCTTGGATAGCTCAATTGGTTAGAGCATGGTGCTGATAATGCCAAGGTTGCAGGTTCGATCCCCATAAAGGACAGCTGCATATTCCTGCATTTCAGTGGGTTGGACTAGATGATCCTCAGGGTCCCTTCCAACTCCACAATTCAATGATTCTATGGGATCAAGGATACAATAGTTAAAAACTCCCCTCCTTGCTTGCTGTGGTCCTAATAGGCTCCCTGCTGCCTTTCCCCTCCCTTTCTTGGTAACCCATAGCAACCTGAACAAGCCAGGTGAGCAATGCCACCCTGTCTGCAGCCACTGCTGGTTGCATCCAGTATAATGGTGTTCAGATGGGGGAGGTAAGTTTCACACCAAGGTTCCAAGGCCTTCTCTTGGATGTATTCAAAGCACAGTTGGGGGAAAGCAGTGTATGATGAAAGCAACTGCGGTGATGACCTGAGAAATTATCACACCTGAAACTCAGGACAGTCTGGATTGACCCTTTGCCGTCTTCAAGAGACAGGGCTGTCAAGGCATCCGCTCCCTCCTTACCTGCTCTCTCCTTGCTCCAAGCAAAACAAAACAAGCAAGCAAACCCCCAAATTATTTTTTGCACAGCTTGACTGCTCTGTGAATGGGCTGGGGCAGCAGTGGGCCCCAAGTGATTTCTGCTGCATGGTTGACCCCACCCCACCCCACCGTATGAGGGTGTGAAATCAGGTTGCCTACCCCATGTGCCACACTGTTCTGTGCAGCTTTGCTTCCCCCCAGCAGAACTCCTGCGTTTTTAACAGATGCATGGCAGACAGCAATTCAATGTGTGTAATGTTATCTGGCACAGAGATGAAGGGATAGGGAAATGTACAGAGATGGGGAAACCTGAATTTGTCGTGGTCGCAAAGACAGGAGAGCAGGGTTGGAGGTGATGGGAGAAGTTGTCACCTAGCTGTCTCAACCAAGGATTGATTGGGTAGGAGCATGTGTATTCCATGCAAAGGGGTCCCAGGTTTTGTGCCTTGTATCTTCAGAAAGGGCTTGGAAAGACTCCTGCCTTGATCCCAGAAGAGCTCCTGCCTGTCAAATTCTGAGCTAGATAGACCAATGGTCTGATTTGATCGGAAGCAGGCAGCTTGATATGCTTGCAGGAAGTGTCTTGAAGCAAATGGGCAAGATGGTTTGCACATCCGTTTCACCACGGTTTGCATAACATGCGGAAGGAGCAGTTGCTCATCTCCTTCATGGCGGGATGCAGAAACTGCTGCTTGTGCATTTCATCCCAGGGGAAGTGTGCAAATTCCCTCCTTGAGTTAGAGCAAAAGTTCAAAATGACAATAATGTGCAGGCATAACTCAGGAGTTCACTTGTCGCTTCCTGCAGCGTATAAAGTTTCTCCCATGCCTCATCATATTTCCTTAATCCTCCTTTGCTCTCTCTCTTGAAATATTTTTTATTAAAGATTTTATTGAATTACAAAAGAATGTGCAATGTCTCTCTCTCTCTTAGTTACATCCAATGTAAGACAATGTTGCATCTAGTATAGGGTTGAAGGGGAAGAGAGGTGGGAACACGACTTGGTTCTCTATAGCTTATTCTTCTGCTGGCTATTGATGCAAGGGGTGGGGGAGGAGAAGAACAAAGGATATTTGAGGTGGGGCAAAGCATAGTGAAATAATACTGTCACAGCAGCAATTAGCTTAATTAACTCTGATTATGGGTTGGAGTGCTCCTGCAGGTGAGAAGGAAAGGAGAGCTCGGGAGAGCAAAATGCTGTGGAGTCCCCACCTGCACAGAGTTAGAAATGTCACAACTCAGTCCTAAAACTTACCCTTCTTATTTTTATTGTTCTGGCATTGTTGTCCTCAATACAGGCAGATGAGGTTTTTCACTGCCATCCAGTAATTGTTTAGTAGCCTTCTCTTGAGATTACCTTATCAGATTTGAGGGCATTGCTGATTTTCTCTTTTCTTCTCTCACCCAAACAGTCTATTCTCATGAGTGCAATGTAACATTTATCATTGCTATCGTCTTCTTCTTCATCATCATCATCTGTGGTTCCACTGGTGAAATGTTTTGCACCAGTGGACCATTGTTACACATACTGTAAACAGGCTGATGTTAACTTTGCTGCATATTAAATTATGCAACCTGTTGCAGAACGTGTTTCTGCTAGCATAAATTTAGCTGTATTTCTCTGCTGTGCAACATTAAAAGTCAACCATCCACTAGTGCACGAGCCACAGTTCTACAGCCTAACTTAAGTTGTCGTTTGGATAAAATGGGATAGCTGCATATACATTCTCCTTGCTGGCATCCATCTGTCTCGAGAGACAATGGAGTGTGTGTCTGGGGTGAAGTCAAACTGCTGTGTTAGCAGCACCAAAGTGACCTCCTTGGGGTACAAACCTGGGCAGTGTGTGTGTGGAGATCTTGGGCTGCCCAGATGACAAGATCCCCCTCTTGGACACACTGATGGGATCCAAAATAAGAATAAAAATCAGAGCAATATGTTTGCCACCAACTGTCTTCAGGACTCCACTCCAGATTTGTGTAGGGTTTACTCCTTATCCTTTTCTTCTCCTGAAGATATTCCACAAGGCAGTGGAGGTTTAGGCTAAGAGTTTTCCTTCTCCTAGATGGGCTATTTGATGAGCCTCATTTGCCCCTCACTTCCATCTACAACATGCGCAGAAACCTCTTGACCATTGGACCCATTATTGGTCTCGTCTGCTCAATCCACCATAGCCTGTCTTCACATGGAGGGGAAGTTCCTAAGTTTAGAGCATATGCATTGCCCTGTGATCTTTTGAGGAAAAGTAAGGTTAATGTGATTAATAACAAAGGCTTGTTAAGATAGACAAAGCTCTGTGAGGCTGACTCTCAGGTGAGCATACCTGGGACTGCAGGCTAAGCAAGTATGCACAGGATTGCAGACTTACTCCTAAGTAAGCTTGTTCAGTTCATTTGGCCATTGCTTTCTGAGTAAATTCCAATGACGTCTTTGCTTCCAAAACCCAGACACCAAGAAACTTTCCGAATGCTTATCTTTCCTGTTGGAGTTAGTTAAATTTAAAGGCTATGGCAGTTTTGTTGTAAATATTAATTTCCTTTTTATATGAGGTATGGGAATGGATAGTCATGAACGTAAGGGAGAAGCGCTGATTAAAAACAGTGCCTGCTAGGTTATTCTGTTTGCAAAGCAGCTGATAGATAAGGCTCAGTGCAATTTAACTTCTTTCTGTCTGACCGTGCGCAGCTTTTGGACAAGACTTTCATTCCTTTTAAAAGAATACAAATGTCTACTTTGCTGCATCATTAAATGGAAAAATAATTGTGTGCTCCAAAATAATTAAAATCCACCCATATGGCTACAGAGATGTCTTGCCCATATGATTAGGCATTTTTAAATATGTTCCTGCAGGCGCCACCATCAAAAACTGAAAGGTTAAAATGTGGCACGTCCTCCTTTTTTTTAACACTGGTGGCTTTAAAGCTAGATTAAAAGGGATGAGTTATGTTTTTAGTAATGGTAGACCAAGCAGCAAACTGAAATTAAATGAGTTCAGAGTTCATTAGGAATTCCCCGCTCATGTACAGTGGTTCTCTTGTTTCTGCAATAGCGCCTTGATGAGATGCAAAATGCTCGTTTCTCCCCCAAACTGCCATGTGGGTCCATTTTCCCATTAGCACTAATGAGAATCATCAGCTTGTCCTGGTGGGAGGTTGGACCTGGCAGAGTCACTTGATTAAGAGGAGAAATCTCCTCTGAATCAGCATTGTGGAGGCTGAAAAGTCTTTGTTTTGCGTATGAATTAGCCCACTTTCTCAGGTTCATGGTGTAACTGGTAATGTGTAATATCGATTACGTGATATCCTAAAAGATCACTTTAAAAAAAATTGTTTTGGAGAAAAATTTTGTTTGCAGGGTCAGGGAGTGAGATCTGTGTGTGTGTTTTTGAGGAGGGTCATGTCGGTGACAGAGCACAGCAAAGCAGAGGAGGCACAAAGTGAGTTCTTGAAATGGCAAGTCCAAGTACAGCCAACCCATAAAGGAGCAGCAGCAAGAGGTTGAGGAGGCAAAGGCTATGCTGTCTTGGTTGGCTCTCAAGACTGATGCCCTGCATGGCACAGCTTTATTTTGTGCTATTCAGACTTTTTTGTGTGAACTACTTGCAGTGTTCGAAACTCCCATTGTTTTAGGCACGTTTTGCGACAGGGAATTTCATTAGCATGAACAGTTTCTGAGCTCTGGTTGCAGTATTGTGGCTAAGATTTCAGATTGAAACTGCAGAGTGGAAGGAAAGGAGGGCCTTTTTCTGCCTCCCCACTTCCAGCTACTCTCTGAAGACTGGAGAAGAGACCCTCTTAAGAATATTGGGGGGGGGGTGGGCAGGGGAAGGACTAGACCAGGTGAAAAATGAACATAATATTTTAGCTGCAGTTCATTCATTTTCAGCTTTGTATTCTTATACTCTCTCAACACCTTTATTGGCGTACATAAAAAGGAGACATACAAACCATGTATTTATATAATATTTCTATATAATATAATATTTCTGAAAGCATGCAATAAATAGAAAAAGATAAAAGGATCCTCATTAGTCACTATTGGACAGGCTAGATATACTGGCCTTAATTTCAAAAACCCTAGTCAGATATTGAGCCATAGCTCTAGTGAGGGCAGAGGAATCATCCCTCAGCAGGAACTGGATCATAAGTTGGTTATTGAAAAGGACACTAGGCCACATTGAGGACATTGAAGGGCCAAATCGGAAGATATTAGAGAGGAGACAATCCAGGATCATGTGGTCCATAGAGTCCGGCACATTCTGGCCACAAGGGCAGAGTCTGTCCTGGTAAGGGATACCTCTGAGTCTTCCGGAAAACACGGTAGACGGAAAGGCATTTAGATGAGCCAACATAAATACTCTGCGATGTAATGGCGTAACCAAATTGTAGAATTGTATTCTTATAAAAAAGTGTGCCTAGACATTCCGTTGTTGCACCCATCACCTGGGTTTAAGGTGCCATTTAGCTCCTAGTTTTCATATCTCGGTTTCTAACACCGCTTGAGCCCATTTTTTTGGGGGGGGGGAGTAAATTGACTATGACATTTTTGCATGCAGGACATTCCAGGTTCAGACCCTGGTTCAGTCTCTTGGGTGCTAGGAATGACCCCTGCCTGAGACTGCAGAGAGCTTCCACCATCCATAGTAGACCACAGTGTACTAAACCAATAAGTGTATGGCTCGGTCTAAGGCAGATTTGTATGTTCATAGCAGCTGTTATTTTTGTAAAGAAGAAGAAGACGTTTAGCTGAATTTCTCAGGCCAAAGATGGCACCTTCGTAAGAACCCTATCGGTTTTCTGTATCTGCAATACCACCTTCTGCCCATCTCAACTGGTAGCGCTGAGAGCACCAGAGAGTTGCTTTGGACAAGATATGGTAGGTGTGTGCACAGAGTGAGATACATGGTTTGAGTCTTCCAGCACCTTGTAGGTGTTTTTCCTCCCATTGTACAAGAAGGTTGTTTTGTTTTTATTTATAAGTAAAAAGTCTCACGCTCACTCATGGGTTGGTTATATTTCTCACAGAGACCGTCAACTCAGCCGTCCAGTTTCCATATAACTTGCTAGATCCAAAGGTAGCGTCCTTTTCCATAGTGCAGATTTCGGGTTGATGTACTAGCATGCAGTCACTCGGAAGAGAGAGAGAGAGAAAAGTCGAAAGAAGCAGAGCTTTTAAAATACAAATGTTTCAACTTTTCTGTGAGACGATGCATGCCTCTTGCCTACCCATGCTCTAGGTACCAACATGCCCCTTTCATCTCTTCTCTTGTTTCCTTCTACTGTTATTTTATGCATGAGATTCCCCCCCCCCTTTCCTTTTCAACTGTGTGCTTGGCTGCCTTTTTTAACTTAAAAGTTTCGCAGTTGTACTGACTTCAGCGGGGGGAGGGTGTGTGTGTCTGTGTGTGTGTTTTGCATGCAGATTACAGAATGTCATGGAGCTGTGCTTGTTCGGGGAGAAAAAAAGAAATATAATGCTGAGTTTCAGCTGCTTTTGTTTTGTGCTTCAAAGTGTGAAAATACATGGCATATGGAAATGGTGTTCTCTGATGGCCTTTGACTTTCCTTCTGTTGCATTTTACTGACTATGCTGTGTGCTTGAGGAGAAGGGTAGCCATTTTTCCTCCTTTGCAAAGTAAGATTAATCTCCTAACACTTGTTAATAGTATTGCTGTCCTGAGCATGGAATGATACTAAGTCTTAATTCCTTTATTCTTACGAATCGATTGTATGATAATACCGTGACCTGCTGAGACTGTAATCAACTCTGTGGAAGGAACCCTTCCAGTATGCGGGTTTGAATCCCATTTTGAAACCTCGTTATTTTTAACAAAGACGTCAGCAGGTATCGAAAGGTTTGAAAACATTCTTCTATCCAAGGTTGTAATTAAATTACAAATTAATGGATGTACTAAACAAAATCTAGGACATGATTATCCTTGGAATGTATTAGCCACCATGGCTGGAATTATGGAAAACAATTTGCATTTCACATAATATTTCTTTCGAAGGGAACTCACTGTAAAGGCCTGTTTTGTTTTGTTTTAAAAAATTGTAATAAGATATCTCCTACATCGAAACCAAGAACAAGATTTTTTAAATGATTTACATTTTTAGAAAAACGAACTAAAATATTAAATAGATTAAATTGCTTCCTCAATGCTATTAAATATGGTGGGTATGTTTTGGGTTTCGTTCCAAAAAGAAATATTGGATGTTGGTTCATTAATTTTTAATATAATTTATGGTGTGCATATTTGGTTTTTTACATTAGATGTTTGTATGGAATATATTTATATATATATATATAGGGAATATTTTGCTGAAAAATCCATTTTTTGAGAGTACTCCTGTCCCCATGAGTGGTTTTTCTTGAAACGTCCTTGGAAGTTTAATATTGACTACTTTTTCCCCTCAGTCTTGTATATTCTTGAATTGTCTTTTTCCTCCATTTTCTCCGTTCTCAATCCTAGGTCCCCTAACAAAGAAACAGACAGATGATTTAGGTGATAATGAAGGTGCAGAGGATGAAGGTATTTTTTCCCCCTGCCAAACTGATTTGCATGACAAGGACCCCCCCTTGAAAAATCTTTTTTCTCCCCTCTTTTTCTTTTTTTTTTACTTCTTGTCTTCTTTTGAAGATTTGTTTTTTTTTTAATTCCCATTTTTGATGTGTTTTGTCTTCTTGCTTGTTGTTACATATTTTAATTTTTCTTAAAAGAAAGAATGTTGTTAAGTTCTTAAGATAACAGTGTTTTAAAAACCAACCAACCCGGAGGCCATTTTACTTTTGTTTCCCCGGAACAGACTCCTGATATGTTGCATCCCACTTTTGACTGAATTTTGTCCATGATAACTAACACACTTTGGAAAGAGTCTCTCTCTCTTTTACACCTTCTTGCATGTTTTCTAACCTCTGTTTCTGTATATTTCACCAAATACAAAAGACTTTGTGTTTTTGTTTCTTTTCTGTCACCCATTTAATGCCATTTTAATAAATATGGAAATGTTGTGTTTCTTGGGGAAGGAATTATAAACGCTGTGATAAAAGTGTTTCCCAAGCAACTGGATTTTTGTGACTGCAACTCTTTGACTTCTGCTTCAGGCCCCCCAAATGATATCACAAACTCTGCTTAACCTTAGTAGGCATGACAACAAGTGAGAAAACTCTTAAGACCTAGTTCCCAGTCTATTCTGAATTGACAGCCTTAACACGGAATTCTAGAGACACACACATGAATTTGTCTTTGTTTGTTAGAGAGATTTCATAAAATACAATTTTTAAAAAAATAGTATCACACCCTTAAACAGGCAGAGCCCTGCTGGATCACGCCAAAGACCTGTCTAATTCCAGCTCTTCCAACCAGATGCCCATGGGAAACCCAAAAGCAGATCCTGAGCACCAAAGCACTTTCCGCACCTATGATTCCCAGCTTTTGACAGCAGAGGTAGAAATGGCCATTGATAACATTAATGTCCATTAAATTGTCCGATCCTCTTTTAAGGTGATCCAGGTTGGGTAACCATCACTACAGCTAATGGAAGCGAATTTCTCAGTTGAACTCCCTGTTGTGCGAAGAACTCTGTTCTTTTGACTGTCCTGAGTCTTCCACTTGATGCAAAACCCTACTGAGAATTATTTCTTATTCAAATTCTTCTAATTTAATTTCAAAGTATCCCAAGCAGGCCTGCTGTCCATCTCTTCTCCAGGGCCCAAGGTTGTGGACTTGGGGCTACTGGGTCATGCTCATTGTTCGTGTTTCAGCTTATGTGTGGGGAAACGTTGATGTCCAATGAAAGCAGTCCTTGGGTTTCTCCCATTGTCCGGAAATCCCTAAACATCTCCTTTCCCATAAAATAGCAACAGTGCCCTGTTAGTACAGTTATTTATTTAAACTTAGCTTGCCCCAAAACAGGGCTTCCCAGCCTTGGGAGTCATTTCATATAACTCCTGTTTACTTTAATGTGTTCATGGTTGAATAGCAATCCTTTCACTTATTTCTTCCTTAAAACAAGAATTAAAACCAAATAGCAGAAAAACATCCAATAAGGACAAGCTGGAAAGCTTTGTATTGCAAAGTTCCAAAGTAGCTGAAGTAGCAAACAAACTGTCACGATATAACAAGCAAACAGAACTGCTTTGTTATGCAAAGTGCCAACGTGGCTGAAGTAGTCTACGGATATAATCCACTGGATATAATCCACTGTTTCGTGAGAACTTCTTCAGCGCAGCAATAGAACATAGACGTATTTCATAAACACTTCTGTAATGCAGATAAAAAATATACTTGCGGAACAGTGCTGAAGAAGTTCCCAGGAAACAGTGGATTATATCCGGAAACACTGTACATCCTCAACAAATCCATAGACTACTTCAGCCACGTTGGCACTTTGCATAACAAAGCTACTTTGGAACTTTGCAATACAAAGCTTTTCAGCTTGTCCTTATTGGATGTTTATCTGCTATTTGGTTCTATTCATTTCAGCAGTGACTTTCAGATACCAAGAACAAACTTACTTGGTCTCTAAGGTGCTACTGGAAGGTATTTTTTTATTTTGTTTTGACTATGACAGACCAACACGGCTATCTACCTGTTTCAGAGACCTGACAGATTTTTGTTTTATGTGTATTACATTTGCTTAGTTTCAAGTCTTGTTATTGATATTACATTAATTGTGAATACTTTCTGTTCGTTTGAATATTATTCGTTTAAACACTGCAGATAAGCGTCTGCTAAAGCACAGCTACTAACGTATTGAATATTTCCATATTAGGAAAACATCAGGGTGGAGTAAAGGGGAGAAGGGAAAACAAATACCAGAGATGGAGAGGACTGTACCATGTCCATTTCCATATGCTTGGATCAGTCCCAAGAAGAACATAGGCAAGCAAGGAGAAAATGGGCAAAAATGTGGCATACTCAGAAATAGTCGCCACTGCCGATGCTACTTTATCCCCATTCACTGGTTGCCCCCCCCCAATGCATGACTAACCATTCTGACATTGCAAAGAATTGCATCTTTATCCATTCCGCTCCCCCACTTTGTACACACCTCTTTAAAATGTCAGTGGGGATTATAAACTATTGTGCCTCATAATCCCTATAACTGCCCACCCATTCCAAATGATATCTAGCCCCACATTCCTTCACTTTGCAAGCTGCCCTCAAACACACACATTGTGCATTGTTGGATTGCATCCCAAAAAACCCCAAGGAGCATGAAAATAGAGTTTGTTCAGTGCTTTATAGTTGGGCTGCCTAGCAGCTCTCTTCCTTTCCTTTGCACAAAAGGTTGCTGAAGCGGAATAAAGATTTGAGGCTTTTTGTTTGGATTTTCTTGTGCAATGCTGTAGTGTGCAGCCTTGCACAAATAGTATCTCACCATGGTTCACGAAGCCAGTACCATGTACTGAGTCTGTCATGTACTTCAAAGCCATCCTGTTCTTGTTGTCCTTCACAAATGCAATATGTAGGTCTATCAAATTTCTGGTCACTATACATTAATATTGGTTTTATGTGGCCTGCTCTAGTATAAGGTGTAAAACAGGCACATTTGCATGTGGAAAAGACATCGCTTCATCAAATTGTCTACTGCTTTCAATTCGTGAACATCCTCCCTCTACTCCCCAACACACATATTCTGATACATGTTGTTTGGGTGTCTTTGTAACCCTGTTAACATTCTGAGTAGAGATGGCAGTTCTTTCATAAATATAGTGGCCCCCTGCCATAACCAGAAATTAATAAAGGCATACCATGCAACGCAACACTTAGAGGTTTATAAGCACAGTTTTTATTCAATTAGCAACTGGAAAAGCCTGTGTTACTCACAGATAATTTTGAGAAATAGTTTCAAACCCCAGCTATTTACACAGCGGACCTTTTGTAGCTTTCCTAATTTGCCACATAATTGCAAGGGCAGGCTCTAATAGCTAAAAATCTGTTGAGTTAATCAGTACCTTTCATTCGTTGAAAGAGCTGAACCTTCAAGCCTATCAGCTCAAATCCAGCTTCGGCAGGCAGTGACAGAATAGTAAGAATCAGAGCGCAGTTCAGAAGCTTCTATGAAATAAGTTGCATCTTCTCAGCTTGTGATAGAAAGCCACCCTTCCTATTAAAACTAGGTATCCTAGTGAAGTTTTCAAGGGCTGGAGTCTAAGTTCAAAGGATTGTGAACCTTGCATCAAAGCTCCAAAATAATTCCAGCACTTGGATTTCAGTCTGAGCTAGAGAAGGCGGCATGAACCTCTGTGCCCGAGAAAGGCTTTGGAGCAGCAAGAGAAACAGAGATTTCATGGCCAAGAAAAAGCTTCTGTAAGCCAGGGATTGTGGGTCTTTGGCAGCCAAAGGCGGAGCACACTGACAGCTCTGACACCATGTGTGGCTTCCAGTTGCCAAAATGCATCTCTCTCAAACTGTAATGGATGACTTGGCAGTTCTTCAGGGATTAAAAAAATAATAATTGAGGATGTTCTGAAAACCTTTCCACCAAGATGTATCAGTTTACCTGAAGGGTCCTTCATTAGAGCTGAGTGTGTTTCTCCCCACCCAGTTTTTGTCCCTGCAGCCACTTAAAGCTCTCCCCATTCAATTAACACTAAACAGGTTAGAAATTAGAGAGTCTTCAGGAGCAGAAGCTGCATATGGGGAAGGCCCCCCACAACAGAGGACCATTTGAGTAAGATGGTAATCTGAGGTGGGTAGACTTCCCTGTTCCCTCAGGTGGGGTTTTTTTTTGGGGGGGGGCTGTAGCCTCTTAAATTAAATTAGAAACCTGTTGTGAGGAAAGAGAGTGATAGAGAAGCCCAAGAATGGCACACGATAAAAAACTAGTAGCACACTATAAAACACCTACCCATGTACTGTCTGAAACCAAAGGGGCACATGGGTTGCCGGATGTGAATTCACCCCCCCCCCCAGCTCTCCTACCCCACCACACTGAAAGGAATGGAAAATGTAAACTGTCCTTGCTTGAACACACAAGGCCTTAAATTGTGGATAGGGCACACACACTGTCTTAGCAGGGTTTCCAATTGCAGTGAGAAGGTCTAAAACAGAAGTTCTTAACCTCGGGTCCATGGATGGGCTTCTGGAGTCTACGAATCAGACACAAATTTCCTCCTCAATGCAATAAAATTGTGTGCAAAATTTTGTGTTCATGTGCATATTTCCGGGAAGGAGATCCATAGCTTTCATCAGATTGTGAGAGGGGTCCATGAGTTTATTTTATTTTTGAGGGGTGGGGTGTAAAAGCTTGAGTGCCCAGGAACATTGGAGGTGGAGCTTGTGAATGTGCACCCCCGCCTACAATTTGAGACAGGGATGGGGAACCTGTAGCCCTCAGTATTGACCCCCATCAGCTCCCATCAGCCCCGACCATTGACTGTGCTAGCTGGGGCTGATGGGAGTTGCAGTTTAGTGACACCTGAAGGGTCACAGGTTTGCCATGTAACTTTGACTGAGAAGTGAAGCTAGCATTTAGACATTAGGTGTGACACTGCTACTCACAAAGTTGGGGGATGTGGCACACATGGTGACATCACATCCAGATGTTACTGAGGAAAAAGAGAGGCAGTGTACTGTTTTCATTAGTGGGCCTCTTCCCTTTATAACATCTGGTTCTGCCCTGAGAGATTGAAAATGGAATGTCTGACTCCCAAGGAGAAATGAAACCCTGAGCTAATAAATCACAAAATGTGACAAGAAGGAAACTGAATAAATCTGCTTAGCAAATTCAAGGAGCATAAATCCAATGGTGTAATAAAATCCATATCAGTAGATCACTCAAGAGATATCATATTTCCAGCCAATTTCAGAGCACCTCTCCAGCTATGAAGTGTACTTCAACCACATCTGTAATAATAATAGGTGAACCGTTTTCCTTTCAATGTTCCCTTCCACTTAAAAAAACCCCCAAAAACTATTTTATCACTTCCCATATCCAACTTTTCCCAATCCATACAGCAATGAAACCTTGGGCTCTACCACTGACCCAGCTCTAATTAGATCATTTTTCATTTTTTTTCCTTTCAAGAGACCCCAAAGGCACCTAGTGCACATTACAACCTAATGATCTTTAGCTCTCTATTTTCGTAACAACAACAACATAGTGGGGAAAGTAACTATATAAATTTCTTTGTCTACCAGTGCTTACCATGGGCAGCACTAGCATTTTTCCATGGGAATTATTAGCAGTAATATATCACAGAGTAATGAAACTCTACGGGACCCAGGTGGCGCTGTGGGTTAAACTACAGAGCCTAGGGCTTGCTGATCAGAAGGTTGGCGGTTCGAATCCCTGTGAAGGGTGAGCTCCCGTTGCTCGGTCCCAGCTCCTGCCAACCTAGCAGTTCGAAAGCACGTCAAAGTGCAAGTAGATAAATAAGAACCACTCTGGCGGGAAGGTAAACGGCGTTTCTGTGCGCTGCTCTGGTTCACCAGAAGCGGCTTTGTCATGCTGGCCACATGACCTGGAAGCTGTACGCCGGCTCCCTCGGCCAATAAAGCGAGATGAGCGCCGCAACCCCAGAGTCGGACACAACTGGACCTAATGATCAGGGGTCCCTTTACCTTTTACCTTTAATGAAACTCTAATCACAGGTGCAGGGAGGATTGCTCAACATTCCTTGCCACCATTGACAACTTTATTGAACCCTATCCTGGCAGCCTCCATTTCTAACCTCTTCCTGAAGTGATGCTGAACTAGATAAGCCGTTGCTCTGATCCAGCATTCCCTTCTTGTCCATGTTCATGGAAAGTGCAATCCTAAATAGTACTACTCAGCAGCAAATCTGTCTGTGTTCAATGGGTTTCCCCCCTACTTAGTACGTTTAGGATTACAGCCTAGGCAAATATCACTGCCAACTAGGGAATTGATCCCAGGTCTTCCCAGTTTTGATCCTGTACACAACTGTACCACATTAGCTTTCCCCTTCACATGCAGTTGAGCCTTGCATGTACTGTTTTACACACTAAGGCCATATACAGATGGACCACCCCAACATGCATGGCTGGCATGACGGGTGAGTTTGGCACTTCGCATTATCAACCAAGTTGGCCCAGGGTGACCTGAAAATGCAATAAGGTCCAAGAAGGAGTTGGTGGCAGTGGCGAGCCTGCCAGTTTCCCCGCTGCAGGCTTCAAGTGCATATTTATATTGTGCAAGATGATCACGCACAAACAGAAAAGGC
Source organism: Darevskia mixta (assembly GCA_034641385.1). Lineage (NCBI taxonomy): Eukaryota > Metazoa > Chordata > Lepidosauria > Squamata > Lacertidae > Darevskia > Darevskia mixta. The sequence goes on along the minus strand of JAWWNH010000091.1, from coordinate 8,227,177 downwards.
TTTAGTGCCCCATTGTATGCCCATGAAGAACCTCCTGGTTTAAAAATTCAAATGATTTGTGCTTTCAGTTTTGCCATTAGCTGTGTTTTTACCCCCACTTGACAAAGACGGAGCTTCCACCGAATTATCATAATTGTATTGGTAGCACTTGAAAGTATGGGGAGTATAAATCCTGACAAAGCTTTCGTGAAAATAGCTCCCATATAATTATAAGCAATGAAGGGGCTGTCAGCATTTCCATTGTCTAGCCCACATTTCCAGCAGCAGGTAAGTTATACAAGAACGGTTGTCTCAGTTTAATTAGGAAATTCTTCAGCAGCTTCCTTAAAAAAAGAAAATAAAGTTTAAATCTGTTCCCCTGCATAACCCCCCATTTGTGTGTGTGTGTGTGTGTGTGTGTGTATACACACACACACACACAGACACACAAACATATACATACAGTGGTACTTTGGTTCTCAAACTTAATCCGTTCCAGAAGTCCGTTCCAAAACCAAAACATTCCAAAACCAAGGCGAGCTTTCCCATAGAAAGTAATGCAAAACGGAATAATCCATACCAGACTTTTAAATACAACCCCTAAAGCAGCAATTTAACATGAATTTTACTATCTAACGAGACCATTGATCCATAAAATGAAAGCAATAATCAATGCACTGTACTATAAAATAAATAAGACAGTTTTGTAGATGATAAAAATGAAAATTAATTTTTTCCCTTACCTGCACTGCTGAGAGCCATTGTTTGGAGTGGGGGCTTTTATCCATTTCTGCAGTCACACAATCAATCAGTCAGTAGCTGAACTGGGTTCCACACAGTCCCAAAAACAAATTATCCAAAAAAGCCTCAAAAACAAAAATGCAAAATAAATAGCAAAAACAAAAGCACCAAATACAGTGGTACCTTGGTTCTCGAACTTCATATGACCACTGCTCCTTGAAAACTTCCATTGTATGTTGAGTTATATGCTGAAGAAGACGTACACGAAACAGTGTCAATACCGGATCACTGTCCGTTGTCTTTCTGTTATTATACAAGAAAAAAATATACACTACTTTCATTGGCCGTCGTGTTGCTCGTTTTTGGTTTCTGTTCAAGATTGCAGCACAGAGGTTTTTTTGTCTTGCCCTGAAAACAATAGCTAACACCCGCATTGGACGTTCGGCTTCCAAAAAACGTTTGAAAACCGGAACACTTACTTCCGGGTTTTCAGTGTTTGAGAACCAAGGAGTTTGAGAACCAAGGTACCACCGTAGTGTTGGTAATCTAGAAAGAGGACACACAACTTGTCCAGCAGGCAGTGTCGTGACCTCTGAGTCCAGTAGTGATCCAGACACAGAGCTTGAAGATGCAGAGGCACAAATAAGGAGCTGGGCCAGGTTCCGGGCTCTGAGCTGACAGCTGAAGATAAGAAGACCACTATGCCCAAGGTCATCACAGAAGAACCTCAGAAATCACCAGCAGTGGCAGACCTTGGCGTCTCAAAGGCCAACGGTGCCCTGTACAACACCAATATTTGGTGCCCCCCTACCTGTTGTGCCCCATTCTAAATCATAGTTGGCGCATCCTCTGCAGTGCCCCCATGGCTTCATGCCCAGTGCGAAGAAACTGGTCATGATCTCCTAAATCCGCCTCTGCTGCCAGGGCCTGTTGGGTCAGAGCCTGAACCCCATAAGTCACCTTCTCCTGATCATCAACATCCAGATATATCCCACTTCTCATCACTGATCCAGGGGAGGAGGCTATAGAACCAAGGAGAAGTGTCTGTCTTCAGTCCAGGAGGTTGTTCTTTCAAGGCTCTGAAATTCTCTCAAGGGGGTAAAGTCTGGAGGAGGTAGCTTGGAGGCAGAGGTTTAAAAGGCTTCAATCTGCCTCCAGCCTTTGTCACTCGGAGCAGCCTTGCTGCATTCTTCAGCATTAGATCTGAACGTGAGATGCAGAGCCAGACCCCAGCTCTGCTAGGAACCAGGAGCCTATACCTAATTCTAAAAGACCCAGTTGCCCATAGGTAATTTTTTGCCTATAATTTTCATGACCTGCTAAATTGGGACAAGGCACTGCTACGTCTGACATGGCTCCCCTTGCATCTTGGGGGTCCCCAGCAGCCCCTGAAAGAGGTAACAGGAAGAAACTTAATAAGTTAGCAGCATCTCACAGTAAGCTCTGATTTCCTGGATGTACCTGATTTTGAACCATTTCTTTCTACTTGCTCTTGAGCCTAATACTATTCCTGTTTTGCTTCTTTGGTCATATCCTGCAAGCATGGCATATATCTTGACTAGAATACTACTAGCAACGTTTATCCACCACTTTTCTGAGAAAACCTACCTGCTTCCTGTGCTCTCTTTTTTTCAATATGGGAGCATTCAAAAATATAAATGACCTAGCTACAGTGTGAAGTGGCCCATTCCATCTCACCACCACCTAAGGGTTCTGTTGCTTGTGTAGATTGAACCTTAATTACTAGACTAGGCCAGACTTCCCCAACCTCCTGATTGGATCAGATCAGATGTTAGGCTACAACTCCCACCATCCCTGACCATTGGCCATGCTGGCTGGGGCTGATGGGAGTTGAAATCCAAAACATCTGGAGGGCATCGGGTTGGGGAAGCCTGCATTAGACTTTATATGCTGCCTTTCTTCAAAAGAATTGCTTTTGAGGCAACTCACAATATACTAGGTATAAAAGACCCAGTAACAACAATACTGGCAAATAATAAATATTCCAGCAAATACATTTAAAATGAAATAATGTTTCAATAACAATTAATAAAAATAAATACATTCTTAAAAACCTGAAATCTCCGCACAGAAATTGAAATATAACTTTGCAAATATTGCCATAATAATTAAGCTCAGTAATGGAAATTATCCATTCTTAAAGAAATCAGCCCTGAATGCTCACTAGAAGGACAGATCCTGAAGTTGAGGCTCCAGTACTTTGGTCACCTCATGAGAAGAGAAGACTCCCTAGAAAAGACCCTGATGTTGGGAAAGATGGAGGGCACAAGGAGAAGGGGACGACAGAGGATGAGATGGTTGGACAATGTTCTCGAAGCTACTAACATGAGTTTGGCCAAACTGCGAGAGGCAGTGAAGGATAGGCATGCCTGGCGTGCTCTGGTCCATGGGGTCACGAAGAGTCGGACACGACTGAACGACTGAACAACAACAATGGAAATTAATGTTCTACTATCCCATTTTCCCACTCTAATTCCTCTGTTGCTAACATCTTTCCCAGCTCATTATTATTACAATCAGCATTATATGCAAAATGCTCCATGATTCAACAATGACAGCAGTGTATCTCCTTTGGAATGAGTTGTTTTCCATCCACCCCTGCTCCTCCTCCTGAATTCCATGTTCTTTGCATCAAGTATCAGTTAATCCAATTAATTTGCATTTCCCCTTTAGCTGGTTACCAATATACACAGGTGCCTCAATACATCGCTGCAAAGCAGCCCAAACTTAATGTGAACTTATGCACAATTGTGGTAAGTTTGCTTTTGTGTGGTGTTTTACCAATGTGTGTTTGTAAACCGGTCATGTGAAGGGGGTCTTATCCCCCAAACAGCAACAACAACACTAGAACATAGAAGAGCCCTCCTGGATCAGGCCAAAGGCCAATCTAGTCCAGCATCCTGTTCCCACTATGGTCAGCCAACAGCCTATGTGTAGCCCACAAGCAGGACCTGAGTGCAACAGCACTCTCCTCATTCGTGATTTCCAGCAATTGATATTCAGAGGCGTATTGCCTCCAGCAGTGGAGGCAGAACAAGGGGTTGTTCTTAGTGCTTTCTTTCCACTTCAGAAACAAGACCGAACAATTTGGAGCTTCAAAATCTCAGGAAAAAAAGATGGAATGAATTTTTCCAAAGCATCCCTAAAGTTCTTTGGGAGTGGCAAAACAGGGATCAAACTCACCAAGTCTATTCAGACATAACACCACATGAGCCCGAGGGCTCAGTAACATCTGAATGCTGCCTACATCTCCTGCCAAACTTCTGGGGAAATGCAAGACTGAGAGTAAATGTTCACACTTACTGAGAGGGGGGAAAACCATCTCTTGGTTCACAAAAGAAGTGGATTTCCTGTAGGTCAGTGCTGAGATCTTTGACAATGCAGTGTGGAGAAAATTTATATCATCTCTATTCTTATCTGCCGTGGCATGTGGATAAATTGAGAGGAGTTTGCAGCACTGCCTGTCCTTAACCTTTCGGAGCATAATATTCAGAAGGAAGTCATAAAAAAGGCATTATGTAGGCTGAATTTATTCAAAAAAATCCTTTATACCTTGAACTTTGCTTTATATTGGAATGTATGGCTGTGTGTGTGTGTGTGTGTGTGTGTGTGTGTGTGTGTGTCCCAATTTTCCTTGAATTACCCCAGTTTATGTGTGCATATATGTACATGTTTTTGCCACCGAAATTTCATTACTATTCACAGTTGGTGCTCTGTGACTTTAATTAAAAATGAATTCTTAAACAATTTCCAAGCATACAATTAGCCACGTACAGTTTCTGCTGCGAACAGTCATTTAGCGATCCCCATATTAATATTTTATTATTTCTTCCTTCACTTTTGCATCTGCAGCAGGAAGCAAAAATAAAAAAATAAAAAATCAGAATACAAAGCTGGGGGTAAATAGCCACCAATAGCTGTGCTTTGAAGGAACTGGAACTAATCCACAAGCAGCCTGCCTCATTGTAAGACTTGGATGCAAAGATGCCATAGGCAAGCCAAGTGCCCTTCTGAAATTAAGCTTGAAACGTGAATGTCGAGCATTATCTATCTTTGTATCCCAACCAATCTATCAGTGATTTAAAACAAGAACCAAAACACAACCATCCTTCAAAATCCACACTTCTCTGAATTTTGCAATGCAGTTCTCCAGCCAAGCAATATGTGCCAAAATGCATGTGCTGGAATAAAGTGTCCACAAATATGCATATATTAATGGAAATAACTTACAGATGCATTATTTTAGGGATAATTGCTTTGCAAAAAAAAAGGTGTCTATTAGGCAATGCTGCAAACAACCGTTTGTATTTGGAGAACTTTGCATTACAGTGCTGAGCAATTCATATGAGGACTTTAATTTTCTTTTTGTAAATGTGGAAATGAGAGCAGAACTTTAGATTAGAAAAATAAGTAATTTAGAGAAATAAAAACCTATCTATCCCACTGTTCTTATATTCTGGAGCGCACGACAGCTTCACATAATACATCGTTAAAACAACCATCTACAATAAATCATTAAACAAAAGATGGAAGATCACTGCATCATCATAAAATATAGCACAGCAAACACATGCTTAAATAAGGGACCACACTCCTGGCATAGAAGAATGAAGAACCAAATGTCTGGATAAACAGAGATGCGTGTAACTGTTATACTGCCCTGTGTCATGTCGTTGTCATCCTGGTTTTTGCCCAGGACAGGACCATGAGCAGGGGGTTATCACCTGCTGATTGTAAAAGCCAAGTCAACTGGTAGCGTGGAAGGTGGTCACCCAGGTTCTTTGGACCCCAAATTGTTCAGGGCTTAATATGCAAATAGCAGGACCTTGAATTGGGCTTGGTAGCACACTGAAAGAGCCTTCGAAACCAGAATGATATGATCTCTTCTCATGGTTCACATGACTAGTTGAAGCATGGCACACTGTACCTACTGCAGTGTCCGGACCGTCTTCAAGGATAGCCCTTTTACAGTAATCTATCTGGGGTCTTAGGGGCGTGGGTGGTGCTGTGGTCTAAGCCACAGAGCCTAGGGCTTGCCGATCATAAGGTCGGTGGTTCGAATCCCCGGAACGGGGTGTTCTCCCGTTGCTCGGTCCCAGCTCTTGCCAACCTAGCAGTTTGAAAGCATGCCAGAAAGTGAAAGTAGATTAATAGGTACCACTCTGGCGGGAAGGTAAATGGCGTTTCCGTGCGCTGCTCTGGTTTCGGTGTTCCATTGCGGGTTAGTCATGTTGGCCACATCACCAGGAAAAGCTATCTATGGAGCGGAGAAATGCCGGCTCCCTTGGCCTGTAAAGTGAGATGAGCACCGCAACCCCAGAGTCGTTTGTGACTGGACCTAACTGTCAGGGGTCCCTTTACCTTTATCTGGGGTGTTATCAGTGATGAATTAATAAGCATACCACTCCATTAATTAATTAATTAACTGAAACCACCAGTAATTGCTTACTTAATGTAAGTAGGAAATGCTCAGTTTTCAGTACTTAATGAGATTTGCTACTGGTCAGGATCCCTTTGCCTCCAATGTAATCTGTACTATGTACTATGTTGTAACTTATAACTGGGCCACATTTCTCAGAAGAACAGCAGTTCCAGAACAGCTGGAACTGTTCTGCCTCCAACAATAGACGCCCCATCATTAGAATTCATGTGCTAAGACCTCTCTCCCATAATTATGTCTAATGCTTTACCAATCTTCTTCACTTCAGTTGAAGGGGCATCACTGGGGCTGCGAGAGAAATGGCCTGCTTTTTTTTGTGGGGTGAGGCAGATTTTCTACACTTCAGAATATGTGTCCTAATAGTAGCCCCCTAAAAACATCAGACCACAGAACCCCCAAATATCCTGATACACAACCCCCTGGTTTTGACATTTACAGTGCAAGGATTCTTCAGCCTCTCAGATAGGTTGTTGTTGCTGCTGTTTTTATTTTTATACTGCTTTAAATTTTAAAGAAAAAAAATCTCAAAGCGGTTTACAACCTACATTAAAACATCAAATAAAACGAGCCAGAATAAAACATTACAGAAGAAAGTGAAATGAAAAGGTGATATTCAACTTTTAGATTTATCATTGTACTGCCATGGTTAATCTAATGGCCATATGAAAGGAAAACCACACAATCCATAGAAATGCTAAACCTCCTTTGAAAAGGATCACAGGTGCTCCCAAACTGGGAGAGAAGTGACCCATAAGCTTTTGTAACTTTCACATGACCCAGTGGTGGCCGTCATTTTGTGTGTGTACTCAAAATTCCTCTTCAATGACACTTGGTGACAATGTCATGTTTTACGTGTGCTGCTAGGGAACGATGTCATAATTCGTATCTCCAAACCTTTATTAATTAGGCATTAAAGATATACCGGTAGATGTTGTACAAGATGTCATAATTCACATATGTTGCTTGGGAAACACTTTTCGAAAAAATAAATAATAAATAACAGCTTGGGGTAGAAAGAAAACAAACTAGGATTTTCATGTGCATAACAACGTTCTTGGGATAACAAACTTCTCAATATTTTTCTTCCAGACATTCGAGATAGTGGGGGGCCCAAACCTGTGATGGTGTATATTCACGGAGGGTCCTACATGGAAGGCACTGGAAATTTATATGATGGCAGTGTGCTGGCAAGCTATGGCAATGTGATAGTCATCACCGTCAACTACCGGCTTGGGGTACTTGGTAAGAAAGATTCAGATTTTAAATAGTTCTTGCCTTGTGCGATACACTTTCTATCGATTAGAAGACAATTTGCAGATTCTTCTGCCTTAAAAAAAAGGAGAGGCTTCTTATTTTTAAAAGAGGAAAGGATTGCATTCAGTGAATTTCAAATTTGTTATTACGCTGCCTAACCTGCAATTATACTCCTCTTTGATGACAGAAGCAGAGTGCAGATGTTCAGAATGATACACTGCTTTGTCGTTCGCACTCATCCTGTATTACAGTAATTAGTCGTGCAGAGGGATCTACAGCAAATGGCAAGCACTGACTGAGATGCAATTGTTTCTGTTTGTGATGAGACAAACGTCTGGATATTGTGCTGACAGGTTTATTGTGTTCCTTCGGACTTTTGGATAGTAAGATTGTTTGGGAAATGTCATTCACTGCCAATTTCCACCTTCTCATATTTTGAATTTAGTCTGGTGCCTTTTAAGTGTATTAGCCCAGTTAAAAAAACATTCCAGATAAAATAAGCTTGTGGGGGAAATGTATTTTGAAGCTCTGTGCTTGGAGGGGGGGAAAGTATTGTGCTAGTGTTGTTTTATATCACACAGGTAAATACATTTCAATGAAAAGCCATGTTTTAGTTAGCTGATGTTTGCAAAAGGTTAGAAGAGTTAAGATCTTTCATGATTTAGTCTGGAGCTTTCGGAGTGTTTTTAGTTGTTGTAGATTTTGGCAAAGAGAGAGGTTGTTTTCTTCTGAATATTTATTGCAGAAGCACATCGTAATGCATGTTTAATTCTAGCATCTGACGGTGTTATCACCTTTTTATGGAAGCATGTGAGGAGCATCTACCCATAATGCCTCAGAAGAGTTTGGGCAAGAGGTGGTGTGTTTTAGAAACTGTGGTTTGCCTCACAGGTTTATAAACTGTGGTTCGCTTGTGAATTACCTTAGCCCTAAGAGAAGACTCCTTTTGCTCTATCATAAGTTAATTTCTTCAGAACCCATCTTTCTGGCTGCTCCACTTAATTCCCTGTTATTAACTCCCGGAGAGTGGGGAGCATCAATCTGCTACTTTTACCTGGCGATTAAAAAAAATGATGCACTGTCAAGAAAATGAATTTGATTTGCTTTGGTGTTCCTGCTCATCTCTAGCTTTGAATGCAATCTAACTCCAGTCCTTGAAACATGGTATAATTTTTGTTGCTTCACCTGACAGTCCTCTCCTTTCCACTTGCAGAGGGAACAGTGCAATCTAATAGCTGTGTGTGACACAATGTTCAATGTCCAGACCCTGCTATGATTTGTATCAGATTACTTTCGCATAGCCTACCTGGTGTCTTCATTGTTTTCTCAGAGCAATTAAATATTGACTTGGAATCTCTAGGGCTATGTTGTGCAATAATTTACAATTCACTTTTGTTGTCGGTATGCAAGATCCTCTTTCTGCTTAGCATATGTTTCCAGTTCCTGATTTGTGTGAGTATACTGTGCTGCGATTCTATTTAAAGAGCACCCACCTGATACAATCTTAATCTATTAGGTGGAATGGGCAATCAAATATCTGTAATTTCTTACATAATACCTATCTAACCTGTCTATCTATCTGTCTATCCATCCATCACAGACTTGAGTTGTGGGAAGAAGCCTCTGAATGTGTGTGCGTGTGTGTGTGCGTGTGTGTGCGTGTGCGCGCACGCATGTGTGTGTGTGTGTGCATTGCTGCATGCCACCCCAATCTGTGAGTGGTGTGATATTCCAGGGGTTCCTGGCACTTACCCAGGATTCGTGTTTCCTTTGGAAGTGAGGCACAGCAGGGACTGTGGTGTCTTTATGATATATGGTTTATTTACGCATATATACAACCAGAGCCTACAATGGAGGGGTTCACAGCATTAACGCTCCAAGAGGGTCTTGTTTCTCCCATAGCCGTAACCTTGGATTCAAACAGAAACCGAACATCTCTCTCTCTCTCTCTCTCTCTCTCTCTCTCTCTCTCTCTCTGCCTGTTTGCTGCTTTGCTTCTAACTCACATCACTTAACTCTCAGCTCTTGCCATTGTCTTTTTCTAAGTGCCAGCCAGCTGAGGGATGGGGACCACTCATTTCCATCTCACACAGATCCACTTCCTTTGTTCCCCTTAGTGGCCCATCACCCAGGTGATCACCTCATCAGGAAACTGGTCTGGCTTATATTTTAACACTTGCTGGAACCAGGGAATAGAAGGGTCTCAGCATACAGTCTATTCACCTCCCCCAACGTGTGTGTGTGTGTGTGTGTGTATACTGCCTGGAGAATCCTCTTGTGCTGCTCAGCTCACTAGGGAACATCTGAGAGTGGTGAAAAGGTTGCACTGCAGAAAGCAGTTGATTTTACTTCGTGCTCCCTTCCCCTTTCTTCTTACTGCTTGGCTGATCCAGCAGGAGGGCATGTTGTGGACCATGTAAGATTAGACAGTGGGCCTGAGGAGAGCAGATTGCACACTTCTGAACAAGAAATAGAAGAAAAAAGCAATTTTTTCAGACTATGTGTGGTGACAGGAGAATGTGCATAATGCACATATATACAACCTGAGAATGTACAAAAATGATGTCAGAATATGCACATTATCCAAAGTCAGTTGGGGATTATGCACAGTGGCCAGAGAATGTACAAAATTCAGTCCATACATGCAGATTTCCCAAGCCTGTGCATATTGAATGTGAAATGTGCAAAATTTTCTTTTCACAGAAGGATTATGTGCACATTATCCATGAAAATGGGTGAATGTGCACAATGGCTAGTTATGCACATTAACCCCTAAACTTACAGTCCCCTTAACATATGTATTTTGTAAACTGCCTATATGTATTGATGGTGAAGCAGTATATAAATCATTCACACACACACACACACACACACACACAGCCATGATAAATAATCCACAAGACAGTGACAAAGTCAGTGAGCCAACACAACACATGTTTTCTCCGGCTCAGCGGATCAAGTATCCATTTGTTGCTGCCAAAAACTAGAAAGGGGAAATTTGTAGTGATGAATTCAAGAGTTCTCCCTAACACCATTATGATTAAAACCCATATCTCTGTGTTGAATTTCAGGCCCAGGCCATAATGGACTCGACGCCAGCACTGCTCCCCTCTCCATTTTCTGAATCTAACTTACACTTGAGATGTAAAGACCACATGCAAGGCAAGCTGGTTGGTGATGGCAGAGACCCATACTCTCCAACATTTCTTGAATGAAAATAAGAACATCCCATTCCATAATGATAACTTTACTATTTATACCCCACACATCTTATTGGGTTGCCCCAGCTCTCTGGGCAGCTTCCAACATATATGAAAACATCATTCAACATTTTTTTAAAAAAAACCTTCCCTATACAGGATTGCTTTGAGATGGCTCAGGGGTTGGATAGCTCCAGGCCCTCCAACATTTCTCCAATGCAAATAGGGACGTCCTAAGGAAAAGCGGGACATTTCAGGATCAAATCAGAAACTGGGATGGCTTCTCTAAATCAGGGAAGTCCCTGGAAAATAGGGGTACTTGGAGGGCCTGGAGACCTTGTAGGCCTCATTCTTAACACCTAGTTGCTTATGAGCATGCTCAGAAATGTGTGGCCAATTGCAATGCATCGATCCAGTGAGTCAGTGCAAATTTGTTTGTTTATAAGCATTCCTAAATAACTTGGAATTTAAATATCCCCAAATGTGCAGGAAAAATAGCATAGAAACATAAAACAGGATCATAAAAAAGTAAAATGTTGTTATAAAAACAAGTAAAAATGGACAGATGAAAATATTTATATGAGAATATTACATATGTGTTAATAGGGATAGGTGCCCTGATTAATCAGGAGGTGTGTTTATATCTGTATCTATATCTATATATCTAGATATATCTATGATCAGTTCTCCATTTAACAAGTTGAAATTGTCTCTGTGATGTGAGAGGAAACATATTTACTGGCCTATAATATTTCTGATTTCTTGTTCTGTGGCTCAGGGTTAGTATTGCTGGGTAACTCTTATCATGACAATCTTGAAAAGAAATCACAGCTCATTTTTTTAAACCACTTCTACAGTCTGGTGATTTAAGAAATAACAGCCATCACTTATCATTTCTGCCCTGCCTCATTATGAGCTCAATAGATACCGCTAGGAAAACTTGCAATCCTTTTTTTTGGGCTATGTCAGATTTTAGCAATCCAATTTTAAATAATCACTGAAGATTCAACAGGTCTCAAGAAAAGAAAAGCCCAACTTAAAATATTTTCTGCAACTACCACCTCAACTGCCACTGCTTTTGCATTTCCACTGCCTCAGGTACGGTAAGTTTCCTGGGCCAGCGGAATGGTGGCTTCAGTGATAAGGAAGGCAGCCTTGGGACTGGGGTAGGTATAGCCCTGATTCACTTCCAGGAGCAAACAAACAGAGCAGTTCACAATTTAACTATCGAGATCTCATGACACCCCTAAACACTACCGTACCATACCTTTGTAAACTCTGTGATACGAAGCACAGCAGTGATGAATTGTGAAGCCCCTTTAGGCACGTGGAGCAGATCTTTTCTCAGCAAGGAACACTTTCCGCCTCTCCCCTTCAAACCCACCATAATGAGGGAACTTTTAAAAACAGGTAGCAGGCTGCTCATCTAGGGAAGCAGGAGGGTAGAAAGACAGAGTTCTGTGCTGTGCATGAACCCCACCCTCTAATTTCTGCTGTGTGTGGTCTTCACATGAGAATAAATCCCACTGGAATCAATGGAGCCTATTCCCACGTTCCAAAGAGTCATATAATCTGATTTTTTTTATTTCTGATCTTGCTATATATAATATTTTCCTAAGATGTCGTCATGCTGTAGTTTTTAGTGCCTGCAGGGGGTGCTCTCCTCTTGAGCAATCTATTCTGGCAGCAAAGGGCAATCAAGGCTGCTGTGGTCAGAGATTGGCGGCCTTCTTATTCCCCGCACCTGTGTGCTGCCGAACTTTCTCTCCTCCACTAGCTCTCTTCCTCTCTTCCATGGTAGTGGGGTGGGGGGGGGGGGGAAGAACTCAGCACTTTGCTCAAGAAGCCGCACCAAAACTTCCCATCCTTTAAACCTCACCTCTTCAACCACTGACAGAGCCCCTTTTTTGAACCCCTCTAGAGCGGGAAGGAGAGAAATATCTATGGCGTGGTATAGAGGAAGAGACTCTGTTGTGTAGAGACAAGAAGTGAGAGAAGGTTGTGGGGGTGCTCTTAGGTAGAGAGATAAAGTTATGTGGGGTGTTGGGGGGAAAGACATGCTCTTGAGTAGAAAGAGAAAGGGAGAGAAGACTATGTGGGCTGTGTGGTCACAAAGAGTTGCTCAGGTTCACGTGGGTACAAAGGAGTGCCAAAATAGGGTGCAATGTAGTGGCAGGATAGGATTAAAAAGTTTGAAAGGATCAGCATGGGGCAGACTTTGCAAGTCTTCCTGCACTCCCTGTTTCAACTCTGAAATTTTGACAGGTGAGCAGGAAACACCAGCCACTGGGAGCCAGAAAATCCCACCCCTGATCTAAGAGGTTTTGGGGTGTGAGGATTGGGGCATTTTGGCAAGGCTTGGGTGTTAGGCAGGTTGGGGAGCAGTGTGAACAGCAGTGTAACTCCATGTCATATATAACGTTCGTCGTCTTCTTCTTTGGCGATCACTTGTAGCCAAGTAAGATTGTCTTCCATAAACACGGTTTTAACAATGATGATGATGATGATGATGATGATGATAATGATAATAATAATAATAATAATAATAATAATAATAATAATAATAAATTTATTGTCATTGTCTCCTTCCGGGGACAAACGAAATTAGTCTGTAAGTGACTGTGGAGGCCAATTCTGGATCCACACGTCCTTCCAAAGTGGGGACATAGGTTTCTGGGTGGGAGTTGCAAGTAGAATGAATTCCTTGCAAGTAGATCGAAGTCATTCTGTGCCGTATCTGCAGTTCCCTTACAGCTGGATCAGAAGTTGTCATGCAAGAGGATGCCGTGCCGCTGAAATCTTCTTCTTCTCCATATCACAGTTGTATGGTGGCAGGAGAAGACAGTGCTAGAGCCCTGCAAATGACTGCATTCGTGCCATTTGTGGGACTGGGAGCTAGTTAAAGGCACCGGATATTCCTCTGTGTCGTTCATTTGTTGTGCGTGCCTTTTAGCTGCTGTCAGTTGCAGCCAGCATGGCAGAGCTGGGAGGTCTGTTGTTGCTTAGCTGGCTTCCCATTGTGATAAATGACGGTGGAGGGGCAAGGCAACAATGAAGTATAGCAAAGTATCGGCTCAGAAGTAGAAGCATCACATTGGCCCCGCCACTGCACCCACACTGCAATGACCTCTGACCTCCCCCTCTTGGTCATCAGCAGTAGGAAGCCAGAAAGCAACGTTGCTCTCCTGCCCTGCTGGCTGCTACTAGAGGCTCATAAATGCCCACTGTTTACACATATACTGTCATGTCGTTGAAAAACAGTCACCTTCATTTTGTGGCCTGCTTTCCATCCATCTCTCAGCTTATTCCTGACTCCCAACTCATTTCCCACTGGATACTGCGAGAGGGGACACTCTGATAGGCAAATGAAAATGCACCTCTTTTTCCTCCGTGACCACTTCATTCTATTGAAATGCAAACCCTGTGTGAGCTGTCTGTTTTGGTGATGGATCGTACACGGGGAAGTCTGATATCCTTGACCTCCTGGGTTTCTGGAGAAAAGCTCTGCATTACAAGCTGAAGATGATTTTATGGCTTATTTTTGTTTAAAACAGAAATGACTTGCAGAAGGGCAGCAACTCTGCAACGGGGGAAATTTTTCGAGGTCGGCTGCTTTAAGCCCTTTTGGAAGTTCTTTCAAATTCCTGACATACCGGAGTGAAATTTTAGAGAGGGCAAGGCGGTAGGGAGGTGGGTAGTGTTTTGTTTTGTTTTTAAAAATTCTCTTAACAAAAGAGACATTAAAAAATTGAAGATCCTATGTTAGCAATCCAAAGATTCTAATGGATAAAGGGTGTGTGTGGCCATGCCCTGTGTGTTAACAGCTGGGACCTGTGCCTGAAATACTGTAGTCTATCCCCACCCTCTGAAAAGTCTTCTGGAGTTCATGGTTTTGAACAAGCAGAAGCCTTGCAGTGCAGTTTGGGCCTTGTAGTGTTTCCAGGAGGATGTGGTGAATTTCAAGTGTGAGGAAGTGATCACGATGCCTTATACATTCCCTTATTTATTATTAGTATTATTTATTAAGATTATTCATCGCTTATCCTGCAAGGTTGTCAAGCAACTTACAAACACACATAATAATAATAAGAATAATTTATTATTTGTACCCCGCCCATCTGGCCGGGTCCCCCCAGCCACTCTGGGCGGCCTCCAACAGATATTAAAATACATTAAAATATCACAGGTTAAAAAACTTCCCTAAACAGGGCTGCCTTGAGGTATTTTCTGAATGTCATATAGTTGTTTATCTCTTTGACCCTCTGCTGGGAGGGTGTTCCACAGAGCGGGTGCAGTACCGAGAAGGCCCTCTGCCTGGTTCCCTGTAGCTTTGCTTCTCGCAGTGAGGGAACTGCCAGAAGGCCCTCGGTGCTGGATCTCAGTGTCCGGGCTGAACGATGGGGGTGGAGACGCTCCTTCAGGTATACAGGACCGAGGCCGTTTAGGGCTTTAAAGGTCAGCACCAACACTTTGAATTGTGCTCGGAAACGTACTGGGAGCCAATGTAGTTCTCTCAGGACCGGTGTTATGTCCTGTATACACACACACACACACACACACACACACACACACACGAGTATCATTGCTGAAGCAATACCCCTTGTTTAACCTAGGGAAATGGATATCCAGTATACTTGAGCAGATAAGCTCTTCCTCTTTTTCCGCTCATCATTATATTATTCTCCTGGGGTTTTTGTTGTCACATGACATACGGACGTTCTGTGCTGCAGACTGCTCTCAACTATTGTGGTAAGAATTTGCCTCGACGCCACCTTGTTTGTTACCCATGTGAGGAACAGCTTACCTTTTGAATAAACCACAGAACGAAGGAAACTATTTCCAAGTTCAGCATCCAGATTTAGGGACCCAGCGTTTATTATAGCTATTGCAACAGGACAGAGCTCACTCAAGTCAACGTGCCAGTTGAGACTGTCCGCCCCGAGGCACTTCAGAACAAAATATCTTCACCTACGTAAGGAAAGGTTACAGGTCATGAGAAGTAAAGCACACATGGCTCCATACTGGTATTTTCACCCCCGCATCACCTTGGAGGGGCCCCGATGTTCCCAGACCATTTGACCATTTTAGGTCTTGGATGTCCGGCATTACCCTGGCAACCTAGAGCATCCTAAAATCCTCTTCCTGTGTCTCAGATAGCTTCAAGGATAGCTGATTTACACTCTGGTGCTAAAACACCCTGCCATTTGTACCACTTTCAGGGGTAGATAAGGAGAGATGGAATGCAGCGTAGGAGGTGGGGAGGAGAGACTCACAAATGCAGAACAAAACAAAAACAAAAATAAGCCTAATGCATTCTCAAAGGTTAAATACAATTAAAGTGAAACATTGAAAATTATTAAAATAAAAATATATACCTGGTGTCTCTAATTCTTATATCACTATCTATTGGTTAGACTTAGACAAGCCCTCTTCCAAAATTAGGCTCCTTTAGCTCGAGGAAAGTGTAAAGAAGAAGTGTGACTGTAAATCCATGTCCAAATTGCAATTCCTAACATCCACCGCTGGCACCAGATGTCTATGCCTTGGGCTGTGTGTGCGGGCACATGCGAAACCATCTAGCAGAAAGTGCATTGGTCTCTCCACACAGTCAGGGTCACTGATCATGTAGGGCTCCCCATCACATGTAGAAGCCTCCACATAGAACCATGCATGGGACCATGAGAATGATCTGAATTGCAGGAATCCTTTGCCCAACTCATGACCCTGCTGCAGCAGCTGAGCCATACATTCAGCTGAACTCAAACAGGTTTGCTCTTCAGACCTTCAGAGATTGAATTAACAAGTATGCCCTGTTATGTTTTATTATAGGTCTTCCAGCCCTATCTGACAATTGAACCTGGCACCTTCTGTGTGCAAAACAGATACTCTCCCATTAAGCTGTGGCGCTTCTCCTTATGATGTATGTGAGGTTCTTTCCAGTGTTCATCCTGCTTAGAACAGAACTACTGAAGACAATGGAAATGGTTAACTTAGATCCATTAATTTCAGCGGGTTTACTCTTATAATAATTTAAGTTAGAAACAACTCCTAGTTTCTTGTCAGGCAGCTTTTCTTTTTAGAAATTGTCACTTTCTTCTAATCCATATTAAAAGAAATATATTAAAATACATGTCTCTGCCTACCTAGGGAATCTCACTAGGACGTTAGCGTCTGCTGTACTCTTTCTTATGCCAATATTCATTTAAATGATTGTCTGCTTGCAGTGTTGTTTCAACTCTTTCCTATTTGAAAGGAAGTAATTAAAAGAGGGAGAGATTTTTGTCATCCTTCATTGTTAAGCTTTGTCATCCGACTAACTTGGCATTGCCAAGAAGACTGATATCCATTGCCCTTGACTGTTCTATATTCAGTCTTCTTTTCCTGCATTATATTCCTTCCCCCCCTTTCTTTTCTTTTTACAACTCTTGGATGGATTTCTCCCTTCAAAGGACCATAATGGGACTCAGAGGAAAATCATGTTTGGGAGGCCTTTACTCCAACTCATCAGTAAATTGCTTTGAGGTTACCAGGGCGATTCATGGAAATCTCTTTCTTATTGCAAATGCTGGACCTATTTCAAGGTTTTGTTTTGTGATGAGATGATTGTTATTTTGCTTCCTGCAAAGCAGCAGATGTTCAGACACAGCTACATCCACTGTACCCTCCAAATGACTGACACCCAGATCTGAATCAGGTTTACCTAGAAGGCAGGGTTCTATCCAGCTAAGTCATATTCAGAGTAGATCCACTGAGATCATTGAACGTAAATTAGCCATACCCAGCGATGTGAAGGGGTCTACTCTGATTGTGACTTAGCTGGATGTAACTCTAAGTCAGATGCATTCTGTAGACATTTGCATGAATGCTATGTGTTTTAACAACCACAACCACAACAATTTATTATTTATACCCAGCCCATCTGGCTGGGTTTCCCCAGCCACTCTGGGCGGCTTCCAACAAAATATTAAAAATACAATAAAGCACCAAACACCAAAAACTTCCCTAAACAGGGCTGCCTCCAGAAGGCCCTTGGAGCTGGACCTCAGTGTCTGGGCTGAACGATGGGGGTGAAGACGCTCCTTCAGGTATCCTGGGCCGAGGTCGTTCAGGGCTTTAAAGGTCAGCACCAACACTTTGAATTGTGCTCGGAAATATACTGGGAGCCAATGTAGGTCTTTCAGGACGGTTTTATATGGTCTCGGCGGCCACTCCTAGTCACCAGCCTAGCTGCCACATTCTGGATTAGTTGTAGTTTCTGGGTCATCTTCAAAGGTAGCCCCACGTAGAGTGCATTGCAGTAGTCCAAGCAGGAGATAACCAGAGCATGCACCACTCAGGTGAGACAATCCGCAGGCAGGTAGGGTCTCAGCCTGCGTACCAGATGGAGCTGATAGACAGCTGCCCTGGACACATAATTGACCTGTGCCTCCCTGGACAGCTCCAAAATGACTCCCAGGCTGTGCACCTGGTCCTTCATAGGCACAGTTATGCCATTCAGGACCAGGGTGTGAACAGCAATAGAGTTGCCCTTACACACATTTCAGTGGTTCACTTCCATAAGCAAGCCAAAACCACACCCATAGCATATATTTAAAGCCACATCATACCACTTCAAGCATTCATGGCTTTTCCCAAAGAATCTGGGAGAACTGAGGGTACTGCTGGGAGTACCCCTCTTCCACTCATAGAGCTACAATTCCCTGCAAAGAGGGAATGATTGATAAAGCACTCTGAGAGTTATAGCTCTGTAAGGGCAAAAGAGGTTTCCTAACAACTCAACAGCACCCTTAGCAAACTTCAGGTCACAGGATTCTTTGGGGGAAGCCATGTCTTGACCACCTCATGAGAAGGGAAGACTCCCTGGAAAGGACCCTGATGCTGGGAAAGATTGAGGGCACAAGGAGAATGGGACGACAGAGGACGAGATGGTTGGACAGTGTTATAGAAGCTACCAACATGAGTCTGACCAAACTGCGGGAGGCAGTGGAAGACAGGAGTGCCTGGCATGCTCTGGTCCATGGGGTCACGAAGAGTCGGACACGACTAAACAACTAAACAACAACATGACTGTTTAAAGTGATACAGGAGTGCTTTAAATGTATGATGCAGATGTGGCCCAATATGAAGTCAGATGGGCATGAGCCATTGACGTTCATAAAGTGTTGTGGTTCACTTTGGATATGAATCCATCAAAGGAGCTCTTTTCCTGTGTTGGTTCAATGAATGAATGACTTAGCGGGTGGAGTAAAATGTTGCTGGTATTTTTATCCTATTCTGAATTCAGAACACGAACCTTGTTAGAAATTAGTTGTCATCCAGAGAGGGGGTGGAGGGAATCTCTATTATTCCAAGTAACAAATAAAATGAAAAATTGTACCAAATGTAATTTACGCTATACAGTTTCAGGTGCCTCATCCAGCAATGGAAGAGGTGCCCCAGATGCTACATTCTGGTTTTATTTCAGTTGGGTGCTTCAGAGGATTAATGCTAATAAACAAGAATGGAAACACAAGACTCTAGGAAGGTTATTATCATTTTCTGATTTTCGGAAATACCTCTAGACACCTTTTCCCAGTCTTTTTTTGTGCTTGATGAAATGAACAAACAGCTTTAAGGAATCTTCATTTTCTGTATGCAGCTCAGGAGACCTTGAGTTCTGGCTGGTTAATAAGGTCTGAATGAGTATTTCAGTCCTGAGGAACACTTTATTTGGATCTAATCTCACCACGGCATGGCGTGTGTTTATGAAATGCTTGTTGACTGAAGCATTTGTCATTTATTTTGATTCATTTTGTTAATATTTCTCCAGAATCCTTTTAAAAAGGAATGTTCAAAGCCAGTAGCTGTTTCAATCCTTCCTTGCTATGCTGGTCACATACTTGAAAGTAAAAGCCAATGTGATGGGGACATCATTTGTGTGGCTGCCTCTTGATCGTAAAATGGTGGGGAGGGGTTCTTATTTTTAAAGTAAAAGAGGGGCGAGGGTTCAGCCTCACTCACCTGTGTGCATGAAATCTTCCCCTCCAGCACCATATGCCTCTGCCGTCAGTTGCTCAAAGCACTTTTCTCTTTCCTGATTCCAATACCGGAAGTGAGAGGGACGTGGGTGGTGCTGTGGTCTAAACCACTGAGCCTCTTGGGCTTGCTGATCAGAAGGTCAGCAGTTTGAATCCCTGCAATGGGGTGAGCTTCCGTTGTTTTGTCCCAGCTCCTGCCACCCTAGCAGTTCAAAAGCACTCCAGTGCAAGTAGATAAATAGGTACCGCTGGGGCGGGAAGGTATATGGCGTTTCCGTGCACTCTGGTTTCTGTCACAGGGTTCCATAGCGCCAGAAGTGGTTTAGTCATGCTGGCCACATGACCTGGAAAGCTGTCTGTGGACAAGTGCCGGCTTCCTTGGCCTGAAAGTGAGATGAGCGCCACAACACCATAGTCGCCTTTGACTAGACTTAACCGTCCAGGGGGTCCTTACCAGAAGTGAACTAGGAACAAAAAGGAGTGGCTAAAGGGGTGGTAAGACATGCAGTGGGGGAAGATTCAGTCCTTTCTCACATTTGCACCTCCTACTGTTGGAGTTGGATGCGGGTGGCGCTGTGGTCTAAACCACAGAGCCTAGGGCTTGATGATCAGAAGGTCGGCGGTTTTAATCCCCATGACGGGGTGAGCTCCCATTGTTTGGTCCCAGCTCCTGCCCACCTAGCAGTTCGAAAGCACGTCAAAGTGCAAGTAGATAAATAGGTACCGCTCCGGCAGGAAGGTAAATGGTGTTTCTGTGCACTGCTCTGGTTCTCCCTAAGCGGCTTAGTAATGTTGGCCACATGACCCGGAAGCCATCTGTGGACAAACGCCGGCTCCCTCGGCCAGTAAAGCGAGATGAGCGCTGCAACCCCAGAGTCGTTCGCGATTGGACCTAATGGTCAGGGGTACCTTTATCTTTACCTTACTGTTGGTAAGCCCACATACAAAAAATGCATGCATGAATAAGTAGGGGCATTAGAAAATAACATGTCTGCTACCATTACATTGTCCTGTTCTGGCCTAATGAGAGGCAGGGAGCTGTCCAGCAGTTTCAGCAGTCAGAAGTCATAAGGATGAGGAGGAGAGAACTGTCCAGAAAACAGATAAGCTAGGAGTAGATCTATGGAAGTATTGTATCTTCCATGCAGTGCCTAAGGTTTATGTCCTCAGCCCAACTTTCCCACTATTCTGGATATATTAACAGGACCTTGATCCGAATGTTCTTATGGCCAGGACACTTCCTCCTGACTTGGGGTGCCTTGTGCCGCTAAGCGTGTGACCAAGATTCAATTTGAGCTCATTCGTGTCTCTGTTTTGGGGGGACCCCATGGAAATCGGTGGATCCAAGACAGGAAGGTGGGTCTTGTTGGAGAGAACACTGGCCAGTCTTAGATTCCAGTACTGTATTGACCCATTTCTGATAGCCACTTTGCCACTTATGTTCAAGTTTAGCCATATATGCATATTACTGTTGCTTTAAGGTCAAGTCGCAAGAGAGCACTTGAATGGAAACTGGTGGCAGCTATCTGAGCATGGATGAGGCTCATTATTATGTTTGATAATTAGCCAAACCCTATAGAATAAGCACCTTGGTTTCTACAGTCATCCTGTCTCCATTATCTATAAATAAATTATTAGTTTTGCAGAAATATGTAATTTGAACAATTTCAAGAGTGCAAATTTCTTGTCCGTTTCTAAAAGTCTGCATTCCTGTATTTTTGTGTTGTTCTTATTTGTTGTCATCAGTGATGTTGTTATCTTGCAGTACACCAAGGGAGCAATCCTATACACAAGAATCTTGGATAAAGCAAGCTGGTGTAAATTAAGCCAGCTTAACTATGCACCATTGGTGCTGCGGTGCCTACACCTAGCAGATGAAAAACAAGCCTTAGAGTAGTGTTCTATGCTGGGTTGCCAGGTCACATGACCCAGCAGACTAGGCTTGGGATCCAGTCTAAGTGCTCCCTCTCTAAGTGCCCCTCCCTCCCTCTGGGTGCCCCTTCTTGAGGGCCAACATCAGCCTCAGCTTAGCCAGCTGAGTTTCAGCTGAGCCAGGATGGCCAAGTTATACCACTGTATCTTTGTCAGAGCTTGTCCCAGTGGATCTCATCATAGGATTGCCCACCATGAACACCCATGATTAGGGTAATTTGCTCATAACAGCTTTTACCTTTGTACCTGACATTGCCTTAGAACTTCCTTCCTTCCTTCCTTCCTTCCTTCCTTCCTTCCTTCCTTCCTTCCTTCCTTCCTTCCTTCCTTCCCTACTACAATATGAAGCGAAACTTAGGAAAATATTAAATGATGATTAGCATGTGAGTGACTACCACATCCATTATCTTTTATGACACATTAAAGGTGCTGTCAAGAGTTGGCATTTTATTTAGTCTCTCTCTCTCTCTGCAGTGCCACCCCAGGCTCCCTGCCCCCCGCTTTGAGCAGAGATAATAAATGGAGGAAAGATTATATATTATTGCCTAATTAAAGGTACATTAAAGTGAAAATAAAGATGGGAAATTAATAGCAAAACACATCAATATGTTGCAATAATAGGAACAGTCTCATTTGAGCGTTTTACATTTCAGGAACAGACAGCATTTGTAATTTGCAATTCTGTCTGGGCTCCCATAAGTCTGACATTTTAGCAGCTTTTTCTTGGTCATTTGCACCCTAGCCTAACTTTGCAACTTTCCTTGCTTGACCACCAGTTTTTTTTGTTTAACTCTGAACAAGAATTAATCTGGAATATGGGAGTCACGCAACAGATGAGTTCTCAGAATTTCCCTTAGAAATTGGCCATAAGTTATCTGCCTTCTGAGGGACATGGGTGGCGCTGTGGTCTAAACCACTGAGCCTTGGACTTGCCGATCAGAA
The DNA here is from genome assembly GCA_034641385.1 of Darevskia mixta. Taxonomy (NCBI): domain Eukaryota; kingdom Metazoa; phylum Chordata; class Lepidosauria; order Squamata; family Lacertidae; genus Darevskia; species Darevskia mixta. Next base: position 8,204,651 of record JAWWNH010000091.1, on the reverse strand, counting down.
GGTCAGCGTTTCGAATCCCTGTGACGGAGTGAGCTCCTGTTGCTCGGTCCCTGCTTCTGCCAACCTAGCAGTTCGAAAGCACATCAAAGTGCAAGTAGATAAATAGGCACCACTCTAGCAGGAAGGTAAACATCGTTTCCGTGTGCTGCTCTGATTTTGCCAGAAGCAGCTTAGTCATGCTGGCCACATGAAGCAGAAGCTGTACACCAGCTCCCTTGGCCAGTAAGTGAGATGTGCACTGCAACCCCAGAGTCGTCCGCGACTGGCCTTAACTGTCAGGGGTCCCTTTACCTTTACCTTTATCTGCCTTCTACTGAATCAGACCATTGTGGAGGAGCTTGTGTCGGGTGAAGTGGTGAGGGCAGGGTGGGTGGATGCCTACGGTGAGAAATGTCTAAACGGGGCAGTAAATAAATTTGTTAATGATTTGGACGAGGTATAGTCATGCACATAAAATGCAAGAACATACAAAGAGCACGGCATGATTATTCTGTATTCTGTGGCTTCTACTAAATATATGTATATCTTATCCATGCTATTATTATTATTATTATTATTATTATTATTATTATTATTACTATTAACAAAGTAATAAATAGATAGAAATAAAAATTTGCACCCCACCCCCGAGACCATTCCATTATAACTATCCAACCTCCCAAAATTGCAGCTTAGTTGTTGTTTGGTAAGAGGCTCTGACATCTGGCATCTGTGGTATGTATATGGCACAGAAATGAAATTAATTCATTTTATCATTGTTTATTCTTAGTTAGTACAGAATTCGGGCTGCAGAATTTGGACATTTTGATTTTATTTTTGGCATGGGGAGCACTCATCCTTCCCGAAGATCAATGAAAGTGACAGTTTTCCTGGTGAAATCCTGTTTTCATCTCAAGCTCAGGAGTTGGCTGATCAAAGAGCGCAGCATATTTTAACAGAGAAGCAGGGATCAAAGGCCTGTGAATAATAGATGGTTGCACTGTTGTCTTCCAGCGCCATCAGTAATCCCAACACCATCAAGATCTTGCCTCTAGTCTATATTTTTTCCAAGGTGCTCTATACGGGGCTGTCAAGAAAGATGGTGCAAGTTATGCAGGACTTTTGCAACTGTGCCTGGGGGATACTAGTATTTAGTGTTAAATCCCTGTCTGGATTTGGCCTGCAGTGTCTGAAGAACACCTTCACCCATAGGTGCATTCTTGGTTTTTTTTCATTATAAGAAAACAAGGAAGAGCCCTACTGTATTAGAAAATGGGGTCCTCTAGTCCTGCATTCTACCTCAACTGTAGGGCTGTCATACCCCCGGAATTTCCTGGACATACCCGGGTTTCATCTGTCGGAAATAGCATCCGGGTGGAATTTCCAATATCACTTAAAATGTCTGGGGAAACCCGGGCATATGGCAACCCATGTCGGAAGTGCTGATTATTATTATTTTTTGGCAAATTTCCTTAAAAAGAGCTGAACAACTTCATCCCCCCCTTTTCATTCATTCATTCATTCATTCATTCATTCATTTATTTATACATACTTTTCAAGTTTATACATTTCACTAATTTTATACATTTCACTAATTTTACAATCATTTTGACATTTCAAGACTTGACTTCCTCCCCCCTCTTTCTGTGGTTCCTTAAATTTGTTTTTAATATCTTCCGCGCATCCGAATTAATTTAATTTGCTCATTTGTTCATCTTCTTTAAATATATGCTCTTATAAAACTGCAGGTTGTTGCAATAACCCTGCCAATGTTTTTTATCTGTTTATGATTTATCTGTAAATATTCAATAAACCATTTCCATTCTTTTATAAAAGATTTCATTCAGTCTTTTTTGGAGATTTTGCTAAAAGAAGCTCATCAATTTCACCCCCCCCCCCCAAAAAAACCTTTTGTGTGTGAATTTTCACTTTTTGAATGTAGATAGCATGCAGGGCATAAAGACACCCACACCACACAGAGTATGGTCTCTGAACCTGGATATTCAGTTCTTTGGTTTGAAGTGAGATCTAGTTCTGTGCTCACTCAGGCAAGTGTGGTTTGTTAGGCTCCTTCACTAGCGGAACGGACTCCTATGGAGAGCAGGAATGAAGGCCTTATTCATCAGCTGATGAGAGGAGAGTTCAATCCTGCTGGGTGCTGCTTCATGGGGAATGTGCTGGTGAAGCAGGCTCCTCACTCTGTGGGTCACCATTGGCAGCTTGGCAGGACCACCTATCCATCAGCTGCAAAACTACTGTTTCATCTTGTGGAGGGCAGTGGGTGCCCGTAGGTCTTCCACAACCACCTGGGGCACCATCTCCATCTCCATATCCATTGTCAAAGCAAGAATGGGTTGTCTGATCCCCTTCCACACACATGGAAAACATGTGGGAGCATGCAGCAGATCAGTTACCTGGGAAATCACCCATGCAATTGTATTCAAGTAGGAGGCAATTGGGCAATCTATCCCCATTGATGCTTTTGAATTATGGTGCTGGAAGAGACTTGAGAGTCCCATGGACTGCAGGAAGATCAAAGCTATCCATTCTTAAGGAAATCAGCCCTGAGTGGTGACTGGAAGGGCAGATCCTGAAGCTGAGGCTCCAATACTTTGGCCACCTCATGAGAAGAGAAGACTCCCTGGAAAAGACCCTGATGTTGGGAAAGATTGAGGACCCAAGGAGAAGGGGACGACAGAGGACAAGATGGTTAATAATAATAATAATAATAATAATAATAATAATAATAATAATTTATTATTTATACCCCGCCCATCTGGCTGGGTTTCCCCAGCCACTCTGGGCGGCTTTCAACAGAACATTAAAATATAGTAATCTATTAAACATTAAAAGCCTCCCTAAACAGGGCTGCCTTCAGATGTCTTCTAAAGGTCTGGTAGCTGTTGTTCTCTTTGACATCTGAAGGGAGGGCATTCCACAGGGCGGGTGCCACTACTGAGAAGGCCTTCGAGACAGTGTTCTCGAAGCTACTAACATGAGTTTGACTAAACTGCGGGAGGCAGTGGAAGTCAGGAGTGCCTAGCGTGCTCTGGTCCATGGGGTCATGAAGAGTCGGACACGACTAAACAACAACAAAAATCCCCATGTGTACAGGTGGGGATGACATTCTGGGTGAATGGGGAAGCAGTTGAGTGTGCTCATTTGCCTCCATACCCTGGGACAGTCAGGTGAGATGGTGAGCATCACTGAAACACTCCCATTTGTACTTAGGGAAGTGCATTGGTAGAAATCTTACATGCACTGTGTGATAGTATTTTAAAACTGAAGTTTGGTTTTGAAATTTCCATTTGATTTGATTGTTTGTTTATGTAGTTCTTTTTTGCTTTTTTAAAATTAAATTTTCATTATAGCTTTTAGATGTGTACTATCTATTGCCTCAGTTGCTGTCAGCTCCACCTCAGCCGATGCTACTTATATTTTTAGAAGCCTGTATGTGAAATGCAAAGACACATTAATGTCACGTCTAGTTAGCCATTGGTTTTTCTTTAAGGAGTCCACTGCAAATTACTTGCTATAGTAGCAGAGAGTGCAACTTACAAATCTCTAAAATAAAATGACGTCCCAGGGCGGGTAACAGCAATTTACAATTCAATATTAAAAAGCTTAAAACCAATTGCAGTTACAGGAATAAGATAGATCCAGATTAGATAGATAGATAGATATAGATAGATAGATAGATAGATAGATATAGATATAGATAGATAGATAGATAGATAGATAGATAGATAGATAGATAGAGATAGATAGATAGATAGATAGATGATAGATATAGATAGATAGATAGATAGATAGATAGATAGATAGATAGATGATAGATAGATGATAGATAGATGATAGATATAGATGATAGATAGATAGATAGATAGATAGATAGATAGATAGATAGATAGAGATAGATTACACACACACACACACACACACACACACACACACACACAGTGTCAATGGCTGGAGTAAAAAGACAAATCTTCAGAAACAATGTCTTCTTTACTAGCTACGTGGCTCTTTGTGTAGTGTCTGTATACTATTCAGTCACTAGGTGGCAGTAGATTAAGCCATAACTGGGTGGAGTTTCCTGTTGCCATTCTGTTCTTGTTGGAAAGAGGCAATAAAGTTCTTGTCCTAGCTTTCTGCCTGATGTGCTCGTTAATCCTTCCATGTTGCACACCGAAGAGAGGCCACACTTTCCAGAGCTAAGGGTGCATCTGTCTTCCCATGCTGCTCGCTCTCTCTTTGTCATTTGTGCACTGAATAGAAAAGAGAACTAATCAATTGCCCTGAAAGGGGGCATACAAGCAGCCACTCAGCATACAGACAGGGAAGCTTTTGTAAACTGGGAACTTTTCTTGCTTTCCCTTCTCTTCTCTTCTCTTCTCTTCTCTTCTCTTCTCTTCTCTTCTGATGTGTGGAACATACCATTTGCCAAAGCTTTGTTTCGTGGGCTGGTGGCTTTCATAGACTTGCTTGCATGGTTCAAGAAGCGATCTCGTTATGAGCTCAAGGCCCAACCAACTAGCCGTGCCCTGCAGTGTGAAAGGGCAACTATGGGTTGTAATTGAAGCACGCATGGAGTGCAAAGGCAGAATTCGCCTTGGCTTCCTATCCAAGTGCCATTTGACTGTGTCTTAACATATGCCAATAGATGGCAGCCACCCTCCTCCTTTCCCGACTTGCCTGCTAGCTAGCTGTGCCTGAGCTGTTTGCCTACTTGGATGGGGAGCTCATTTGAAATGCTGAGCACAGAGGTGATCCTTCTTTCTTTAATGTAAGGCATAACCTCAGGATAACCCAGATCATACGAAGCTTCGACCACCGCTCACCTAGATTTACAATGCTCCGATTTCATAGGTCAGTTAATAGGATTAGCATTCAGCTCTGAGACCTGCTTTAATTCATGGCATTAAAGTGGGCCTTTATGATATGGCACTAGCTAAAGGGAGTCATGTATGTAGGGAAGTGGAGCGAGAAGAGACGATTGCCACGCTTGAATCTGTACCATCAAAATGACAAAATGGGCTTACAGTAAACAATAGCTTATTGACGGCAGGTGCTTAAGGGGCCAACTGCAGAGAACCGCAGGCTGATATGAAATGGACACCCTGAATATATCGTGTGCTAGGAAAACGAAATATTCCCCCCCCCTCCCGTAGCATTCTCTTTCTGTGCCTGCTTGCCTTCCTCCGCCACTCTACCTTTTGGGCAAACGGCACTGATGTTCATCATTGAAATGAGCTGATGAGCAGGCCACTGCTTTTAACTTTCAGGCATGTTGACATAATAATAATAATAATAATAATAATAATAATAATAATAATAATAATTTATTATTTATACCCCACTCATCTGGCTGGGTTTCCCCAGCCACTCTAGGCGGCTCCCAATAGAATACTAAAAACACGATAAAACATCAAACATTAAAAACTTCCCTAAACAGGGCTGCCTTCAGATCTTTCCTAAAAGTCAGGTAGTTGTTTATTTCCTTGACATCTGATGGGAGGGCGTTCCACAGGGCAGGCGCCACTACCGAGAACAAGAGTTATGGGTAAAGCATGAAATCATTTAAAATAGGAACTGTTCACCCTGAATGTTTGAGATGATTCCTGCCCAATCACAGGAATCATCTGCTGTAGAGGATTTCGGGGTGGGTGGGTGCAATTTCTGGGATTCATGCTCCATTCACAGAGGCCATTGACAAGGCCCATTGTGTTAACATGCATACCTTATAACAGACCCCCCCAAACTTCCTTGTAATTGCCCCTTTCAATGGGAAAATCCATAGTGATGGCAGACTGTCTTTCAGGGATCATGTCAGCTATCTCTGTCCTTCTCATTGAGAAATCCCCGATGAGATTCCAGGAGACACCAGTGTTCTCTGACCAAGTGGTTGTGAGAATAAACTTCTGACTTGTTTGCTCCATCTCGGTTTCAGGGGGCAATTTACCTCCATCTGCCCATACTGTGTCCTGATTCCTGATTATATAAGGGTCCTGATTATATAAGGGTCTGGTGACTTCTGTTTCAGTGTATCTGAAGAAGTGTGCATGCACACGAAAGCTCATACCAAGAACAAACTTAGTTGGTCTCTAAGGTGCTACTGGAAGGAATTTTTTTATTTTGTTTCGACTACGGCAGACCAACACGGCTACCTACCTGTAACTGTGTCCTGATTCATTAGTGAAGTTTTGATTTTCACTAGAATGTGAGGTCCATCAAAGAGAGCCAGCTGCAAAATGGTGGCTCAGGAGGTGGAACCCATTTACCTAACACAGCCCATGAGCCTCACAGTGAGACAATCTGCATATTCATCTGATACAGATCATGGGGTGATAGTCAATGAAGTGTCTCCACTAGTGCAAAGAATTTAGGCTGCACAATGGAACTTGTCATTTCTCTCATCTCCCAATGCCCCCCTAAATCTGTTCTGTGGGTCCCACAACCTTCCAGAGCACATTTGGAGAAGGCATGAGGGCACATAGGGAGAGGAGAGGGAGTGGAAGTTCCATTGTACAAGCAATGGAACTTCCCTTGTGCTTGCAGAACTATTTTGTTGGATACCTCTCATGGAGTCTAAGGGGAAACAGTGAAACAGCCCAAGGAACTACACAGAGACCTGGCCAATGGCAACTGATTAATGCTCCTATTTTACAAAGTAAAAGTACATTGAGATTGAGAGAGAAGTATTTAGGTGAAGGCCATCTGGAGGGAGAATTGGGGGAACATGATGGTCACATTCCAAACCATGGTTTTAGGCTGATGTCTCAAAATGGGCAATATCCAGTAGTTCTGATTCAAGGTAGTAACCTTTTCTTAATCTTAGCTCTCTGTTGCAGCTCATAACAATGCCTCTTACTGGCTTCAAAGACGTCATATATCAGACAATAGATTCATAAGTTCCGGGACCCCAAACTCTCCTGACAGTGCTAAGGGCAAAACAGAGCCCTGAATTATTTCTCTCATTTTGATGGGTGGTCCCTGGGTAACTGTCTGCTGTAGAAGCCAAGGATGGAAAAATTGTACAGCATAATGGAGCAATTTGCATTAAACTCCAGCTGAGAATAAACAAGCCTGCAATTTTTTGACATGCCTTATTGTAAACTTGCACCCCTCAAACTCCTGTCAAGGAAATAATATACTTTTTTTTGGCTTAGAAGTGACCTTAAATGTATAATTACATGACAGGCTGTTAGAATAGCAAGGAATTTATTTGAGTCTGTGGGGTACATTACGTGCACACATTTTTAAGAGTCCCTCCAGTACATGTTATGAAAATTGCTTAAAGGCTTATTTACATAATAAGCACTAACACCTCTTTTGAAGCATGTGGAAGATCACTAGCATAGTATTTCTACCACTGGCAGGCTAAAAGCTACTTAGAGAAAACAATACACAGCTCTTTGATGCTTTCTTCTTCTTCTAAAAGATATACATAAAATGAACAGCAGCAAAAGATGACTTAAGGTTAATCACACATTTCAATCTACCCTGTTATCATTTATCATCTTTTGTATGCCAAATGTGACTTGAAATGCGTAAAAGCGATGCCCTGAATTCTTCTGAGCTTATAATTCAAAGACAGAGCAGGCGTCCCCATCTATATTTTGAGGATCACATTTCCAGGGCTAGGTTTACATCCATAAGGGCTAGAAGCTTGTATATTTCTCTAAACAAGACAACCACCTGAGATTCTCAGAAAGTGAACCACACCTAGTGCAAATTCCACACTTTCAAGGCGTGGTTGCAGAAAAGCAGAATCAATATCTTTGTCTCTAACGTTGCTCAGGAAGACAAATGACGGTTGCTGCGTCAATGGATTTTGTACTAAAGTTGTTTTTTTTTGCTACTGGCTTATATGTCAGGGCTCCTAAGAGAGCATATAAAAATACGGTGAGCAAGCAGTCCTTTGCTGAGTGATTTACATCCCGTGCAAAAGCCCCACTGATAGAAGAAATAGCTTTCCCTGCTGTGTATTTCTATCACCAATAGGAAATTTGACTTCCCAAACACATTCGAAATTCAACAAACAGAAATGGTTACAACCCCCTCCCCTTCTAACGCCTTTCAACAGCGCTTACTGCGAGGGATTTCATATTACCAAGGTTGTGCGGAATACACTGCCAGCTGATGAACAGAAATGTTTTTACCAAGGGCCTCACAGCTTCATGTATGGAGCAGATGGAAATTTTAGCAGCAAGCAAAGAACTAAGATAAAAAGGGGGGTGAGGGAATGAGCCCCACTTGAAGCTATACTGCACTCACCTTGTTTGGGGAAGGTTTGCCTCCATCATGGGCTGAGAGAGACCCAGTTGCACAGCCCCACTCCTTAGCCCCGATGGTAGAGATGGAGTAGAAATGGGATTTTATTTGTATTCTAATGAGAAGCTATCTTATTTGCACTCCTTGAATCAATATACGAAACAATCATCCTTTGAAATTTGCGTTTCTCTGAATTTTGTAATGCTGTTCTCTAACCAACTCCTGTGTACAATAATGGATATATTAGAGGAAAGTGAACATAAAATTGCATTTATTAGTGAAAATAGCTTACAAAAATGCATTAAATTAGCAACAGTTGCTAGCAAAAATGTATACATTGTATACATTTGTATACAAATGTGTACATTGCTCAAAACTGCATACCAAAAGGGGTGTATTTTGAGAAAATTGAACTAATAGGCTGGTGTGTTTCATGAATATGAAAAAAAAATGAAGTGTTGTAGAAAGGTAGAGGACAGAATTTCGGACTGGAAAAATGAGAGGCCGATAGGAACTGAAATTTGCAGATTCACCCAACCCTATTTAAAAGTCATCAGTGGGTTCTGCTTCCTAAAGCAGGACAACACCAAGGAAGATCAAGGATGAGGAAATGTCACCTGAATGATCCTGGCAACAAAGAAACGTCACACTATTGCTCTTCCTTTTTATTATGAGAATCTTTTGTAAGCTGTTTTGAGAGACTCAGTGGGACTATGAAGCAGCATAAAGGTAAAGGTACCCCTGACCATTAGGTCCAGTCATGGACGACTCTGGGGTTGCAGCGCTTATCTCGCTCTATAGGCCGAGGGAGCCGGCCTTTGTCCGCAGACAGCTTCTGGGTCATGTGGGCAGCATGACTAAGCCGCTTCTGGTGAACCAGAGCAGCGCACGGAAACTCCGTTTAACTTCCCGCCGCAGCGGTACCTATTTATCTACTTGCACTTTGACGTGCTTTCGAACTGCTAGGTGGGCAGGAGCTGGGACTGAGCAACAGGAGTTCATCCCGTCGCAGGGATTCGAAACTCCGACCCTCTGATCAGCAAGCCCTAGGCTCAGTGGTTTAGACCACAGCGCCACCCGCATCCCTATGAAGCAGCATAGAAGTACTCTAAACAAACAAACAACACAGCACAACTCATTTGGCTATCTTTCATGCAAATTTGCAGGCATCCATGACTTAAATGGTGAAGGATTTAAGCCAGAGACATTGTGTGTCATCGAAGACCATTGTTCCCTTCCATGTGGAGCTATGAGACTTTGCATTTGTTAAACAACAGCAGCAACCACCACCACCATGTTGGGGGAACATTTATTTATCTCCGTTTCAAGTACTTGTAATTTGTAAGTCCCCCCCAGACACCCGAGTTTTCTTCCTGGGCTTATACAAAATTATGTTGCCACCTTCTAACGTTGCACAGATCAAGAAGGGGGCCATGCCTTGCATCCCCTACATCTTTAGACATTGCAAGTCACACTCTGCCCACTTTTAGACACCGACTGTGTGGTTCTGTAGTCATATACACCCTACAACAGCTACATTCTCCTCTGATTTAAACTCCAAGGGTGTGGTAGGCCTTTTACTTAAGAGATATACATAGAAGGGGAAATATTTAATTGTCCTGTATATGTTCCTACAACATGTTATCAATATACCTTAGCAGCTGCAGTGTGTGAAATAGCAGGCTTTGCACTAAATGCCTTTGTATCCATGTGCAAGAACTAATCTTCATGAACACCAGGTTAAAATGCTTTGCTATTTCTGTATTCCGGTCCTCTACGTCTTCCAATGGGTCGCGCACAGCTACCATTGCGAACTAATGAGGTTGCACCTAGGAATCCATGGCTTGTGAGCCACTAACACTAAGTTTCCTGTGTGGGCAAATGGTTCTCAGATCTCTGGGTCCAACCATATAGCCTGGGTATTGAGTCCCCTTGAGAGAAAGGCTATACATATACACCCCTCGTCTGGGCTGGGACACTGCTTGACCAAAATATCGCAATCCTTGCTTTGACTTAGTCTCTCCAATGGATCTGCTTCCTTTTTTCTTTTCCAAACCTAGTCATCCTCCCATACTGATAATTAGCAGGTGGGAAGGCATTTTCTCCTGAATGCCACTGGCTCACGGGTTCAGCTTTCCGAACAAAGATGCAGATGAAGTGTCTGTTGTTTTGCAGGGAAAAGAGAAGCTGTATTTGTCAGATTTCCCCCCATCATATAGCTCCTAAAAAGCACCAGAGCTCCTCTTGAGGTCATGGATTTGCAACCTTAGCACATACGAATTCTTCTATAAATAGGAATCTATACATAGGACTAGAACGTGCAGTCTCTATTTGTGGCTTTGGTATAACTGCACGGAAAACACTAAGGCAGAACTGAACGTAGCTGTGCATTTGAGCGTGAAGTATTTATTAAGGCACAGGGACTTGATGCATACTTTATAGATCCATTAGCGCATGCCTCATGTGTGTTGGGAAAAATAAGGGCAAAGGCCATGTACTTTCGACTGCCCACATACTGTATTAATGATGCTTTAAAAATACCCAAGAGCCTCTTAATGCCATTATAACAAGGACCTTGTATAGTCTTTTGAATGCAATTTTTTTTAAAAAAATGAAAAGAAACGCCTCCTTTTTTCACATTTTGCATCGCTTTGAACCCAATGAATAACGCAGTTTCCTGCGAGCATGAAAGAGAAGCAGAGAGAGCAATGGTTTAGTTTGCTGCCTTTGTTTTAGCCGAATTCCGAAAAGGACCTTTAAATATCTCGCAGCTACAATGCACCTGCGCTGCCAGAAGTGTTTTGCTTGAAAGTCTCTTGTCTTGCACCATTCTACTTTTGATAGCTGTGGCAGGCCTGCATTAATGACAAGCTCAGTGTCTGGAAAAATGCCTGATGCGAGTAAAGTTCAAGCAGCATCAGTTTATGGCGATGCTCCTGTGTAAGGATGGGCGAATCTGTCTGTTTCCAGTCTATTTCACTTCTACATGTGTTCTCCCATAAGTTTGCCCTGTCTCATTTGCATGGTAACCTTCAAAGTTAAAATTTGCATTCATTGCTATGCCCTATATTTGCCTCTGGGCCTACCTGCCACTGACATGGGGCACCTGGAAGGTTGCCCAGAGGGGAAATGTGGCCCACAGATGGGAAAAGGTTACTCACCCCTAGCAAATTCAGGATGGGCAAGCAACTTTGTGCTTGAAATGCGCTGTCTGCTGAGATGTATGAACATTGTCAGGGCTTACTCTAAGTGCTCTGCCTCATGCTGAAAATGTACAATGCCAGTCCTCCTTTGCCTGTTGCCCCTGTTCATTCCCCAAGGGCAAAAGAAGCCTGAACTTTTCAAAGGGGAAGTGGGTAGCTTGAATGAATGAATTTATTCTTACGGTCACAAACCAGCTTATTAAATCAATAATATAAAAATAATACATTAAAATTTACATAACAGCAATAGTACACATATGCAGCAACATTTAAAATATATGGATTAAAATTGTGGCACTAAAATATGGCCTAAAAATTGCCATTTGGGGCCTATTCATATCGGTAACACTGCTTGTTCTCTGAGCTTTATGGCTGCTGCGCAGTATTTGGCTACTTTCAGCGTAATCTCGGGGTCCGTGTCTTCTACAAGGCGTTTGAGACATAGGAATTCATTTGAAGAATTTTGTATAACTGGAGAGATGAAAACCCGACGTATGTCGTTGTAAAAACGACAACGTAGTAAAACATGAGAGACGGATTCTACCTCTGGCAGGCCACAGGGGCAGACTCATTCCGCATATGGTTTACCTGCAAATCTTCCCTGCAATAGGGCAGATGGTAATACATTAAATCACGCAAGAGTAAATGCCCGTCTACATTTGGGTATTTGTAATTTTGTCAGATACTTTGCCAGAGAGAATAATCTCCCATTGTCCCGCACGGATCACGTTCGCAACCTGAACGTCCACTGTATATACTTCTGAGAACCCCAAAATGAACATTTCAAGTCAAAACAGAAGCTGGCCAGCGTGTGCAAATCTACACTCCCCTCCCCCCCAGATCTATGGCTCCATCTAGCTCATGGGTAAGCAAACTAAGGCCCAGGGGCCAAGATCCGGCCCAATCGCCTTCTAAATCCGGCCCGCGGAGGGTCCGGGAATCAGCGTGTTTTTACATTAGTAGAATGTGTGCTTTTATTTAAAATGCATCTCTGGGTTATTTGTGGGGCATAGGAATTCGTTCATCTTCCCCCCCCCAAAAAAAAAAATATAGTCCAGCCCCCCACAAGGTTTGAGGGACAGTGGACCGGCCCCCTGCTGAAAAAGTTTGCCGACCCCTGATCTAGCTCCTAGTCACTCCTAGCTTCGATTGGTCAAGCTACGAGGCGGGGCCAATTTGTATTTCCTTTACTTCACCCCATCTCCTATGTAGCAGTGGCAGGCTTTAAGCTTTCCAGCTAAGCCTCCACAGTTGCATGCATGTGCATATAGCGTAAGGGCCCTTCCAAGCTGCCCTAGCCATTTGCCTGAATTGAAGAGAACAAGGGAGGCGGGGTGCATTTATTTGACCGGCATCTGTTCAGGGCTACCCGGAGTCACCCGGCAACTTATTTTAACAACTTTATGGTGAGTTCTGGCACCTGTTTTTTCTTGGGGGAAAAAGCACTGCTCAAAGGGGAGTGATGAAACCTGTATTTGAGCCCTCAGCCTCTGGGAGAAAGATCGTTCAGAAGTGTTGTTTCCCACTAGAAGAGACACCAAACAAGTCTCTCATATGATTGCTACTCTGCCTACTTTTTGTTCTTTCTTTCGCATTTTCTTCCCTTGCGGGAAGAGAAAGTGGGGGGGGCGTAGCAGGCAGAATGGGTGTAAGCAGACTCAAGGGCAGGCTGCTCAAAGCTGACTGTGTTTGCCTTGATTCTGCTTTCAGCAATTAAACTAGGGTGTCCACAGCAGTTGAGAATCCCTGCATGCAGTAGCAGACAGCATGGTGGGGCCCCAGAACTCACCTGACCTCCTGATGCTTATCGGGGAGTGGTGAGGCAGTGGGAGGTCTGCAAGGCAGGCAGGGCCGTCTTAAGTATATCCGGCGCCGTGGTGCAAAGATCTCTCCGGCGCCTCCCCCCGTTTCCCAGAGTTGCCGACCTTTTTACAATGCTGCTGGCAGCTTTCCGGGGCTGGAGGGTGGTTCCTCTAGCGGGGAAGAGGCGGAGCGGAGGCTGCGGGCGCGGAGCTGCTTCAGCAAGGCAGGCTGAGGGCGGCAAGCTGATGCCGGGAGGCGCCGTATCCAGCCTCCACCTCTTCCCTGGCGCCCTCCAGAACTTGGTGGCCTGGTGCCCCGCGCCACTTGCCTCTATGGGCAAGACGCCCCTGAAGGCAGGTGTATCAACTCTGCCAATTCAATGCTGCTACTGCATCAAACCCCCTTCTGCCTTGCCTCCCCTCTCCTTCCCAGTAAGCAGCAGTGACTCAGCTGTTGGGAGGTCAAGTGAACACTATGGACCCACCACATTTTCTGCTGCTGTGTGCATGGACTGCTTGCCCCCATGCTGCATGCAATACATATACATCCTTCAGACTGACTAGGGAATGGGATACACAGTTAAGCTACCGGTACTTGTGGATAGTAAGAATTCACAAAATGTGCAATGACTCTTGCCCTGCATTCAGAAAACTGCATATCTTTTCTCTTTGTTTTGCTCATAAAATGTCCCAAAAATGGAAGAACTGCATGCAAAAAGCAGTTATGTCGATGGAAGTAAAGGGACCGGTTTTCATAGCCCTGACATTCAGAGTTTTGGGTTACTTTGTGATGTATTTGTGGGGTGCTTGCAGCCACCCTGGGAGTCAAGTTGAACCACCACGTCAACATTTTAGAACTATAAGGGTTACGACAATGCACTTTAGCAGCGCTCAGAAACCTCCTTCTTGAATCTGTTAAGAAGATGGTCGAAGCCCAATTAAGAAAGAGTGTATTGATTTGATGATAAGGTAATAAAAGTCCCTTAAATGTCCTAAAGCACTTTTAATACCAATAAAAGTGCATTTTAGCATACTTCTCGATTTCTGAATGCACTTTAAAGCTCTTTCAGCGCTAAAAGGGAAATGAGAACTCTACTTCTTACTGGTGAGACCCTGAATATTAAGGAGGCCACCTCCCTCTCACATTCTGTCTATCTCTAAAAGCAACCAGCAGCACCTTTTGAAGTGCTAATACACGTAGAAAATAGAGGTATTCTCAGTGGTTGCTGAGCCCAAAGCACTGGAATTCCCCATTCATCTTGAGGTTCACCCCCACCTGAGTCTTTTCTGCAAGTGAAAAGACCTCAACACTGAATCCGATCACTGTTCTGCTCAGCCGGTGTTACGACTGCAATCGGAATCATTCAACCCATATTAAAATTTACGGACTTTCAGCTGTTTGCAATGAGCAAACCAAACGAAAGCAATTGAAATAGCTCAACACAATGGATGCTTCAAGGGGTTTCCCTCCAAATTCTGCTGAAATTGCAACTTATATTGCCTTCTCTATATGTTTTGTGGCAGCCATACTTAGCAACTGCTTGTTGTGGGGTTGTTTTTAAAGGAATTTAAAAGTCAGCCATGATTAAACTCAAATGGGGAGGAGAAAATGGCTGGCGGCAGGTCTGTGGATATCTTAAAGGCCTCTACCTCTACTGTTTCAGGAATTACTGTTTTTAACTGGCTCCCATGCCTAGTACAACCTGTCAAGGCAACTTCCTTAGGTTCTCCTTCTGTGATGTTGGTGGATGAGAAAATTGAGAGTTCACAGGCAGATGAGGCAGGCCTTGGAATTTTTGTGGATTTGGAGTTAATTCAATGGAGCTTCCTTCCAGATTGCAGATCCTATGATACAATGGGCATATCATTTGGAAGGGCTTGGCTGTTGGGTCTTCCATGGTGAGCTCCTGGAATTCAAAATTTGCCATGGCGCAACTGGTTGTGTGGCAAGGCTACCTGAAGAAAGCATATTATTGTACCTGTGCCTCATACTTTTATGCCTTATTACTGAAACTAACTCTCTATGCTTTAAAATAAGGGCTTTGTTTAAGAAATCAAGATGCTGTGTCTCACTGTGCCTTATTGCTGCGTTAGCAGAACATGTATATATTTAGCTATGTTTTCAGTCTGGAAGGAAAGACATCCATCATGGTCATAACGGTCTCATAGTCACAAGATGTTTTTGGCAAACAGCCTATCAAAGTTGGGTACTTTGCACACAGGATGTCTGGAGGGAAGGGGCTTTTTGCTTAGTGTGTCAGAAGTGGATTTTTGGCTTGGTTTGATTATATCATAGGAACACCTAATATGGTCAATGTAACTGAAATTAAGAAAAGAAAAGTAATCTTTAAAAGGACAAAAGGAAGGGCGATGTCAACGCTTATTGGTTTAATTTTGCTACAATGTATGAATATGTAATATCTGAAGGGATCTATAAAACCTCTGGACACCATTGTTTTGATGACCAGATTTTTGGAGGTTACTCACTGGACCTTATTGCTCAGCAATAAAACTTACTCTCAATTTCTCTGAAAACTGCATTTTAGTAATTATTCTAAAAACTAAGGTTCCCATTCTCGTGCAACAGTTGATTTCATGAATAAGTGGATTTTAACGAGCAAAGTAATTTCATTTATTTCAAGAGAATGGGTATATGTAACTGAGATTCTACATTTTGGCTCCTTCAGAGGCCTGACTTTCAAGTCCCTCAAAAGAAGAAGAAGAAGAAGAAAAGAGTAGCAGCATTAAAGAGAAGAGGGGGGAAATTAGAAAGTCTAGCTTGGGGTGATAAAAGCTTGCAATATACTGTTAAGTGTTCCCAGTAATGGTTGTGCACTTATAGATGTTGACAAACTGGATCAAATGAACCCAACTAAAATGTAGTTTCCCTCTTTTCACCCAAATTTGTTCTGCCTGTTAAGTTGCTCGTTTTGCAGGAAGGATGAATTAGTAGCATTAAAGTTGAGAGAAAGTAACAAGATAGGGAAAACGGCTAGTTTGTACGTTTGGGGGAAAGGAGGTGAGTCCCTTCGTAGAAATAAGCTTTCTCAAGCATTTTGGTGTTATATTTCTTGATATACTGTAAAGTGTGCTAGCTATATGAAATGTTAAGAGAGTTATAAATCATAGCTAGAATCAGATTTTGATGAGGAATATTGTCTATAGAAGACAGACAGACAGACAGACAGACAGACAGACAGACACACACACACACACACACACACACACACAGAGCCACCTAGAACTAGTTAGGAAGAATAAATCAACAATCCACTTCAGTGTAAAATTTACCTTTTCTCTTGTGGCAGGGAATTGTACAGTAGAACTGATTGACTGACATTTTTTATTTAAACATTGCACAAATTTGGTAGCATTTTGTAAGACTTACATGAAGACTGTGCTGGCTATACTCAAAGCTAAAAGTGGGGTGAGGGAGGAGTTATTGGTTTGTTGTTGTTGTTGTTATGTATTTTGTGTTACGTATCTTTTATTTTTATGTTGTGAACCATCCTGAAATCTACAGATGACGGGCAATATACAATATTAATAAATTATGATATTGATGATGATAGTAGTAATAACAACAACAATAAAATTGTCTTTAATAAATATTTCTCCCCAATATACAGATCCCTTGATGCTATTGTTCTTCATAGTGTATTGCCACTACCGGTACTTGGCTGCCGTTTCCCGCAAATTACTGTTTGTTATTCCTTTCTGGATTAGTTAAATGGGTTACTTCAGCCAATTGGGGATCATGTAAAATATGGGATGAAATCACATAGGAAGCTGTTTTATACTGAGTCAGACCATTGGTCCATCTAGCTCAGTATTTTTTACACTGCCTGGCGGCAGCTCTCCACCATTTCATACTGGGATCTCAATCAGCTCTATATTGGAGATGCCAGGGACTAAACCTGATACCTTCTTTGGGCATGTTTGATGACACATAAAGGTGTGGGCTGCAGAGATATGAAATCAGTTTCTGATGCATATGTCCTCCTTGGTAGTTCTTAAAAAATAAATAAAAGGTCATTGGAAAAGGAAGGGATTTTTTTAGTCTGTTGAAAGTGATTTCCCTGAAAACAGTAATTTTGGCTCAGATATTGTTCAGCTTGGCCATTTTACCCACACTTCTGAAAATTACCCTCCCAAATCACCAAAATGGTCATACTCTTTCAAAGGCTGAGAAAATGTTCTCTCTCTCTCTCTCCCCATCCCCACCGCCCCTCTCTCTGTGTGCTTGTGTGGAAGCATTATTCCCAGCCCTACAAACTGATTAACTGTTTTCCTTCAGCATAATCCCATAATAAAAGATATTATGTTATTTCAGTGGCATTTGCCAAAAGATTAAGTACCATAATCATTAATTCATATGCACGACAATGCAGCACTTTCCCAAGTAACTTTATCAAGGATCAGAGCTTCACGCACCACCCAACAAATTCACATTTATAGAGTCAAATACAGTGTTTATGCACCCAGCGCCAGCATGCAGAAATAACTGGTACCCAGAGACAACTAGTGCCAAAAGCCAGGCCAAGCAAGTGGTTGGGTGTTTTGCCTTTGCTGCGGCACAACACTCCATCAAAGACCAATAGTAAAGGACAGGGAGACAGACAAGCTAACCTAGTTGTATTCTCATTGCCTGGACCACATATTTGTCCTGGGAGGCCCTTTGCAGAAGCAAGTGAGGATCATCATATGTAGGTCATGCTTAAGGTAAAAGTAAAGGGACCCCTGACCATTAGGTCCAGTTGCGGACAACTCTGGGGTTGCGGCGCTCATCTGCTTTACTGGCCGAGGGAGCCGGCGTACAGCTTCCGGGTCATGTGGCCAGCATGACAAAGCTGCTTCTGGCAAACCAGAGCAGCGCACCGAAATGCCTTTTACCTTTCTGCCAGAGTGGTACCTATTTATCTACTTGCACTTGACATGCTTTCGAACTGCTAGGTTGGCAGGAGCTGGGACCAAGCAACGGGATCTCACCCTGTCGTGGGGATTTGAACCGCCGACCTTCTGATCGGCAAGCCCTAGGTTCTGTGGTTTAACCCACAGCGCCACCCGCATCCCAGGTCATACTTAGAGACCTCAAAAAGAAGACACTGTTGGTCCCAATCCTCTGATCTGGCAGGATGGTCTAGATTTGCCCAGAAAGTAGAGAATGATATGAATAAATATGATATTCACTAGAATGGTGGCACCTTGAATGAAGAACCTAGGGCCCTTTAGACATTGCTGGACTACAATTCCCATCATCCACTGACTATTGGCTATGCTGGCCACAGGTTCCCATTCCCTCCTCTTGAGTAAACAAGCCCTTGTGTGCTACTGTGCCTAAGTGAGGACAGTGTCAGCATGTGACAGCAATTTTGTACTCCATCCATTAAAATACTGTTTGTGCCATGGTTCATAGGGTGGATTGTTAGCCTTTTTTGGGGGGGGGGCGTTGAGTCGGAGGTTGCATGTGTCTTATACACAAGGAAGAAGAAAAACTTTCTAAGTTAAGAAATTCATTTCTGTGAACTAAACTTTCACATATAAACATATTTTTATCAAGTTGATCCTCAATGACATATGACTTTTAAAACTTGGATCCCCTTTTTAAATATGCCAATATCTTATAATTACATTCTTAATATGGTTTGACCTGATAGCATACATCATGGATCCTGGATTCATATTTCAAGGGGAATAACATTTTGCCCTTGATGGAAGTCTTTTTGAGCTAAAACATGTTGGTTCTAATCATTACTGTAGAATTATCTGTCAAAAATCCTCTGTCATCACCAGAAGTTATCTTCAAAGCTTTCCATTTATAAAGAAAAATAAATATGCATCCCCCCTAATGATAGCTTTCAAAATCTGAAATTAGATTAATGTATTAATATTGCATTTAACTATCAAAATAACAAGGGAAACAAGGTTTTGTTTTTGATTACTTTTTATGCCAGCTGATATTTATGGAACACTTTGTGTAATTTAATTTGCTTCTTTAATGGCATTCAGGCCTGGCCCTACCATTAGGCAGCATGCAGTAACTGCCTTGGGTAGCAAATGCTGGGGGCTGGGGTGTAGAATGCTATGCTTAGCTGCTTGAAAGATTGAGGTATGTGAGCCACACTGCCGTCCCTGTACCCCCCTAAGCTAGTCTGCTGAGCCCAAGTGTAGTGCTAGGAGGATATCTCAAAGCAATTTGCAAAAATATACAATATTAAAAACATTTTGCAAACCATAGGCACCACAGGGTCGTGGACTAGCCCCCCATTTGGTGGATGATGAAGTTCTGTGGATACTTTTTCTCACTGATTTATTTAAAAAGTCAACAATAATGAATAGCTGCCAGGCAGCCTCCCCACCACCCTGTGCTTACAGGAAAGCCCAGCAGAGGGCACAATGGGGTTTTGAGGAAACGGGGAGCACCCAGGAAGGCTGCAGAGTAAAGGGCAATAGAGAAATGATTTGCAGAATGACAAAAAGGACATTAACAAGCAGACCTTGGCCAGCTTGAAAGCAGAAGGAAATCTATGCACCCCACTCGTGAGAATTTCGCTAGAATGTACTCTCCCTTTCGATAATGTTCAAATGCAATTTTTTTTCTCATAAAGTGATGGAAAATAGAAAAACAACAAAAACACACACAAAAAAACCATGCAGGAGAAACGTTTGACTTGACACTTTGGTGATCCCTGAGACTTGACTGTATAACTAAGATTTCGGTATGGCTGGATGGATGGGTGATATATTAAATAATGTGAAGCGGTAAAGACAGATTCTGAAGTCAGCCTATACGTATTGACAAACACTTGGAAAAGGGGACAATGGATCGAAAGGCACTCTGTTAATTTTACTAGGGCTTTCTTATCTGGACCAAATGTCACTGCACATTTTTTTGTCCAAGTGTTTCTTAATGATACTTGTATAACCAGTGACATTCTGTTTTGTTTTGCTTAGGTGGGTGTGAAGAGCAGAAAAGCACAAAACAAGCTCATTGATTTGCTTTTCAAAGTACAAAAGATGGCCTCTTCCCTCTGAAATCTTTTTATCTGGGCTGCACATTGCTTTAATTCTTTGTAGGAGGGCAGAAGACCCTGCTGCTGACCCTTCGACAAAAAGATACACCCAGCAATCCTGTGGGTCAAGAAAGCCTTGCTGTTGGGTTTGTGGCTGGGCAACACTAATATAGAGGTGCAGTTTATGAGAGCCAGCATGGTGTAGTGGTTAAGAGCTGTGGACTCGTAATTTGGTGAACCGGGTTCGCGTCCCCGCTCCTCCACATGCAGCTGCTGGGTGACCTTGGGCTAGTCACACTTCTTTGAAGTCTCTCAGCCCCACTCACCTCACAGAGTGTTTGTTGTGGGGGAGAAAGGGAAAGGAGAATGTTAGCCGCTTTGAGACTCCTTCGGGTAGTGATAAGGCGGGATATCAAATCCAAACTCTTCTTCTTCTTCTTCCACATGGGAGCTTTAAATCAGGGTTGGGGAGCCATTTCCAGCCCAAGAGCCACTCAGATTCCTGTCACAGAGGTACAATTCCTAGAGCTCCCTGCATAGAGGGATTGATTGATAAACCACTCTGGAAATTGTAGCTCTGTGAGGGGAATAGTTGGCCTCCTGACAAATCTCAGCACTGTTGACAAACCACAGTTCCCAGGAAGCATTGACTGCTAGTGCTATCCTAGTGCTTTGAATGTAAAGTGCACATGTGGCCTTTGACTGGGGCGGGGGAGGGGAGGAGTAGCTGAGGGAGACAGGTGGTTGTAGCACAGTATCGGCATCGGAGACTATATTCTAGGATTTCATATTACAGGCCTGGGATAGTGTTAAAATGTCTGTCATGAGGGAAGTGACAGACCAGTAGCATCTTTTTTTGCCTTTAAATGTAATATATGGCTGGAGACCCATGATACAGGCCTTCTGGTTTCAAGATCTCTTTTTATAAGGCCTGATGCCATAGTTTAGAAAAATGTAATCCTTCCCAAATATAAATCACATTTTGAGCTATCACTGAACAAATGTGGTTGGTGGAGAAAGAGGAGAGAGTGGGGAACTCAAGTCCTGAGATACCCATCTATCTGTACGAACTACTTTTCACTTAATAGCGTGCCAGCAGAAGTATCAGAGGAAGCATCTTTTTAATTTACTTGTTAGGTCCTTTTTTTAACCTCCCCTTCACCCTAAGGTGCAAAAGTTCACAAAAACAATTATTTAATTAACTACACCACAAAGATTCAGTTTCCATTGCTCTGTAGAAGGTAGAGTGACCGCATCTTACACTCCACTTCAAAAGCCTGGGCAAGGAGACATATTTTGACTTGCCAATAAAAAATCAACAGGGATGGCACCAGATGCTCACGGTGCCTTAATGTGAGTGCAATGGCAGGGGAGTAGGCAAGTCTAGTGAAGAGGGGCACAGCCCCAAGTATTACAGATTTTCCCACTTTCCTGCCAATCAGTGGCATAGCATGGAGGGGGACCACGGGGCAGTTGCCCTGAGTGCAAAATTTCAACACCCGGTGCTGCCGCAATACAATGTTGGGGCTATGAGTCATCAAGCTAACACTATAAGCGTTGTGGCCAGTTAGGAATCTCCCTAGTTAGAAACCAACTCTCTTCTCATGACATTTTCAGTGCATGATGAACAAGAAGGAACAGAAGCGACTGCAAAGATAGAGACCCTAATCGCTTTTGTTTGCTCCTGATACTAACAGAAGGATAAGCGATATTGCAATCTCTTCTCATTTAGTTCCTCATGTTTAGACACACACACACACACACACACACACACACACACTGTTTAGCAATGGTCTATACCAACAGTTTTTCAATATTTGATTTGGATAGTACTTAAATTGAAGCACCCCAGGCTACCTGAAATTGTAGCATTAAACCAAGCTGCCAATGTGAAATATGTCATCATGCATACAATGAGATTGAGGAAAAATATAAAAAGCAATATCATCTTTGCATATAAAAATTCCATTGTATCCCAATTTAAGGTGGGTTGGAGATTATATATATATATATATATATATATATATATATATATATATATATATCCCACAAGTCCAATTACAGTGGTTTATGAAATTAGATAAGAAAAAGAGAGAGAAGGGTGATGAGTGCTTATGTAGATGCAATATTAATGCTGTTTTTTTGCTTTGTTTTTTGCCTGATCTAATGTCAAGCTTCATTGTACATCAAACTACATTGTAGACAAGAAATGATGGAGGCCTGGACTTAACCAAGGCTGAGCTCAAAAATACAGGAAAGGCGCCTGAATGTGTTTTCATTGGTCATCTAATGCTAAAATTTAAAGTTCTACTAGTTTCTTTCCTATGCTGTTAGGAAGAGCACACACACAGAGAGAGACAGATTGTCTTTTAGATTAGGGAATGGAGAGCTGTGGCCCTCCAGATGTTGCATAACTACAGCTCCCATCATCCCTGACCATTGACCATGTTGGCTGGGTCTGATGGGGCAATGTCTGGAGTGCCACAGATTTCTCGCTTTAAGATGTACATTTAAGATGTGTTTAATGTACACTCGAAAATGTGACATGAACAACTGCAGGCAAAATTGGGGTTTTGTTTGTTTGTTTGTTTTGCAAATTATTGAGTCCTACAGATAAAAGGGTCATGCACAGGAGCACCAGCGATATTCATTCACAGAAAATGTGAGGGAGAAGCACCATTGAGCCCATTGGTCATGTCTCCAAATGTCATTTGGCAACGGCCATTCCCTTCCCCAGTATGGCATGCGTACATCATAAAAAGGACCCCCACACATGTTCCTCACAATTGGGAACCCTGGGCCAATCGCAGTTCCAAGGATCCTGATCCCACTACTCCTTCATATGTTTATTGGACTGATGGTGGGATACATTTGAAAACCGCCATACCCACTTGGAACTCAGGGCTCCCCATCGAGTGATGGTGTGATGGCAAATGCAGGTTCCCCACTCCGTAATCTTTGAGGAGGCCCCCAGTAAGATTTCCCCCAGCAAGTATCACATTCCTCACTACCCTCAGAATGTCCCATAAAAATTAATGGTGGTTATTCTTTTTATAATGTGCTGGATTTTTGTGTGTGGTGAGGACAAAACTTGTGGTCCCTCTCAGCTAGACAAAAAATCATTCAAGCATTCATAACTTGGGGAATTGATGTCCCACCTCTTAAAAAAAAAAACACATTCACGGCAGATTGTAATCTTCAGCTAAATGTGATCAGAGCAATGGAAGAACCAGAGTCAGTGTTTTGACATTTAAGCATGCAATGGATGGGGAATTTCAGTATTCCCCAGCCCACTCTACTTACCAGCAGCCTAAGGACAAGAAATGCTCAGGTACATAATCACATTGGATCTACCCATCGGTACTTGTTCCAGAGTTATGAAGCCCATGTGTTCAAGTTACTACACAGCAAATGAACACAACACAGCAATTCTACTCTAGATAGCAGGAGAGAGAGGAGAGAGCTATGGGAATTACCCTTAGTATATTAAAAAATGGGTGTTATCACTGCGTCCCTGTTTTTGACTGTGAACTGCTGGTGTGCTTCAGCCACTGGATGTGCTTCAGCCACTGGTTTTTCTGTGTGGTTCAAGTCGATCCACAATAATTTTCAGAAACTAAGCAGTAAAATAATGGTGTTCTACATTAGCTTTAATCTATCTATCTATATCTATCTATCTATCTATCCATATCTATCTATCTATCTATCTATCTATCTATCTATCTATCTATCTCTATCTATCTATCTATCATCTATCTATCTATCTATCTATCTATCTATCTATCTATCTATCATCTATATCATCTATCATCATCATCTATCTATCTATCTATCTATCTATCTATCTATCTATCTATCTATCTATCTATCATCTATCTATATCTATCTATCTATCTATCTATCTATCTATCTATCTATCTATCTATCTATCATCTATTTATATCATCTATCTACAGTGGTACCTTGGGTTGCAAACACCTCGGGGTACAAACACTTCTGGTTACAGTCTCCGCTAACTGGGAAGTAGTAAATTGGGTTAAGAACTTTACCTCAGGATGAGAACAGAAATCGCATGGCGGCAGCATGGTGGCAGTGGGAGGCCCCATTAGCTAAAGTGGTACCTCAGGTTAAGAACGGTTTCAGGTTAAGAATGGACCTCTGGAACGAATTAAGTTCGTAACCAGAGGTACCTCTCTCTCTCTCTCTCTCTCTCTCTCTCTCATCATTAACTATCTATCATCTATCTATATCATCTATCTATAATCTATCTATCCATCATCTATCTATATCTATCTATCTATCTATCTATCTATCTATCTATCTATCTATCTATCTATCCATCTATCATCTATCTATCTGTCTGTCTGTCTGTCTGTCTATCTATGTATATCTATCATCATTATCTATCTATCTATCATCTATCGATCTATCTATCATCTATCTATCATCTATCTATATCCCTTTTCAAATCGCAAGGCAGCTGAGGTGACATGAATGTTTCATGCAAAGAGCTCTCCTACATCCTCAGTGCCATTAGTGTAGTTAATCTTGGAGTCATCTGCATAACACCATAATGAACAGCAATAGTTCATAATGACCATAATGAGTACTAACAGGTGACCATGTCAAATATATTGAAGCTGGGGACTGTCCTCTGTGGGACCACCAAGTCTCAAAGTGGGGGGTTGTTGTTTCTGGCAAAAGCAGCACAATGGAAACTCTGCACCTTCTGGAAGCATTTTAAATGGCACATCATTCATCCAGGGAACATGTTTGATTGTTCAGCTGCACCTCTGACATTCCACTTGTTAAAAGGTGAGATTTGTCGGGGGGATTTTAAAACGAAGGAGCTGTTCTGATTTTGAATTTGGCATGATGGAGATGAAGTAGCAAACACAATAAACTCTTTTAAGAACAACCAGTCAGACAATTGCTGATATTCCTGGGACAAACTACTGGATTATGGAATTAGAGGCCCAATGCCATGTACCATGGCATGAACACAATTATGTATTTTCTCCATTTGTAACCCAATTAGGCATGTATGGTCATGAGTCAGTCCATTGGTCCATTGTGCTCAGTAGTGCTTACACGGGGTTTCAGATGGGGTCTCTCCTTGTCAGACCTGGAGATGATGGGGATTGAACCTAGGACCTTCTGCATGCAAAGCAAATACTCTACTGCTGAGCTACAGCCCTCCCCCAATCTGTGTTTTCCACCAAAGGTGCTATATTTTTATTGAGTGCTCTGTTTAAGCCTTTTCAAAATACCTTGCAGGTGATCAAAGATCACTACCACCCCATTCTCCTGCTCCTCCAGACAGCACAGATATGTACCAAAGACCTGTCAAACAGGTTTTATATTTACTGGGCAGCCATGGGATGTAGTGGGCCTCATGCTTGCACAACTCCCTTTTCTGCCCTCTTCTTCCCCAGCATGGCCAGAAGAAGGAGTTGAGAAGCTTTCTTTCCAATTTTGATTAACCATAGCTCGCTATGCCACCAGGACCCATAAGAACATAAGAAAAGCCCTGCAGGATCAGACCAGTGGCCCATCTAGTCCAACATCTTGATTCCCAGGATCCCAGGCCAGCCAGATTCCCAAGAGATCCCAGGATCCCAGGCCAGCCAGATTCCCAAGAGAAGCTCTTGAATGCAACAGCATTCTTCCAACTTTTGATTCCCAGCAACAGGCATTCAGAGGTATGCTCTGTCTATAGTGGAAGTAGAACATAGCCATTGAGGCTAGTAGCCACTGATAGTCTCCTGTTCTATGAATTCATCTAATCCTTTTTGAACCCAGAACTGTGGTTCATCTTAATCAGCAATTCCCAAACTTGGGTCTCCAGCTGTTTTTGGACTACAGATCCCATCACCCCTGACCACTGATCCTGCAGGTTAGGGATGATGGGAGTTGTAGTCCAAAACCAGCAGGAGACCCAAGTTTGGGAACCCCTGATCTTAACTATGGTTAATTTAAAGGAGCCAGCCTCAACTCTGGTTTGAGCTTAACTTGTTTCAGAATAACTTTAGGGGAGGAAAAGTAGGAGTCGGCGAACCAAAGGCCCAATGAAGTTCATTCCTACCATGTTAACCCATGGTTTATTGTGCTGTCTGAACATAGCCATTGTGTCTGATTATTGGTCTACTCTGCCTGCTGAAGCTACATTCCATCTGTTTAAAGATGCTATTCTTGGTATGCTTAGTCTCTAGGGGGGTAAAGTAGGACATCTGTTCAACAACCCTTCTCCATGTCTTCTAGTTTATTTGTCTCTTTTAGCATCACTAACAGCATGGCCCTTTGCAGGTTTTTTTCGCAAAGAAGTTCCATCGCGTTCTACGATGCCACCTGTCTAGTATGTGTGCATAGGACTGCACACTTGAGGCTCTGTTTTTGATTAGCGGTACTAAGATAAGGCACACAGAAATACCTGAGGGACATCTACAGCTGAAACACGTGGGGCATTCTTCATAAAATAAGTTACCGTTTCCTAGCATACTCTTGCCAATGCAGGAAATATGCTGCAAACAGGTTCCCTGATAGGTAGTCAGTCCATCTACTCAGGGAGCCATAGACCATGGGTAGGCAAACTAAGGCCCGGGGGCCGGATCCAGCCCAATCACCTTCTAAATCCAGCCTGCAGACGGTCCCAGAATCAGTTTGTTTTTACATGAGTAGAATGTGTCCTTTTATTTAAAATGCATCTCTGGGTTATTTGTGGGGCCTGCCTGGTGTTTTCACAAGAGTAGAATGTGTCCTTTTATTTAAAATGCATCTCTGGGTTATTTGTGGGGCATAGGAATTTGTTCATTTTTTTCTTCTTCAAAATATAGTCCGGCCCCCCACAAGGTCTGTGGGACAGTGGACCGACCCCCTGACCCCCCCAGCCATAGACAACCAGCAATTAGTCATGAACCTTCCTCCTTCTTCTCTAGGTTCCATACCATTGTAGATGATCACTACTGCTAGAATGGGGAGGAAAAGAGCATTTCTCTCTGATTTGCAAGACTCTTGCTATCACACACTCCTTCTCTTGATGGACCTAGAAGTTCCCCTAGCACCTATTCTCTTCAGTGTTTTCTTTCTCAGGCCTCCTATACACCACCATCAGGGTGCGTGAACTTAACATCATATGGAGGCAGGGCCAGATGCATAAGCCTTTCTCGGCCAATTAGCACCCCGTTGGGGATTATACCGCAGGGAAGAAATTTTGTCGAAACTGAGCAGAAAGCAAGTAGTGCAGCAGTTCCCAACCGGCCAATGAAGAAAGGGCATCTTTGTAGACCAAGTGCTATTCCAATCTATAGTATATTGAGCTGCAGTTCCTGCTCAATGTACTATAAAGCTCAGTCTTTTGTAGCAGCTGCACCTTATGCAGCTAATTTTTGACAGCTTGCAATATTAACACCATCCCAAGCTGGTAGTTGAACACATAGGACACTAAAACTAGATGAAATAAACCAATCGCCTCTGGGCTGGCTGTAATAAGATAATGTGCTGGACTATGCACTGGGATATGTGATGTGACTAGCAGAAGCTGTGAGGAAGGGGAGAGGAGAATGGGTGAGAACGCAACACTTCAGAGGAACTGTGCTAAGTCCTACTTGGAATGGAGCAACTCCCATATGAGGAAAAGTTGCAACAATTGGGGCTTTTTAGTTTAGAGAAAATGCAGATCTGGTAGAGTTTCCCCTGTAGTTGTGATAACTAGACTTACCCTCCATGGAATTGTCTAATCTCCTTGATGAAGCTATCCAGACCAGTGGCCACCAGCACCTCTTAATGGCAGCAACAAAGTCCATAGGTCCATTATGTGAAGTGCATTCTTTTGGTCTGCCCTAAATCTGCTGCCAAATAATTTCTGTGGGTGACCTCAATTTCTAGTGTTATGCGAGAGGGAGAAAATGTCTTTTTGTAAATGGCTTCGGTCCAGTATACCTGAAGGAGCATCTCCACCCCCATCATTTAGCCCGGACACTGAGGTCCAGTGCCGAGGGCCTTCTGGCGGTTCCCTCACTACGAGAAGCCAAGTTACAGGGAACCAGGTAGAGGGCCTTCTCGGTAGTGGCACCCGCCCTGTGGAACGCCCTCCCACCAGATGTCAAAGAGAACAACAACTACCAGACCTTTAGAAGACATCTAAAGGCAGCCCTGTTTAGGGAGGCTTTTAATGTTTAATAGATTATTGTATTTTAATGTTCTGTTGAAAGCCGCCCAGAGTGGCTGGGGAAACCCAGCCAGATGGGCGGGGTATAAATAATAAGTTGTTGTTGTTGTTGTTGTTGTTGTTGTTGTTGTTGTTGTTGTTGTTGTTGTTGTTATTTCTGTATACCTGGAATAGCCCATGTGGTGCCCAGCAGACATGACTGGGCTATACCTCCCACCAACCCCAGACATTGGGGGGCACAACATCAGCTACAACTAAGCAGAGCTTTATAAATCTCTTATCACACACCTCTTCCTACCACCCACCCCCTCATAATTTATCTTCATAAGGAAGGTGGTCCATCCTATTGATCATTTGCTGCAGCTCATATGACTGGATTGTTCACATGCCATTAGAACATCCTATGGGGAAAATGGTTAAAATATTTACTTCTTCTTGCAATGCTTAATTCCTGGCCAGTTTTCTTTCTTTTTGTAAATAAAAAGAATCAGAATCAGATATACTCAATCACAGTGGAATCCATATAGCTGGCTCAAGCCAGCTGGCTCTGACTGACAAAGGAGTAATGTTTGATGTCTGTTCTTCTTTCTTCTCTTGATGCATCTCATTTGAACTTGACAGGCTGGGGAGGTTTTATTTACTTATTTATTTTTTTAAAGACGAACCACGCGCAACTCTTTGTGTATTAATAAAGTCAACAGTTTCTATTCTGGAGCACAGAGAGAATTTTTAATTTTATTTCTGGTTCTCCAGGATGGAAATTAATCAGGGTGATGTTGCCCTATTTCGTATCTCTTCTTTCTACATGCTAAGGAGGACGGTGTGAAGGAGCTTGAGAGAGCACGGCATCATTTCCCCCTGGTCCTCAGCCTCAGGGGGAGGAAGGAAGTTAATTGTCAGAACCTGTCACAGAGAGTATTTGGGACCAGCACTCTTCAGGAACCCTGTTCAGATGCCCATTCTGTGGGCATCAAATGCATGGAGATCAGAGTGAGTCTGTGGCAACTGATCTTACCCTGGCCTTTGTGTCTGGCAGCAGAATCTTCAAGCACAGCCTATGCACATGCTACTTATAAAATAAGCTTGCTGATTGTTCAGGGTCTGTATACCTGAAACTGTAGCTTGAGTAGCTCATCTGTTTGCACAGGCGAGGCCAGTGGGTTTGAGTTGCAATTCCACTCTCCCCTCCACTTGGGTTCATGGAATCATCAGCTCAGTAGGACCAGGTTGGTCCTTAGAGGTCAAATTATTCCCCCCACCATTCTGGATATGGTTACTGGCTTGAGTGACAAACAAGGATTATTAATTTCTAAATGATTAAGTAAAGGAAGATAATATGGCTAAACACTCTGAGACCAAGGGGAAGAAGGGGGGGGGAGAGGGGAAGAACATAGGGAAAAAGCAGAAGTATCTAGATGCTTAGGTGTGAATCTAGGATTAATAAGTAAATTTACCTATGTATTTGACAATGTATCAAAAGAAGATGTATGAACCTGATAAAGAGGATTTATTATGAATTCAACAGTGGGGGATGCGAGGAAGTCAATTGAAACATGAAATTGAGGAAATTAGAAATGCCTGGCCTACAAAGTGGGGCCAGGCCTAAGCAATGTTATGGAACAGTAACAGTAAGGTTAAATGTACAATGAACGGGTATACCTCTGTGAGGGGGGGGGTGGATTTGGGCTTCCCACGGTGAGAGGGGGGAAGTATGAAAGTTTAACCGATATGTTATGTGCTTATAAAATTGTAAAAACCAATAAAAATTATTTTTTTTTATAAAAAAAAAAACAAATTATTCCTCCCACCATTCATCAGGTAGCCTCCCACTTCTTCTCTTATCTGCCTGTTTTCCATGACAATTTGATAGGAGTGTCCTACCTTACCCTCCAACATTTATCTAATGAAAACAGGGATGCCCTAAGGAAAAGTGGGACATTCTGGGATCAAATCAGATCAGAATCCGAGATGGCTTCTGTAAATCCGGGACTGTCCCTGGAAAATAGGGTCACTTGGAGGGTGTCTTGGTGGGCAGGGCCAGAGGCAAAAGTGAATTTGGCCCTTGAACAGTAGGCTAGTTTCTACACACACCACTTTATCTTCCACCAGGCAGGTAAGGAGACATTTGTTCAGAGAACTGAACAAAGACAGGCCATAGAAGCTTGTTGAGAAACTCCCTCTCCAAACAACCAAGTCCACCCTGAAATTTTCTTCCAACTTGAAACCTGACACAATGTGTTCATCCTCAGTTTTTATTTTGATCTACTATTACTTGCATTTCTTATGTCCTGAACAATAGTTTGCCTGCCGTGTTTGCAATGAAGCCTCTCCATATATATAACTAAGGTATTGTTTCCAACTTTCTTTCCCCACTTTATTCTCAACCACTATTTTTTTAAAAAAATGTGAACAAAGGTGGATAGTCTCCTGCAGACACAGAAACAATTTGTCCTAAAAATAGGTATGAATAAACAAGTCACCTGCTGTTGTTTTGGTTTTCATCAAGACTTCTCTTTTGCTGTTAATATATATCTATATGTTCCATCAAAGGCATTTTCGCATTAATTGCCATCTGACTGGTTGTCGCTAAAGCTCTTCATCTGTTTTGCAGATGCTGCTTGCCAGTGGGAGTAAAAATAAGGAATACAAAAACCTAGCCAGCAGTGCAAATGATTCAAAATGCAGATTAATTATGCCTTCTTGCATTTTCTGAAAGTACTTGCAAATACCTGTACAGGCAATACAGCCTACAAACAACATGGTATGCAAAGCAGTAACTTTCAGAAGTTACAGGATAGAACTATGCAGGATGAAAACTGTGGGGCTGCCATCAAAATTGGCAGCCCTATGTCACCCTTTCAATAATGCTTGGTAAAACATACCTTAGGTGTTCATTTTTCACATACAGTGGTTGATGAGGTTCATTTTGATTAGCTGAGAACACAGGGGAAGAATAAATTTTCCACCATTCTTAGTTTCCAGGATGCTGTTCATTTAGCTTGTGGACATTTTTCAGCCCTGGTGGGCCCACTTTTGCATTTAGTTGAACGTGCAACTGGCGCATATCCTCCAACATTTCTACTTTGAAAATAGGGACATCCCATTCAGTGGTGGTAGTAGTAGTAGTAGTAATAATGATGATGATGATGATGTTACTATTTATACTCTGCTCATCTGAATGGGTTGCATCAGCTACTCTAGATGGCTTTCAACATATATAAAAACAAAGTAAAACATTGAACATTAAAAAACTTCCCTATACACGGCTGCCTTCAGATGTCTTCTAAAGGTTGAATAGTTACTTATCTCATTGGCTCGGGGGGTCGCATAACTCCATACCCTCCAACATTCATCTGATGAAAATAGGAGTGTCCTACCTTACCCTCCAACATTTATCTAATGAAAACAGGGATGCCCTAAGGAAAAGTGGGACATTCTGGGTTCAAATCAGATCAGACTCCGAGATGGCTTCTGTAAATCCGGGACTGTCCCTGGAAAATAGGGTCACTTGGAGGGTGTCTTGGCGGGCAGGGCCAGAGGCAAAAGTGAATTCGGCCCTTGAACAGTAGGCTAGTTTCCACACACACACACACACACACACACACACCACTTTATCTTCCACCCAGGCAGGTAAGGAGACATTACCTTGCAAAAACTGTCAAGGTTGGTGCAATGAAAGACTGAATAGTTTTGTGCCTCTGGAGGGTGTGTGGCTTGGGTTGGAGTCTCAAGTGCAAGCTAGAGAGGTCTGGGGGGGGGATATTTGCTCCCCCAACCACCTGAAGTCCACCCCCCCTGCAATCCCTGATTTAAATAGCAGGTACCATACACAGCCTGGTGCAGCCGGAAAATACATGTTTGAAATGTATCCCACATTTCTTGGAAGCAGTAAAAAGGCGAGAGTTAAAAAAAAAAGGAAGAAAGATGAAAACTTGTGTGAAGGTGACTTGTAAATATGGAACGTTTTCATGACTTTTAATGCATGTGCCTTTAATATAGAAATATGTTATTATACTGGAGTGCACTAAAATTTGATGATCGGTTAGAGTCACCAAGGATTTCCTCGCTTCCTGCCCGCCCCCCGCCTTTCTTTCATTAATGTAACAATGACTCAAACAGAATATTCAGTGATCTTTTCTCAAGCAGAGCCTCTCTTTTTTTTCATATCAAAGAAGGTTACTGCTCTTCCCTTAAAGGTTTTTATCCTGCCAGTTGCTCTGATGTGGCCTTCACTCTTTAATATTCTAAAAGTATATTTCTTACATGGGGTGCGAGATAATCTCCTTAGAGATTATGCGCCGGCTGCATGTGGGATTTTAGCGAAAGGCAGGGCCCTTCCTGATACAGCCTCCCCTTTCTCCGTTAGCTTTTCGAGACAGAACAGGGGTTCCTGAGAGGGAAATCTGGCTCATCTCCCACTTTGTTACATGAAACTCGCACAGCAGGCAGCCGGCCCCTTTGTAGGCCTAAGAAGTCCACCGCTGTGCAGCGACCTCTTATTACCGTGAATCATTTATGTGGCACTTGGAATATGTAAAGTGATTTCAACAGTGCTTTTCTGAAAATTGGGCTCACTGTCACAGCAACCTTCTGAGGCGGTTCATTTTTATTCCACCATTATGGCAGCCGTTCCTGTGCCTTCAACAGTAGTAGTCTTCATCTTGCAGGTGAACATGAGAACATAAGATCAGGGGGGACTTGCAACGAAATGTTTCAGGGTGGAATGGTTCTGTTGAAGGTTCCAGCCAGCCAGCTCTGCTTCTTCCAGGGCTCTCCTGGAAGTGAGCCAGTGTGGTGTAGTGGTTAAGAGCTGTAGACTCGTAATCTGGTGAACCAGGTTCGCGTCTCCGTTCCTCCACATGCAGCTGCTGGGTGAACTTGGGCTAGTCACACTTCTCTGAAGTCTCTCAGCCCCACTCACCTCACAGAGTGTTTGTTGTGGGGGAGGAAGGGAAAGGAGAATGTTAGCCGCTTTGAGATTCCTTCAGGTAGTGATAAAGCGGGATATCAAATCCAAACTCTTCTTCTTCTTCTCCATTCCAGGTCAATCCCCTCTGCCTTCCACCACTCACCCCCTTGCATAAAAGTTAATCATCATCCTGACCATGTTTAGATGCAGGTGGCGCTGTGGTCTAAACCACTGAGACTCTTGGACTTGCCGATCAGAAGGTTGGCGGTTCGAATCCCCATGATGGGGTTGAGCTCCTGTTGCTCTGTCCCAGCTCCTGCCATCCTAGCAGTTCAAAAGCACACCAGTGCAAGTAGATAAATAGGTACTACTGTGGCAGGAAGGTAAACGGCGTTTCCATGCGCTCTGGCTTCTGTCAGGGTGTTCCATTGCACCAGAAGCAGTTTAGTGCTGCTGGCCACATGGCGTGGAAAGCTGTCTGTGGACAAAAGCCGGCTCCCTCGGCCTGAAAGTGAGATGAGTGCCGCACCCCATAGTCGCCTTTGACTGGACTTAACCGTCCAGGGGTCCTTTGGGCTGTTGTCCTCCTTGGGCTGTTTTGGGGGGCTCCACCCCATGCCTGCTGATACCTCACTCTTGTGATGTTTAGTGATGTCCGTTCCAGTGTCAATTCCCTGCTTCCTCTCACAAATTTAAGAACACAATGAAGATGAAAGATATAGGGCGGCAAAAAAAGGTACGCTGGAGATGCTTCTGCATGAACTGGTTCCGGGAGATCAGCCAGGATGACTGTGTGGATTGCCAGCGTTCTCACTCAGAGCTCCGAACAACCACAGTTGGGAGCTCTACTGCCCTTCTAGTGTTCCTACTGGTACAACCACGTAGGTCCTTTTTCATATCAGCCCTGCCAAGGTAAGCAGCAACAAGGACAGGGTGAGGATGGTGACTCCATCCCTCACACCACTGCTGGGTAAACTGACCCACACCTCCACTGTTGTCTGAAGGCAACAGTTGGGGAGAAATGCACACTATAATAATAATAATAATAATAATAATAATAATAATAATAATAATTATTATTATTATTATTATTATTTATTTGTACCCCGCCCATCTGGCTGGGTCTCCCCAGCCACTCTGGGCAGCCTCCAACAGATATTAAAATACATCAAAATATCACAGGTTAAAAACTTCCCTAAACAGGGCTGCCTTCAGGTATTTTCTGAATGTAGGATAGCTGTTTATCACTTTAACCTCTGCTGGGAGGGCGTTCCACAGGGCGGGCGCCACTACCGAGAAGGCCCTCTGCCTGGTTCCCTGTAGCTTTGCTTCTCGCAGTGAGGGAACCGCCAGAAGGCCCTCGGCGCTGGATCTCAGTGTCCGGGCTGAACGGTGGGGGTGGAGACGCTCCTTCAGGTATACAGGACCGAGGCCGTTTAGGGCTTTAAAGGCCAGCACCAACACTAGGAAATTAAATACTCAAAGTCTTCTCTCAGTCTGTTACCTCTCACTGGCTCTAGAAGACCATCTCCTTGGCAGGGACTGGTGCATGGAGCACCCTTTTTACTGCCAGGGATCCTGCAAAGAGCTACAATTACCAGCACTTCTCAGGTGGGCACCACTGCCATTATAAGAGAACAAGGGAGGCATTTGTGGTGAGTTCCAGCACCTCTTTTTCTAGAAATATAGCGCTGGCTGTTTTTTAAGGGTGCCGGTAATTGTAGTCTGTGAGGGGAAAGCTAGAGTCTTCAGGATTCTTTGAAGGAAGCCATACTCTTTAAATGTATGTTGTAGATCTTTAAAGTGGACTTGGAACTCAAATATTACGGCTCCTTCAGGCAGAGGACTGTCCTCTATGAAGTAGGACACATGTAACAGGCAGAGTGAGCTAGCAAAATGGATGAGCTAAGAGACTTATCAGGGAAGGCTGTTAATGGACTTGAAAGTGTGAATGGACTAGATGAATACTGTGACTTTTAAAACAAAGCACAAAACAAGTTAAACGAATGTGGAAACAGTCTCAGTAAACGAAGTCTTTACTCACACTGAATCAGTAGAATCGCTGTGTACATGGCTTAACTCTGTGATTATAGGAATTCATTATCTAATCACTGCAGAAGAAGAAATGAGTATAGCCTTTTATTGGGAAAAGCCAGAAGTGCTTCAAGTGTATGCCTAATTTTTAAGGATTTTGTGAACAGCAAAAATGGAGGAATTGATTGATTGCACATAGTTTAGGGAAGGTTGGCAGTGTTAACAACAACATGGAAGCATTTCTGATAACTGAAGAATCTGCCTTACGCAAAGTTAGACTAATGGCCAATCTAGGTCAGAACTGTCTACAACCGGCTGGCAGTTGCTCTTCAGAGTTTCAGATAAAAATCTTTCCCTCTCCAGCTTGGAGATGCCCAGAATTGAATCAGGGACCCTTTGCTTGAAGAGCATGTGCTGTACCACTGAGTGATGTCCCTTTAGCCTAAGTGTAGTAACACACATATGGGATATATATCTTACTAGTTTTATGCAGCTCAGGACCCCAATACCTCAAGCAACTCCCCTCCTCATATGAACTAACCCGGACACTCAGATTGTCATATGTGGCACTTCATGTGCCCCTCCCATGAGTGGTCCAGAGGGCAGCAGCACAAGAAAGGGCCTTTTCAGTGGTAGCCCCAACATTTGTGAAATGCTTTCCCCAGGGAAGCTGGCCTGGCACCATCGTTATCTCCAGGCACCAAGCGAAAACATTCCTTTTCAACCAGTCCTTGGGCCTTTGACCATCTACTGCCTTTTTGAGTGGGTGGGATAGTTTAATGTATTTTCCCTCCCTCTGAGTTTAATGTACAGTGGAACCTCTACTCACGATCACAATCCGTTCCAGAGGCCGTCTGGAAGTCGAAACGGGTTGCTGGGAGAGGTGCCGTTGTGCGCAGGTGCGGGCGGCGATTGCCCGCTTCTGCGCATGCGCGAACAGTGGTCACCGTTTCTGCGCATGTGTGAATGGCGGCAAACCTGCCGGTTACTTCCAGGTTTGCCGCGGACGTTGGGAGAAATGGACGCGAGCGGAGGCGGACAAGTCACTTTGAGTTGCCTGTTGTAAATAATAATAATAATAATAATAATAATAATAATAATAATAATAATAATAATAATAAATTTTTGAAAGATGTGACAGTCCATCTGAAGCTTGAGGGAGGGAAGGTGGTGATGCCGACAGGTGATTCAACCTTTTGCTTGCATTTATGCTGATGCGTAAGTCAAAGCTGGTCCTACAGTACAGGTGAGGGAGCTGTTATAGCTGGTGTTGAGAATGCTGCATCTGTCTTCATCCTTAATGGGAGAAACATGCTAGTCTGATGTTTCTTTATCTAAAAGTATTTGTAAAGAGTGACCCTTTCTCTTTCATCATAAAACATGACAGTAAAAATTACCTTTGTTTCTGTTGTGGAAATGAGATGTAAACAATGCTGGGGAAATTTGTTGCAGTTTATTGCCATGACAGCTAATAGATGTACATATCGGCAATTTGCTTAGTAGATTATCATTTACTGTCACATTTTTTAATTAGAATGTGATCTTCCATTGTCTTTAATCTATTTGCATCACGGGTGACAAATTTCTTCTCCTTAGGCACTGTATTCTCTTATCGCAAGATGATTTTCCCTTTTTTTGCCCCAACCATTAGATGCTTTAAAGGGGAAACCCCCATCGTTGTAAACATTTGACTTCTGTTCACTTGGGAGCAATAACAGATTTTTAAATGGTTGATTTATCATCGTTGTCAGGGCACTAGTTCTTCCAGCAGTTCTAACCTTTTGCAGCAGTTACAAAATATAAGCCATGTACTGTAATTGCTTTGAATCTTCAGATCTCTATCACAGACAGTGCGGGCCAAACTGCTTTGCTGCAGTCACAGCTGTGTAACTGGGAAAGGCAAAGAATGATGATGGGATATTCTTGGGCAGAGGAGGCTAAGGCTGCAATTTGATACATGCCTTCCCTAGAGAAGCTCCATTAAACTCAGTTAGACTTACTTCTGAGTAAGATACATATACAATTGCTCTGTAAGCATTTCTTTACACCAGGGATGTGGAACCTGTGGCTAGAAAGGAAAGGATCGGTCAATTTATGCGTCCTCTCAGCACAAATCATGATGGAGACCACAAGCAGAGGTACCCTTCGCACACCTGACCAATCTTCAGTATTGAATAATCTGGAATTGGATCCTGGGCCATTTAGGGCTTTGTAAACTATTACAAAGAGGGACGCGGGTGGCGCTGTGGGTTAAACCACAGAGCCTAGGGCTTGCTGATCAGAAGGTCGGCAGTTCAAATCCCCGCAACGGGGTGAGCTCCCGTTGCTCGGTCCCTGCTCCTGCCCACCTAGCAGTTCGAAAGCACGTCAAAGTGCAAGTAGATAAATAGGTACCGCTCCGGCAGGAAGGTAAACGGCGTTTCTGTGCACTGCTCTGGTTCGCCAGAAGCGGTTTGTCATGCTGGCCACATGACCTGGAAGCTGTACGCCGGCTCCCTCGGCCAATAATGCGAGATGAGCGCCGCAACCCCAGAGTTGGTCACGACTGGACCTAATGGTCAGGGGTCCCTTTACCTTTTTTTAAACTATTATCAGCACCTTGAATAAAGCCCAGTAGGACCCAATTGCTAGAGCATTCTCCCTTTCTGTGGTTCCCAGCAATTAATATTCAGAAGCATTATTGCCTCTTGACTGAGGATGCAGAACACAGCCATCAGACTGTCAGTGGATCTTCTGCCATCCCACACAATTGGCAGCTGGAAAGGGGAGATTTCCAGCTCAGGTTGGGGAACTGTTGAAGGGACAACTTTTCTCAATCCAAACTTTCCTCAGCTTGGTGTAAGTAGGGTTCGAACTCCCTGCATCTGATCTGGAACTGCACCAGAGAGTTTACAAATACTGTTGATCCTAAACCCTTGTTGAATCCAAATTCTATGTTTCAACTCCTTGCTATTTCCTAATTTCTTTTTGTGTGTGCTGAAACTTTATATTTCAAGAAATGTGCACTCACAAAAATTATCTAGCAAGCATGGCAAAAACATTAATGTATGAACTGGCCCCTGGGTCATACGCCTTCTATGGGAGTGTTGGAAAACCGGCAAACATAAACCAAATGTCTTGTGGTCATTTTTCTCTGGTGTAATATCGCCACATTTAAAGCACAAGACTGATGGATTTTAAGTGAGTAATACTTAATCCATTATATAGAATTCTTTCCCAGCTTGCCATTAAACTTCCTTCTGAAATGCAGTTTGCTTACTTGGTGAAAATCTGCAGCAGTTAAATGCACCAATAACTGATGAGGGACAATAAAGCAAATAAAGTAGACACAAAGTGAAGTATCTGTCACTTGCAGCAAGAAAAAGTAAGGTTTGGCAGCACACAGCAAGCAAGCCCAGCCCCTCGTTTTTGATGAGTAATACTGTGTTTTCATAATTTTTCCTGATTTAATTACGCAGACATTATGAAGACATTTAACCACAGTAATTGAATCAGTGTCAGAAACTAGCAGTTATTGGAGTTAAGGCTCAAGGCGAGGAGAACCACAAAAGTGCAAAGCAAGCAGGGAGAAATTATCCAGAGTTTTGTACAGATTTTGTGGTGCTGATGGTGTTTTGCGTGCAGGGAAAAAAGGGGTCGTGGCTTCATATCTCAGGTTTAGGTAACATCCCACCATTTGGTGGAAGGAAAGTCGAGGCAGGTAGGAGTGGAAGTATCATTGTCTAGCTAGATAAAGCTAGTAGTTCCAAAATAAGTACAGGATCCCCTTAGCCATATCAACAGGGGCCAGCCAAAGGTTTCTGAAAATTCAAAAACTTGAAAGATACATTTTGGCTTTTTAGAATAAACAGGAGAACAGCTTATGTTTGCATAGAGCAGGGGTAAGGAACCTCAAGGGACCCAGGTGGCGCTGTGGATCAGCAAGACTAGGGCTTGCTGATCAGAAGGTCAGCGGTTCGAATCCCTGCGACGGGGTGAGCTCCCGTTGCTTGGTCCCAGCTCCTGCCCACCTAGCAGTTCGAAAGCACGTCAAAGTGCAAGTAGATAAATAGGAACCGCTGCAGCGGGAAGGTAAATGGCATTTCCGTGCGCTGCTCTGGTTTGCCAGAAGCGGCTTTGTCATGCTGGCCACATGACCCGGAAGCTGTACGCTGGCTCTCGGCCAATAAAGCGAGATGAGCGCCGCAACCCCAGAGTCGGACACGACTGGACCTGATGGTCAGGGGTCCCTTTACCTTTACCTTTAAGGAACCTCAAGCCTTAAATGCAGGGGGCAAATGCAGCCCTCCAGGCCTCTCTATTTTGCCCTTGGGGGTCTTCCCAAGTTACACCTGTTCCCACAGCCCCCCCCCCCCGCCCTTGAGTGCTTTGGCCTAGCTGAAATGTGTCTTTGAACTGTGACAATGCCTCTGGCTTGCCTGGAAGGAGACAGGGTGTGGGTGGGTGTAAACTTTTGACTTTCCCATAGTTGGTACGAAACCTACAGTAGAAAGGTAAGCGTCACATCCGATGCTCCACCTAATTTTGCGTCTGGCCCTTTTGTTGTTTAGTTGCTTAGTCGTGTCCGACTCTTCGTGACCCCATGGACCAGAGCACGCCAGGCACGCCTATCCTTCACTGCCTCTCGCAGTTTGGCCAAACTCATGTTAGTAGCTTCGAGAACACTGTCCAACCATCTCATCCTCTGTCGTCCCCTTCTCCTTGTGCCCTCCATCTTTCCCAGCATCAGGGTCTTTTCCAGGGAGTCTTCTCTTCTCATGAGGTGGCCAAAATATTGGAGCCTCAGCTTCAGGATCTGTCCTTCCAGTGAGCACTCAGGGCTGATTTCATATGTCCATTGAGCATAACTCTTCCTGCATCAGCTGAAATGGATTCTAGTCAACAAAAGCTTACATCACAACAAATGGGTTCGTTTTTCAGGTGCTACAACATCAGTCGTTGTTGCTGCCCCAGACTAACATGGCTTCCGCTCTGGAATTCCAGACGTCTATTACAGTTAGTAACCTCCAAATCTTCTCTCCTCCACATGTGTTTTTCACATAGGCTGCCCCCTATGTATCATTTAACATCTGTACAGGCAGTCGTCCATTCTGGCATGACAAGAATCATAAGAATCATAAGGGCAGGAAAAAAATGAAGCAAAGGTGTGAGCCTCTCTTCAGTTAACCTCCACTCACACCGTCCATTAAAGTATCTAAAAGCTTTAACTCTCATCATCCAGATTATTGTGGGCTCAGGTAATAGCAGCTGCTCCTGAGAGATTTTCAGCTGGAATTGGTCCCTGACCCACAGAGGCCTGGCATTCTCTGCTACTTTGAAGTGACTGGGTCTTGCATGAGTGAAGCGTCTGGGTAACATTACAGGCATAGCCTGTTCTTGGGGGAAAGCCCACCCTGCTCTCGCTGCTGACATTTTGTCATTCTGCAGAGGATCTCTAGGAAAGGTTACTTCGATGG
This sequence comes from Darevskia mixta, assembly GCA_034641385.1. Taxonomy (NCBI): domain Eukaryota; kingdom Metazoa; phylum Chordata; class Lepidosauria; order Squamata; family Lacertidae; genus Darevskia; species Darevskia mixta. The sequence goes on along the minus strand of JAWWNH010000091.1, from coordinate 8,163,814 downwards.
CTTCTCCACATACTGTACCTGCATTGTGTTCCAAAAATAACAGGAGCTAACAAATGTTTAATTCAGCTTGAATAAAAGTGTACGCAAAAAGCCCTGAAGTTTCCTGAGGCCTATCAGAGGTGACCCCGCTGTGCAGTTCTGCCAAAATATTTGGGGTCAATTGAGCTTGGCTTCGGGGCATGTGTGAGAAATTTTTCTTGTCCCACTAAAAGCCCTACAGCTTGCTTCAAGGCTCTTGGTCTCTTGCCGCCGCCTACGTTAAGGCTTAGCAAGCAAATAGAAAGTTTGTGCCGTGTTTCGTTCTCTATGTTAATATTTAAAGAGTGGCGCTCATAAATACAGTCATGTTCTGTGCCCTATTAAAACTGCAGCCGTAGACTTATTTTATACAGATATATTCATCGATTCAGAATCAGACAATCAAAGAGTTGGAGGGGGTAACGTAGGCCATTTTGAATTGTTTTGAGTTGTTTATGTATTTGGCTGGTTTTGATTCATGGAGTGTGGGATTTTAGTATTATACGAATTCATCACTGTTCATTGTTAGGTTTTAAACTTTCCATATTTTATATATTTAACAAACCAGGATCTGTCTTATGGACAAGCAAAGTACCTTATTTCACCTAATGTTGGTTTCATTTGCTAAACCACTCTTGGTTTGCATCTCTGTAGCTAGGTGTGTATCTGGGTACCAAAACCTGGATTAAGCCAGGATGCTTTGTTCTATTGTAACAAGAAACTATGGTTAACTCAAGCCAATATTTGTAAGCTAACTTCAAACCATGGTTTGTTATTCTGGTTTGTTGGAAACAAACAAACAAACAAACAAACAAACCATAGTTCACTGCTGGTGTGAGTTCAGACATAAAAGCAAACCACAGTTTACTAAGCTAAATACGGCTTAATCTTACATGCAAACCAGGCCACAAGCAGAAGCTTAGGTTATTCATGCTAGGAAGAGCTTCACCTGTTGGTTTTTCTGCATCAGGCTTAAGGTATGAAGGAGGTGGAACCTTCTCATGGTCTAGGGTCCAGGGTGCTGCAGCATTACCAGATTCCCTCCTTATTTAGTTATCATATAGTGCTTAATTGAAGCATTATGTGGCACCTGTAGCAGAACCAGTTCCTCAGGCTGTAGAGGTAAAATGGCCATATATAGGGTAAGGTGATATCTGATACAAAGTATACAAAGACTTCAGATGGTACAAATAACATTAATGCCCTCATCCCAGAGACGAGGAATTTACTGTTAGCCCTTTCAGATTGCAATTTTTATATCCCACAGCATTGCAAAACCATGCAAGTCGGTATCTGAAGAAGTGTGCATGCACACGAAAGCTCATACCAAGAACAAACTTAGTTGGTCTCTAAGGTGCTACTGGAAGGAATTTTTTTATTTTTTATTTTGTTTTTACATATCTACCTGTAAGGCTGCAATTCTAATCCCACTTACCTGTGCACAAACCCTGTTTAATTCAATTTAGACTTTCTTCTAAGTAGATATGGTTGGGACTGCACAGTATATAACCTATGTGAGTTTGCAGGAAACAAATCATTAATTAGTATATCAAATGTTTTCTGTCAGCATTCAGATGTCTACAGGTGAAGTGGAAGGTATTGACCTTTATTTATTAATACATATATTTCCTTATAACAATCTTATGAGGCTAATTCAAACCTCATCTCTTTAACAATCCCATTCTTTCAGAGCTGAGGAAAGAGGCTCCTGTTCGTAAACAAGAAACTGTACAATTCTTGCTGTTGAACGGCATCGTTGTATAATGATGTAGTAAAAGAGTTCTCAACTGTTTGACTAGCTAAAAGACTACAAGAGCCCCGTTCCATGTTGTCTTTCCACAAATATACCTTTGATCAGAGCATGACCTCAGGAAAAGCATTTCTCTCTCTCTCTCTCCAGCAACAGTTTCCGCAAGAATAGCTGCCATAATCTCTCTCTTTAGCAAACAGTATCTCCAGCTAAAGTAAACTTTGATTACCCAGACAGTAGACCTTGTGTGCTTGACACAAACTCTAAATTCATCATACTATGAAAATAAAAATAAAGCGTATCATAGAACCTTAAAAGGCAAACAGATTTATTGTGGCATAAGGTTTTGCAGCCTACATCCCACTCAGTCAGTGGGCTTATAGGCCACTGTATCTGGTCTACAAAATCCTATGCCACAATAAATATACTGAGTTCTGTGGCACCTTAAGGACTTGCTTTAATTTTGCTAGGAGGCTAACATGCCAAACCCTCCAAGTGTCCCTATTTTCCATGGACAGTCCCGGATTTACAGAAACCGTCCCCGTTTCTGCTTTGATTCTGGAATGTCCCACTTTTCTTTAAACGGGTAAAGGGACCCCTGACCATTAGGTCCAGTCGAGGACGACTCTGGGGGTGCGGCGCTCATCTCGCTTTACTGGCCAAGGGAGCCGGCGTACAGCTTCCAGGTCATGTGGCCAGCATGACTAAGCCGCTTCTGGCACAACGGAACACCATGACGGAAGCCAGAGCGCACGGAAACGCCGTTTACCTTCCCGCCAGAGCGGTACCTATTTATCTACTTGCACTTTGACATGCTTTCGAACTGCTAGGTTGGCAGGAGCTGAGACTGAACAACGGGAACTCACACCGTCGTGGGGATTTGAACCGCTGACCTTCTGATCGGCAAGCCCTAGGCTCTGTGGTTTAACCCACAGCGCCACCCGCATCCCTTCACTTTTCTTTAGGCTGTCCCTATTTTCATCAGAGAAATGTTGGAGAGTATTGGGTTTGGTGACCCCTGAGCCAAGGAGATAAGTAACTATACAACCTTTAGAAGACATCTGAAGGCAGCCCTGTATGTAGAAGTTTTTTTAAAAAAAATGTTTAATGTTTTTATATATGTTGGAAGCCATCGTCAGTGGGTGTTGCAACCCAGTCAGTTGTGTGAGGTATTTATAATAAAATTATGATGCTGATGATGATGATGATGATTGAATAGGATGTCCCTATTTTCATTGGAGAAATGTTGGAGGGTATGGGATACCCCTGTGAGAAGGACATAGCAGCTCACGGTGCCCTGCAATCCCAGTGCTGCTTTTCACCCTGCTTGAGAAGGATGCAACAGGCCACATATGAAAGAACATTCTTTCATATGTGGTGGATCTGTAAAAGGGTAAAAGAGTATTGGGAAATAATTTATAATGAATGGGAAAAAAATGTTTAAAAACACCTTTCCCCAAAAAACCAGAGTCCTTTTTATTGGGGATAATTCAGATGGGAATTCCCAGGTGTCAAAAAAGGTTATTTATGTATGCCACTACTGTGGCCCGTGTTTTGTTAGCCCAAAAATGGAAAACAAGTTAGGTCCTAACCAAAGAAGAATGGCAACTCAAATTGATGGAATATACACAACTTGCAGATCTAACAGATAGAATTAGAGAACAAGAAGAACATATGTTTAAAGAAGATTGGAAAATGTTTATTGAATATATGGGGGAACATTGTTGTATACTTAAAAACGCTGGTAGCATGAAGATAAATTCAACAGTTTAAATAAGTTTTGATGGATGTTATAAGCAGGGGTGGCCAACTTCCAAGAGACTGCGATCTACTCACAGTTAAAAACTGGCAGTGATCTACCCCCTTTTGGGGGGTTCAGGTTGTTGAGCTTTTTTTAGGAAGGAAAGCCATTCATGTTTTGGTGGGTTCGGGTCAAAGTTGAGATTTTTTTTAGGAAGGAAAGCCCTGTTTTGGGGGCTTCATGGCAATGATGTAGAGCTTTTCTTTAGGGGAGCCAAAGTTGCTGAACTTCTGTGTGGGAATCCAGTGATCTACCAGTGATCTACCACAGACGTCCAGTGATCTACCAGTAGATCACGATCTACCTGTTGGACATGCCTGTATGGAATATTCGATGGTTTAGATTATGTAAAATATGCAGGGATGCATGGTACGCAAACTGAACCATAGAGTGTGAAGAAGGGAAGTCATTGATTTAAGGTTGTTTAAATGAATACTTTAAAATGTAAATTAGAAAATTAATAAAAATTATATAAAAAATTGAATAAAAAGAGAGAGAAGGATGCAATAGGCATGCTCTCTGCCAGCCCTGCACCGTCTCACAAAGCAATGCTGGGCTCTCAGGATGTTGTGAGTGCGCCCCCAAAGCAGAGCAGCATTGGCCATATCAGCTGACTGGGCTCCCCACTGTGCGGCTGGGCAGGTGGCACAGCAGCGCCCCACTTAGCTTCAGAGGGCAGGGGCACTCTGGTAGCATGCCATGCCCCCATGGCACAGCCCTGGTTACCGCGCACCCGCCCTTGGCACCAGCGAGGAACTCTCTGCCACTGCTTATTTGCACATACATGATGATGAGCATGCTAAGGTGAAGCAGGACATTGTTGTACATGTGACTGAAGTTTGGAGTCTCCTCTTGTGGTAGAGACTCTCCTTGTAATTTCGGACCCTGCATTGAATTGAGGCTCTAAATCATACGGGGAATAGATGAGGCTGCCCAGTTCAGGCATCACCCGCCGACTTATGGGGAACGATGACGTCAGAAGGCAAAGCTAACATGGCTCTTCTTCATTTTCTCTGTTTACACGTAGCTATTGCATGACTCATGCCTGAGTAGGGTTTGTGTTGTGTTGTGAGTAGGGCTTGCAAAAGAACCCTGTGAGATATGGTGAAACGCTCTAAAATATCTCCAGGGTAAGTAGATGGCGAATATTACAAAACCCACCAGATTCAGATTGATTTTGGGGTGTGTGTGTGTGTGTGTGTGTGTGTGAGAGAGAGAGAGAGAGAGAGAGAGAGAGAGAGAGAGAGAGAGAGAGAGAAGGAGAAGTTATGCAGGGACTGAGATACATCAGCTGCCATCCATTATTAATTTCTGTCAGCAAGCGAAAAGAACTATTTTTCTTAATGAAGTGCTTAATTTGATTAAATAGCCTGTCCGTTATGGGCACTTTAAACAGCCCCGTTCTTTATATTAGCTTAGCCAGACCCTCCGAAAGGTCCTGATTTAATGTGAAGGGAGCCACCCAGAAGAGCAACTTCCTTTGTAACAAAACGGAGCACATGGGGGCTTTAAAAAACTAATTAGCTAAATGAATTAACACCAGGGTCACTGGAGCAGGTGAAGATGGCAGCTGTTATTGCCATGTTGCTGCCACTCTTATTGGTACAGTTTGATGTCTCTGGTTACTTTGCAGGACTTGGAGGAAGCGGGGTGGGGAGAGAGATGTTGTAATGGAAAACATCTCATGCCCTTTTGAGGAAGGCTCAAATTGCACATAATACGCAGTTTCAGGAATGTTTACCTCAGTGTTTTCTTTTTCTAACTGCCCCCCCCAATACACACACACCAACCCTGGAAGTAGGGATGGGGGAAAATTGGGTTCAGTTCACATTTAAAGCCAAAGCTACGTAATTCACATTTTCTGTAAAGGTATGCCAACTGAAACACTCATTTTGCGATGCAGTTCTCCCAACCAAACAATATTTACAAATACATTAGGTGAATGTGTGCATAGCAATGAATATTTATGGGGGGGGGGGGAACATACAGGAAAGTAACGTATTAGGGAAAATTGCTTGCAAAAAAATGTGTGCATCGGTCAAAAACGGCACACAAACGTGTTCATTAGAAATTTTCATCAGCTCATTTGATGTTGTTGTTGTTGTTGTTTTAAAAAAACAACAACAAATTTCTGCAGCAGTGTGGAGAAGTGAATTTAGGATTTGGGAAGGAGGGTGGGGGTGGAATGAGAAATTGAGAGAACCAAAATTGCCAGATCTGCCCATCCCTAATGGGAAGATACAAAACAGAAGTGGAATAGCACATGTTATGGCAGGTTGGTTAATTAATTTGCCATCAAAGGATTCCATTTCCCCTAGAGGAGGAAAAGGAGTTTGGTGCATGATTTTGACAGGTAACATGGCACACAGGAAATGCCATAGGGGTAGCAGTAGAGCAGCAAATATCCTGCCTTTCCATACAATGTTGCCCAAGGTGGTTGATGAGCAAGATTAAATACAGAGTTAAGGCTATCTCATGTCGACTGAAAGCTTGCAAATTGGAAGCCAAGGGTGATGCCTTAACACATGGGTAGGCAAACTAAGGCCTGGGGGCCGGATCCGGCCCAATCGCCTTCTAAATGCGGCCCTCGGACGGTCCGGGAATCAGCATGTTTTTACATGAGTAGAATGTGTCCTTTTATTTAAAATGCATCTCTGGGTTATTTGTGGAGCATAAGAATTCGTTCATCCCCCCAAAAAAATATAGTATGCCCCCCACAAGGTCTGAGGGACAGTGGACTGGCTCCCTGCTGAAAAAGTTTGTTGACCCCTTAACAGATGTACTCTGTGGTGAGCAATGATGTTGCACAACAACATAAATTGCGCTTGCTTAAAACTTGCTTCCCTCGGTCTTTCTGTCCTGATAGGTCCTGCAAAAATGCCCCACCTTTACCTAGTCCTACACTGTGTCTAGGGGGACGCGGGTGGCGCTATGGTCTAAACCACAGAGCCTAGGGCTTGCCGATCGGAAGGTCGGCGGTTCGAATCCCTGCGATGGGGTGAGGTCCCGTTGCTCAGTCCCTGCTCCTGCCCACCTAGCAGTTCGAAAGCACATCAAAGTGCAAGTAGATAAATAGGCACCGCTCCGGCGGGAAGGTAAACGGCGTTTCCGTGCGCTGCTCTGGTTCGCCAGAAGGGGCTTAGTCATGCTGGCCACATGACCTGGAAGCTGTATGCCGGCTCCCTCGGCCAGTGAAGCGAGATGAGCACCGCAACCCCAGAGTCGTTCGCGACTGGACCTAATGGTCAGGGGTCCCTTTACCTTTACCTTTACACTGTGTCTATGAAGCCTCTGAGGCTTATCACATTGCTAGAGGGATCCTCTTGTGAATTGCCCTAAAACTGGCTGTGGATTAACGACAGACAAAGGAAGTATGTCTATTGTCTTCACACACACACACATAAACAATTTGCTTGTGGAATTCACAGCCACACAATGGCGAGTAACATATATGGCTTTAAAAAAATAAATAAGGCAAATGCATTGAAGGCAAGTCTATCCACAGTTATTAGCCATGACAGCTGAATGGTGTTGCTGGTTCAGAGGCAATATAGCTCTGAGTAGCAATTGTGAGGGGACACAAACAAACAAACAAACAAACAAACAAACAAACAAACAAACTGCAGGGGAGGATTGTTGTCTAGCAAGTAGGTTTTCCAGAAGGAAAGGGATGGCTTCTATTGGGAATAAGATGCTGTGCTAGATGGTTCTGGATCCAGCAGGGCTCTTCTTAATGTACAGTCGTACCTCTGGATACGATTGCTCCAGGTTGCGTTCGTCACGAGATACGAACACGCCAAACCCGAAAGTACCAAAACGGGTTGCTTCCGGGTTCGGCAATTCGCGCATGCGCAGACGCACAAAATGCCATCACGCACATGCTCAGAAGTGCCGAATCGCGCGACGAGCATGCGCAGATACGGCGCTTCATGTTACGACCTTTTCATGTTGTGAACGGGGCTCTGGAACGGATCCTGTTCGCACCCAGAGGTACCACTGTATTACCAGGGACTATACGATGTGGGTTTTAAGAGTGGAAGGGAAAGGGAAAAGAGGCAGGGATGGAATGGCTCAAGGTATTCTGCTGCCTGCAGTGAAGGACGAAATGGTGCCCCCTCTTCATTCAATATATTGAAGCTGATTGGGCTGGCTATTGAATCTTCAACGATGATGATGGGATGGCATCCTTCACTGAACCCAAGACAGCAGGGCAGATTGAGCATAGGAAAGGTCATGCGGCAATGAAGGGAAATGGCTGGATAATTCAGGAGGAACAATGAGGGGTTGCTTTCCCTCCCAGCATTCACCACCCAAAGGAGCCACCTCACTCTGCTTAATCATATGACCAGCCCATAAAGAGATCAAGAAATCCTTGCATGCATGATCCCTATAAAATGGTCCATGCTGTTTGCTTAGCAAGGACTCACAAATCTGCTCTTCATGTTATTGTTTCTAAAGATATGGTGGTGCACTTTCATGGGCCTACAGTGTATGAAAATTCTGAATACATCCCTGCGTTTCCGAGATCAGAATTATTTACTGAAAGTCGCCAAAGTTTTGTGGATCTCAGATAGGGGATATTTTATTATGTATTTTTTTCATGTATCTCAGACCTGATTTACACTTGCAGTATCCCTCATGCAAACGCTTCAGAAGCAAGCAAGATCCACTTGTCTACTCATAACCAGACAGCAGAGACATTTGTGAGAACAGGTGCTTCAGAATAGGGACAATTGCAGCTGCTGGGGAAAGGGGGAAATTGTGAGGTACAATCCTGTGGAGGTACAAGTTACCACAACCGGTATCTCTGTGTGAGTGGATCCGTGGTCCTGACCCATTCTGAAGGCATGAGAAAAGTGAGTTGGACCTTGGATAAAGCCCCGGCTTGCCAGAATCATCTCCACAAATCATTGTGGGGAACAGGCCTTTATCTTCCGCTAACCAAATGAAGACGGTGCCTCACCGTCGGGTTTATAAAGCATACATGAAAAGATTCTTTCCTTCCATGTTGCTGCTGAATAACAGCTGTCTGCCGCATAATCTGGTGGATAAGACAGTCTCTGGGAGATTGCAATCAAGAGGGAAGTGGCGAGAGCAGCTCTCGAAGTAGAGAGATGGATACAACAAGTGATGGATATGTCGGTATCCAGAGGATAGTGGAGAGTGGATACCAGAGTGCTCACTTTGTAAAACAAGATCAGATTTAAGGCATTTCTCATGGGACTTGACTCTTCCCTCCCTCTCTCAGGTTTGGAAGTCACAGATGCTGCAGAAGGATGTTGAAGTGTGAATTCCAAACCTAGCAAGTCTCCTGATCTAGTGAATTATTAAAGAACACATGTTATTGGGAAGCATCCTAATGCTACAAAAAAAATGAAGCATCTTTTCTTCACATTTTAATCTTTGTTTGCTTCTGCTTTAGGCTCTTTTGGAGGCAGGATATTTACTAAAGCTGATTAGGTCCTCTTTTTCTTTCTTTTTTATATTATTATATTTTATTAAGTTTCAAAAGTTTCACACTTGCCACTCCAAAACATAATAAAATTTCCTTTGATTTTTTGCAACTTCCCTTCCTATTTTCCATGGTGTTTTTTTAAAAATAATAATAATACCGCCTTTGCTGCACCCTATGGTCTCTCTATTATATCCTGATCACCATACAATAACCTCTAATTCCTCCTGTTGCTCATAGTTCAAATCCTGCTCCCGAATTCATAATACCATTTCTTTAAATATTCTGAGAAAGGCTTCCATTCTTCCACAAAACAATCCTCATCTGGTTCTCCTATTTGTGTCATTAGCTTTGTCAATTCCACATAGTCCCGTTTTTCTTGTGTGCAACTTATTTGTAATTTTGTGTGCCTTATAAAAATAACAGGAAACGGATAGAAGGCGGGGGGGGGGGGGGAGAGAGATACCAAACTGCTGCCGAAATGTGGAGAAACAAATGTAGGATTTGAAACAAGGAGGAACTGGAATTGACAGATTTGCCAGGTCTTAGGGAGCTCCCGGCTTAGGGAGCTGGGTATGTTTAGCCTGGAGAAGAGAAGGTTAAGGGGTGATATGATAGCCATGTTCAAATATATAAAAGGATGTCATATGGAGGAAGGAGAAAAGTTGTTTTCTGCTGCTCCAGAGAAGCGGACACGGAGCAATGGATTCAAACTACAAGAAAGAAGATTCCACCTAAACATTAGAAAGAACTTCCTGACAGAATTGTTCGACAGTGGAATTTGCTGCCAAGGAGTGTGGTGGAGTCTCCTTCTTTGGAGGTCTTTAAGCAGAGGCTTAACAGCCACCTGTCGGGAATGCTTTGATGGTGTTTCCTGCTTGGCAGGGTGTTGGACTGGATGGCCCTTGTGGTCTCTTCCAACTCTATGATTCTTAATTACTACCCCACTTTCCGTCATCTAGCAAGGAGGGCTGACACGGAAGGCAACTGCTGCCCATGAACCCTGCCTAAAATTAAGCCATATGTTTATTTGCTTGTTTCTTCCAAAAGACTTTCCCCCCACCCTCAATCCAGCTGAGGAAAATGTTAGTTCCTAGGTTTACTCTCTGAGCCAAGTGGAGCTGAGGGAGCTCCAGGCAGGATGGCTCATACATTAAAAAAAACCAAGTATCCCAGCTTTTCTTTTGTTGAGTTTTCCCTTTAGTAGCCAGTGCCTGGTTGCGCAGCCCAAGGCCACTCTCTGGCTCCTTCTTTTTCTCCCCCTCCATGTCATCGGAGACTTTTGCCTCCAGCTCCTCTTATGGTTCTCTATTCAGCCAACTTTCTTTTTCTTTTCTTTTTTACAAAAAAGATATTTTCTTCTTCCCCTTGTTCTATTCATAATGCAATAGCCGCCGGACTTGAAATTGTGATACCTTGTGACATTTGCAAGAATTCTCGACAATGATGTGCACGTTTTGTTGTAATTTATTTTTTACAAATTGCCAGCTGTTGAAAGGGATGGCTGCAGCCAGGAATGTGCACTTTCAGAAGGCGAAAGCCTGTAATGCCGAGCTGGAAGAGGCTCAGAGAAAAGCTGAAAAGAGAGTGCCATTTCAAAGTATGACCTCATAGCGTTCTATGCTGCATCCGGCATGCAATGAATTATTGAAACTCTCCTTTTGAAACACAGAGATCTCCATTGCCTGGAGGTGCTGGCTCCAATGAGAATTGAATTTTTTTTTTAAGGGAGCCAGGAAAATAATAACTCTTGTCTTGGTGTATGACTGCACCACTAACCCGGAGGTTTAAAGGTGTGTTCTTCTGTGCATGTTCATTATGAAACTGCAGTCTGTGTATGCTGCATGAGGCTTGTGGCGCTGTGGTCTAAACCACTGAGCCTCTTGGGCTGGCCGATCAAAAGGTTGACGGTTCAAATCCCTGCGACGGGGTGAGCTCCCGTTGCTCTGTCCCAGCTCCTGCCAACCTAGCAATTCAAAAGCATGCCAGTGCAAGTAGACAAACAGGCACCACTGCAGTGAGAAGGCAAATGCCGTTTCCGTGTGGTCTGGCTTCCGTCATGGTGTTCCATTGTGCCAGAAGCGGTTTAGTCCTGCTGGCCACATGACCTGGAAAGCTGCCTGTGGACAAACGCCAGCGCCCTCGGCCTGAAAGCGAGATGAGCGCCGCAACCCCATAGTCGCCTTTGACTGGACTTAACCATCCAGGGGTCCTTTACCTTTACCTTTTACCTCTGTGTGAACTTGGTCAACAATTACAATGTCTTGTATCCTAAGGTGCTCCTCTGTCCACACATAAAAGGGCAGCCATTTCCACCAAGTCCCCCCACCATCTGTTTGCCTCTACACCATCTCTCACACCACGCTCCAAAAATTACTCAATCTCCTAGGAACAGATCGAGGTCAGGTGGGGGAACCGACTGCAGGAATAAGAGGAGGTGGGAAAGCCCTGCTCCGTGGACCTGGTCATAAACTTTATTTCTCGGACTGGCTTGAGGATATGCCCTCTAAGAGTGAGATACATTAAAAAGGAGTCATGATACTCTGGGAGTTTCTTCACATAGGGCCAAGAGGGGAAATATCATGAGTGTCCAATCCAGCTGCGTGTTTTCTTAAGGTTTGAGCAAAACTTCACTCAGGACCTGACCTAAGACATACGATTAAAACAAAAAACAAAAAAACAGAAGATCTGGTTTGCAAAGTCCCTGTTTATGTTATTTTATAGTCACCTCTGCTAAAATAGTGCCACAACATACCAATGACCCTTTTTTAAGTCTATTAACAAAAGGAAAGTTATGATCCAAACTATCAGAGTTTCACCATAGTCTATCGAAGCATGACCCCACAACATCTTAATGACTTAAAGTTTTCTTCTAATATGATACAGTATGTCTACAGTGCTTTTCTCCTCCTTGCATGCACAATTGTGTAGGAATCTGCGTAAAGGGAATTCAGGTCCCTACAAAAAAAAATATGTTTTGTTCTTCCTCTGCTTTGTTTCCAAAATGCACGGAGGCTTCAAAGTCATAATAGTTCAGGTGAATGAAGATTAAGCCAGCCCTGCAAAACTTGTGGCCTACTAAATTAAACATGGCCTAAGATGCCACCAAGTTTGTTATAACACCTTCTTACTTATATTATATTATAGAATGGAGAGTTGAAAAGGACACCAAGGGTCATCTAGTCCAATCCCCTGCAATGCAGGAATCACAGCTAAAAAAATCCCTGTTTTTCCTCTCTTAAATTGTTTGCCAAAGCCTCAATCATTCTTTGTCTTCTGGCAACCTACTAGAATTTCAACAATAAGCCATGGCGCATTGGACAGACCACAATTCATAGTTCATTGGTATATAGGACATCCCTATTTTCATCAGAGAAATGTTGGAGGGTATGGAATAGGACGTCCCTATTTTCATCAGAGAAATGTTAGGGAGTATGGAATAGGATGTCCCTATTTTTGTTAGATAAATGTTGGAGGGTATGTGATCAGAGACAGAGAAGGACACATATCTGGACCTTTTAATAGCTAAGCACCCGCTTCCAGTTCTATTAGACACTTCTACTTACGTGCCAAAGCTATTGCCACACCTTTCACCGGGTCCTGCTTCTCTGTGTTTAGCAGCCGCCTGGCACAGAGAGCCTTAACAGATGAACATTTGGCCATCATTCATCCCCCTGCCAGGAAAAAGCTTATTTCCTATGCACCAGGATTCTATTCAGGGAACAACATCAAGCGACGGCAATCCGTCCCCCAAACATAAGAAAACATATGTAGGAATAAATTGTGACTCGTGGGGGACAGAGGATCTAACTGGTACTCTGAGTACGATTGTGGCTCCAAGATGAGACCTGTCATTCAGCTGCACAGTTAATGGTCTGCCTGGGAGGCAGAGATGTCTGCAGAGGCCTCAGAATGCCATTCATGGGCAAGCCAGCAGGGGACATCAAAGGGAAATGTAGCCTGCGTTTCGCAATCTCCAGAGCCAAGTCTTCCATTTGCTACAGCTCTGCCTTCATTGGCAGACAAACCTAAGGTCCCAGCACCGTTTTTAAGCTTTGAGCCAGCCATATGGCATGACATGGCATTACCAACAGAGCCAGTGGAAAGGAAACTAATTGATCTTGACATGCAACATCACAATTAAGTATCAGAAGCGGGAGGAAAATGTGCCCCCTCTTTTATTTTGGCATTTTTCAGCCAGGTTTGGGAGCCGTGTCTTTTGATTCAAACAACTTTTTTTATCAAAGCGAGGATGGAGTAAGTACAGCAGGGGCATTGAAGCTCAATAAGCATGTGGGGATTGACAAGCTTACAGGAATAGAGATTTGAGGAGGGAGACTGGGGAATGCATATTTAAAAGCCAGACAGTTGCGCGAAAGACAAGCTGCGTTGAGGGCAAAGGAAATACCAGCTGTGATAGCTGGGATGATGCAAATACAACAGTTTGCATACCTTATCGTTGATACTGCAGGAATATGAAGCTGTCCCAAACAAGGGGATCAACCCTGCAACTTTGGTAGTATCAGCCCAATACTCTGACCACCTGAGCTATCCAGATATTATTAATTTCTTTAATATATTTATATCCCACTTTTCTCCCAACTTGGGATTCAAGGCAGCTTACAATATTATATAGAGTGCTTTTTTCGGGGGGGGGGGGACAGGACACAGGGGTACGCATACCCCTAAATATTTTGTGAGTCTTTGTACTTGTCCATTTACTGTATTTATTTTTCCTGATTTGAATTCTAAAATGGTGATTTTCTTGAGTCAAAAGGAGAGTACCCCTAAATATTTTTTAAAGAAAAAAAGCACTGGTTATATAAAACACAAAGCAATACACACAAACAAACAGTAATTTTAAATAAATCAGAACACGTTTAGAGCCAGAATTAAAATACAGTTTGTCCCGATGGCAACCCAGTGATCAGAAACAAACAAGGGACAGTACCGCAGTGGTGCTACACAGCAAAAGTAACAACAAAACCACTGCACATCGGCTGAAATAATAATGACGAAAATAATAATAATATCAAAGATACTGTAATGAAAATCAAACAATGGAACCAAATATACTTATATACATGTAACGTATATGACCAAAATCAATACATATGAACCATTCAGCTTAGGATGTATTCAAACAACTCAGTGCCAACATAAGTTTTCAAAAGTTCACTGGAACAGAGAGACAAAACTGTCGATAGTAGGATGTAGTCATCTTGGATCCTTTCACAGAAGGGCAACTGAGAAGAAGGAGGAAGACCTGCCTTCCGGATTACAACAGGTTTCGCAAAGAAAGCTTCATCAGTTCTGTATGGATAATATGTCGATTACAATACAATCATAACAGACTATACAAATTATATAATGCCATATATTGTCAAAATATAGAACATACCTTCAAGTATATATGATCAATCAAACATACAGATAATGTAGGCACAGCTTGAGAAGACTAACACAATGGGAACTTAAATAGGACAAACAGACCAAGATATCAATTAACTCTTAAAGGTACAGCATTTTAAATATAGCATTGTAAATCAAACTCAGTATTGAGGCCTTTAGGGTGTAGGGTATTTAATTCAAAAATTAACTTGTATTCCTTCTGTAATAGAATTTTTCGCATATCCACAGAACTAAAGGAGGATTTCAAGGGGGTCCATACAACAAAAAAGCTTAGGTCATTCTCAGAATGTGATGCTGACATAAAATGTTGAACCAAAGGGGCGTCGACGCACTTATTACGTATTTTCGATCTATGTTCGGAGATTCTAGTTCTCACTGCCCGCGTGGTGCTCCCAATATACAGTAAACCACATGTACAACGTATACAATATACACAGTTCTTGGTGGAGCAGTTGGAAAACTGTTGCAGCACAATGCGTTTACCATTGGTCGTATTGACAAAAGACTTAACAGGCAGGGCAAATTTGCAACTTATACAATGACCACATTTAAAGTGTCCTTTGGACTGAGATTGGGGAGCAGGGAGGTTAACCCTTTCCCCTCTGCCATGTACCCAATGTAAATTCCACCTGATCCTGTTTGCCACAGAGGAGACAACATAAGGGCAATAATTTTTGTTTTCGCCACACGGGAGGATGTCAGGGAATCAGCATGGGAGCAATGGATTAGCCCACCCTCCTTCCCCACATGGGAACCTTGATCCAAATCTGAGGACTCTGCAGTTGCTGTCTGAGAAGGGTGCAGGGAATCCCAATTATAGAACTCTAATGTAACTCCTAACAGATCCCGGGTTCATGATTGGGCAGTGGAGCGGGGGGAAACGGATTTGCCCTAATCCAGATTCGGCAACACTCATTGCTAGTGGGATGGAGGTGTGCAGCCATTTTCTGTCAGGAGTGGGGGAAGTCAGTTTTGTTGTTCCTTTTACAATACTCAGAGTCAGGTGTAAAAGCTTTTCATTAATTGTACCGTGTAACGGATTGGCCCTAAAATGAAGGAGTTAATACCTCCCGATTCATAAAGAGTTAATCCACCCTCACGCTGACTGGCAGTTCATCCTTTAGGGGCGGGATGATCCCCGGTTTAAAAGGAGGGAACAGCCGTTTTGACAGTTGAGAAGAGGGAGGGTGTGTGTGGTGACAGGGAGAAGAAGGGTGTGTGGCTAGGATAGTGGTGGTATAGGTTAGGTTTAGTTTGTCATGGAACTATAAAGTTACTGTTACTGTGGACAAGATTGTGAATGCATGAATCTTTAAATCAACTATGTTCTATAAGAAATAAAGTACAGTTCTTGTTGTGCCATAAAGAAATCGTCATTATTAATCCAGCGGGGTATCAAAGCTCGCAGAGGTGTGTACTCGGGAAGGGGGCAAAACTTACCTGAGGAAAGGGTGTTAGTTTGTGTCTCAGAGTCACACAGAGAGGGGTTAGAAGGTGAAGACCCGGAGTGCCATTAAGTTGCCAGAAGTGTGAGGCAAATTGATACAGTGGGGAGCCGAGCTGAGGGCGGCACTGTAGGCAAAAGGTGGTTCACCTAAATAGCCCCGAGCATTAAGGATACCAGGCCACGTAAGCTGGATACGGACTCTCATTAATAATAAAAACATTATAGTGAGAGGGAGTTGGTTTCGAGGACGAACCTCCTTTCTTGGGTGAAAGAGAGACAGGAGGGAGGGGGTTCGTCGCATACCGCTTTAGGCTACAGGTTGGGGCAGTGGCATGCTTAAATGCTCCTTTAAAAAAAACGAAGAAGAAGAAATCCTTCCTCTCAGAAGAATGAAAGAAAAGGCTAGGCTAAACATTTCTCCCTGTCATGCTACTATTCTACGCCAAGAGTTTGTTTTTGTTCCCTTTGGTTGTGGAGGGGGCATTCAGACATACAGCTCCTTTCCCATCCCCTGGCATCCTGCCATGACAGAGTCCTGGAAAAAGTTTTACAGTTTGATTCTGCTGGTTGTAAAAACTCTCCTGACAAATGCTTGGGGAAGAAAAGCATTGCTCACTTTTGGAGGAGAGACATTTCCCCAAAGGAGGGATGCCAATGATTGCAGGGGGCAGTTCTTTGTTCTGGTCTTTGAGCAGTTGTCAGGAAATCAAGTGGTGTGGATGATCCCCCACCCCTGGAAGGCCAGATGATAATAATAATAATAATAATAATAATAATAATAATAATAAGAATAAGAAGAAGAAGAAGAAGAAGAAGAAGAAGAAGAAGAAAATTTTATTTATACCCTGCCCTTCCCAGCCAAGACCGGGCTCAGGGCGGCTAACACCAATAAAATCACAAAAAAACATACAAAAAAATCAATTAAAATACAGGTTAAAATATGATTTAAAGTTTAAAATGCAGCCTCATTTTTAAGTAGCCCACCAATCAAACCATAAAGGAATGAAACATCAGGGATAAACTGAAACCAACCCAAAGGCCAGGCGGAACAGCTCCATCTTGCAGGCCCTGCGGAAAGATGCCAAATCCCGCAGGGCCCTGGTCTCTTGTGACAGACCGTTCCACCAAGTCGGGGCCAGTACTGAGAAGGAGAACCACAAGTCCCCCATCCCTAGTGTATATAGGTCTATAGCAGGCTTCCTCAACCTCGGCCCTCCAGATGTTTTTGGCCTACAACTCCCATGATCCCTAGCTAGCAGGACCAGTGGTCAGGGATGATGGGAATTGTAGTCTCAAAACATCTGGAGGGCCGAGGTTGAGGAAGCCTGGTCTATAGTATTAGATGCTATAATATTAGCTGCTATTCCTCTGGCCTCCTGCAATCTGGAGAGCCCTGGCGACTCCATTTGCACGTTCCCCATTGGCTCAGCCAACTAAGTTCTTCAAAAGTTTTGAGCTTTTCTGCAGACGAGAGTATTCAGGGGCAAAAAAATATATGATAAAGTACAAACTTCAACATGTCTAGGCATGGACTTTAATTGAATCCAGCATCACTTGCCTGCTCTCTCGTTGTCACCTTTGTTCTCAGAGGACCTAGGTGACCAACAGCCATGCCTGGGCATGTAGGACTTTATCCAATATCCGTCTTGCCTTTCTACTTACTGCTCAAAGAGGTTCTTCTGTTTTGTGTGACACGGAATGAGGTCACTCCCCCTGGATGTTCAGACGCAAGGAATAAAAGATGTGGAAAAGAGAAACCTTTCGGAAGGATGTGACATTTATTAGAGAATATATCATTGGCAATGGAAGTGTGCCCACAGAGTTATGCTTTGCATGCAGGGCTGTGTGACAAGATGCTTAGCAGGGGAGATAAATGGAGAGCACGGGCAGGTGCATCACCCTATCGGGGCAGCCATCTTGCTACTTTGACCTTCCGTGTTGCATATCTCCAGTTTTTATTCGCATGTATCCATCCTCTTTTAGAAAATCTTGACAATCAGAGCAGGAAGGAAGGTGCTGGAGGTCAATTTCATCCCAGGAGGTACTTGCTTTGTATTCTGTAAAGCCCAGTAGCGAAGCAGAAATGTGTTATTTTTAAAGCGGCTGCCGTTTCCGTCTATGAAATCATAAAAGGGACCTTCCAATTTTCCCCATTTTATTTTTAAAGTGTGTCACGCATATCAACATTATGCATTGAATCCAAGGGCAGAAGCCTCTCTTGCAAAACCTGCCACAGTGTCAGGTTAAGTCGCATTTAAAACAAGAGAGAGAGAAAGAGAGTTGCAGAATCAATTTCCACCCATTGTGCTGGAAGTAGGAAAGAGGGGCTTAAGTTGGTTGGCTTTTATTTATTTTTATTGGCTGAATAAAGCCAAGAGAGGGAAATGGGCAGGAAACAGAATAAACAGTACCCTTTGTGTGGCTCCTTGTTCCATGGGGATTGATTAGAGGGGTCATGCCATGGGGCATCTCTGCACGTAACTGGCTCATGCATCTTTTTCTACATGCAATCTAGGTCCATGGCCCTATGGAGAACATTATCCTGTAAAGTGGGTGTTACTAAAACTAAAAATGCTGGGGTATCATATTATTCCGTGTATTAGACAAGGTTTTTTGACTCAAAAATTGTGTCAAAAAATTGGGGTCGTTCAATACATGGATAGTGGCATGGGGGGGGGGAAGCGGCGTGCCCGCCAGCCAGCCGGTTGGCGGGAGCGCAACTTCCTCCGATGCCGCAGCGAGCAGGAAACGATCTAGGGAGTGTTTCCTGCCTGCAGCTGCGTGGGGGGAGAAGCTCAACAACTTTGCGCCATTTCCCCTCATTTTCTTAAAATTGAGTCCTCAAAAATAGGGGGGGTCTTATACATGGAGGCGTCTTATAGATGGAAAAATAGGGTTAATTATCTTCATGATAAACACAAGTGGGAAAAGGGGAATTGCAATTCTTTAAACTGGTATCACAGCTGCCCCTGTGTATCTTACCTGGTTCATTCTCACAGTGTGTGATTGAGTGTGCTTGTGTGTACCGTATTGGCCCGAATATAAGCCGCACCCACAAATAAGCCGCACCTTTAAAATTCAAGGGGAATAAAGGGGGGAAAGGCAATACCTGAATATAAGCTGCTCCCTTAAAATTCCGCAGGCACTCACACCCGTAAATGGAGTCATTGGCAGCAGGGAGGGAAAGGAAGGTTGAGCCTCCGCACAGCTCCATGGAAAGAGATGGGGCAAAGGGCGGGGGCAGAGCCGTGATTCCGCTTCCAAAAGCTGGGAGTCTCCTTCTTGAATTCCTGGCTGGGCTTTTGGGCTCCTGCTCTGCCCATAAGGAAGACGGAGGGAGGGAGGGATCCGGGTTTGTGGGGTTGAGGATTGAGAGGAGATCCCATCTTCCCAGCTTAGGATCCAGCCTAAGTCATCCCCGCCTTTGGTCCTGCCTCATCCACACACACTTTGGGGCACTTACATCAGTCTCAGCCCAGCTAGCTGAACGTGAGCTGGTTCAGCCCCTGCTGAGCCAGGATGAGCTAATTATTGTGGCAAATTATTGTGGCATGAGCACATATATTGGCTGAGCTGGGGTTGAGGACTTAATGCTGGCTTGGAGACCCTCTGCATCCAAAGCTGCTCATTCTGGCATATCTTGCTATAGGATTGCCCCCTTAGTAGTGTCTTGGTGCAAATAAGAATAATAATCCTCTTCTGTACAGGCATGATGCTCTGATTTGTACCATGGAACTGTCTTCATTTAAAGTTTCCATTCGCTTGCACAACAAGTTTTAGGATTGACCCACAGCAGGCTTTCATGTAGGTTCTCTAGCTGTGACTGGGGATATAAAATTAATTGTAAATGTGTGGGCTTCCAAACTACCTTTCATGTGAAAATCTCCAAAGAGTTCCATAAACATTTAATTAATCTCCATCGTCACCCATGTGAAGTAGGTCAACTTCATTATCCTGAGATTCTGGGGTGGTGCAGGGGGCAAGGCTGAAAGGAGCAAAGGTCTATCTGCATTACTGCTTTGAGAGCTTAAGGAGAGTGTTTGACAAGAATATGTCTTACGCTGGGCTTTATTCAAAATATTTGAGTGCTGCTTGTGAGCAACAACTTCCAACCTATCATTCCCCAACCTTTCTGCAGATGTTTGGTGTTATTCAACTCCCATCATTCTTGTGGTTTTTGTTGTTTGTTTATTACCCACCCTTCAGCAGCAGGTCCCAGGACATGTTACAATTTATAAATCAAAATTAAAAACAGTTAATACAGATTGCAATCACACGAAAACACGCATCTCAGGTGTCAAAAGTAAGGAGGTGGATCTTTAGCATTTGTCAAAAGCTGTATAGCAAAGAATCCATATTCACGTCTGTGGGAGAGGAATCCCACAACTTAGGAGCTGTCACATAGAATGCCCTTTCCTGGACCACCACCACCCAAACTTCCAAGGGAGGTGGACCTACTAAGAGAGAGCGCTCTGCTGATTGTAATACCCAGGTCTGTCTGTAGGTGAGGATGGCCAAAGTCATTTAGTGCTTTAAACTCTAGCATGAGCACCATGAATTGGGCCTGGCAACGAACTGGCAGCCAAACTCAGGCTTGGAGAAGGCTGCAGTAAACTTAACTGTTGAAGAACAGGGCCCTCTAAAGCTGGAACTAGATGTTAAAGCTGACCTACGGCCGATGCTGAAAGCAGCAGCGCTATTCCTTCTTAGGCAACGCATGTGATGTAGTATCATCTCTTTGTAAGGGCAGGACTTTGGGGTAGAAGTCAAGGGCCCCTCTCAGTAGAATGACCAAGAGAGTCCACCACTGAACATTACAAAGGTCTGTCTGTGCATTTCAGTAAATTGTATACAGTATATTCCAACAACTTTCACCCTGGCCCTGAGACTGTTTGTAATGGTTGTGGGTGGCTAGGGGCAAGGAGCTGAACAACTGAAGAGATTCTACATGCTGAAAGCACAATCTACCCATGCTCATTTCAACCAGAGTTGTGTGAAAAGACCACCATTTATTTCACCTTGGGGGGGGGGGCCTTTTATGAATTGTAGGGTAAGGTTAGACCTGTGGTTTCTGAGTGTGGCATTTCATTTAAGTCCTTTCATTTAAGCCATTGTGACCCTGGTGATCCCTGTGCTGGCTTTGGAGCAGGATATAGAAGATGCTTGATACACACACACACACACACACACACACACACACACACCAGTGTATGTATGTATATATATATATATATATATATATATATATATATATATATATATACACACACACATACATACATACACCACACAACCTCTTTGAGGGGTACCAGAAAGTGTGAAATACTCTTTCCTGTGTTCTCCTCTCAAGAGAGTCTTTCCAGGCCAAAACACAATTCACAGCTGCTGGCTTGCAGAGAAGCCACCTGCTATGCTGGCCTTTGTGGTCAGGGAGGCCAGGATGCTATCTGTTCCCTTCGGAAATTATCAACCTCAGCCATCCTTTGTCAACCAGGGGTCTGCCAGGATTTCAGCTTTTTCAGCTGAAATAACACCATGTCTGCCACAGTGACCCTGAATGTTGATTTTTTTTTTTTATCAGGCTTCTGGCAGTTGTGTTAACCCAGTATATGATTTAAACATATTAGTTGTCCTGAACCTTCAGCACCGGGTTGGATATGGATGTTTCATCTGTTTAACCTCCACTAAACCACTTTGTCTCTTCTTCTTTCTTTTCTTTTCTTTTTTTAAATAAAAGGTATCTACTAGGGATGGGGGAGAGAAAATTGATTTGCTTCGCATATGAATGCAAACCTGCCTAACTTCTGAAACAATATGCAAACCAGGATATTTGGAGCATAAATCGTTTAGGGCTTCAGACACTAACGTGAGCACCTTGAATTGGAGTAAGGAATAAGGAATAAGGAATAATTTATTGGCCAAGTACCAATCATACTTGGAATTTTGCTTCGACTACATTGCAATGTAAAAGAAAAATGTACCTCATACAAACACTATTCCCCTCACAATACAACAGCACAGCAAAGGAACCCCATACCACCAACTGACCTCCCTTCCGCACACAACTACGAATTTAACAGTTTGATGGCACAAGGAAAAAAACCTATTCCTGTGCCTAGACATTTTTGTGTATAAAGTCCTGTAATGACGTCCAGATGGAAGTAAATCAAACAGGATGACCAGGATGAAAAGGGTCTGCGACGATTCTCTCTGCTCTCTTCCTTGCTTGAGCAGCATAATGTGTCTCTATTGGAGGCAAACTAACACCAGTTACCCTTTCTGCAATTCTTACTGCTTGTTGGAGCCTTTTCTTGTCCAGCTTGGAGACTGTGCCATACCAGGCAGTAACAGAATTACAGAGAACAGTTTCAATGGTACCTCTGTAAAACTGGGCCCAGAAGTGAACTGGCAGCCAATGCAGCTACCTTAAAACAGGGGTTAAATGGATTCTCTTGTGTTTGCATCAAGCCAACCTTCCTGCCCCCTCACTTCTCCCCCTCCCAGTCAGGGGCAGAGGAAACCTCCTCACTACCCGGGGCGGTGAATGGAGGCATCCCCTTGGGGGCGGGGCGCCGTGATGTTACGTCGTGACGTCACGACGCAACGTCACAACGGAGTGTGCATGCGTGAAATGCGCGCATGCGCACTCCGTCACCGGGCCGCCGC
The DNA here is from genome assembly GCA_034641385.1 of Darevskia mixta. NCBI lineage: Eukaryota > Metazoa > Chordata > Lepidosauria > Squamata > Lacertidae > Darevskia > Darevskia mixta. The sequence goes on along the minus strand of JAWWNH010000091.1, from coordinate 8,141,268 downwards.
CGCCGGGAGCAGCGACGGCCTGGCGACGGAGTGCGCACGTGCGGCATTTCACGCATGCGCACTCTGTCTTAACTGGTGCCGCTGCTTCCGCTGCGACCTTGCAAGCCGCCGCGCGAAAAGCACAGCGGCGGGGCACCCCCACCACTGTGCTTTTCACGCGGCGGCTCGCAAGGTCGCAGTGGAAGCAGCGATGGCCCGGCGACGGAGTGCACACACGCGGCATTTCACACATGCGCACTCCGTCTTGACTGGCGCCACTGCTTCAGCGGTGGCCTTGTGAGCTGCCACGTGAAAAGCAGCGGCGGGGCACCCCCACAAGCCGCCAAGCAGAGCAGCCTCGCTCCGCGGCTTGCTCGGGGCCCACGGGCGGGGCGGGGCCGGCCCAAGTGTCCCCTACCCTACCCTGGAACCCGGGGCGGAACGCCCCCCGCCTCCCATTGCGGTGCCACTGCTCCCAGTAGGCAACAGTGACCCACCTGCTGGGAAGCTAGCATAGCAGATCCACCACACACCGTGAGTCACTTCTGTTATCTAATATTATAGTCATTATTTTACTGGAATGACGTGCTTGCCTCCCCTCTAATTCCCATGTTATTCTATGTGGGGAATTTCCACCTCAGTTCTAATGAAGGCGCAAGTCTGACATCTTCCATGACACCTCCCTTTGGCCTTGCCAGCGGTGGTAGAGACTCACCACCATCTCTTTGGTGGCCTGTTCTTTTAGATCGCTCCTCAAAACTCCCTTGTTTAACAAAGCAGTTTCTGGAATACTCTTGTCTTTTGCCTTACCTGCTGTTGGATTGCTCCCAACATATCTCCTCCATTAGATCCTGCCAATTTTTAACCTCTTTCTCCACTCCTAATTTGTCTGTTGTGTGTCATCATCCCCCCTGGGCAGGGACTCTCTATCTCCTGTGTCCTGCATAGTGCCTAGCCCAGCACTGGCAAGGCAAGTAGTAGAAAGTCAGTATACAAACAGAGCAGCGGTGCTATGACTTTTCCTTCAACTTAGTAGCACTAAAAAATACGACTTCAAAACTTACTGAGCAAGGGTCACATAAAAGTACATTGCCAATAGCATATAGTGAATTCAGCTGCACACTCTGCACCGGGTAACAGAATATGGCCCTGTGACTTATGAAGAACAGGAGCATCTTATCTGAGGCTGAGATGGACTGTGCATGCAGAGTGCTTCTACAAAGCAAAGTTATGGTATGGTACAAGTAATTCCTGTTGGTCTGGGGGTGGAATATAGTTGGCTGGCTTAAAGTATACGCGAAAGGCTTATTGCTGCCTGTTCTCCTCTCTGTACAGAGTGGGGGACATGTATCCTACTTTACAGAGGGCAGTCCTCAATTTGGAAGAGTCCTTTGTTTGGAGAGCTGTCTAGTCAAAGCCCAGTTTAAAAATGAAGAACCATAACAATGGGAGCAGGCTGCTTGATGTTCCCCGTGAACAGTTATCACTTGGGCAGCAAACAGCTCGCCTGATAAGTTTCTGCTCCACCAGAGTGAAATACATTGCATTTCTATTTAAGTTAGTTGGAGCCTTGCATGTATGAATGCCTGGATAGTTCAGTTGGTTAGAGTGTGGTGCTGATAATGCCAAGGTTGCAGGTTCAATTCCAGTATGGTACAGCTGCATATTCCTACATTGCAGAGGATTGAACTAGATGATCCATCAGGTCCCTTCCAACTCTACGATTCTCTGATTCTTTGAAATTCAACCTGTGGTTTTAGACATGAGAGTTACTCACATGCAGCAAGATGTCTATGAGTTAAAACTGCAACACAAGAAGTGCTTTGAAGCAAATCCAGTCCATAGTTCATTGCTTTGTTCAAATTATCTTTAGGGGTAATATAATTTTTAAATAAAATTTATAAACTGCTTGATTGTATTAAAAAAAAACCCTCAAAGTGGTTTGCAAAGGATCTAAGATCATTAAAGCATCTTGCAGTGTGATTATCTTTCATTCTGCTTAACTGTGGCTATTGCTTTGCTCAACTCTGTTGTAAGGAATACAAGCCTGGTAGGTATATCTGGTGGAGAAAGTGTGTTCTTACATACCCTGCATACATTCTTTAGTACATTGCCCTTGTATTCAGTATATGGCTGCAGTTCTTTGCACACAAAAAGTAACCCCTTTTTGAACTTAGTATTACTTCAGAGTGAACACAACCATGATAGGGCTTACTAACTGCATAATTAGTTATACAGCCAATTAGTTTGTTAAAGCTGATTGTTGAAATTTCCTTCTGAGCAGTACCATTACATCTCTTTCAAAAAAAAAAAAAAAAAAAAAAAGTCCCACAAACCCAATGTACTGAATGCATACTTAGTATGTAAGATGAACCCCAGATGATTTTCCTGTTCAAGGTCCTCTACAGTTGGGTCTTACTTTTTTAAAAAAATAAAGAAACTTACTTCAGTGGCGAGCAGGAAGATTTGAAGAATTTTGAAACCGAGTAGGTTTGATTAATTGATTCTGGGAATCAAACTTGGCAGTAACTTCAGCTACGATAAGACAAACTAATGATTTAAAAGATTGTGTGTGCAGTCCCCAACTCTTACAGAGTCTTACTCAATTACTTTGAAAGTCCCAAAAGCTACCGCACGGCTCTTCATAGGCTTTGCGTGAATTTGCTCAAAGTGCACATACACAATGGCTTCTGTCGCAAATTGTGGCATTTGTCTCAAATCATTATTCTGTGAGGTGACTGCAGAGCTTCAGTCTGCAAGCTGAATGCTGCATTCGTGTTTATCCAATTTTAATGATTGTGTGGGTTGCAGAAAGTGAAGACTTCACAGGCAAGCAAAATCCAGCTCTGCTTTCACAGGAAGCATCTCGAAAACATGAACAAGTACCAGACTGTAAACCAGCACATATTTTGAATTTGTCCTTGAGGCTGAAAGAATCGAGATTTAAAGTTGGGCGCTAAGACCACAACATTAAGTGCAGTTCTAGATGTCATCTTGCTACTTTCCCTGTTGTTTGTTTGTTTGTTGTTGTTATTGTTGTTGTTGTTGTTGTTGTTAAATACCACCCTTCATTTGAATATCACAGGGCAGTTTACAGTAGAAAAACACAAAAAACATAAAACAACACGTAACAACATAACAACAGCAACAAACACAGGCTCTGAGGTGGGATTCCTAATCAAGAGTGGAAATGCGATTGGGAATTAGGAGGGATAGTCAAAGGAAGGTTTAACCAGTAGCCAGCAATGTGGTTGGGCTTCATTGCTTGCCTGAGCTCCCACCAATTGAGTTGCTGATGGGTGGAGACGGGAAGGGGAGTTCTGCATGGTGTAAATGCACTGGCAGGAGCACCAGATTGGCTCTGCAGGTGCATTCACACTGTGCTGATCTTGCCACTGCCTTCCTTGTTCCCCTCTCCATCCCAGTGTGCAGCAGAAACTCAGCTGGAGGGAGCTCAGGTAAGCAACGCAGCCCATCGCCCCATCCACTACTGGGGTTGTAGAGCCAGGCATCCCATGTTCTCAATGTCAAGTTGCAGCCTTGACCTGTGTCCAAACCAAACTGTTCCTTTCTTAGGGCTAGGAGGGGCAAAGCTTGTCAAATTCAGGGGGGACTGGAGAATCACCTGCATTGAGGGTGGTTTTCTGCTTCCAATTTGAGATAGGATTTCAGTTTGCAAGCTTATGTCTCTATGGACATTTTCATACATGAGGTGCAAGGCGGTTAGTAATGTAAATTTACTTTGATTGTTCTCCCCCCGTTTTGTCCTACAAGCACAGCATTCAGGAAGAGAGCACATGAGAAGCTCTAATGCACTACTTAGTGTCATGTCTGCACAGTCTTATTGTTATCTATTTAAGGCCTTCTTTAAGCCCTTCTTAAAATTGCTGGTGGGAAACAGCAGGAAAGTGTTTAATCACCTTCAAACTCTTCTTCTATGCTTCATGGAGGCGTCTGGTTGGGTGGAATGCACAGTTCAGCTGGGCTGTTTTTACATCCTTATGAGTGAACAGCTTGCATCTTCCTTTTATGCCACTCAGAGGTTTCATTTAGAGCCAAGCGTTATACAAATTTTGTTAAGTAAATAATACAAAAATGCAAGCTAGCTCTGAGTGACGGTCACATGTCTCTTAAGAGAATCTCTGGGGGCTCTACTTTGGATTGCCTTTCTTTCTTTCTTTCTTTCTTTCTTTCTTTCTTTCTTTCTTTCTTTCTTTCTTTCTTCACTAGCTATGAAACATCCCAGTATAACTAACAATAAAAATATAGAAATAAAAATATATAGAAATGCAATGTCTAGTCCAATGCAGATGAACGCTAGCGTAAAAATCCCCACTTTTTGGAGGGAGGAGGTCTTCAACAGGTGCCGAGAACATAATAGAGATGGAGCCTGTCTGATTTGTAACAAGAGGGACTTCCAAAAGGTAGGTACCAATACCAGCACCTTGAACTTAGCCCAGCATCTAATGGGCAGTGCCAGCCGGGGCAATTTGTTTAGAAGCAGCACCCTAAGGAGGTTAGGGATCAGGATCAGGATCCTAATTGCATCATATTGGAAAAAGCAAATTATACCAAGTATCAGAGAATGGCAAGAAAAAGCATTTAGTTTTTTGGATCTAGATAAATTAACAGACTCAATCAGAGGCCGCAGCAAACAAAAATTTTAAAAAAGCTGGGAAAAATTTGGCGATTATCTAAAATCACAATGCCCCACTATGAAGTCGTGGATCCACTTTTAAATATTCCGCATAGAAGTTAAAGGAAGATAAGATAATAAGATCCAGAAAAGATGAAGTAAAACAGAAAGGTAAGCAATGCAAGAAACTAAAATGATACTTTTACTCTGAGTAACCGGTAAGTGGAAGTCTACAAAATGATGTATAAACCAAAAGGATGTATAAACTAATTTAATAACTTGACAAAATTGATTAATGTGAAAAATGAAGATTAAGCAAGGCAAGAGGAAAAGGATGGAGTATGTATGAAGATCGAAATCAATTTATGCATAGACACTTACTATTAAGCTGAGAACTTTAATAGACACATCTGATATTTTTGTTCAATATGGATGATTTAAGTTTTGTATACTTTTAGAATGTATGAACAGTGATTTATATGTGCTAATGTTTTGTTTTAAATTTGATTATAAATAAAGATATTTAAAAAAAAGGAGGTTAGGGAGCAATCCTCTGAGAACTGGCCGAGCCAGAATGAGCAAGTTATGCCAGAGTATCTTTGGCTGAGCTGGGGTTGGTGATTAAATGGAGGCTGAGCCAGGAATCTCCCATCTCAAGTGGAGATCCACTGCATTCTAAGCTGTTCAGCCTGGTGGATCTTGCCACCGGATTCTCCCCTAAGTCAGCATTGCTCAGAGCAGGATCTTCTCTGTGGTGGCATTGCTATCATGCAATGTTCTCCCAATGAAGCCCTTCCAAACAGTGTCCTTATGACAATTTAGAAAATCATCAAGGACAGGTTTAAATATGCCAGACACACAGGGAAATCCTATATTGTTCTTTTAGGTTGGTATCTTAAGGGTTCTGCATGCTGTTTGTGTCTGCTGGATGTTTTAGTCATGTTTTTTTATTATTTCAATTAGTTTTTACTTGGTATAATTTTTTTTTTAAAGAACTCTACAAATTGTTTGTTTTATTGCTATGTACAATCCAGAGCACCTTGATGTAGAAAGGCAGCAAAGATGTTGGAGCAATGAATAAAAGTGAAAATAACCAAAACAGAAACATTGAGACAAACAACCATACAGGTGTTAACTTTTGGAAGTGGACCTAGTGACGCTGAAAAAAGAAAAGAAAACCAATGTGTGAACATTGAAGAGCTTCTCTTGAAAGTTGCCTCAATGTGAAATGATCTATTTACATAAGAAATAATTGCTCAAGTAAGTTAGTATCCATTTTAGGATGAAGCCCTAGATCTGTCTAAAGCAATAAAATTCTATTTTTAGCTACCGCTGCATAAATGTCAATGTAATTTTTTATTAAAATATTCTAATTAAGAGAGGCTCTCCACATTTAGCTTCACTTTGCCCCTTGACATGCATGTCTTGGGTTTTTTTTCATGCTGATGGGAGGCTTGAGTACCTATTAACAGATTCCCCCACCCCCACCCCATGAAATTCAGGAAATATAATCCATCACGCCCATATAGAAAAGCAAGGCAGAGTACATTTATCAGAGATTCAGCCTGAGCAATCCGTGCCTTGGAATGCCATTCGAGTACTTTTTCAGGCAAGATAATGTAATAAAGGCTAATATTTTCTCTAAGTCGTTTGAAGTACTATTCTGTACAGCTTCTACTTTGAAACTTTAATAGGTAATTAAGGTCGGCTTCTTGCCTTACCTTTTATCAACATCATAATCCCGATTCTTACTCTGCTCATCTCTCCTTCGCCAAACAAGAAAGTCTGAGCTGAAAGCATGCTAGGGTTTCTCAACAGAAACCCACGTAAACAACAAATTTTGGGGATTGAGATTGGGAGGGCAAAACCTGACATGGTTTTCTCAACACATGTGGCGTGCGCACGGACACCAATTTGTAATGATTGGTGACCATTCCGAGCTGCCGGATGAGACCTATGCCTTTGGTTCTAACTTTCTACTTAGACTTTTGTTCTCGAGGAACTGGTGGGGGCAGGATCTTGGAGGTTTCGGGACTGGGGTGGGGTGGGGTGGATGGAACAAAGCATATTGATTCCCCTGAAATTATTGTCTTTTTTCAAATGGAGCAACTTCTTTCACCTGGCTTCTAAGAATTCCCAGAGGACCCCCTCTGGAATTCACCTCCTTCCAGTACGGAGCAAACTGCATGTTTGGGAAGAAATACAACTTGGAGTGGGGGCGTTGGATGAAAGAGGTTAGCCTCACGCCCCAGCAACATGCTTCCAATACAGGTGTTCTCCCACTCCCCAGAGGTTGTTTTCGATTAAGAAAGAACATCCTGTGTACTGCACATGTTAAGAAGATGTGTAAAGGTAACGTGTAAAGGTAAAGGGGACCCCTGACCATTAGGTCTAGTCGTGCCCAACTCTGGGGTTGTGGCGCTCATCTTGCATTATTGGCCAAGGGAGCCGGCGTACAGCTTCCGGGTCATGTGGCCAGCATGACAAAGCCGCTTCTGGTGAACCACAGCAGCGCACGGAAACACTGTTTACCTTCCCGCCGGAGCGGTACCTATTTATCTACTTGCGCTTTGACGTGCTTTCGAACTGTTAGGTTGGCAGGAGCAGGGACCGAGCAGCGGGAGCTCACCCCATCGTGGGGATTCGAACCGCCAACCTTCTGATCGGCAAGCCCTAGGCTCTGTGGTTTAACCCACAGCACCACCCGCGTCCCTTAAGGTAACGTGTACTTTTGGCCTTAAGTATTGCTGCATTCAGCAGGTCTTACAGAGAAACATATAAATAATATGCATAGGATTGCAGTCTTTGAGTCTGTGAATGGCCATTTCTCAGCACAGTTGTTCAGTAAATTGTCAAATGAAATATATTAACATTTGCTAGGCCCTTATACATCAAATGGTCTTTAGAAATATTAATTATCTATGATACCGGTAGATACTCAGTTGTATCTCTGCCCTTGTGCAACAGCCATTCCATTAGCAGGAGCCCCATTTTTAGAGAGGTGCAGCAGCTGAATCCGCCGGCAATCTTGTGCCTGCAAAATATGTTTTTTGCAGCTAAACCTAAAATATGTTTTTTGACAGCTAAACCTTTTGTGCTCTTGCTCGTGCAACAATTCAAATTCTCAAACTTCTCCAAACCATGCCAATTCTCAAACTTCTTGCACTAATGTCAGGTTAGATCCCACCTAGTAATTTTGGGTGGCATTCAACTGTTGTGTCCCATCACTGAAAGGATTTCGAATTGTTCAATGGAAGTCTCTTGCCCCCACATGTGCTGTGTGCCCCACACGAATCTGCTCCAAAGTGTTAGGAGAACCGCTGGAACAGATTTGCAGGGCATGTGGGGAGGAGAAAAGGGGGAAACCATTCCGTTGCACAAGAGGAAATCCTGCTGCTGCTGCTGCTGCTGGAACATTCACTTAGCGCTATGTTGGATACAACCCTTTGTATTACATAAGTGGAGCATATTCTGCACAGAAGAAATTCCAAAGGTTAGATTCTCTAAATTTGTCGGTAATTCGGATTCTCTGAAAATTCTCTTGAAGCGTTCATAACTTTTCATACGTTAAAGGTATCATAGTAATATATTTTAAAAGGCAATGCATTTCAAGTATTGTTATATTCCAGGAAGAAAGGGGAGTAGGGTAACTTGTAGCTATATTAATTTATAAGAAACTGTTTGGTCATTATCAGCTCTGCTGCTTCTATCACCATTCTCTCTCTCTCTTTCTCTCAGCTCGGTAAAGTTGAGCAGTTTATCTCAATTATTAACCAATATGAAAATAGCTAGACCTGAAATAAATCAATATTAACCTCCATTGGAATAGCTTTTAAAACAAGGAGCCAAACCTCATCAGAATGCGATGGGTGGTGGGGAGATGCGTTTTGAATATGCAGAATTCCCTCCTGTTTTGCTACACTTTGGCAATTCTTAATTAAAATGGCCGGGAGGAACAGAGCCCATCCAGGCCAGCCAACCAGAGATAACACGTTTGTGCAGGACTTATTTCACCAAAAGGCGCGAAATGTCAGCAGACCTTCCAAATGAGTTCAGTCGGGTTGCAGCAAGCTTTGCGAAACGGAGGGGGGAAGGAAGTTGCGGTTGTGGAGAAGGGTGGGGTGCGAAAAGAAAAAGAAAGGTCTGGAAGGGAATGTGGCCGTGGTGGTTGGAATAAATAAACGAATGGATAAAGAAATAAATATATAAGGGCAACACCTCCTAAGCCATCTAGGCAAACAGAATGCTTAGCAGAGACAGGGCTAATTTGTCATAGTGCGGTTGCCACGGCAACAACAGTTCTCGGCGGTCACGTGACCCAAGGCGGTTTCTGTTGACTGGTTCTGACTCACTATCGGTTCAGCAAAGGTCCCTCTGTTTACCGAGTGAAAGGGAAGGCTCTCGCATTGATACTTGTTGAAAAGGCACGGAATCGTAGCATATGAAAGCATCTCTTTGTCTTGGGCTGCGTTTGCTCTTGTTTGGATCTTTCCCGCCCCCCTGCCAATATATTTCCCACCCCCCTCTGCTTACTCAGAAGGAATGTCAACGACGGCAAATTCTGTTGATGCAAAATTGCTTGGCCCCACTGTTGAAAACGCTTTCGTAACTTGGACACAGCAGCTATAATTTCCCTCCACATAGACACACATGCCTGTCGATGTGAACTTGTTGCTGGTAGTTAGTTACTTGTTGCGCCAAATAATGGAGATGGGCCTTCAGTGCTGGAACACCTAGAACACTAGGTTTGGTTTGGATATATCTACCATTCTTGTCTTTTGATTTCTCACAACTGGGTTTTGTTTGTTTGTTTGGTTTGAACTAAAAAACATAGAAGGAAGTTGGTTATTCGGGCAAATGCCAGCACCAACTGCCCATATGCGATTGGGCTAGGTTGAAGGTCCTTCTATTGATTTACAAGACCCTAACAATCTGAGTCCAGGATATCTCAAGGACTGCCTGGTCCCTCATATCCCAGCCCGATCCCTGAGGTCTTGGGACTGTTAGTGGTCCCCCATGGCTCAGATGAACAGTTCATATCCACCAGGAGCCATGTGTTTAGTATTGTAGGCCCAATATTATGTTGAGGTCAAACAGGCCCCATCCCTACTGAACTTCCAGAACACAATGCAGACTTTTAATTTCAGCTAGCATTTTCATTGATGTTTGATTTTATAGGTTTAGCTGGTTTTTATTTCCCTCTCTCTACTGTATCTTTGTAAACTGCTCTGAGTCTATTGCAGCTAAGTGGCATATACCTTGTTTAAATAAAAATGTGAAAGGAATTTGGAAAAGGAGAGATGAAACACTGGGGGAGAAGTACGAAGAATACATGTTTCCAGTTATGAGCCCTATATTGCTGATCAAGGATAGACATGTTGAAAAATGGAGACTGGGGACATGTCTTTGGTCAAATATACCCAGTTTATGTGTGGTGTAGTTGCTGCCCACCCTATAAGGATGTAACCACAACTGACTGTAATACAACTGAGCCACATAGGTGGAAGATGCTGGCGACAATTGGAGCTTGGCTGGGGCAGTCACGGAAGAGGTAGCAACCATATCAAATCAGGTAAATGTGGAAACAAAGGCTGGTATTCAACTAAGTTTGATTCAGAGCAGATCCATTGAAATTAATTAACATGGCTAAGTTAGGTCCATACTTCGTTGAATATAACCCATTGCTTCATTATCTGCATTTTTCTATTGGTGAAAAATGTACAGGTGAAACTCAAAAAATTGGAATATTGTGGAAAAGTCCATTTATGTAAGCAATTGTTTTCATTAGCTACTGGAGTTGAATATATGAGATAGACTTATGACATGCAAAGCGAGATATGTCAAGCCTTTATTTGTTATAATTGTGATGATTATGGCGTGCAGCTGATGAGCACCCCAGAGTTGAAATTGTTACTTTGGGGTTCTCATCAGCTGTACGCCATAGTCATCACAATTATAACAAATAAAGGCTTACCATATCTCGCTTGGGATGTCATGAGTCTATCTCATATATTCGTTTCACCTTTTAAGTTGAATTACTGAAAGAAATGAACCTTTCCATGATATTCTAATTTTTTGAGTTTCACCTGTATGCAATTCGATTAGAAATTATACTTAAATACACTTTTTCATTGCTGTCTTTGCCATTTATATTATCATACCAGCGCAAGGGACCCATCAGTTTATGAGGTCATGTGTATTCCCAACATTTCCTCCAGAGAGCCCTCCTAATCTTCTCACTTCCTTATTCTTGCAATCTTTACATGTGTATCTCTTCACTTCCTCCTTCTCTGTTTGATGTCTCTGTTTGCTCCGTTTATTTAAAAGTAGCATTTTTGCACTGCTCAGATCATTTTTAGTTACCTCTCATTTTTTAATGGTGATTTTTATTTTGTTTTTATGTATTGTTCTGTCACACTGTTGTTGAGTCATGCTTAGTTTTACTCATGTATTTATTTATTTAAAAGCATTTCTAAAACACAGAATATTTATTTAAAAATCCCTATGATGCAACATAAAAACAATAAAACAGTGTAGTAAAAACTGAGTTACAACACAAGAACCAGTGAAAAACTATTATAAAAATGGGAAATTAGAAATAATATAGTCCAACCTTGTGGATTAGGCAAAGCCTGTTTTATACCCCTCTGGTATCAGATGAAGGCAGTCAGGAAATGCTCTTAATAAAGAGTGAAACATGTTGCAATAGGGGAGAGGGTCTGCGTTGGGATTTGTGGGTTTGTCATGGTTCCCCTGATTGCCATTGGCTTAGATGCCAATGATGTCACAGAGGGGCTAGCCAATCAGAGGGCAGCAGCTGCCTTCTCACAAGGGCTTTGGAGGCAAAGGAAGCAATCCTGTTGCAAGATCTGTCGGAATCAAAGGGGTTAGGATCCAGCAGATCTCAGCCTGAGCTGGGAGATTCCCAGAGCAGCCAGGCTATGCCAGCACAACTCCCTATTTTCTGCTCAGCTTGAGATATGCCAATGTATTTTCCCCATCCCAACTCAGCCAAGACACAGCTGAGCTGAGCCTGGCTGATCTTAAACTGGTGTAAGCCCTGAAAAAGGAGAGTGGTAGAGACAGAACTAGAGAGGGAGAAATTAGGCTAGATCCTAAGCCCATTCAGCTCATTCATGTGACCTGCCAACCTGGCATAAATTAAGCCAGTGAAAAGGCTTTTTCTTTTTAATTCTTTTTAAAGGCTTGTTTCCTCTCTGATAGGTTTAGGCTGACTTAGCTACCAGTAGCCCTTCTCCTTAATGACATTTGGATCTGGAGTGCATTATATCAGCTTCCTTATGCCATTTTCTTGTGTATAAGATCATTCCCTTACAATCCGAATCCTAAGGTCTACAATCTGGTAAACTGAACCACTTCTCCTAGGGACTCAGCTATACAGCTGCAAATAAAACGTTTTAAGTGCGTTTTAAGTGCAATATACAACTTGACACTAGATGGCGATGGCGAGCCTTATGGGAAATTCAATGTGTTTTTAAAAAACACTTAAAAAGAAAGCATTTTCAGAATGGTTTTTTATACGTGTGTAGATTCCACCTTGGTCAATGTGTCATGGACTTTTGCGTAATACCTTGGTGGCGCATGTAATCAAGTAGTCAAAGAGCCTTTCACCAGGAAGCAACAGGTAATACACAATGCTGGTTGCAGAGGATGGTGAATTTGAGCTAAGATCAAGAGAGGGTCTAGCACCGTTACAGTACTGCCATCCTCACTTTGGATGGAACACTCAAGAATGTCTAACGAGAATAAGATATAATTCTGTTTGCACTGCCCACCTTGCCTGGTATGTTTTCATGCTGTTGTTGTTGTTTAGTCATTTAGTCGTGTCCAACTCTTCGTGACCCCGTGGACCAGAGCACGCCTGGCACTCCTGTCTTCACTTTCATGCTAGAGTTTTGCAAAAGACCGGAATAGGAAAGAGGGGCTTTGGGGAGGGCTTTCTGAATTGCAGAATGTTCTGTAGCCTGTGCACTGGGAATTGTGAACTTAACTAGCATAAGCCCAACTGAAATGAATGAGACACTTGCTGGCAGAGAGATTTGTGGGTCCGAGCCAAATTCCTTCTGAAGTCCTCACTGTCAGAGAGAGAAAAGCAACAGTTTCCATTAAGGTTTCTTTGAAAATTACAACAAATAAGCCACAGGGGTCAAATCAACCTGTCACACACACACAGAATAAAAAGGCTCCCAATATGTAGGTGGGTGTCCTCATGTCTCTATTAAAACAATGTCTGTTTTGGGCTGTGATGGTCTTTCTACAAAATGTAGGTGAGGGGGCTTCCTCTGGCATGGAAGCCTGGCTTTAACTACTTTTGTTGAAATTTTGTTCTGCTGCTCATCTGTGGTTCTTTTCAGTACTTTATAGTGGCTTTTGAAAAACACTCTTTCCCATAAGCATTTGAAACAGTTGGACGTTCCATTAATCAAAACGTAATTTTCACTTTGCTAACTGAAAAATTCTATGTTGTGCATCAGAAAAGGAAGTCAAGGAGGAAGAAAGAGAGGGGAGTTTGGGCTTGGACAAAATCAAGTTTTGTAAGTGGTTGGTCATGCTGCATTTCTAAAAAGCAACAAAAACAGGCAAAGAAGCAAACAGTCCCAAGAATAAAACAACACAAGATTTGTGTTTTTGTGTTCTATTCAGCCCGGCATTCTGCCTTCAGTAGCGAGTGGCCATATCTCTTCAAGGATTTTAGTAAATTGAAATTGCATATTGTGAGCCACTTTGAACACAGTTTCGCATGTGGAAAACCAGTGTACAGAGTACAGTCTAATTAAAAAAAACAAAACAAAACAAGATATGATATTGAATTCCGCCCACGCCATTGAGTAAACAGAGCTATTCTGCTTCTGAACACAAAAGATTTCTTATAGCTGTCATGAATTATAGACTTTGCTACACCTCTCCTCATTCTTGCATCTGCAGGGGAGCATAGCTCTGGAACTTCTTTCACAGCAGGAGCAATGATGCCACCTGCAGGTGCAGTATTTGCCAGGGGGTGGTGGAATATAGGACATGCTGTATCCTATTCATTTACCTGGCAAGAGCCTTTCCTGTGCACTGCGTGATTCTTCAATATAGCTCACATTTGTATCTTACCATTCCTCCATTGAGCTCGGGATGACATAAATGGGTGTGGGCTGTGCCATTCATCTTCCTAACACCCTACACAGGCTAGGCTTCAGCAGAGACTGGCCCACGGATGCAAACCATAGCTGTCAACCCTCCCTTTTTTTGCGGGAAACTCCCTTATCCCAATGCCGTTTCCCGCTGCTATCCCAGATTGTTGATATCCCTTAAATTTCCCAGATTTCAAAGGAAGCAGCTCCTCTCCCTCCCTGCCGGCCAGGGAGGCTCCTCAGCTGCATTGCTCGGCTGCCAATAAGGAGTCTGAGACCGACTGGGGGCGGAGCTTGCATGCCTTGTGCATCCAGACCCTCATGCCCAACCAGACAGACAGCCTGCCTGCCGTATACGCGCTCGCTCTTTCGCTCACCCGTTCACACGCAGCCTCTGGAGCACAGGGTGGCGAGGCTACTTGATGCCATTGCAAAGCCCTCGCGGCATCCCTTATTTTCAAATCCGAAAGTTGACAGCTATGATGCAAACACAGGACATCCTAGCCAAATTCCAGCAGGCTAACTGCTATGCTACCCTGTGCTAACTCAGGAGGGCCATCAATTGCCTCTAGTGAATTGGTGTGTGTGTATTATATTGAAGGAGCTCGTTATGGCAAGTCCCATAGCCGTGACCCCAAAGAGAGTTAAAAATAAAATAAAATACAGCACGATCCTCTCTATGGGTTAGGCATGGGGGTTGCCCTGGAATACAAAAATCATAAAGGAAGTTTGGGCTTATCCATACTTATCTTTTGCCCTACTCTTCCCAGGCATGGGTCCACACTTGAAAGCTCCATGTCCTCCTTTATTTGGCCCCAGAGCTTTCCTCACCAAAACCTGTTCTTTGGTTCTCAACTGGAGCAAACAGCTCAGATTCAGCTTTAAAAAGTGGATTTTCATGAGGAAAGCTCTGGAGCATAAAGGGGGGGGGAGAGGGCTTTAAAGTGTGGGCCATGCCTAGAAAGTGCAGAGGAAAGATAAGTGCAGATAAGCCTTTGGAGTTGGGAAATTTTGTGAAGCCACAAAGGGGGAATTTCTTCTATTTGTGATGTAGGTGCATTAAAGAAGAGCAGTATTGGAACTGGATGGTTGAAATCATAAGAGAAAGCTTTCAAGTGGAGCTACCTTTGAACCCCCTAGTCTGCTTATTAAATTTTGCAAAAAACTCAGCCCCTATAGCCATACAGATTCTGCATGCTTTGACCTTTGCAATGTGGTCACATGCCAAAGCATGGAAAAGTACACATAAGCCAGCAAAGCAGGGTGTCATCAGGAAAAAATTGGGAACAACTGAGCTTGATTAAATTGTCAGCACTGTTGAAGAATGGAGTTAATTAACAGGAAGAATTAAATAAATGAAGTTGGTTAACAGCTTATGTAAAAAAGAGAATTGGGTATTGCAGGTGTTGGTATGGACTACTTCAGGTTATTTAAAAAAAACAGTTCAAGAAAAGGATAGCTGTGAAGGGAAAATGTAAAGAAAAAATGTTACTGGCATTTGAAATGGATGGGAGTTTAACTTATTCCATTATTTAAAAAGGATGTTTCCCCGTGTATCTGAAGAAGTGTGCATGCACACGAAAGCTCATACCAAGAACAAACTTAGTTGGTCTCTAAGGTGCTACTGGAAGGAATTTTTTTATTTTGTTCCCCTGTTATTGCATAGGTACGGTAAGATAAAGGACCCCTGGACGGTTAAGTCCAGTCAAAGGCGACTATGAGGTTTGCAGCGTTCATCTCATTTTCAGGCCAAGGGAGCCGGCATTTGTCCACAGACAGCTTTCTGGGTCATGTGGCCAGCATGATGAAACCGCTTCTGGTGCAACGGAACACCGTGATGGAATCCAGAGCTCACGGAAATGCTGTTTACCTTCCCACCACAGTGGTACCTATTTATCTACTTGCAATGGTGTGCTTTCAAACTGCTAGGTTGACAGGAGCTGGGACAGAGCAACAGGAGCTCACCCCATCGCAGGTATACGAACCGCTGACCTTCCGATCGGCAAGCCCAAGAAGATCAGTCTGCTGTATATATTTTACTTGTTAAATTATCTATATCTATATCTCCATCTTAGCATGAGGCAGAGTGGGGCAGTTGCCTCAGGTGGCAAATTCTGAGGGATGGAGAGTGGCTAGAAAAGTATGCCATGTGGTCTGCCCTTGAGCCCCTTCACACAGCAATAAGTTACATATTTACAGTATGGACTATTCTTAGTCCTGCAGTGACCTGGGGTGACCCACCTTGGGGGTCATGCTCCTTCCAACTCACCTGGACATGGGCCCAGATCTGTGGCCTGTGGGGGAAGTGTTGGTGGCACATCTCGCCTCAGGTGCCCAAAGGTCTTGAGCCAGCCCTGAGCCAAACCTAGTACAGTCGTACCTTGGATCCCGAACGCCTTGGTACTCATCCGTTTTGGCTCCCGAATGCTGAAAACCCGGAAGTGAGTGTTTCAGTTTGCAAACGTTCATTGGAACCCGAACGGCCAGCAGGGCTTCCGCGGCTTCCAATTGGCTGCAGGAGCTTCCTGCAACCAATCAGAAACCGTGCCTTGGTTTCCGAACGTTTTGGAAGTCAAACGGATTTCCAGAAAGGATTCCATTCGACTTCCAAGGTACCACTGTGTTGTGTAAGAAAACAGTTTTCATTCTCAGTTAAAGGTGAACTAACCTAATTCATAATTTCCTAATCAATGCACGAACTGAAACACAGCCATACCACAAAATTTCAAATTTATCCACATTTTGCAATGTAATTCTCTAGCCAAGCAATGTGCACAAAAATGAATATGCTAGGGTGCGCATAAAATGAACATATTAGTGAAAATAACATACGGAAATACAATATATTGATGGGAAATGCTTTGCAAAACTATACTAGGAGAAACTGCATTTGCAAAAGTATTGGTCGAAATTGACACTCAAATGCTGGTGACTTTTCATGAGGATTTCTTTAAAAAGATCACAAACTGATGTGGAAATGTGGATAACTGAATTTAACTGGACGAATGAGAAGCCAAGAAACCAACAAGGACAGATTTCTCCATGGGTACCATCCCTGGAGATGCTGTGGATCAAACCTGAGATGTTTTGCATACACATACTATGCCGCCCAATGCTTGGACCTGTCAACTCAATCACTGAGCTGAAGAACAAAGCAACACCATTCTCCCCACCTCTCTCATCATCTTTCTCTCATGGTAAAGTCCTACAGTTTCCATTCCCCACCAAGTACACCAGCAGGCAATTTTGCCTTGCCATGCTTAAAAGCAACACATGCATAGGTTCCCAAATAGGTTTAAGTTTGAAGAAACCGAAAAGCAATCTCTATCCCTCATGGGGAGCTCACTTCAGTCCACTGTAACTCCAATTTTACATTCCGCTTTACAAGTAATGTGAAATGATAAAGGTAGAATTGTGTTTAGTTTAGACAGCTACAAATGATTGTTTTATCTTTTCTGTGTCCAGGAATTGTTCTGCTCCCAGCAATTTATCACAATTTCCCCCTTATCTATGGCACATCAGATGCTTTGGTTTGAGTATAACAAAGCCAAGTTTTAAAAACATTTTTCTGATTCCCCTCCCTGCTTTCTTCCTCAAACAAAACGCCATATGCATACACACTTAGGAATAAATTACTATGGACTCTGCTACATTAGTTTAGTAAAGAAAAAGTGTTTTATATGTGTTATAACACTGTGACACCAGAAGGCGCTGTGGAGTTCCATCTTTTGCCAACGTGATTTCCCACTATGTTTACAACATGTTTTTCCTGAAATGCTTTTTTTGATGTGTCTAGATCCAGCCTCCGCATCAGAATTAAATGAGTGTTATAGAACAGGGATAAGGTGATCCTTGCTGCTTAATTGAGGAAATGCTGAGCTTATACTATATCCTTTTTTCCTATTTTAGAAACCATCACAGATTTGCAATCCATTCCACACAATTCCGGAGCAATAGCATAGAGAACTTTTGATCCGACCATTTTCAGTCTATTTCAGGATTTCTTTCCCCACAGCATTATGCCAACATCCAGATCTCACACTGATGATTGTATTATACTTAGATATCCCACCTCCTTCACTGACGATTATGGAGAATGGAAGCCATCATAGAATGGCAGAGTTGGACGGTGCCTCTAGTCCAACCCCCTGCAGATGCTAAACCAAAAACTGCTTCAGCTTGGCTAATGTCCTTGCTGATATTGCAATGTACGCCATTGCTTTCTCACATGAAGCCTCTTGTATGCTCAGTGCCAGATGCTGTGGTATATACTGTGTTTCCCCTATTTTAAGACACCGTCTTATTATTTATTTTCCTCAAGAAAATGCACTATGGCTTATTTTGAGGGGATGTCTTATTTTTATTACGTAAGCACGCCTTGGCAAGGCCACGCTCGAGTTCTGGGGCTGCGAAGGACGGGACGGGCGCGGAGCTCTTTGTTTGCTTGCTGGCAGCAGGGGGAGAATCCAAGCTGAGCTTTGAGGAAATGGGCACCAGAGAGACCCGCTTTCGCTGGGCGCTCTCTCCTGCTCCTCCTCCGCCGCCTTCCCTCCTCAAAACTTGACAGAAGCCTTGTTTTCCAAGGGGCCTCTTGGGCAACGCGCGGGGCGGCTCGGGGGATTTCGTCGTGGCGGCGAGCAGGGAAAGCCCGTGCCACCTTCCCTCTCCGCCACGGCAGCCGCCCCGTACGCTCTGTGCTGAGTGGAGTTGGGTGAGCGCGCAGGCAAAGAGACCTTCGGAGTGCCTTTGTCACGCCCGCTGCCCCTTCCTGTGCGCCCTGCTCTGCAGAGTTCCTGGGCGCTGCTTCTGGGGCTGACTGGTTTTGGTGGCGGGATGGGACGCCCAGCCCTGTCTTTTCTTTGGCGCCCTCCAGAACTGCGCCTATCACTATGGCTTATTTTCAGGGTACGGCTTATATTTCACAAATGCGAAAAAATCCTGCTATGGCTTATTTTATGACTACGTCTTAAAATAGGGGAAACAGGGTACCTAACCACTTGAAATGGTGGAAGCTGCTGGGGGACATAAACTGCAATCTCAGACAGCAGGCCTGAGCACCTTACTAAACAAGTGAAAGAGGATCACAGAGAGCTGTAGAACAAGCACAGCACACACACAAGGCACCTGCACAAGTTGTTTATTTCTTGCTACTCAAGTAGTGGAGACAAATCAATCAGGGCAACTCATCCCAGCATTGGCGACTACCGAAAAGGCCCTCTGCCTGGTTCCCTGAAACCTCACTTCTCACAATGAGGGAACTACCAAAAGGCCCTGGAGTACTTTGTCCAGTTCTGGGCACCACCATTTAAGAAGGATGTTGACCAGCAGGAACGTGTTCAGAAGGGCAGCCCTGATATCAAGCAAACCCAGCCGAATGAGGAACGGTTGAAGTAGCTGGGTATGTATAGCCTGGATAAGAGGAGACTGAGAGGAGATAGGATAGCCATCTTCAAACATTGAAATATATCAAATATCTAAAGAGCAAGGGAAGATGGAGCAAGCTTGTTTCCTCCTGTTCCGGAGTGTAGGTACCGAACCAATGGCTTCAAGTTATAAGAAAGGAGGTTCCAACTGAACATCAGGGAGAACTTTCTGACAGTAAGAGCTGTTCGACAGTAGGACGTACTCCCTCGGAAAGTAGTGGACTCTCCTTCCTTGGAAGTTTCTAAGCAGAGTTTGGGATGGCCATCTGTCATGAATGCTTCAGTTGAGATTCCTTTGCAGGGAGCTGGATCTCAGTGTCTGGGCTGGAAAATGGGATTTGGAGACGCTCATTCAGGTATACATGGGCAAAGCTGTTTAGTGTGGAACAAGTATTATGTAATAATAGTAATAATAGTAATAATAGTAATAATAGTAATAATAGTAATATTTGTACCCCAGCCACTCTGGGCGGCTTCCAACAAATATTAAAATACATTAAAATATCACACATTAAAAACTTCCCTAAACAGGGCTGCCTTCAGGTGTAAGGTAAAGGGACCCCTGACCATTAGGTCCAGTTGTGTCTGACTCTGGGGTTGTGGCGCATCTCGCATTTGACCTTTAAAGCCCTATGCGGCCTAGGACCCTCATACCTAAGGGACCGCCTCTCCTGGTATGCCCCGTGTAGGACCTTAAGATCCTCAAATAATAACATCTTAGAGGTCCTGAGCCATAAGGATGCTAGGGTGGCAGCAACTAGGGCTACTTAAAAATGAGGCTGCATTTTAAATTTTAAATTGTATTTTAACTTGCATTTTAATTGATTGTATTGTATGTTTTGTTATGGTTTTCATGGTTGTAAGCCACTCTGAGCCCGGTCTTGGCTGGGAAGGGCGGGGTATAAATAAAAATTTATTATTATTATTATTGGCCGAGGGAGCCGGTGTACAGCTCTCAGGTCATGTGGCTAGCATGACTAAGTCGCTTCTGGCGAACCAGAGCAGCGCACAGAAAGGCCGTTTACCTTCCCGCTGCAGCGCTACCTATTTATCTACTTGCACTTTGACGTGCTTTCGAACTGCTAGGTTGGCAGGAGCAGGGACCGAGCAACGGGAGCTCACCCCGTCGCAAGGATTCGAACCGCTGACCTCTGATCGGCAAGCCCTAGGCTCTGTGGTTTAACCCACAGCGCCACCCGCGTCCCTGCCTTCAGGTGTAGCACCTGCAATAGTGCCAGTTCCTGAATAAAGCAACAACACTGCCTAGTATCTTTCACGTAATCATTTCAAGGCCTGTCGTACACACAGACCAGCAGAGAAACTAGCCAGGGCCACACACCCATTGCCCGTTTCTTACCTCAAGTCGAAGTATGCATTTCCAATGGTGGGCAGGGGAATAGGATTCGTTTGCCAGGAAGGGTGGTAAAGAATGCAGACAGTTTCCATGTTTACCGCAAGAAGCTCAAAGAGAATTATTTAGTCCGTGTTTGCATAGTAACTTCTGATAAATAATTCAGCAACGTATGGCCTGAAGTTTTTTCAGGCATCGCCTGGGGCTGTTGGGGTGGAAATACAGCTCGGTTCCTGTCTTTAACAAGGACGGCGGGAACCCCCAGCAGAGCTGCTGGCACTGTACTTGCTACTCCTCGGATGGTTTTAAGTTTGAAAGGTGCCGAGAGTTGTTCAGGCGGAGGAGTCGGAGGTATTCCAGGGGAGTTGTCAGGTAGGAAATACGGCTCTGCAACACAAATAATGTCTGCATATTATGCGCAGGAGAAATCGCAGGCTCGGAAGATAGATGTTTAGAAACTCGGTTTAATAGAGTAATCCATTAAATCAAATGTCTCGAGGGCAGTGTTCTGAAAAGGAATCTTTCCCTTATCTCAACAAGATGCTTTATGCAGCCTCGCTGACAGTAAGTGCTTAAAATTAACTTTTCCATCTCTCTCTCTCTCCCCCCCACCCAGAATATTTAACGTGTTAAAACGATCCTGATTAAGCAATGAAGATGACTTCATTGTTCATGGCAGAATTCCCCCCTTATACTTCCTAGTTCAAAATAACTTGGATGGGAATTTGGTAATCCTGAAACCACTGAGGGCACCATTCAGTCTGTTGGGTCACAGGAAAGCACTTACCCTATATACTCGAGTATAAGCCTAGTTTTTCAGCACATTTTTAATGCTGAAAAAGCCGCCCTCGGCTTATACTCGAGTGAGGCAGGCAGTGGCTCCTATGAAGCTTTCCCAGGTTTTTTGTGGTAAAATTGGGTGCCTCGGCTTATATTCGGGTTGGCTTATACTCGAGTATATACGGTAGCTAGAGCAGTGGAGATGAGGGTTGGGGGATATTTTCAATTGCGTTCACTTTTAAGGGAAAGTCTACCAAATCCACATTTTCCAAAACAATATGCGGACCAAGGCACAGCCATCCGTCAGAATTCACACTTTCCTAATTTTACAATGCAGCTGTCCAGGCAAGCAATGTGTACAAAAAAATGCATTTATTGGACTAAAGTGTACATACAGTGTATCCGCTGGTGAAAGTAACACGCAAAAAATGTATTATATTAGTGGAAATGGCTTTCCCATTTTTTTTATATTAGACAACGTTGTATAGAAACCATGGGTTTCTCCTAATTCACACTTAAATGATCATATATTTTCATGAGGTTTTGTTTTTTTAATTGCAAATTGCTGCAGAAATGCAGAGAACTCGATTTAATACTGGAAAAATGAGAAACAGAGAGAACCAAAGCTGACAGATCCACCCATCTCTAAGGGAGACACAATATAATAAAATAATAATAATAATAATAATAATAATAATAATAATAATAATAATATAACTTATTTGTACCCTGCCCATCTGACAGGGTTGCCCCAGCTACTCTGGGTGGCACTGCATAAGGGTGTTGCTTCCTGGCCAAAACAGGGTCAGTCTACATGAATTTGTGCTGCATTCACTCTGTCAGAATTTTATGTATGTGCCTATGTAACACTGCCGAATCCCACAATTATGGTTAGGATATCAGAAGGAGCCCACAGGTTCTTACACTCAGTCTTCCTGTCTCTCACACGCACCCCCCCTTCATTGTGGATAGTGTTATGTCCGTGCAAAAGCATTTTTTTTTATAACCATAATTAACATCAAATTATAGTTTCCATAGCAGCAGCGTTTTATGTTAGAATCATTTTATGCCACCTTTCAGTGAACATCAAAGCAGTTTGCAACAATAAAAACATCAATAATACAACAATTAAATACAGTCATACCTCGGGTTATGATAGCTGTGGGTTGCATTTGGCACGGGTTACGAATGCGTCGAACCTGGAAGTACCGGAACGGGTTACTTCCGGGTTCGGCACATCACACATGCACAGAAGCGCTAAACCGTGCTTCGGCATGCACAGAAGCACTGAATCGCGACCTGCGCATACGCAGATTCGGCGCGTCATGTTACGTGTTGCTCATGTTGTGAACGGGGCTCCGGAATGGATCCCGTTCGCAACCAGAGGTACCACTGTATTACTGAGTCAGACTATTGGCCTATTGTTCCCACTTTGGATTTTAAGGGAGCAATCCTAAGGCTAGATCTGCCAGGATCAGCAGATCTTTGCAGTGCCAGGATCTTAAACTGGTATAAACCCTGTAAAAGGGACGTTCTGGGGTTGTGGTGGGAGCAGGTCAAGAAGGGGTGGGGGAGACTAAGGCTGGATGCTAATCCCGTTCAATGTGATCACATGACTTGGAAACTCTCTGTACATTAACCTGGCAAAAATGATGATGTAACTTATACTCTATATTTGAAGGCTTGTTTTCCCTCTGCAAGGCTCAGGCGGGCTCAGTCAGCAGTAGTCCTGCTCCTGAGTGGAATTTGGATTTGTGTATTGTGCTGTTGCGAAACTCCCCAAAGCAGATGAAATTATGGAATGGCCAAAGTGGGTTGAACTGTAAGTTGTCTTCTGGTGTAACACTGACCTTCTTGGCATTTTGACTTAGTCATGTGAAGGGACCCCGGCTCGTGGTTCCTTAAAAAAAACATTTCCTGATACAGTATTCACCCAAGGATTTCAGTGTGGTTTGCTCCCAGGTAAGCAGGTACAGGGTTTTTGTCTCGGTGGCCTGAGGTAGTGTGATAAAAGGTGAAAGCATGCAAGCAAATTCTATAAATTGAGCAATTGATGGTTGAAGATGTTTGCTTGAAGGTTCATGAAGCAATGAAAACAGTTCGGTACTGAGGGACGTTGTGGTAGAAAAGGACAACGTGAACTATTGATTGTAATTTTGAACAGAGCGTTTCATACAGATCGCATTAGCAGGCTGCTGAAATGTACCTGCAGGCATGATACTTTTATTCCAAGAAGTTGTTTTCTTCCAAGTAGGTTATTCCTCTCCTTAGATTTCAGAAACAAAAAAAGGGATTGGCATTGCGTTCAGTACTCATTTCCTCTTTAAGCTTCTGTCCCTTGAATTAAGGATGTCTTTTTTACACAGCGTTCTCCAGCCATCTCTCTCTCTTTCCCCTGCACAGAGCCTACAGATTTTAAATCTGAGATACCACTCCAACAATGTGACTTTCATTCTTGTTGAATGCGGACGATGTGTGTGGCAAAATGATGTAATTCAGTATCTTAGTTGCGTGATTATATTCTGTTTGCCACCAGAGCGATTTGTGTTATCTGTTGCTTAATTTCAGGGCCAAGCTAGAACAGATATAGGAGATATGTAATCAGATTTCACTATTTCCTATAGAAAAATCAACCACAGGGACTGCGGCTGGGGGTGTGGTGGGGGTAGACTGAAATGGGTCAGGACTGCACTCACAGAAGGGGTCGGGTGGGGGTCAGATCTTCTGTCCGCACCTTTTTCCTGATCTAAATCCATCCTGTAAAACTGTTATTAGCCCTGCTTAGGAATTTTCCCAGTAGGACAAATAACAGTTGGGGAGGGCATTAACTCAGGGACACAGCTACACACAGAGACCTGCTTAAAACAGCAATAGCAATAACACGAGGAGACCTTGAGAGGTGCAGTGACCTCATTCGGTTGCCACACTAAGCCATATACATGGTTAAGCAAATTAGTCTGTGTGTGCACGGGAACAAACCATAAAGTGCTTGGCTTAGCATTACACAGGGCCGTCTTTTCCCGGGGGTGCAAGGGGTGCGGGGCACCCGGGCGCTGAATTCTGGGGGGCGCCCGCCGCCCGCCACTGAAGCTGCCTCAGATTATGTTACATATTGTATTGAGCTGCTATGCGGCAGCGGGGTCAGCGGCCCCTTTGACATGACTGATCTCGCGCTGGCAGCAGGCAGGCAGGAGGCGCGAGATCAGTCGGGTCAAAGGGGCCGTGAGGGACACATTGCAAATTGCGTTTTAATTTCATCACTTACAGTTCAAATTCGTTTAGAGAAATTGTTAAAAAAAATATTTTCACTAATTGTCGGCATTTTCTTTGACTAACTACTTAGTACTTAGGGCTCTACTACACATGTGTTTCAGCACGCGATTTAAGTTTTCCATTTCCCCAAAAATGTGCCTAGAGCAGACACTATGAATTCCGTGAGCTGCATTTTTTCTTCATTTTACGAAGAGTGCTAAGCATATAAATGAGCAAATAAAAAAGTTTGTTTCTTTCTCCTCCCTTCTTTCGTAAACAAGAGATAAGGCGTAAGCATGGTGTCTGACATAAGCATAATAAAAGTTAATTTGGGGGCTAAACTAAAAAGATTTGGGGGGAGCGCTGGGCAGATCTTTGCACCCCGGCGGCGCATATGCAAAAGACGGCCCTGGCATTACATCCAAGCTAATGATTATGGTTTGTTTTGCTGCTGACAAACCATAATATGAAGGCAAGGTTTGTTCTTAATTTCCTGAACTAGTTTTTTGGGTGGGTGGGTGGGTGGGCAAAACAAACCACAAGCTCTCATATGGACATAACGCTTCTCAATATTTGCGGGTAGAGATTCATTCCCCATGTCTGCAGTCATGGGATTGTTGTCTATCACATGACGGTGTATGTTTTCATTCCACAGAGTGGGAAGTGACGGAGACAGGATGTTTGTGTTACTGTGTTCTGTGAAGTGGGACTATTGTCCTTCGTTCTTTCTCTTTGCTGTTTGATGTTGCAGTGCTCCGTGTGTGTTTATATGTAAATAAAGTAGATTAGCCAAAACGCTGAGTTGCTGAGGTCTGTTTACGCATGCTGCGAAGATGCTGCGGATCCCTAAGTGTGCTGATTCTTCTTGGTATCAGTCGCTGCCCGCTGTTCGGGCAGAAGAAAGCTTTTGAAGCTCCCAAACGACGGACCAGGAGGGAGAGAACATGCCAGTTGGGCATGTGTCTCAGGTCCTACACGAGAGTAGGACGCTCCTGCTAACAGTTTTCAGTTCGCAAATTATATGTAACTGGTGATTCCCCCCCCCCCCAATTTGCATTGCATTTCCTTTGTGCAGAAGTGAATGGGGTAGAATAATCTAATGGCAGAGTGATTTATGGAATTAATTCTGTAGATTATCTAAATTGCATAACTTTATCACAGTGGGAAGTGAGAATAACAGCTTAGGTTTCGGGCAGATGATGAAATGTGGCCGAATGGGTAAAATGCTGCATGTGATTATTACTGGGCAGAACGGAAAATGATGCCTACTTACCTCCCCAGTGTATCTTATACTAAAGTCGGAAAGGAATTGCTTTCACTTGCTTTTCAGAACTGTAACTATATTAGCGTGTTGTACAAAAAAAGGGGGGGTTATTTGTACTACTCATTTCAGCATAGCCCATCAAACCCACTGGCTCTGACTTCTGAGTAGATTTACATAGGATTGGGAATTCTAATCTGAAGTAGCCATGGTGAAGTCTTTATTTCAGATTAGTTAATCCAGAAAATATTTGTCTCTGGCCCGTCTACTGCGTCTCATCCACAGTTTATACGAAAACACTCGGGTCCGGGTTAGGTGTGACTGACAGGGCCATTTATCCAAGGAAATCCAAACCTACCATGGTGTTCAACAAGGCTGCGTCCTTGCGCCTACTTTATTCAACTTCTATTTAACTCCTTGGTAGGAAACATGGAGAACGAAAATGTCCACCCTCCCTAAATTGGCTGGTACACCCCTCCCGGTTCTCTTATAAGCAGATGACCTGGTTCTAATTTCCTTTTCCTGTGTAGGCCTAAGAAAACTTCTAAGATCTCTCACAGTCTATTGCAATGCCGAACAATTAACAATTAACTATAGCAAATCCAAAGTTATGGTGTTCTCTAAAAAAAAGAATGAGACACAAATGGAGAATTGAACAGGTATCGTCTTTTAAATACCTGGGTATAACCTTCCAGGAAAAGGGCTCGTGGCGCTACCAGGTTAAAAATACTATTGCAAATGTCCAAAGATCTACCAAAGCTATTATAAGGTTTTTCTATGGAAAAGGGGACCAATATATTCCGGCAGCCTCCCAGGTCTTTGCTGCAAAAATATTAACACAACTGACATATGGCTCTCAGATTTGCAGCTTCTTAAACCTTGCTCCCTTAGAATCATTCCAAACTAAGTTCTATCGCTGCCTGCTAGGGATCCCTTCTTGTGTGTCTAACATATCTGTCTGCCTGGAGGTCGGGCAAATCCCTGTTAGTGCTCAGCTATGAGATCTATTATTGATTAAAACTTAGCTTTTTCCCTGTTGGGTTGGCACCCTTAACCCTACTGAATTCCTACCATTCCAAATGGGAAGCTACACTGCATGAAAAGCTAAGAGGCTTGGGGTTTTCCCCACAGGCCCTGATAGCTGTAGGTTAATCCAGAAAATATTTGTCTCTGGTGCTGCCCAATACAGTTTGTGTCCCCGGACATATTAACCCCATGAGAATTCAGTCCTCATCAGAAAAAAACACCCAGTTGTCTGGAAATGGGACTACAAAGGGGCACCGATCCAAACATAATGTGAGAATCAGGCCCAGCAGCACCACTTTATACAGTAGTTAGAAACAGAGGAAGTAAATTCACTGACTAGAATGGGACAATCACTCAAGGCCTGTTCTCCTTGACTTTCAGTAAGTAAACACTTTCTTACCTTACACAGATTGATATGAGGCCAAGCAGGTTTTAGCGGACAGGACAGATTATGAATCTGAAATAAATAAATTATGCCACCCAATAATAACTAATTAGTTTGCTACCTGATTATGATTCTGCAAGTGCCATCTGTTGTCTGCGGTAGTACAGCGGGATTCAGCCATAAAAGCTGCAATATCTTACAGGTAAATGAGGCATTGCTGAAAAGTTTTATAGAGCTTGTTCTTTCTTTCTTTTTTAAAATGCACTTATGCAAATTATTTTATGGGCTAATTTACAAATACCCATACATTTCTGTTGACACTAATATTTTATTTTATATTTTCATTGATGCTCATTTAGGTCTTTCCTGGACAGCCTGGGGGCTAAACCAAATGTAGTGGCCCCCTGTGTTGAAACATGGATGGGCTCGGGTCACATAATAGAAAAGGAAGTCTGTGGTAGACTCCAAAAGTGACTTGTAGGTTAGGACATACCATGCAAATACCCATGTATTGCATGAACTAATTTGAAAAGGGGAGGGTGATTTAATTTCTACTGCCAATAGCTTTTTTTGGAACCTGAGAACATTAATCTGTATAATACAGCAACTCTTCAAAATGCGAGCCATGAAAAGAGGGCGGTGTTCCTAACATCTAGTGCCAAGAAGACTATAAAATTGCACATGAAATGTTTCGATCCTAAAATATGATCAAAGCCCCAAATGTTTCTGGTTTTACATTCCTTGTGGTAACATGGAAAGAAAGAATAGTGAAATATTTCCAGCTGCCTGTTTGATATTACATATTCCCTATTGCAGGGGGTTGGACAAAATTACCCCTGTGGTCCCTTCCAACTCTTACGATTCTAAACAGATAGTCATTGTCTTACATTTTTTTGTGGGCCATTCAGGTTTCAAACCTGATTTTCATACAATAAATATTTATTCCTCCCTGCCCCACTTCTCCCAGCCCCAATAATTCAAGACAAAATCTCCCCCACCCCACCCCGGAATTCAAGAATGTGTGGACTATTTCTTTCTGAATTCTGTCTTCCCAAGAAATGGTCCCCAGGGATACCCTATCAGATATCAGTTATACTGCATGCATGGCTGGCTGTTGCTCATTGGGTCTGGTAGATCAGAAGCCAGGGAGACCAACAGTGGTTGGATCCAGAGCCAATGACTGAGCCAACCAACTCTAGTTACGTCCCCATCCTCTTCCCTGTTGATTTCTGCAAGGGCAACACTTAGGCAAAGGAGGAGGAAGCAGACAGGCTGGGACACCCACTGAACTGTTTGTAAGTAGAAAGGGGGGGCGGTGGGTGGCTCTGGCTGAGAGCAGACTGAGGTTGGCCGCACCCTGTTTTCATAATGAACCAGCCTTCACTGAGTGCAAGGTTTCACTTTTAGCAAGGAGTGCAAGCACATATCTTGGGTTCCATGATCACTGCAGATGGTGACAGCAGTCACGAAATTAGAAGACGCCTGCTTCTTGGGAGAAAAGCAATGACAAACCTAGACAGCATCTTAAAAAGCAAAGACATCACCTTGCCGACAAAGGTCCGTATAGTTAAAGCTATGGTTTTCCCAGTAGTAATGTACGGAAGTGAGAGCTGTACCATAAAGAAGGCTGATCACCGAAGAATTGATGCTTTTGAATTCTGGTGCTGGAGGAGACTCTTGAGAGCCCCATGGACTGCAAGGAGATCAAACCTATCCATTCTTAAAGAAATCAGCCCTGAGTGCTCATTAGAAGGACAGATTCTGAAGTTGAGGCTCCAGTACTTTGGCCACCTCACGAGAAGAGAAGACTCCCTAGAAAAGACCCTGATGTTGGGAAAGATTGAGGGCACAAGGAGAAGGGGACGACAGAGGATGAGATGGTTGGACAGTGTTCTCGAAGCTACTAACATGAGTTTGGCCAAACTGTGAGAGTCAGTGAAGGATAGGCATGCCTGGCGTGCTCTGGTCCATGGGGTCACGAAGAGTCGGACACGACTGAACGACTGAACAACAAGCAAGCACATAACTTCTAATCCCAAGGAATTCTCCAATATCGCTTTTTTTTTTATGGCATCTTGAAACAGCTAGTTCAGAAGCTACAGGCATAAAACTCTTTGCGACTGGGATGTTACAAAAGATCTTTATACCTAAACAGCTCACATTTCAGAAGTGTAATCTGGGTGGTGCTCCAAGGACAGGAGAGACCCCGCGGTGCCTGAAACTCCTCAGACGAAAGTGTTAAATTTGCAGGAGAGAAGCTGTTATTTTTTTATTTTCCTCTTCGTGACATCGATTTGTGTGGCTAACATTTTAGTAATAAGAGGCATAATGTAAAGCTGTGGCCTGCTGCGAGGGGGAAGTTACCCATTGAGTGAACACGGCGGGGCCTATTCATAAATATTCATTAAGTCCTGCTTGGTTGAAAATGAAATTTAAGTACTTAGGATAATGGAATAAAAGTAGGTGGAAGGCTCTTTCGCATAGGCTAAGAAAATAGGGCTCAGGAGGAGACAAAGCAAAAGAGGTGTGTGGTGCGGGGAGGCCTGGCCATGTTTTCAGATGAAAACCTGAATGTAATGCTATCCTGATTTTTAAAGGAACTTAGACATTCATCATACCTTAAGCCAAAATAACCCCTCATAGGAGAGATGTAGCTCAGTGGAAGAGCATGCTGCTCTGGCTGCCCATGAACTAGGAAACCCAATTCAAAATGTTAGCCACTGGCCTGGACAGCCCTAAATGCCTTGGGACCCAAAGACCTAAAAGAGGACATTTCCTAACATCAACCACTGTGGACTTGCGATCATCAGGTGAGGCTTTGTTCGTGGTGCCACCACTGGGAGCTTCCTACTTGATGTTGACCCGGGACAGAGCCTTTCCAGTGGTAGTTCCCTGTTTCTGGAATGCCTTCCCAGTCCAGATGGGTCTTCCTCTCTCAATACATTAGTACCTTGGTTTTCAAACGCCTTGGGAGTCAAATGTTTTGGCTCCTGAACGATCAAAAACCGGAAGTGGTTTTCGAACGGCCAAACATCTGACGTGACTTTCATGGCTTCCGATTGGCTGCAGGAGCAGGAGCTTCCTGCAGCCAATCGGAAGCCACGCCTTGGTTTCCAAATTATTTGGAAGTCGAATGGACTTCTGGAACAGATTCTGTTCAACTTCCAATGTAGCACTGTATTGACTTCCAGGAGGAATTTTAAAAACCTTCCTGTTTATCCAGGCATTTGATGGCCAAAAGCTAGTGTTTCTGGCAACCCAGATATCAGTTGTTTGGAGAATCTTTTTAACCACATTTAGAATGTTTTAAACTGTTTTTAGAATACTTAAAAAAAAATGTTGATGTGTTTCCTGCCCCGAGCGCCTTCTGGGGAAGGATGAGAATAAATCATCATAGTCCCAATCATCTCCAGGTACAACTGCAAAAGACCTCTTGCCTGAACCCCTGGAGAGCTGCTTCCTGTCAGTGCGGACAATGCTGAGCTAGATGGACCCATTATCTGATTCATTACAATGCAGCTTCCTATGTCTCTGTGCCCCAAAGTCAAGGGGAATACCTGTGCACATTTCATTTCAGGAATGAAACCATTGCTAGTCTTTCAGTAAAACACACTCCACCTGCATTTTTCATTTTTCAGATGGCTTGGCTCACAATAGGTTTCCCCTGAGGTGCACCCTGTAATTCTTTGCTGTGGATGCCACAGCTGTTGAAAGAGGGGAAGAAATCTTTATGAAATTGCACAGTGGGTACTAGCTTGCCTTTGGCGTTTGAGGAAGAAATGGGCTTACTGGATCTAAGCCAACGCGCATCAGAAGACTGGAAGAGAATGAAGTCCTGAAGGCTCGTAACTCCCCAACCAATTGCCGAGAACTCTTTCAAGGCCTACTTCCAGCCAAATGACGTTAGCAGTTCTGTGTGATGGACTCAGAGCATCTCATACCCTTTCACATCCGGGCCAGGAAAAACAGATAAGCATCGTTTACATTAGAGGCCCCTATTAATTTTACATTCATGACGTGGTACACCCTATGTGCATGGCAAAGGTAGCTGCAGAAGCCACCTGGCTAGCTAGCTAACTGGCTGACTGTGAAGAGCTGTTGCCTCTCAACCAAGACTTGGCCGGTTCTATCCATGCTACAGGAGGAGAGTAAAGGGACGTACCTTTGCGAAGAGCCATAGCTCAGGGGTAGAGCATGTTTTGCATCCAAAAGGTCCCAGTTTCCATCCCAGGCATTTCCAAGGAAAGCTAGGAAAGATTCCTATCTGAACCCCATCACTGGAGACAATATTGTGCTAAGGGGATCAATGGTACGAATTGGTATAGGGCAGTTTCCTATGAGGGAGGGGGCATTTCGTCCTATCTGGAGATGCCAGGTTTTGAACCTGGGACCTTCTGCACGCTAAGCAGATGCTCTGTCACTGAAGTACAGCCCTCCCCCAACTCAGGGGCTTTTGGGGACTTCTTAGACTAAAACATACTAGCATGGATCCTAAGGTAAGCTAATTTAGGTTGCAAGACTATAGTCCTTGAGAGGGTGTTACATAGCTCATCATATGTTTTGGAACCTCCTCGATGAGGACAGGGTGAGAGTGAGGGATGTCCACCTCACACACAGAGATATTTTTTTTTATGAGACCCTTTGCTGCCACCATGGAAATCTCTACAGTTCTTGCCTTACCAATATCAGAGCACCAAAGTTTAGTAAGGGCAAGAGGGGGGTTTGCAGACTGGGTGAAGGCATGAATTCACTTTCCATACCCTTTGCAGTAGAATCGGCACACATTCACACCAAAATGAGGGAGAAACACACCAGCTCGACAGCATATGTATGGAACTAGTGGGAGAAAAAATGAATTTAAAATAAGAATCCACATGGGACCCCCCTCCCCCAAAACATCACTTCATCCTGCGTTCTGCCCTACCAGTGCAAATCCAGCAGCCTGCTGGATGTCTTGGATCCTTTGTTTTCTGTTCACCTCCCCACAACCTACCAGTAGCATTGCTCTGCAAGAAGCTACTTCATCAAGCTTAGCTTTGTCCATGTTGACTGGAAGCATTTTTTATTTTATTTTATTTTTTGCTTTATTGATTGAAAACTTTATAACAGAAATATACAATAGATATTATAGGCAAAATGAAAAATAAAAATAAGCAGTTATTCATTTTTTAACATCTTTCCAGGTGTCAGGAATGAGCCAGCTCACAGCAAAGGGTTACAGCCAAATGCAGAAAGCAGCCAGGAACAGGGAGGCTTTGATGTTAGTCAGACAGGGGAGAGCCGGCAGCTGCAGAAATTGGCTCTTCCTGACCTTGATGGGCGAACTGATAAAACAGTAGCTGAGAGCAAGTTAGAACACAGCCAAAGCACGCCGGAAGCTCAAATGGGCGTGAATAGACATGGGGACAGTTCATAGGAAAAGGAAGAGGTAACCACTAATCCAATCTCTCCAAGGAGTCGGTGAATGGAAGGGCTTCTAGATAGGAAGCAAAACAAACTACGCAAGGGGTATCATATCAATATATTCTGTAAATCCCGGAAGGAATATTCAGAAGGGTCATCATGAGTAATGATGCAGGAGGCTTTGTTAGAGCCGTCCGGAGCTATCTGTTTTTTTTTTTTTTTTTGCAATCATCTATGTTCACTGTGTTATCAAGCTGGGAACCTTGACTCCTGACACCAGAGTTTCAGACAGGGTTCTCCCCCAGCCCTGCCTGGAGATGCTGGGGATCGAACCTGGGACTTCCTGCAGGCAAAGAAGATGTTCTACCAAGGATGTGTGAACCTCCCCCTTCCCCCAGCTCACATAATGCCTGATGAAGGGAGTTCATGAAAGTACAGTTTCCCACCCCCTCCTCTCCACTGCAGCCACCTGCTCCCTCAAAAGGCCTTTCAAGTGCATCCAGGAACATCCTGAAGAACATGGGATGGGGTTGTGACCTGGGGTGGTCCCAGGGAGGAGAGCAGCCCTTGCTTCTCTACATGATTTGCAGAAGAGTTATGCAAATGGGGATTTCCTGATTTTTTTTGTGGTTTTTAAATGTCACCAAATTCAATGACCCTGATGTAGATTTTTCATCATTTTTTTTATAGAGGAGACCCACACAGCCCACATTTCATTTATTTATTTGATAAATTTCTATACTGCCCTTCATCCAAGGATCACGGGGCAGTTTGCAATATGAAAACACAAAATTGTATACCATAATAACAAACAATAACAATAACACCCCTCTCAGATTGATAAAATGATTAATAAAGACATCATCCTTTATCAATCTTGCTCCCCCCCAATACCAAATAATGAATTAGCACCCACGTGAGTAAAATGTGCATTTTATCTTCAAGTTTATACTTAGCTTATACTCAGCTTATGCTGAGGACACTTCTTTTCTCAAAAGAAAAAAATAATTGCATTATTAGCTTTTGTGTTGTAAATAGGTTTCCAATTAATATTTCCTTTATGCAGATGTGAAACCTTGAGAATACCAAGTCCTTGAGATCCCCCCCCCCCCCGCCGCCGCCTTGTAGTGTGTAACTAAAGTTTCCAAATTGCCATTCTCAGCTGAGGATGTTCCACAAGATTGAAGAAATGACCTTTACGGTGCAATAACATTCCTTAGCCGTCAGGAATTAGCACGTTGCATCTATCATTCTTGCAAGCCTTTAAGGTATGTGCACAGTTCTGTTATGTCATTCCTGTAATGATGTTATAGCCTTGAGAGAGACTTTGCTCTCCTCAGCGCAGCTATAGCCCAGAAAATTTGTGCTCTTGTTACTGCTTTATGTTATTACCACCATGTGATGTGTCACAAAATAGAACTTTCTCTTTGCTTAAGAAAATGTGTTCTGTAATCTTACGGATGCAATTATTTTATTTTATTTTATTTTATTGGTGATTCTAGTGCACTATGTTCCAGAAATTCAGGAAGGGGGTTGCAATACTTTTCAGGTCCATGGCAACTTCCTTAGAAGTTAACCAAGCCATGTTCTTCTTTATTTCTTTCTTTGGCGATCACTCATAGCCGAATAAGATTGTCTTCCATAACCACGGTTTTAACAATGAGTCCGTAAGTGACTGTGGAGGCCAATTCTGGATCCACACGTCCTTCCACAGTGGGGACATTGGTTTCCGGGCGGGAGTTGATCATGGTGTGGATTTGCCAAGCATGCCTTCCTTTTAGCATGTTTCTCCCTTGTGTCCTGAGTTCAAGTGTCTTCAAAGCCCATGACACCTTTGGTAATGGCTGTTCTCCAATTGGAGCGCTCACAGACCAGTGTTTCCCAATTGTTGGTGTTTATACTAATTTATTTATTTATTTTGCCTTGAGAGAGTCTTTAAACCTCTTTTGTGGATCACCAGCATTATGCTTTCCGTTTTCAAGCTCGGAATAGAGTAGTTGCTTTGGAAGACGATAATCAGGTATCCATACAACATGACCAGTCCAACGAAGTTGATGTTGAAGAATCATTGCTTCAACACTGGTGATCTTTGCTTCTTCCAGTACACTGGCATTAGTTCGCCTGTCTTCCCAAGTGATGTGTAAAAATTTTCGGAGACACGGTTGATGGAATCTTTCGAGGAGTTGGAGATGGTGTTTATATGTGGTCCATGTTTCACAAGCATACAGTAAGGTTGGTAGTACAATAGCTTTGTAAACAAGCATTTTGGTTTCCCTGTGAATGTCCCAGTCCTCAAACACTCTGCACTTCAATTGGGAGAAAGCCGCACTTACAGAGCTCGGGCGATGCTGGATTTTGGCATCGATGTCGGCCCTTGTGGAAAGATAACTGCCCAAGCCATGTTAAGTGGCTTCTCACAGACACAGGACCATGGAACTTAACATTATCAGAATCATACAAGGAAAAGCTGTCCCACTGAGTGGAAGAGGAACAGGCTTTTAAGCACCGTTGTCCCTTCCAGGTATGAAATTTTTTTGGTGAATTCATGAAATTTGTGCCATGATTCCCTAGGGCTGGTAAGAAGACTGTTAAACTACTCTGGAGGTTGTAGTTCTTTGAGGGGGATAGGGGTCTCTTAACAACTTAGCTGGAATCTTTCAAGAGAAGCCATGGCTGTTTGAATTGGCATGATATTGCTTTAAGTGTATGGTGCTGATGGGACCATAGTCTGATAATGAAAAAGCACTAAGTCAGTACCAGACCACACAGTGGCACTGGCTATAGGGGGCACAAGCGGCTCTGTGTGCCCCCTCCAGGGAGCCGGGAGGGGGCTAGGATGAGTGAGGGCGAAGATCGCCCTCCACATGTCCTGCCCCCCCCCAGTGCATGCCGTGAAAAGGAGAAGGCAGAGCGTGGAGCCCAGCTCCGCGCTCCCAATTCACCACCTAGTGTGCAAGTGCCAGCAGGGGTGGGACACACATAACCTGGCGTGCAAGCGCTTCTGCACTGTGCACAGGGTGTGTCCTGTGATGTGCCCCCTTTATGGGGAGGGCCAGTCGGCGCCCCCTGAAACCACATAATAAGAAGGAATTCGAGAATATAGTATTGAAGTGATCATAGAATCAGAGTCAGAAGGGACCCCAAGGGTCATCTAGTTCAACCTCCTGCGATGCTAAAGCATCCATGACCGATGGTATAAGAAGCAGAAGGCATTGTGCAGCAGAGAGGGAGAAAGTAAAACACCATGGAAAGATCAACTTATATATTGAAGTATGCATGTTAAACTTTCGAAAACTCAATAAAACATTATTACAATAATTTTATTATTTATATGCCCCCTCGCCCATCTGACTGGGTTGCCCATAAAGTGTGCTTTTGTAGTCTTTCCTCACTACGTAGGAAGGTTTGTTTGTTTTTCTGGTGAGGCCCCACATTCTAGTCTATGAATCAGTAGCTTAAAATTGCAGCTCAAAATAAAATCAGGAGCGAGGCTGCTTGCAAAGGTGCCATCTACAAAGCCCTTCTCATGCACCCCTTTGATTCATTTCAGCTTCACTGGACCAGAAGTGACACTCTGTGGATGGTACCCCGGGACTTTTCAGTAATGATTAACATGTCCAGAGAAGGCATGTCTGGATTCACTGGGTTATTTTGTTAGCTTGGCTTATTAACCCAATTTTTAGGGCCGGATTGACTATTAAATAGGCAAATATATTGTGTCGGGCTTGGGGAACTGCTTGTTCTTGCCACTTAATGCACTTGCCAAAGCTTCAATGCAGGAGCTAATAAAAATGAATTTACTTAACCAACCAGCCATTAATGCAAGAAAAGAATTTTATTTGCCCAAGTTTAAAAGTGCGCCCAGGAAAACAAATAACAATGCAGTTAAATATATGTCTGCAGTATATTTAACTGAGTTTATTTCATGTGCCACATGGATCAAAATCTGATTACATTTTATTTTATTATAGTAATTAAACTGCAGGTGTCATTAGAATGAGCTACATTTAGGCTTGTAAAGTGTAAGGTGCCCTACTGACTTGGAGCGTTCACCCTGTTAAAATTGTTAAGGTACCCAAAGGAGATGAGACACACTACTTGCTCTGGTGGCAGCTGTCAGAATGGGTTTGGTTAGCAAAAGCTAGGAGGTCTGTTAGAGCGAAGTGGCTTTTGCCGAAGGCACCAAGGGAGAGCGAGGAAAGTCAGGCCACTAAGCTCACAAATTTTTCAGGCTAATAACCTGCCGTGAGCATCCAAGGGTGTAACAAACCAAGGGGACACCATGATCACACCACCTTCAATAGAGTTGATGGAGCCGCTGTTATCCTTATCTTGCAAGGTACCATCGTTTTTGTTGTGGTGACATCTGGAGATAGGGACCTTTTTCTCTATTTTTGCTTAGATGAAGTATCCACTAGTAGGTGGTGTGGTTTTTTTTTTTGGGGGGGGGATGCAGAGAGGCTTAACTGACCTCCTAGCAAGTGAGTCACTGCTGCTTACCTGGAGGAGGACAGCGGGGAGAGTTGTGTGGTGGAAATGCACTGACAATGTTGCCAGATTGACTCTGCCGGTGTGTTTTCACCTTGCCACCTTCCCTGTTGCCTCATTCCTCGCTGGCCTGGGAAGCAGCAGAGGCTCACCTGCTAGGAGGTCAGGTGAGTGCTACCATGCCATCCACTACTAGAAGAGTTTTGTACAGTCATGGTACTATATAAAGATATAGTGGGGAGAGTGTTAGGCTAGGACCAAGGAAACCGGGAGCTCTGGCCTGTTCATTAATCCAAGATCTGGTTATTTCATATCAGAAATCATGAAGACTGGATTCTTCAAGCATCCCTAAGAAGTGCTTCACACTGTTTCTGTTTACATGAACACAGCATCAGCTTCAGTTTCCCTTTTCTTGCCAATGCCTGGTTGCATGTTGGTCATTAGGATGAACGGAAACAGCAAAAGCTTTTCTCTGCCTTCCTTGTTCAAAACAAATCAAGAGACTTGCATGAAGATTTATAATTATGAGGAGAGAAAAAAGGAATCTCTCCCCCATCTTTTTTTAATAACCAGAAACTAACTCAACGGGCTATATTGATTCATTCTGGGGTTTTCATTTCCCCATCTTCAACAAAAAAAGAATCTGAGAAGCCCTCTGCGTGAGCATTCATGTTTGCTGGCGTTCATTTTGTCAGTTAAAATAATTCATTGATCACTAATCACCTGTGGTTGTTTGCACACTACAGTTTCCCTGTGTAGCACAAAACCGCACCAGGGCTCATAGGTGCCACGGGAAGTAATCAATAACAAGGCCTCATGAAGTTCTTACCGAGAAGACTCTGGAAGGCTTTTGTGGAGTGGGGAGAAAACAGTTATAAAAACAAACACTCCTTTTGACTGCTAAGAAAGGTCTCTCTCACTTCTGCATTCCCCTGTCTGCCTTCCGCAGTCCACCAGACACTACAGGAGTCTCAATCTACTCCCCTCCCCTCATATCTCTCTTCATGGTACAAATAAAGTTGAACACTTACTTTTTGATCTCTTCCTTTTGCAAAGCCTGACAGGATATATATATATTTAAATTCTACCCATATCTACGCAGAAGTAAGTCCTGAATTCAATGGGGCTTACTACCAGGTGAGTGGCATCAGGATTGCAGCCTTAATCAATCTCAGACTAATAGCACTTTTAGAGTTTACATTTTCCCCTGGTACTCATAAATTGCCCATGGAAATTCACAACCCAAAGGCAGCATGGTTCTCTAGAAAGGATTTTCCATCTTTGGAGAACAGCCATGCAATGATTACTGCGCCTGTGTGCGATTCCTAGTTGCATTATTCAGTAAACTAAGTGGCATAACCTTATGGATTTGACGAATTGTCAAAACATCAGAACCTAAATTTATTATCTCATTCATTCAGCTGCTGTAATTATTCTTGGGAAGATGGAGATGTCGGTAATGGCCAAGTATTTGGACAGCATTTCTGAGTTGTTCATATTTAAAGGAATGGCCGATTCCCAAATGTTAAGCTGCATAAGACAACCAGAATCCCCCTGATTGCGCAGATTCAGAGAGACTTTGGGGATGTCAGTTAATATTTGCACGCTGGATAGTTCAGTGTGTCGCTCCAATTATCCGAAGCTCGATCACCGTGTGTAATCATAATTTGTTCACCAAACTACCCAGGCCTGTCAGAGCAGTGGCTGAAATTAAGCCTCTGCTGCATGCACACAGCTTATGAAAAATTGAATGGCAGTCCATTTTCACAAAACATGACAAACACAAAAGGAAATTACGAATTAATTTTAAACCCCCTCCTAACAGCGCCTTATCAAGCTGAGGGAGCCTTTGTCTTACTGAAGACTGGCATCCTGGCTGATATGCTTAATTAGTATCAAGCATCTCTAAATGTCTGCTGATTGACAGTCAAAATCACTCAGTGCCCTAACTCTGAAACCTGCTCCAACTTGGAGTTAAGAACATAACAATTGGCTTATGGAGACAAAATAGAATCTGCTGACATGACTAATGAATTAAACACACATCGGTTGAAATGTGCCTGGCACCCACATAATGCGCAGGGCAATTAAAATAGTCTATGATTGAAAATTAATGGAGCATAAGGCTATCAATAGCTATTAGTCAGTAGCTGTCGACAGGTTGGAGAGGCATTGCTCAGCTGGCTTCCCAACATGGGGGTCACTCCCGGTAACCAAGAGGGAGAGGGAAGAGGAGGCAGGAGGTTGGCATAGTGTGGGAACAGTGGCAGATCCCATCTGACCCTCCAGATCCTGTTCCCACACTGACCCTCCAGCTCACCCATCTCACTCTTGACTAATAGCAGTAGTGCCCAGCAGTCAGGTGGGGTGGCATTGCCACCCCACATGGCATCTCCATGCTCATTTTCCTTCCTTTTGAGACTGACAGGGCTCATGTGTTCATATCCTGGAAGGATCTAGTTGGCCTTTGTTTGAAACAGGATTCTGGGCTAGATGGATTTTTGGTCTGATCCATCAGTGCTCTTTTGTATGGCTAAGCAGGAATGAGATCTAAGGGTTGTGATGACAGGTTGACTCAGTATGCAGTGCCTACGGAGTCCATGTTAGGGATCATTAAGAAAGGGACAGAAAATAAAATGGCTAACATGGTACTCCTTTAATCAACATGAAAACCAGAAGTGAAATGCTGTGAGCTGTTCTGGCCATTGCAACTTTTTTTTTTTTTTTTAAGGGATATTACAGAGGTGGAAAAGGTTCAGAAAGGGGTAATCAAAGCAAGAGGTTGGAGCACACTTCTGTCATTTCCCCAAGAGCTTGGGGAAATGATAGAAGTATGTTAATTTATGCATGTTTTGGAGAAAGAAGATAGGGAACACTTTTCCCTCCCCTCTCATAATACTAGAATGCAACTGCATCCAATGAATTTGGATGGTGGGAAATTCATGTTCACACAGTGCATAGTTAACCTATGGCATCTGCTACCACAATAGGTAGTGGTTGCCATTCTGGAGGATAAGGCTGCTAGACATGATAATGCTATCTGTCTTTCTGTCTATCTATACCAGTGATGGCTAACCTTGACACTCCAGATGTTTTGGGACTACAACTCCCATCATCCCTGACCACTGATCCTGTTAGCTAGGGATGATGGGAGTTGTAGTTCCAAAACATCTGGGGTGTCAAGGTTAGCCATCACTGATCTATACACATATGCACACACCTTCCCTGCATGATTTGATGCAATGTGCCTCCGAATACCAGCTGTGGAGGATCACAAGTGGGAAAATATTATTGCATTCACGTCCTGCTTTGTGCTTCCCATTTGCATGTGGCTAGATACTAGGAACAGAATGTAAGACTGACAGGGCATAGGTCTGATCCAACAGAGCTCTCCCTTATGTCCTTCTGTTCTTCTGTTCAAATGATAAGGAGATTACGAATGTTCAGATGAGGTTGCTTAGCACAGGTCATTCTTCAGATAGGCTGATTCATTTCTTCTTAATGTCTTGGGTTGGCAATGCCTTAAAAGTCCATTGTTGAGACTGTTCTTAGGCCCGTTGCTGGAAATCTAGCACTCTTGTGAAAGAACGACAAACATGATAATGGCCCAAGTGCCCTTTAAGCGTTTTCTGTTGGCTTAGTTTTGAATGGGAAAATCCATTCCCTTCCCTGCCATGCTTTGGGTTGGCTTACTACGGTATGAAGCAAGCAACATGGACCACTTTGGAATAGGCATGAGCAAATGACATATATGCCATTCCTTTATTGTCCCATTGCTCTACTCTATCATTTAACTCCTGCCAGATTCCAATAAAGCAGGTGCTTTTCTAGAATGGATTCTGGAATTGCAGTTTTCAGTTCATTGGCTTCACTGGTGTTGTTTGTTGATTCTGTGTTATTGGCCCACCTTGATGCGTTTGTTCACCTGATTGCATCAAGGCATCTTTTTCGTGTGCTCTTTACTGTTATGCACCCCTCCAGTTGTGTAGTGGGAAAAAGTACACAGAAGGATCTCATTAACCATATGTGCAACTGCATCGATATTGCTTTTTGCTGTGTTTTGTCAGTGCACATCTGTGCTTCAGTGATGTAGAGGGGAGGCAAGACACAAGTGAAGTGAAGGAACTGAAATAACTCAACGGGTTGGAACAGCATCAGTTTTGCTTTGGAAACAAGAACAGATAATTTGGGACCCTGAAATCCAGAGGGACATGGGTGGCGCTGTGGTCTAAACCACTGAGCCTCTTGAAAGGTTGGCAGTTCGAATCCCCGTGACAGGGTGAGCTCCCGTTGTTCGGTCCCAGCTC
Organism: Darevskia mixta; assembly: GCA_034641385.1. Taxonomy (NCBI): domain Eukaryota; kingdom Metazoa; phylum Chordata; class Lepidosauria; order Squamata; family Lacertidae; genus Darevskia; species Darevskia mixta. The sequence goes on along the minus strand of JAWWNH010000091.1, from coordinate 8,099,837 downwards.
CTGCCAACCTAGCAGTTCGAAGCATGTCAAAGTGCAAGTAGATAAATAGGTACCGCTCTGGCGGGAAGGTAAAGGCGTTTCCGTGCACTGCTCTGGTTTCGCCAGAAGCGGCTTAGTCATGCTGGCCACATGACCCGGAAAATCTGTCTGCGGACAAATGCTGGCTCCCTCGGCCAGTAAAGCGAGATGAGCGCCACAACCCCAGAGTCATTCGCGACTGGACTTAACTGTCAGGGGTCCTTTACCTTTACCTTTTTAAAATCCAGAGATAAATTTGGATGAGAATTTTGGGAAGTGTCCTTCTGTAAAAAAGTGTTCATTGTGTGGAGCTAATGTGAGAGAGTCCATTGCAGCAACAAAAGGATGGGCTCAGTTTTGGGAGCCCAGATTCCTTGCAAGCCATGAATCTTGGAGTGGTAGGAAGCAACCATATACCAAGTTGGGCCATTAGTCTATCTAGCTCAGGGGCATCACCTCTGACCGACACCAGCTTGCCCGGGTTTCAGACATGGATCTCAACCAGGCCTACCTAGAGATGTCAGGGATTGACCCTGGGGGCTTTTTGGCTCAACCACTGAGCTACAGCTCTTGTCCTAAAGGTCCCTTAACCTGAATTATCTCACACAGGTTGTGGAAAGGGGTTGCATGAGATCCCAGTGATTAATCTATTTTTGCTTCTCTTTAAATTCTTTGGATGTTTCACTTGGGCAGCAAACTCTACACTAGGTGTGTGGAACCTTTGGCCCTCCAGATGTTGCTCAGTGGCAGCTTCCACTATCCCTGGCCATTGGCCATGGTTGCTAAGGTGTATGGGAGCTGTAATTAAGGAACAACTGGAGAGCCAAAGGTTCTCCACCTTTGCTCTACACAAACCTTGAAATGCCTCTGGGATATCTTAGAGGAAGTGATCCATAAAGTGAATTAAATAACAAACATTTATTTTGGGGAGAAATAAGGTGTCAATTATAATTGTAAGGATAAAATGAGACAATGGATGAATGGATAGAAACACATTAAATAGCTTACATTCTCAGAATCTTGATATGTTCTCAAAAGAGAGAGAAGGAAAACTCCAAAGAAAAAGATAGAATTTACCTCTGTCGTCTTTAAAAGTGCATACAATAGAATTAGTGGAGGCAGCACCATTAATAATCTGTTATATTGCTCCATCAATTACCTGGCTCAGCATGCCATTTAAGAAAGGACTCTAATAAATTCTATTTCCTGCTGTTGAGGGATGTTAGCCATCCATTTGCGGGGAGGTTTTAATTTACAGGGATGTGAAACAATGTTTGACCCAGTGGTTATTAAATAGGAGGCCACAGAAGATACAAATGGCCATACAATTTTGTTTAATGCTTTTGACAAATAAAAGCAACTCTGAACCAATAGTTGACCTCTGCAAATTATTTTTGCGGATGCATAGGCTCTGGTGATGTATCCATATCCATATCTACATATCTATATCTCCATCTCTTTTCGCCATCTATACATAACCCATAGCTCCCAATGCTGACAGAAAGTCATTGGCATACATGACCCATCTTTCTTTCCTGTCCACATTGTGGCACAAAATACAAAGTGTTAGCATACCATGATCCACTGCACACACATTCCCCCAATCCTGGAAGATGCATAAAGCCATCATGGCTAGCAGGCCATAACAGCACACACTCACAAACACACACACACCCCTGCAAGTATTCAATCCCTGATTTCCAGTTTTCCAAATTCATTCTTCTATTAATAAGCCTGCAGCCAGTGGAGGGAAGTGAGGCAGGACTAACGTAAGTTCTGAAGTGGCAGAATACTCTTTACCACTTCAAAGTGCACATGGGGAAATCGTATTCCATTTGTAAAGCATGTCCTCCAAAAAAGACCTGGCCACCTGACCCGGTGTTGTGGGTGGGTAGTCTTGGATCAGCCACAACCCCTGATAGGTCGGTCCCGTGTTGCTGGGGTGCAATCTGACCAATGGGGTGTCTCGAAGAGCAGCAACACGGGACCTATTTAAGCCCATGCGAGGCTACTGAGCTTCCTCTTTGGGGCTTTCGCATCGGAACACCCGCCCACCTCTCCCTATATTTAGGGCTTGCGCTTGACCTTGCTATGCCATTGTGTGTCGTCTGCTCTTGAGGCAGGGGCACGGCAGGAATTTTCCCCACTTGGCTGATTAGCTGGTGCCGCGTAGCAAATCGTCACAACTTGTAAGGTTGCGGATAGGCTCTGGTTCAGGTGATAGGCGTGGCACGTGAAGTGGCCACACCTATGCAAATGAAGGATATTCCGGTAGAGAAATCCAGGGACTCATTGGTTTGGCATTCCCCGAAAGGGGTCCGGCCCGCGCCCGAGTCCAGGGGACATCAGGTCAGCTGATCGGTGATCCTTCCAGCAGCTGTCCCTGGTGTTCATCCTTGGCTGTCCTACGAATGTGGCTCTGGGACAGCACTGCCTGCAAGGGTGCAGGGAGATAGTTGAACCAGAACCTATGCAACCACTCACTTGGTTGTAATCAATAAAGTCGTGACCTAAATTCTGCCAAAAACCAAACCAAATATCTGACTCCTATGTGAATTTATTTTGGGGAAAGGGAAAAGTTCTAAACATGCAACACAACACTCCCCTATACAACACCCCCACTTCATGCAAGTTCAAAACTGGTGCAAGATGAAGCGGCGATAATATTTATTATGCCTTTGAAGTGTGTCAGTTGCCCTGCTGCCTTGACCCTTCCTCTCTCCCTCCTGGTTAGCAACAGCCAGGAAGCTTGTGTAGCTGCTTCACCCCACCCAGCAGGCCAATCCAGGTGGGCTGGACTCAGAGAAGTCCCTCCTCTTCATTAAAGGACACCGGTCTTTTATTTCTCCATAAGGTAGTGCAGCCCCATCTTTAACACTCTACCATGCTTGTATAGCAGCGGGTCAACATAGCTGTACGAGGAATGGTAGTTAGCCTGGCCTCTTTAGTGCAAAGTTCAAATAAAATGTGGTACTGCATTGTATATGTGATACTAAACATCTCTGGTGTTTCCTCTGACAATTCTAAGCCATAGCTACCATCGGGATATAAGCAGAAGCAAATATAATAACCTTTTTTATGCCCAGTGCCCTCTATAGAGATCAGAAATATAAAAGAGGGAATGAGGCTAAGGCAATACTGTAAATAACTGTTATAAAGATGCTTAAAACTATAAATAACTGTTATAAAGTTGCTTGCACTGTAAAAAGATGAGTGAGTCTTTGAGGCCATTCAAAATGTATTTTTGGTTTTTAAATAATGAGTAATAAGAGGCTGGGTTTTAGTATTATTTACTGTGTTGCAATAAAATTGTTGATCATATACGCAGGCTTGGCAGGAGCAGCGCATTAATTTATCAAATGGTAGGAAAAAGAGCAAGAAGAGCCTTGGCAAAACTGTGGGTCTGGTGGAACAGTAATGACCATTACTGCAGAAAAGGATCCCCCCCTCCCTTTTGTAGGAAAGAGAGACAGTCTCTCAGTGCATGCTGTTCTTGCAGGCACAAAGCACTCTGTCTTCACCCATTCATTAACCTCATCCATTCATTAACCTGATTAGAGCTAACAGTGCTAGGTACCTAATTTTCTGCTCATGCACTCTGCAAAGACAAAAATAAAATGGGTCTCTTCCAGGCCCCAAACCATAAGCAGACATATTTAAGGGAATGGTTACAAAGTGAGTTGTCCAAGATCACTAACCCCTGAACTCACTTTGATCACTGGTTTATTTTCACACTCAAGGGGTATACCAGGGCTTGAACTGAGATCAAAACAAGTCTGTGGCTGAGGGGGAGGACAGACGTGCATTCTGAAGAGTAGTGAAAGTGATACTTGGCCCAGAAAATGAATGCTTTGGAATGCAGTGAATCTTTAGCCCGGGGATGGGGAACCTGTGTCCCTTCCCTTGTTGCTGGACCAGATTCCCCATCACCCCTGACCACTGACCATGCTAGTAGGGCTGGTGGGAGCAGGACTCCAACAACATCTGTAGGGTTCTTCCTTCACATTTAGATGCTTCTGAATCCCAGTTGCTGGAAACCACAGGACGGGAGAGTTGCATTCAGATCCTGCGTGCGTGTTTCCTATGGGCATCTGGGTGGCCACTGCGAGAACAGACTAGATGGGCCACTGGCCTAATCCAGCAGACTCTTCTTACATTCCCCATCCGTGCTTTAGCCCTTTACAGTTATGGAAAGGAGACTGGGGACATGCTTGCTAGCTCTGCCCCAACCACTGCATCGTTGCCTCCCATCTGGCAGGAAAGATCTGAAGATGTTGGGGCTGCTCCACACATGTAAGCTTGCCATGTTATTTAAAACTCTTACTGGGCACTGAAGCCATCTTTAGACCTTCCCTAGCAAAGTTCAGGAAAGAAACAGGGACTCGGAGACTAGTGTGCTAGTTCCATCCCTCCCCCCATCATCCTGACTACCCTCCAGCTCATAGGATCTTCTCAAGTGGGAAGCCTTCTTGTGTTCTCATGAGGCACCCCACACATTTCAGAACCTGTTTTTTTCTGGGTTTTCTGAAACATGCAGGTAGGCTATAGGCTCTGCTTCAGACTTTCTCCCTCCAATGCACAGATGACAAGAGGGCAAGGCATGCAAATACAGCCTTTCTAATTGCATGGAGGAAGAATGCCTGAAAAGAACTTTTGCTGAATTTCTTTCTCCCACATTTCAGAATGCCTATGTGACTTTGAGGTAAAGGTAAAGGGACCCCTGACCATTAGGTCCAGTCATGACTGACTCTGGGGTTGCGGCGCTCATCTCGCATTATTGGCCGAGGTAGCCAGCGTACAACTTCCAGGTCATGTGGCCAGCATGATGACTAAGCCGCTTCTGGCGAACCAGAGCAGCGCACGAAAACACCATTTACCTTCCCGCTGCAGCGGTACCTATTTATCTACTTGCACTTTGACGTGCTTTCAAACTGCTAGGTTGGCAGGAGCAGGGACCGAGCAACGGGAGCTCACCCCATTGCGGGGATTTGAACCGCCGACCTTCTGATCGGCAAGCCCTAGGCTCTGTGGTTTAACCCACAGCGCCACCCGCATCCCTTGACTTTGGGGTAAAGTGGTCAAATTTTAAATGCCATTGCTGCAGACCGGAGTTGTGGGGTGGAGACTAGGATGAAAATGGTTCAGACAAAGGATATGGGTCTTTCCCATGGAAGAGGGGCAGCCTCTTACACAGCCATGAATACATGGATAATATATACTGACAGCACATCAGCAGAGGTTTCACCTTCAGGAAATACTTCCCAGACACTTTTTGTTTGATAATGTGCATCATGGAATCAAGAGACAAAATAAATCTTCCCCTCCATTCCCAGCTGCATACAGGGCTTTTCCCACTTAGAGTGTAAAGGTGATACCTTTTTTACCCATAAGTAGAATGAACTTTTTTCATGTGCTTGGCTAGATATTCCTTTTGGCTGCATGACGCATCGCTGCACATTAGTTACATTTCACACACCGCCCAAAGTTAGATTGACTGCACTGCAAAGCATTTCTGCTTACATTCCATATCCCAAGCTGTCAATCAAATATTCTGTGAAGAACAAGCGAGAGAGATCACATATAGAGAGAGGACACATTTGAATGACAGGTCAGTCTGCAAGTTACACATGGAATTTAACATTGCATAACAGGGGCACGCAACTGCAAAGGGTCATTGCCCTTCACACGCACACAGAGAGAAAAAAGGTGTGGATCTTTAAAGGGTCAGGCCTTTCCTAGCAAGCCGTCTGACCTAAGTGTCTGAACAAGAGGGACCTCTAACTTCACCCAAAAGGAAAGCAGTGCCCAATCTGATGATAAAAGAATAAACAATGCAAGAAGGGAGCAGCAGCCCAACATAGGAAAAGAGGGTTTTTTGCTTTTTTAAAAAAATAATTTTTATTGGATTTTACATTTTTAACAGAACCACATCTAATGATATAGTCAATTCCTCCCCCCCCCCCGGACTTCCCCCAACTTTCCCTTCTGGTTTCTAACACATTAACTTCCCCTGCTTGCTATCTTACCAACAAAAGAACAATGGCAAGAAAAACTGATGGAATACGCTGAAATGGCCAAGTTAACATCGCATCCTGGTCACCGTCTCTTTGAACTTTTGCCATCGGGACGGAGATACAGGACGATGACAACAACAAGCCGTCTTAGAAACAGCTTCTTCTCCAGAGCGATCGCGGCCTTGAATGGGAAGCCTGGACTTTGAAGTCATCTAATCTTACCTGTTATGTTTTATCATTGTATGGTTTTAATCAGTGTGTATGGTTTTAATCAGTGTTTTTGTAGTTGTTTTGTCTTTGCGTGGAGTGCCCTATCTGGGTGGATGGAGCAGCCAAGTAATTTCGTTGTCCCCAAAGGGGACAATGACAATAAAATATATTCTATTCTATTCTATTCTATTCTATTCTATTCTATTCTATTCTAACTGAAAGACTTAAAGACAAGGACAATAGAGACTTTAAAAAAAAAGACTGGGAACCTTTTATGTTGTATCTACAGAAAAATATGTAAAGAAATGCACTCACTTGCAGGTTTTGACTAAACACTTACAATTAAAAAAATAAATATAGGAAAAGAGGTTGTAAGGGAACACCTTACACTTTAAATGAATTCAAATCTCCAGTTGTTGTTGTTGTTGTTGTTGTTGTTGTTATACCTTTGTATAACACCCTATGCTCACAGGTCTCAGAATGGTTCACAACACAAAATCACAACATAAAACTGCAAAATACATAACAATAACAAAAACAAGAAGAACTCAATAATCCCACCCACAGTGTAGTGTTTGAGCACTTTAAAATAAATGTAAAGTATGGGATGCATAATATCTAATATACACTTTTGACAAAGTCCCCCAATATTTTCTTGCAGAGAAGCTCATAAAATGTGGGCTGGACGAGGTTTGTAGCTGGTTGACTGACTGAATCCATGAGTCCTCACTAATGTTTCTGCATCCTCCTGTAAAAATGTGGCAAGTTGGGTTGCCGCAGGGTTCTATCCTGAGCCTGTTGTTGTCATACATCTTTATAAATGACTTGGATGAAGAAATTGAGGGGATGCTAATATATTAGGAGGGGTAACTAATGCCACAGAAGAGAGAATCAGGATTCAAGATGACCTTAACAGCTTGGAGAACTGGGCCCAAATGAACAACATGAATTTCAATAGGGAGAAATGTAAGGTTCTACAAACCAGTTGAGCAAATATAAGAGAGGGGACAGCTGGCTTGCTAGAAATACTTAAGAAAGGGATCTAGATGTCTTAGTAGACCACAAGCTGAACATGTGTCAACAGTGTGATGCGGCAGCAAAAAGAGAGAGCTTATACTATTGTAGGCTGCATCACCAGAATTATAGTGTCTCAATCAAGGGATGTAATAATCATGTTCTATTCTGCAGGATTATGGAATGGGGTATGTTTAACCTAGTAAAGAAGAGACTGAGAGGGAGACATGGTAGCCATCTTCAGATATCTCAAGGGCTGTCACATGGTGGATGGAGCAAGCTTGTTTTCTCCTGCCCTGGAGGGTAGGACTCGAATGGCTTCAAGTTACAAGAAAGGAAATTATGACTAAAAATCAGGAAGAAATTTAAGAGCTGTTTGACAATGGAACAGACTCCCTCAAAAGCTGTTCCTTGGAGACTTTTAAGAACAGGTTGGATGTCCATCTGTCATGGATGCTTTAGTTGAGATTCCTGCATTGCAGGGGGTTGGATTAGATGACCCTTGGGGTCCCTTGCAACTCTACAAGTCTATGATGCTATGAACCATCTTACTCTCCTTCTGTCACTCATCCTTCCCTGTTTTGAGATGGCATGGAGATCGGTTTGGCTTCTCTTTGAAATAACTGAGACAGAGTTGCTCCCAAAGAAGACTTTCTTTCTTTTCTTTTTTTTAATAACATTTTATTGAATATTTTAAACATACAAAATAAACAATCAGAATGAAAACACCATATAAACATACAAGAAAAAGACAAAAACCAAAAACTCTCAGTATAGAGAGGAAATTATTTTCTCATAAAAAGTCCAATTTGCTATCTCATATTCTCTTTTAGTCCTTCTTTCTCTTGCTTGATTGTTCTCTTCCCCCCCACCCCCCTTGACTTCCCCTTGCCTTATTCCCGGGTTTTTACCTATTCTTGGTTACTACTTAATATTCATTATGTTTCCAACTTACTGTTTCTAATATTACCTCCAATTCCCTTAAAGTCCAATACAGAGTATTTTAGAAATGAATCCAAGTTTTTATCGTGGGGCACTGCTTCTTTAGGTAATCTCCAAATTTCTCCCAATCTTTAAGGCATTTTTGTTTGCTTTTACCTCTAATTTTGTCTGTTAATATTGCCAAATCCATATATCCATGTAGCTTCTCTTGCCATTCTCTAATCTCCGGAATTTCTTTCTTTTTCCAATACGACGCGAGTAATATTCTCGCCGCCGCCGTGGCATACAAAAATAATTTCTCATCTTTTCTTTCAATTTCATCCTCGTCCAATATCCCCAATAAGAATACTCAAAACACACTGCACAGCAATACTCAAAACACACAGAATACTCAAAACACACTGCACAGCAAAGGATCTTCTGCTCAGCTGTGAGGTCTTCTTGGCTTTTCACTTCCAGTTATTCTCGTTGGTCTGGTATATCTTGTTTTCTGCAGACATGGCGCAATAACCATGTGGTAGTTTCGGTGTGCATGCATTTCTGCATTGCAGTACATCATACAAGAGTACCTTTCCATAGTAATCCATAGGTTTTTCTTCCTATACTAGGTGCAAACCACCTGAGGCTACAGCCACAGTCACTCAGATATGATATGTCAATGCATGATTGTTACCCATGGAACAGTCAGCATCTTTCTTCCAGATACATTTTTAAGGATTCCTGAATCAGGGGGCGGGTGTGTGTGTGTGTGTGCGGAGGGCAGTGAATGTTTTATGCATAGCTGCACAGTATGTATTATGCTTTTTGCTTCCGGCTCCCGGAATGCAAGGTCTAGGGATGCGAAGGGACAGGAAGCGATGCTTTCTGAGCCACTAACATGTGAGCTTATGAATTTCACAATTTCTTTTACCACTAATGTCAGACTAGGTGACTTGCATAATGAGCCCTGTCAAAATTTACAATGGGACATGTTTTATTCAGCATGATGACCTAGAAATTCTTCCATTATTTCTAAGGCCTAATACGAAGTTGCAAAAACTTTTCAGCATTTTGGAAACGGGGCAAAAAAATAAAAAAAATCAATTATTGAAAGAGATGCTGAAGAACAGAACGTACAAGGCCTATTCCTACATGTTGCCCTTATGATTATGATTATTTTAAAGTATGAATTCCCCCCCTCATATAGAAATGCCGCTGTCCTGTAAATCACAATCCCTAACACAGTGTTTCCAAACCTTTAACAGTAGAGGCATCCTTCACCCGTACACATTAAATAGCTTATATTTAGAGTGTTAGAGTGTGCTAGAGAAGAATCTCTTTGTGGAAGGACCAAACCTCAGTAGAACAACAGACACCCCCAAAGTCAATCCTTGACATCTCTATGGAAAGCTGGGACGGGGCCCCCTCTGGAGATATGCCACCAGTCAATGTAGACAAGAACTAACCAACATGGTGACTTCCATAAATTATTGGACTCAGTGTCCCATCTGCCCAGCCAGAGTGACCCATGGAAAGAGATGATGGGATTTGCAGTTCAACAAACATCAGGAAGAACTTTCTGATGGTCAGAGCTGTTCAACAGTGGAACAGACTCCCTTGGGAACTTGGGGGCTGTCCTTCATTGGAGGTTTTTAAGCAGAGGTTGAGTGGCCATCTGTCTTGGATGCTTTTGCTGAGATTTCTGCATGGCAGAGGGTTGGATCAGATGACCCTAGGGGTACCATTCAACTTGCCGATTCTATGAACACCTGATGGGCACTGTATTGGTTACCCTGGTGAAGACACTGCAGAGCTAGATGAACCAATGGTCTGATTCAGTATAGGACAACCTTGGATCAAAGAGCCCTCTTCCCTCAGTAGAGCTCCCTCTTTCTCACCTGTGTGACTCATTATTCAGTGTTTGTCATCTGGTTTGGAAGGAGTCGGGTCTAGAGCAATCACTCTTGCAGAGATACTACTAACAACCTCCATGGTTATGCATTGAATGCATAAGAACTTTTAATAGTTAGAAGAGTCAGTGTGGCACTTTGAGTGTGAGATTACTAGCTTCAGATCCAAAGTTTCAAATCCCGGCTTGGCCATGAAACTCACGCAATGACCCTGGACCAGTAAACATATTTCAGCCTAACCCTCTCAGAGTTGTTGTGAGCTTAAAATAGGGGAAGGATAATAATGCACATTGCCTTGAGCTACATGAAGAAAATATGGGATACAAATGTATAGAATAAATGTTTTTTTGTGGCACACTAATATGCTTTGGCACATCTGGGAATGATAACATCTACGGCCTTAGTTTATTTCACTGTGGAAATGCATCCTAGTCTTTACATTTATTTTAACGAGCTCAAATACTATCAAAGTAACAGAACTGGCTCTCACAGAACTTCATGTTCCCATCAGGAAAACATGGGTCAGCATTTTGCTGAATTGCCACCTTGTTTTGGGTTCTGTGATCTAAAGAAGGTTATGCACTTATTTAGATTTCCCCCTATTTTCCCCTTCTTCTTCCAAGGACCAACGTATGTATGTTACACAACACACATTATTTATAGCTAATGTTTCAAGTGAAGGAAAGTGCTGTGGTCTGTCATTCATAAAACATCAACATCAGGGAGGTTCTCCAAGCTTAAGGATTCCTAGGCCTGCCGTATTTCAAAAAGCAAAATTCCTGACACCCCCAAAGTTTTGTTTTAAAAAAAACACCACTGAAAGCACACTCTTTTTAGGGGGAGGGGGGCCCCTAAAAACAAACAAGAAGAAACCCCCCAGATTCTTCTTCTTCTTCTAGCAAGGAAAGAAAGGGATTTTTCCTCTGGAGGGGTGGGGGGAGAACGCAGGGGAAAACGAAAATGGCCAGGCCCTAATGCACTCCTTTCTCCAACAAGGCTCCCCACCTTACTTTCCTCTCTACTACACCCCACCAAGCTGCTCAGGCCCCCAACAGCCCTCAGAAATGTGTAGTGAGGCACTACCCCCACAATCTCAAAATTACTACAGCCGTTTCCCCCCAGCTCACAGTTTGCTTCCTTCGCTATCCAGGCCTCGTTTAAACTCTTCCTGCACAACCGCCCCCCCCCCCCGGTTACCTGCCCAGCCCCCATCTACACCTTGATGGTGCTGCAGCTGGAATGGGACGGTGGCCGTGAACCGCTGCAGACCACCCTGGCAACACGAGGAGGTGCTTGCCGCCATTTACCCAGTGGGTGGCACGAATCAACAACGCCACTTCAACTCCCTCGGTTGAGGTGGCTGCTCCAGCAGCTCCCGAGCGCCCAGCTTCAGACGCTCTTACATTGCCACCACGACTGAACTGCCTGTGGGACACCCCTTTTTCAACACACTAGGGGCGGCTAGGCCTCTGCATCTCCTCCCTCCCTCCCCCGCCTCCTCCCTCTCCTCCCCCTCCCTGGCCAAGGGAAGTGACCTCTCATCACTTCCACTGCCACCAAGGCGTAGCCTCCTCTGGATTTTTTTTTTAAACAACAACACACCACAAAAAACGGGGGGGGGGCAGCAAACAAACAAACACCCAGGTTGCCATATGTTTAGGAAATTCCGGACTTCTCTTAACATTCAAAAAATTCACCCTAGATGCCATTTTAGGCGTCTGATTTCCATACATGTCTGGAATTTCCCAGACGTATAGCAAGCCTAAGGATTCCAAACCAAAACAAAAAAAAATCCTTCCAGTAGCACCTTAGAGACCAACTAAGTTTGTTCTTGGTATGAGCTTTCGTGTGCATGCACACTTCTTCAGATTCCAAACCAAATATTCATAATTTGTTTATTTTAGGATTTATTTCCTACCTCTTTACATTACTCTCAATGATAAAACAAAATAAATAATAAAAAGTAGCAGCAGACGACATGATTTTAGAGGCAAACATCATTTAGCTGTTGCTTTTTTAATGCTTGTCTCTACAACAATAGAAATGTCACATTTATGTTTTTTCTTTCACTTTTTTATACAACATTTCTAAGGAGGGAAAATCCCTCTTAGGTCAAAATTATACGCCAATGTGGCAGATTTCCATTTTCAATATCTTGATTTATTTTTTTAATAAAAAATATTCCAGAATGCATGTTGGTACTGACAAACTCTGCTTGTCTACCTTAGTCTAGATCACTTATTTCATGCCATTTCAGGTCTGTGTTCACTTCATTAGCTTGTGTTGCTACTTCACTAATCGCAAACACTCGAAAGACTCAATGAAACAGAGTCCGAGGAAGTTAGTGGCACTTTCTGTTAATTTGTATGTGAAGCACTGAGCAGTTGTTTCAGCTACTAAACTTTGTTTGCACTTTGGGGGATAAGCCTTCATAAATTGTTTTGATTGGGAAAGATGCCTACAATCTCACTGAAGTGTCCTAACACACATTTCCCAGAGATTTGAGGGACCCTCTCAATTAGTATCATAATTAAAACTCTCTTTGCTCCCTTTGAAGAATCCTTGAATGATTCGCTCCAGGAGGAATCTTAGTATTTGCCTCGAAAATCTCTGTTAAGCATCAATCCTAAATGCTATTCTTATGTACAACTCCATTCCTTGATCATGGACACATGAACATCTTGGCTTTTGACCTGAAGAGCTTGTTGTCGGTGAATGCTTGGCTGGCAAGAATATCTCTCAGGTACTCAACATGCCCATCACCGCCACCTCCGCTTTCGCTTCTCCCAGATAAAATGACTTGCCTTAAGACTAGAGGAACGCAGTTCCAAAGTGCTCTGGAGTCTCCATAGCTGTGTCTTCTCCCTCCAGGGATGGGACTGGGATTATACTATTTTTGTTATTTCCGCTGTGGAGAAGCCAGAAGCTCCCTCCCTAGAGAAGTTAGGCTGGCCCTCTCCTTGCTGTGCTTCCACAGGCAGGCGAAGACTTCCTCGTTCCAACAGGTTTTGGGGGATCAACTGCTTTTAATTGAAGGCCTTGTGCAACGCTGTGTTTATTTTAATTATTGGTGTGTTTTAAACAGATTTTGTAGCTACATATGGTTTAAACTCTTTCAATGCTTAATTGTATTTCAATGACTGAATTTTCTATGGTCTTAGCGGTTCTTGTTATTATCTGTAAGCCACCTTGAGTTCCGTTAGAGAAAAAGGTGGGGTATAAATTCAAAGTGTTGTTGCTGACCTTTAAAGCCCTAGACGGCCTCAGCCCTGCATACCTGAAGGAGCGTCTCCACCCCCATTGTTCTGCCCGGACACTGATGTCCAGCTCCGAGGGCCTTCTGGCGGTTCCCTCCCTGTGAGAAGTGAGGTTACAGGGAACCAGGCAGAGGGCCTTCTCGGTAGTGGCACCCGCCCTGTGGAATGCCCTCCCATCAGATGTCAGGGAAATAAGCAACTATCTTACTTTTAGAAGGCATCTGAAGGCAGCTCTGTTTTGGGAAGCTTTTAATGTTTAATGCTGTACTGTGTTTTTAATATCCAGTTGGAAGCCACCCACCAAACTGTGGGAGATGAGTGGGAATGTGGATGAGGGAATATTGATTAATATTTCCTATCCCAGCTTGTGCTAACAAGCTCCAAACTAGCAGAGTTTCTCATCCCCAATAAAGCGCAGCAAAACGTGGCGTTTAAGTTCCTATGAACTTCTAGAACAAGGCAGATTCCTGGCATATATCCCCTGGTTCCCTCTTAACAGAAAATACACGACGCATAAGCTTATAAAAGTATAAAGATTTTACTCACAGACATCCAAGAATATATAAGTCTCAGAAGGCAGGCTAGCTTAGATTAAATGTATGTACATGTGGACACTCTCCTTAAGGGAGAAGGGTCCACTTCGGCCCTCTCGGCTGGAAGCCAAGAGTGCATCTCTTGAGGTGTTGCATCCTCGGAGTCCTGATGGGAAGAGAGAGAGAGTAGCAGATCACCTGTATCTTTGAATAGCTACAGGTAAGGCCACTCCCACTTCTGGTCACACAAAGGAAATGATTTCAGTCTTGGCACAGGAAACTCTACCTGGAGGACCAAGACCCCTTTGTGTACACTCTAGGAATGTTGTGATTGACTGCACCAGTGTTATACATCCCACACAAACAAACAAATAATAGCAGCCACAACCACAATGTTATTTCCCAATTGCGGGTTAATAGGAGTGCTACTCCCAGCTGGGGAAGCATGCTCTGTTGCTCCCTATGTCTCAATGCTGCATCTGCCCAAACCTTCCCCTGCCTGAGCTTCAAAACTCTTCTCTTGAGGCAAGGAAAGGGGTAGACAGTGGTGATGACAGGTGCTTGGAGGATTGAGACAAGCAGGGCTCTGTGAGCACAACGCTGCTTACCTTTTTGGAGGACCTGTATTGCAAACAGTTGAGACATCCCTCGGTGCCTGCTTTGTGCCTCTGTATCATGTTATGCCTGTCCACCTATCAACACTGCTAATGCCAAGCCACTCCTGAGGTTGCTATGAAGGGCAGCATAAAAAATATTTTAAAGCAAGTTCCCAGTTTATTATAGCAAGTATTGGTGCAGATGACTTTGGTGCTCCAAAATTCCTTGTATTCTTATTATTGATCTCAAAGGGAGGGCAGGAGACAAATATTGGAGGTGTTTGGATCCAAGAGGCAACCTGAGTCCAAGCCAGAGTACGTGCCATTTCAGTAGTTCGTACTATTCCATCATCTTATTTATTTTGCACAGTTTGGGTGTCTAGTTGAGTGACATTTGAACGTGTTTCGTATCCGAGCTGCTGTAAGTGGCTTGATTTCCAATCTTCTTTAAAAATGCACCACTACCTGCTCTTCTCTCTTGTAGATGAACTGTAATGAAATTTGCTAAGTGCATAATGTGTAGGATCTGTTTTACAGCCAGATGGTGCACTTTGTATGCTGTGTACAAGAGCAGGCACTCTGGGTAGTTCATTATTACAGAAACCAACATGAATTATGCACATCCATCCTCCATGACCATATATCTGAAGTTGCACAATAATCTCCTTTCTTTTGCATGGCTAGTTCCCCCGCCCCACCCCCCGGAGAAACCCTGTAAGGAAAAGAAGTGAGGTGAATATTTCTCATTGGTTCAAAGTGCTTCAGTGGTAATACTTTTCAGGGTTTTTACTAGTGCTGTTTAAGATGCATTTCAAAGAAGATGGGTTGGAGGGGGGTGGAAAGAAAGAAGTTGTGGTAGAATATCCCTTGGAATTTGTAGGCAAATTGGAAGTCCCTGTTTTGGGGGCAGGGGGAATCTAAGGAAGTGCATGAGAAGCAAAATACTTTGGGAAAAGAAACTGAAATTTTATCTAGTGGAGACGATTCTGTCACAATGCGCTCTACGTGGGGCTACCTTTGAAGGTGTCCTGGAAACTACTGCTAATCCAGAATGCAGCAGCCAGACTGCTGACTGGGAGTGGCTGCAAGACCATATAACACTGGTCCTGAAAGACCCAGTATGTTTCCGAGCACAATTCAAAGTGTTGGTGCTGACCTTTAAAGCCCTAAACGGCCTCAGCCCAGTATACCTGAAGGAGAGTCTCCACCCCCATGGTTCCACCCGGACACTGAGGTCCAGCTCCGAGGGCCTTCTTGTGGTTCTCTCACTGTGAGAAGTGAGGTTACAGGGAACCAGGCAGAGGGCCTTCTCGGTAGTGGCACCCTCCCTGTGGAACGCGCTCCATCAGATGTCAAGGAAATAAACAACTATCTGACTTTTAGAAGACATCTGAAGGCAGCCCTGTTTAGGGAAATTTTTAATGTTTGATGTTTTATCATGTTTTTAATATTCTGTTGGGAGCCACCCAGGGTGGCTGTGGAAACCCAGCCAGATGGGTGGGGTATTATTATTATTATTATTATTATTATTATTATTATTATTATTAAGTGAAAGCAGATTATTAGAAAATCAAAAGAGCACTGCTGAATCTGGCTATAGGCTTATCTTGCCTAGCACAGGACTCGGCTACACTAGTTAAGAAAAAACCTTTTATATGTGTTAAAACACTGTGAAATCAGTTGGTGCTGTGGAGTCCCGTCTTTCGCCAACATGATTTCCCAGAATAAAGTTTACAATGCATTTTCCTGAAATGCATTTTTGATGTGTCTCGATCTAGCCACTCTGTTCTCACAGTGGCCAACCAGATGCCTCTGGAAAGCCCATAAGCAGATCCTGAGTGCAACAACACTCTTTCCGATCGGGATTCTGCTGTGTTAGTGAAGCTGTGCTATGTTACATCCTTCTGACCAATACCACATGTTTCGCTTTGTAATCTTGACTTGGCAAAGATATGGTGCTACAGCTTCCTCTGAAAAAATGCAGGAAGTGGAATTTTGAGCATGCAATTATAAATTTCACTATTGCCATAACTCCTCAAAACTCCACTCCCGTTGACTTTCACTGTATCTTTATTTAGTGGTACTGTTGAAGGGTTTAGGCTGTTTAGCATTCTGAGTTTTTGTGATGGCCTGGGATTCAGACTCAGATGCTGAACCTGAGGGATCCCAGCCTGCACAGGATTCCCCGCCTCCAGAATCAGCAGAGCCAGGGCTAGGGCTTGAGTCTGAAGGGTCCTCACCTGTGCTGGATCCTCAGGTGCAGGCATCTGCTGAGTCTGCTCTGGCTCCTGATGGGGTGGAGGACCCATTGCCTGCAGGTGCTCCACTCCCAGCCCCGTCAGGGGAAGCTGAGGTTGCCTCTGGGTCCTGTAACCCTCCAGCCTCTCCTGAGCTGCAGAGGCTCAGGGCAGAGAGGCGAAGGGAACTAAGTTCCCACAGGAGGAGTGCTCGCCTCCAAGCCAGGAGAGGTGAGTCACCTGAGGATCGGAGCCGCCCTATGCCTCGGGGCAGATAAAAGCCGGCCAGCCCCAGCCCCAAGTTGCAGGAGCAACATCATTGGTGACCAGTTCCTGCTTGAAACCTGTCCTGCTTTCCTGCCTGCGCTCCTGACCTGCCCTGGTTCCCTGCTTGCCTACCCGTTCCTGACTTCGCCTGACTCCCTGCCCTGCACCCTGCTTCAGTTATTACGGACTGCCTTTACGTTGTACCTCTGACCATGGACTGGACTTAGACCTTGCCTTTCGGATACCCCACAGGACCAGCACAGTTTTATTCCTCTGTTCCAAACATCTCTACCAACATACTAGCCTAGAATGGCAGAGAGCCATCATTTCATTATGAGCATCACATCATTTGTAATGTTGTGCTGATTCAGTGGTCAACACACCCTGCGCCTTGCATTTATTTGCTGGCCCAGCAAATTCTTAGAGCCGGGCCAGTCGAGTTCCATTAAACAAGTCAAGTACACGCTTACTGTTTTATGTCATCCATAATTTTCTTCCTATCTTCCCGAGAAACTGCAGTCGCACCAAACGTGACCCACTCGCTTGGTGGGGGGAAATAGCTCGGAATAACTTGATCGAGAGATAAATATTTAGACTATTCGTTTGCACACAAAAGATGTTGTCATGTTACAGCAGCATATGCTAATTGCTAGTAATTGTTAAATGACTGGGTTTTTAGAAAATAAAGCATGAATTAGGGGGGGACCCTAAATCTTGAAAGTTGCAAAATTATCACCCTTCTCCCAAATCAATGCAACATTTTTTAATTTTTTTTGCCTGTGCTTAGTTGTGGAATCTCAGTGGAATTTAAGACCTCCCCATCCCCTCAAGCATTGCAAGGGCTGTGCAGGGGCCCATTTCAGCCTTGGGAAATGGCAGAAGTTTGCGGGCTGAACTCCTGCATGTTCCGACCAGCAGGTTTTGGTGAGGGCAGGTGGTGTGGATGTCCAATATTAATGTACAGCAGGGAAGAGAGCCCTTTTTTCAGTCCAGGCCCCACATTTCATCAAAGGCAAACTTCCAGGGGCCACATACCAGTGGTGGGTGGGACCAGAGGTAAAAGTAGGTGGAACAAAAGACAGGATTCTTAGCTTTTGTGCAGTAAGCTACATCCCAGGCATGCAGAAGACAGAGCTTTCCACACCTGCACACCTCTCCATCCTCCACCCAGGGAAGCCAGAGACATTGCCACAATTCAAGGCAGACAAAGGCACTCAAGGAGAGGGAGAGCTGAGCCAATGTGGAACATGGCCTGGATCTAAGGAGCCTACCCTAGGGTTGTAGCATGACCTGGAAAGAGTTCCTGTGTCTCCCAGGCCTGAAGTTCTCCATACTTGATAAGCAGCCTGTTGAAGCAATGCTGCTTCTCCAATGTTTGGTTGGCTAAGCTTGGCAGCAGTTGGTCATTTAGACTTTTCAAGCTTTACTTGGTTACCAATCCTCCTTTCCAGTGTTACATTTGCAGCATGGAAATTTATCACCGCTCAGGTAACTCAACAGTAGCAGGTGATGTGACGGGCATCTCTCCCATGCTATTGTTGCTTGGGTACTTGTGAAGTGTGATGTCATGGAAACGTGGGTTTCTCTCTCTCTCTCTCTCTCTCTCTCTGTGTGTGTGTGTGTGTGAAGAAGGAAGGAAAGGGCTAGAGGAAAGCATTCAATACCCAACACATTTTGAACCTCTTAAGTCCTTCATTGTTGAGTTTCAAGTACAGAAGTTCAAGAGCATTATCTACTATTAAAAGTGGAGACCATAGAACAAAAGATTGAACTTCTGCTTTTGAAAATCCAAAATGAAGGGATATTATGCTATCCCTTTGCTTTCTGCATCTGCCTCCCCACCCCCATTTGCCTGGGCTTCTCCCTTTTTGCTGTATTTCTCCCACATGGCCTGGGATTCAACATTAACTTCCCATCATGGGAAAGATCTGTGCTGCAGGTGGTGTAAAGATAAGGGGGCTTGCTGAATGCCCTGTTGAAGGGACTCCATAGAGTTAGGCCTCGTGCCCCTCAAGAAGCAGCATAGGCCTGCGGGGTGAATGTAATGAGATGAAAGCCATAGTGAATTATTAAACTATTAAAAAAAACCCATGCGATTAGGGAATTTTTTCTTAACTCTTGAGACCTGTTTTCAAGCATGGTAACCTCTCTTGAGATCGATTTCCCCCCCTAATTACAGTGACACATCCAAAACTTGTTTGAAAAGCATTGCTCAATGTTGATTTTTCTCTTCCCCGTTTGTATTTAACCTACAAATGCCAGTGATTCATATTTGGCCATGGTGAGGCTGATGCTCTGTTCCTCAAAACACATCTGCTATCGATGAGCCTGCCTGACGTACGGCAGCATCTTCAGAGGAAGCAAATTCAATCAGGGTTGTTCCAACCGCAGAATCTGCGCTAGGCGTTTCCAAATGTGGGCTACCATCTTCATGTTTGTTTTGCTGATTCCCCAGAAAGCCTATTTGCGGATTTTATAGGTGGGATGCCACTGGTCCTGGCAGGTGTTGTTGGACTTTCAACCCCCAACAGCCTCAGTCAACAACAGTAACAGTAACTGGCCCAAGGTCACCCAGTGAGGGCTTCATGACTGATTGGGAATTCAACCCCACTTGCATTCACTTAAATAGTCACGGAAAACTATTTTCCTTTCTCTTAAGCATCCCTTTCTCTTGAATCCTTTAATGATGCTGATCATTTTACAGAGAACTAATCTTCAGAATTAAGGACTCGAGCAAGAGAGTCCAAAAGCTTTTCTAATTGGGTTGATGCATGGGCTAGCAGAGTAATTGATTGACACCATGATCGCTTAAGCACACAGAGAGCTAACAGAATCAGATTAATGAAAACATATGGTAATTACAACTGTGGAAAAACAAGTTAAAATCTATAATAGAGCCGGAGGGTAAATAAGCAAAAAAGTAAGATCCAGCAGCCATTCGAGTTTAAAAACAACATAATTTCTGAAGGAGAAATGTCTTGAATTTTTACAGTTTTTAAATGGAATTAAACACTGCAGAAGTCTTCATTATGTAAGTGTGCTTTTACAAGACCATCTTGAATCTTAAAGAAACACAAAAATGCATAAGGGAATAAGTGCCTGGCATAGAATGACTTGATTTATCTCATCTCTGTTATCAAACCTTCATATCCTCTGGCTAGGTTGCTGGGTTTTCAGGTGTAATCCAGAGATTTTTGACTTTGTTCAATGAACTTGGTTCAGCTGAATAGTTTTATAATTGCTGGATGAACTAAAGGCGAATTAGGTTCATTTGGGTTTAGAACTTTGAAAGATTTATAGTTCGTTCCACATTTGTCCCCACCACTGAGTCAATCAGGAATCTGTAAATAGAGTTAAAAGCAAAACATTACGGCAATCTTCTAAGGCTTATTAGGCAGATACAGAGGTGCTACTGTTACTTAGGATGCGTATGGTGCAATCCTAAAGCAAGATCCAGCAGGATGAGTGGGATTGGGATCCAGTGGTAAGTTCAGTGATAGGCCGGCATAACTTCCCCATCCTGGCTCAGCCAGGCCCCAACCTGCTGAGCTAAGCCCAGTAGATCTTAGGCAAGTGTAAGCCCTGAAAATGGGCATTCTGGGGGAGTAGCAGGACCAAGACTGGCTGGATCCTAATCCCATTCAGCCTGGTCATGTGACCTTGCTACTCAGTTTAATTTGAGCTGGGAAAGGGTGGTGTAACCTAGCAATACTAACTATGGGAAGCCAGCATAAGTTTCACCAACTTAAATTAAGCTGGCATGAAATAATAATAATAATAATAATAATAATAATAATAATAATAATTAATAATAATAATAATTTTATTTATTTATTTATTCATTCATTCATTCATTCATTCATACATACATACATACCCCGCCCATCTGGCTGGGCTTCCCCAGCCACTCTGGGCGGCTTCCAACAAAATATTAAAATACAATAATGCACCACATCCTAACTTTGTTCAGGAATGAAACTGCTGCTGCTGACTGAGACTGCATAAGCCATTTAATTTTTCTATCTCGTTCGTAGGGTACTTGAGATTTTCTCTAGAAGTTTGGCGGCCATAGGGTTTTGTGCTTACCTTATCATTGTGAGGTGTGCTATTTTCCCCAATAAACATTTCAAGGC
Source organism: Darevskia mixta (assembly GCA_034641385.1). Taxonomy (NCBI): domain Eukaryota; kingdom Metazoa; phylum Chordata; class Lepidosauria; order Squamata; family Lacertidae; genus Darevskia; species Darevskia mixta. Next base: position 8,078,727 of record JAWWNH010000091.1, on the reverse strand, counting down.
ACTCTGCACCCTCCCTGCAGATCACTTCCTGATCTGAAAAAGTCCCATGGGAGGGAATGTTGCCTCCCCCTGGGCTTTGCTTGAACTTTGGGCACCTGGGGAGGCTGCAGGATGCTGACCATTGGCGAGGTGATTTGCTGAATTGACAAGAAGGACACTTGCTACGATTCCTCAGCCACCTCAGAAGTAAAGTAAGTGCAATAGGAACAACAAACATCACATTGCACATGGAGAATCTCACAAAAAAATTCTCTCCCCTCTGATAATTTTCAAATGTGCTTTATTTTCTCATTAATTGATGGAGAACAGTCAGGGGGGGAAACCACAGGAGAAATTTTTTGATGCAGCACTAATTAACATCATTCAAGCTGCTCAGGGGAAAGCGGCCACCAATGGGAAGTTGACAAAGAGTGTGTTGTTTCTGTGTATGAAGTGAGAAAAGAATGCATAGGACACAGGGACAAAAGGAGAGTCAGCAAGAAGCCATGTACAGTGTACTCTCTATGCCATTGGTCTTAGGTAAAGGGACCCCTGACCATTAGGTCCAGTTACGGATGACTCTGGGGTTTCAGTGCTCATCTCGCTTTATTGGCCAAGGGAGCTGGCGTACAGCTTCCGGGTCATGTGACTAAGCCGCTTCTGGCGAACCAGAGCAGCACACAGAAACGCCGTTTACCTTCCCGCCAGAGCGGTATCTATTTATCTACTTTGACGTGCTTTCAAACTGCTAGGTTGGCAGGAGCAGGGACCGAGCAACGGGAGCTCACCTCATTGCGGGGATTCGAACCGTCGACCTTCTGATCGGCAAGCCCTAGGCTCTGTGGTTTAACCCACAGCGCCACCCACGTCCCCTTGTCATTGGCCTTATCTTTACCCAAAACATTGGATAGAGCAGAAGGCAAAGCAGATCATTTAAGAACTTAAGAAGAGCCTGCTGGATCAAGCCAGTTGCCCATATAATCCAACATCCTGTTCTCAGTGGCCAACCAGATGCCCCAACAGGAAACACGCAAGGAGGACCTCAACACAAGAGCACCTGTGGTTTCCAGCAACTGGTATTCAGAAGCATTTCTGTCCTCCATCTGTGGAGGCAGAGCAAAGCCATCATTGCCAAGAGACTTTGATAGCCCTCTCCTCCATGATTTATTTCTCAGATTTGTTACACTTGAATTCTGCTTTTCAACCAAATGGTGCTCAAGGTGGTCTGATAGTTTAACCCTACATCTTGTCTACCTGCAATAAATTTTACCCTAATCCCAGGGAGATATGGGTATGCATATGTCCCTTTAACTGGGACATATAGAGGCAAATCTGTGCACAGAGGTAGTAAACAAAAGATGTTAATATGACTTATTTTAAGTTGTCTGCCACAAGTAGTTTCCCAAGGTATCACAGCAATTGCCTATGAAATTGACAACTTGATTAACCATACTTCTCAGGGTATATAACAATGTGGAAGACTCCTTGAGATAATGGCACTTTGATTTGAAACACAAATCAGTAAACATCCCGTAGCTGCGTTTGGCACAAAATGGGTTTTGTAATCTCCGATATTTCATAGAACAACAATTTTGATTAATTCTGTTTTGTGGGACAGAACAAGCAAAGGATCTTTGTGCGTAAATAGATTGTGCATTATTTTCAGGGTGCCTGAATCGGAATGCAATTTCTCAGGGAGCAGTGTTGCACTTTCCTTTCAGATCTCTTTTCCTTGGTCAGAAGATCAACTGCTCCCAGTGGGCACAGTTCCTGCAAAACATCATGCTCCACTTTCACTAGCTTCCAAATTATCCTGTTGACTTCAAAGGGCCTCTTTGGTGACATGAATGTCCCAAGAGTCCGCAGTATCAGGTCAGGCATAGACAATCATTGGGATCTGTAGTGAAATGTAAATGTCAAGGTCTGCAGTGGAAGATAAATATAGCAGGAGGGGAAAGCATAAATAGGATATTTACATTAAAGCATCAATATACTGTATATTCCTGCGTATAAGACTACTTTTTAACCCAGGAAAATCTTCTCAAAAGTCGGGGGTCGTCTTATACACCGGGTCGTATTTCTTATACGGCGAGTATATCCCAAACTCTTTATTTTAACTGGAAAAGTTGGGGGTCGTCTTATACGCCCAGTCGTCTTATACGCCGGAAAATATGGTAGGTTAAATTGCCGAATACAGATGTAGGAATCGGTCTGTTTCCAGACTCTGTTAATCAGTGATGAGCAAATATGCCAGTTTTAGTTTCCCTCAGATTCTCATTTTTACAATATCCACATTTCCACATCTGTTTTCAATTCCCTCCCAAAAACATACTTCATAAAAAAGCAGTATCATTTTTCTGTGGATATATACCAATATACACAGTTTTGCAAAGCAAATTTCCCTAAATAAACCTTTTTAATCACATATATATAATCATATATGCACAATTTATTCTGATATATACATTTTTGCACACGTTACTTGGCCAAGGAACTGCATTGCAAAATTCAGAGAAATGTAATTTTTGAAGAATGACTGCTCTGTTTCACGTATTGTTTCAGAAAGTGCAAAGTATACGGGTTTGCCTTTCTACATGAATTGAACTGGGTGTATCCCACACCCCTAGTGGCAATTTCACTGGTGTTCATTCATAATTCCATAACATCCTATTTCTGCATTAATCTGTGGCTAAGTAAACAATCCTATACACAAGCAGCTTGTGTAAAGAAAGCCAGCATAAATGAAACTGGCATAAAATGTACCCAATCTAAATTCCATTCAGGGCTACTACTGGTTGAGCTGTCCTAAGGCTGGGCAAGGGGAAGCAAGTCTTTGAAATATTGTTTGAGTTATAATACCCTTGTTGCTGCCTGAATGCCAAGTTGGCAGGCCACATGGCCAAGTTGAATGAGTTTTGGATCCCGCCTATGTCCCACTCACTAGTCCTGCCCTCCCCATGCCCCTTTTTCAGAGCTTATGTTATCTTAAGATATGCTGGGCTCAGCTCATCTGGTTGGTGGGGGAGTTACACCAGCATATCTCTGGCTGAGAGGAGGATGAAGCGTTGCACCAGCATAGCCCAGTTGCACCACAAATCATCCAGCTCAGACAGAGATCTGCTGCTGGATCCTAATCTCATTTATCCAGAAAGATCTTGCCATAGGATTGCACACACACACACACACACACACACACACACACACATTTAAATATATATTTAAAATATGCATTTTATCAAAACCACATGTACTTAATTATGTATGTATTTATATACATATTTTTATCCCAGTGCACAACATTTATAAGTTTATTGTACTCTAAAGGCACATATGTTTCATGCATTTTGGGATGGTTTTTGAATTTGTTGCAAAATTTTGTTGCAAAATTCAGAGAAATATGGAATCTGTCCAAACTAGCTGGAGATGTGTGAATTAGGTTAGTTCATATAAAATGTTAGCCAAACAAAGTTCTCCTCCATGCCTTTTATCCAATTGCTTATTTGCAAATTCCCAGAAACATGTACTTATGTTATGTATCATGCATTCTTTATTATGCTGACAAGGATGAATTTAGGCTAAGAATTTTATCCAGCTATAAACTGTACCCACCACAAGCTTTCTCTCCCCTCCCTTCTCTTCCTTTCATGCCCTACATTAAATCCACAAGAATGCTGAAGTTGATCCAACATCTATTTGCTGACATATATAACAGTGTGGTATGTTGGAAGAAGAATTCCTCAACAAACTAATTAAGATCAACAGATGACTACAACAAGGCTGCCTATTGTTATCTTGACTGTTTTATATTTTGGAAATGGCAGAAAAGTCTAGATCAATGTATGCAAATGACTTACCGGTAGTATTCATATGTTTAACTTGCCTAGGCTTGAAGATATGTCCACAACACAAGCAAAAACATCTGTTTGATGTGCTCTAAGATGTGATGGACTTCACGTGATGAAACTCAAAAGCATTCATGAACTGGTTGAACACGGATAGTTGCTTTGTTACCAGAATGCAGATGAAATTTTGGCACATGAGAGATAAGACTCAGTGGTAAAGTTTTCATGCATAAGGTGTCGCATTTGATCACTGATATCTCTTGCTCAAAGGATCCTAGGAAGTCGGGTTGCAAAATATCTTTGCTTGAGGCACTGGGAAATCAATTATAACAGGTAAAAGTAGACCAAGAGAGTTTCAGGCTCAGTATGAGACAGAGTTTCACAGGTTCACATATGGTGGGTATTGTTCAGGGTCAGAGACATTGAAAGGATTATTGCACTTACAAATGGCTATGCTTCTGTGGTATTATACCAAAATACTGATATCAAAGTATTTCTGTAGTGCCTTGCCAATAAATGATCTCAGGATTGTGGGATCTGAACATTACATTTCCCCCATTGATGTCATACGTGCCCTGACATACTGCTCCACAGATGACATAGCAATTCTTCCAAGTGACCTGAATTTGGGGAGCCTTTAAGGCATGTTCCTCTGTAGCACTTGGAGCTGAAATGCAAGGTAGTCAGCAAGCTAAAAGCGGAAAGCGGACCAATCATGCCTCGTTAGGTTTTCTCCAATCAATCACTTCTCGCCTGAACCTTTAAGAGAAAGAAACAAACCCCCAGGCTGCTAAAACTTCCAAGTGCTCCAGTCGCAGAGTCATTGTACATGAAGTTCTAAACCCGATCACGCATTTTCTGCAAGTTTGCTTCAAATAACTTTGCAGTTCCTGTTAGAGGAAGCCTCCTGTTCCACGTGACGCAGGATTTCCTGCTTTAATGAGTAAAGGGCAAACACACTCATGACAGTCTGAAGCAATATATGGTTTGATAGAAACAAAGGATTGATTCTCCTTACCAGACTCAGAAATTTTGGTTGGCCATTTACTACCTTACGCAGAATCAGATCATTTGTGTTACTATCTAGTTTGGCAATGTTTGGCAACGACTCTTGGAGCTTTCAGGCAGGGAGACTCTCGTCTGGCCTTGCTATCTAAGATTTTTTAACTGGAAATGTTGGGCACTGAAAAAAGGATCTTCCCCCTCTGTAAGTGCGTTGCCATTAAGCAACCTTCCCATGGGGGGAAACAGGCTGACAAGAAAGAGAGACTAGATTAGAACTCTACGCTTGCAATCTAGAGACTAACACTTTGACCTCACAACTACAGTGGTACCTCTGGTTACGGATTTAATTATTTTCGGGGTGCAGTGCACACCCCGAAAAATTCATAACTAGAGGAGCCGCTTCTGTGCACGGACACGGTGTGATAGAGCGCTTCTGCACGTGCACATGGCGTGTAGAGCGCTTCTGCACATGAGCAAGCGGTGAAACCCGAAAGTATACACTTCCAGGTTTGCCGCGGCCATAACTCGAAGATTCCGTAACCTGGAGCTTACACAACACGAGATACCACTGTACAACAGCTGGTGCAAATGTTCAAGATATATATTGCTGACCTCCCCAGCTGTACCCTTTGGCCTGTAGAAATATGGGAGTGGTTTTCTTAAAAAATTATGTGTTCCCCATCGCCATTTTTTATTTAACAGTTAAATTTACCCCCAAAAATCTAATGGGATTTGAAAATTTGATGCACAACTGAAAGAGGACTGTCCAAAGAAATCCTCCCCCCCCCTTCATAACGCATGTCTATTAAATAGAATAATACAATTACCAGGATCATAAGAACTTCAGTTGTCTTGCCGGATAGGGACAAAGGTCCATGTATAATACAGTGATGCTATATTTTCAGCAGATGCCTCTGTGAGCCCACAAGCTGGACAGAGGCAGCTACCCATTGCCATCCTGTTGTACAGTGCTAACCTATTTCTGAAGATGGAAACCCACTCAGTAAAAGATTCTATGTTTAATCTCAGTTATTTTCACACCAGTCTTTAAAAGAAAGTTGGGGAACATGTGCCCTGGACTCCCAAGTCCCATCAGCCGCAGCCAGCATGGCCAGTGGTCAGAGATGATTGAACTGAAGTCCAGCAACATCTGGAGGGAGACAGGTTCACCAACGATGATTTTAAAAGATTAAGATAGATTCCATAATGAACCATGCAGTAGGAAGGTAGGAGAGGGAGTGATTTTATGGGTTCATATTGAAATGATGATAACCCCCCTTTTTTAAACAAAACAATAAACCCATGATTAGACAGCTTGACTGACAATCAGAAAATAAAGAGTGATTAGTCATGATGGTTAAATGTTGTATATTTAACATGTTGGGTCAACATGAAGGTTAACATGTTGTAAAACGTATATTCCTGTTACACCAAATGTTGAGGATGTTCCACATCAATTGTCAACTGCTTAGAGGTCTTCTGTAGGGTAGGTGGTATGAACATTTTGGTCAATAAATTAAATAATAGAATTGTAGAGTTGAAGGGATCCCCAGAGTCATCTAGTCCAACCCCCTGCAATGCAGGAATATTTTGCCCAACGTGGGGCTCGAACCCATGACCCTGAGATCAATAAGAGTCTCATGCTCTAAATGAAATGCTATTTATGGTTGCCCAGAGGCAATTTGGAACGAGGTCCACTAATGCAATGGGATCCCCCCCTCTTCTCTCCTGCATGCCCCTACATACCCTTTAAAATTGTTCAACCCTCTAATTTAGGGGACATGAACAGAGGATGTGCAGCAACTTAACTGAATTCTGCCCTATTTTCATAACAGTGTGTGCAAGGATGATTTTGACACCTTCCTTTGCAAACTGCCATTTTAAACATGAATATGCCATTCAGAATTGACCTTCAGTGTGTGTGTTTTGTTCTAAAGTATGAGTACAAAATGTCAAGAGAGAAGCGCCCATTAGTCCTTTGCAGGATGAGCAAATGTTTCAAACTCCTGGGCTGCTTTTTCACAATAGTACTGAGACTCTGCACAAAGTATCATTAAGTGCTGCCATTAAACATTCCTATTAATAGCTCTTTATCCAGCCCGTTCATTCTAGTAATATTCCTTCACATGCTCTCTGAAGCCTGCAAATGCTTGTTTATAACATGAGTACTACCCTCAGTTAGTCATGATTTGGGAGAGAGAGAGAGAGAGAGAGAGAGAGAGAGAGAGATACACCCACAATTTCTTATCTTTCTTCATAAGTCACTCTCTCCAGATTCATAATTATGTTAATTGCTCCGCTCTCGTTCCCTCCAATTTACCAAGCACTTCATAATATTAAAGTAAGCAGAAATGAATGCCTTATTCTATATGCAATTAGATGAGGGCTGTATTAAGGAGGAATATAGCTTTCCCAAATCCATAATACAATGATTGCCTTTAAAAAAACGATTGGAGCAGCAGCAATGAGTGCGGCAAAAGTGTGCAACGTTCAGCACAGGCAAAGTTTTGCACTTGAAGTATATTTATCTTACTTCTCTCGGCACGGGTTGTTTTCTTCATGCTTGCCACCAAAGCGAGGCAATTAAAAATAATGGTGATATAGTTTAATGGGACAAAGGGATCTCCAGTCCCTGTGGATAAACGATTTCTCAATGCAATTTATTTTTCCTCCTGTTTCTTGTTAAAATATGTAAATAAGCAGAGGACACCCTGCAGTCATTTTCATTAGCTTTTTTTGTGTGTGTCACTCGAAATATGTTAGCATTGTTATGATGGGTGACCTTTGTGTGGTATAGAGGTAACCCGTTGGTAATTGTGTATTGAAATCTAGGGTGATTGCTCCAGCAGTGTCTCAACAGCATAGCAAATAAATGGTTGTTTATTTTTCAGCTGTTTAAAAACCTATCACTGTTTTACAGTTCTAAGCCCACCCTCCCATATGGTCACACTGACTGGTGCCTCAGGTAGGATGAGCTCTACTCTTTCAAACCTAACACAAAAGTGTAATTAACTCAAGACAGTCTGTTTATGTTGTCTTCTCTATCATAATAGGGACTGTTAAACACTAAGCCATTCTTTGTTGGCATAGATCCCAACCTGGGTTGTGTTCCTTGACCATCTCAGAGTGTGATATGATAGCATATTGTGAAATCACTCTGTGTTCCATTGCGACCATTTTCGCAGAACGTAAGTTCCTTAGCATGAAGTCAACTAGTGTTGCCAAAACTCTTTAGCTGAGACCTTTATGTCTCTGAAGTGGGGTAAAAACATCCCTCAGAGATATAACCACCAAGATATAACACCTCAGAGATATAACACCAGTCCTGAAGGACCTACATTAGCTCCCAGTACATTTCCGAGCACAATTCAAAGTGTTGGTGCTGACCTTTAATGCCCTAAACGGCTTCGGTTCAGTATACCTGAAGAAACGTCTCCACCCCCATCATTCTGCCCAGACACTGAGGTCCAGCGCCGAGGGCCTTCTGGCAGTTCCCTCCCTGCAAGAAGTGAGGTTACAGGGAACCAGGCAGAGGGCCTTCTCGGTAGTGGTGCCTGCCCTGTGGAACGCCCTCCCATCAGATGTCAGGGAAATAAACAACTATCTGACTAAGAAGACATCTGAAGGCAGCCCTGTTTAGGGGAGTTTTTAATGTTTGATGTTTTATTGTGTTTTTAATATCCTGTTGGAAGCCCCCCCCCTCTTATTTTTACAGTCGGCAGTTCATTTCACTTCTCTGCTGCATCTGTTTTTAATCTTCTTTTTTAAAAAAAAAAAAAGTCTCCATGAAAATTTGCACACATTTTTATGTGCATTTCTGGTTATTTATTATACACAATTCTGTGAGTACATTTCCCAGTCGTAATGCATTCTCTGCACATTATTTTCATTTATACACAATTTGTGCACACTTTCCCCTAATATATGATTTTTGTGAATTAGGTAGGTCCACATTAAAATGCAAATTGAAGAAATTTCTGTACCATCCTTATCCTAAGTTATTTCAAGGAAGCAGCAACCTGGGATTTTGCAGCTCTGTCTCTTAGCCACTCTGTCACACTCTAATGGAGATAGTCCTAAATATAAAACAACACAGTGCTATGGAACAGGCCCAAAGAGGATCTTTCTCTCTCCATTTTGGAATGTTGACAATGGCCTCCATTGTATTCTACCCTATACTGCTAGTTTTTCTGCACTGCGAGATCTATATTAAGGTAGGCAGGTTGTTCCAGATCTGGGCTGCAGTGCGGCGATTCTTCTAGAGAGTAGGTTTTAAATACTGTTTGTAACCAGCAAAAAAAAAAAAAAAAAAAAAAAAAGGATGTCAGATTGATTTCCTGTTCAACTTTTCTGCGACTGCTGTAGGAGCGTTTGGTCAGTAGATGGAGCAGCAGGTCACAAACTTGTCAGTTTTCCCATGTGGCATCTTTTGCGATGACCGCTGCTCAGAATGGGAACATAAAAGAATATTCACTTATTCCAGGTTTTATTTCCCCTCTCACCCCTGTTCACTCATTAGTGCCTGGTTTATGGAAGAGGCCCGTTTCTGCAGAGAGATCTACATATACCCAGCAAGCAATTATTCCCACAAGACTGAATATTCAGTGTTGTTAAAATTTAGAAATATTGAATATTTATAAACGAGGAAGTAGTTGGCGTGCGGGTGGGAAACACAGGCAACAAACAACTGCAGATCTTTTAACAATACCTATTGCACTCTTTGTGAAAAAGCTTTGTTTCTGGAAGATCATCTGATTTTATGACTTCAAGGTGTTTTTTTTTTGGGGGGGGAGATCCTGTTCATTGGCCAAGACATATCCAAATTAGTTCCTTTAAATCCATCATGTTCTTGATAGTTCCAGCTGGTCAATCTGTATAGCTGTGCTGCTTGTGAATAGTGTTCTAGAAAGATGCTTATTTGGCACTCCCTGGTTGATTAAATCTTAAAGTACATGAAAAGGCTCTTATGCTAATCTCTAACATGAAATCAAGAGCTAGCAAGTCGCTCTAGTAATTAAGGACCAAACACATCAATTAGTATCTACTAAAACTCAGCTTCTGTACAGTTTTAATTACGTGTTGCCCATGTGCCTGGTTTCCTTTGGTGTTAAAGGATGCCTGTGTTATCTTCACCGAAGTCTGTGATGATACAGTAGGAACATCTTGTTTATACTATCATTTTATCCTAGGATAACAGCTCCTGCACTCATTTTAACTTCTGTTTTTTGTCCGTCTGTCCGTGCCCCTCCCCCCATCTAGTGGAATAATCCCGAAGCGGGAATTAATAGAATTAACTTTTTCAGATACGTATCTGAAGAAGTGTGCATGCACACGAAAGCTCATACCAATAACATACTTAGTTGGTCGCTAAGGTGCTACTGGAAGGAATTTTTTTTATTTTGTTTCGACTACGGCAGACCAACACGGATACCTACCTGTAACTAGAATGTAAACGTCCTCTTGCAAAATTAGGGCCACTTAACTTTGTCTGTGTTTCATCCCTGCAGAAGTTATCATGAAAACAATATCAACACTCTTCTCAGAGATTGTGTTTGCAGTTACTTAGGGTGTGCGCAGGAGTTCTTCGTTGTGCAATTTCAATCACGAGAAGCGTGTAGCGGGGTTCTCTCTTTCATTCAGCTTGCATGGACATCATTAGCAGTGTGTGTGATGAGTTGGAGCCGCCCTCCTGACACCAGCATCACTGCTGCAAACCTGAATGGGGCACCAGCTTGGCAGTGGTCCCACTGCTGCACCCCCTTGGCCGCAACTTTGCTATTTCCCTGCCCTATCCAAGGAACCAGAAGTGATGTTGGTGTTGGGAGGGTATCTCCACCCCACAAGCCACTACTGATGCATGTACACTATTTCTGAACATTCAGATTAATGCCTGGAGATCAAGAGTGGAAGAGCCACACATCCATAGTATAGGTATACTATGGATGTGTGGCTCTTCCACTCTTGATGGAAGCCCAGGGCAACATTTTCATCAATGAAGCTCAGTTGTAGAGCATGAGACTCTTAATTTCAGGGTTGTAGGTTCAAGCCCCATGTTGGGCAAAAGAGATTCCTGCATTGCAGGGGTTTAAACTAGATGGCCCTTGTGGTCCCTTCCAACTTTACATTTCTATGATTCTATGATTTCTTCAGCCTTATTGTAGGAGCAAATATTCTTGACTTTCCTGTTCCTACTTTGAACATGGACTTATTCCTGCATGCTGAGCTGAGGTGGTGCCTTCTCAAAGCCTGGTAAGTGAGATTAACAACTAACTAGGCTTTGGGAAGGAGACATGAGGCTCTGCCAGTCCTAGAGTCCTGTTTTCCCCTTCCCAAAGCCTAGTTATTACTTTCCCAGCTTCGGGGAGGATGGGGGGCTCTAGGACCCTGCCAGAGCCCTCATGCCTCCTTCACAAAGCTGGACACCTTCTTACTCAGCTTTGGGCAGGGGGAAGAGGGACCAAATTTTGGCCTTACACATGTCACCAAAGTCCCCACATCCATCACTGACTTCACTCTGCTCATTTTGGACACATTTCTTGAAACTGACATTAGCTTGGAATTGTGGATCTCTTTCACTCGGCACAGATGCCTTTGCCCAGCTCATTTCCTGCCTGCCCAGTTACCCAGAAACTCATTATAAGAATCCTACAAAAGAGGATCCAGGTAGATGTGATTTATACCAGTAGCTGAATCATCAAGGAATTGCTTGAGCATGTGAAACAACCATCCTAAATGTGGAGCCCTCATAACAACTTGCATCATCTTATACACAATGGAGGCAGTTCATACTCTTCAAGCTACCAGTCACATATGAACATTCTTGAACATCCTATCCCATGTTTATAGGTGGTGGTCATGATTCTAATAGTAATGGTGGCAACTCTACTTTATCCTGTAATTTTCTTCTGTTTCATTTATTCCTGCCACTTCTCTATTCCTAGATTCTGTAGTAGGAATTTATAGCAGGTGCAAGGTGTCATTTTCATGTGTGCCTTATTAGAAAATGTTGTTAATGAATGACACTTGGAAGCTGGCTGCAAAACTCTCTCCATAAACATTAATTATTATTCTTTTTTTAAAAAATGTGAACATTACACCTAGTAATATATGTATTTGTCTCCAATAAATATTTATATAGATTTGGAAGTGTGCTTCGTTATTGAAGTCTCTGCAAAGCATTCTGGAGCCTGAGCCATATATTACTTAGATATTAAGTATTTGTCTGGAGCCATGCCCAATTAATCACCACACGGATGGCTACTGGATGAATTATGCTCATGTTGCAGTATGGAATGGTCCAGCCAACTGATTACCATAGACACATGGGAAGCTGTCTTCTACTGAGTTCTGGTCATTGGTCTATGCACTGACTGGCAATGGCTCTCCCAGCCACTTCAGGCAGTGTGCTCTCCCAACCTTGCCTGGAAATGCTAGGGATTGGACCTGGGGACTTCTGCAGGCAATGCGGATGCTCTACCACTGAGCTATAAGCTTCAAACAACCACAGCCCTTCCTCATACTGGAAGCCGGGAATAGAATCTCCTCTCCCCATGCCAGAATGGCAGTGGCTCTGGAAATGTATAGCCTTGTGACACACTGTGTTCCTCCTGATTCGTCTGGTGGTGATGTTGGAAGGATTGGAAGGCCCATAGCTCAGTGGTAAAAGCATCTGCCTTGAAAGCAGAAGGTCCTGGGTTCAATGCCATCACCTGCCAAAGGATATTGTACTGTTGGAAGAAGTTCAGAAATGGAAAACCAGAATGATCTAGCGGATTGAGCAACTGCTCTGTGAGGAAAGGTTGCAGCATTTGGGTTTGGGTTTTTTGTTTAGTTTAGAGAAAAGATAAATAAGACGAGACATGATAGAATCTCAGAATCATAGAGTTGAAAGAGACCCTAAGGGTCATCTAGTCCAACCCCCTCCAATGCAGGAATCTCAGCTAAAGTATCCATGACAGATGGCCATACAGCCTCTGCTTTAAAACCTCCAAGGAAGGAGAGTCCACAACCTCCCGAGGGAGACCATTCCACTGTCAGAACAGCTCATACCACCAGAAAGTTCTTCCTGATGTTTAGTTGGAATCTCCTTTCTTGCAACTTGAAGCCATTGGTTCGAGTCCTACCTTCTGGAATAGGAGAAAGTAAGCTTGCTCCATCGTCCATGTGACAGCCCTTGAGATATTTAAAGATGGGTGTCATATCTCCACTCAGTCTTCTCTTTTCCAGGCTAAAGACAGCCTTCGACTGTTCCTCATAAGGCTTGGCTTCAAGAAGTTTATAAAATTATGTGTGGAATGGAGAAAGCTGATAGAGAAAAGTTGTTCTCCTTATCTTACAACTCTAGCATCTGAACATTGGAAGATTAAGGACAGATAAGAGAAAGTACTTTTTCACAATGTGCATAGTTAAACTATGGCACTCACTCTTACTAAAGTTAGTGATGGCCGCTTTAAAAAGGATTAGGCAAATTCATGGAGGAGAGGGCTTTCAGTGGCTACTATCCATGATGACTATGTTCTATCTCCAGAGGCAGTAAGTGTGTGAATACCAGTTGCTCAGAATCACAGGTGCTCTTGGGACCATGTGCTGCCATGTGCAGGCTCGCCACGGGTACCTGGTTGGCCACTACGAGAACAGAATGCTAGACTCAAAGGGCTCTTCTCATGCCAATATGTTGTCTAATACACAACATCTCCAGGGAGACTGGGGAGAGTTCCCTGCCTGAAACCCTGGAATGCTAGATGGTAATCTTGAGCTAGATGGACCAGGCAGCTTCTTACGTTCCTGTGACCTTGTCTCAGAGTTGGGAACTGAAAAAGATGGCCTTTACTCTGATCAACCTCTGCAGTGCTGTGATTGCCAGTAGCAGCTGTTGCCTCCAAAACATGGCAGGTGTTGCCTCCAATTAGCTCTGCTTGCAGGGATTTATGGAGGTGGGGAAAGAGGAGTGAGGTCCTTAATCATGTGTAAGGCAGCCACCATTGTGGAATTCTCTTCAAACCTTCTGTGATCCATTATATTAGCTAGAGGCCTTTCCAGGCTCCTTCCTCTGTCTTAATGCCATGATGCGATTATAATGAATGTTTCATGGATGGACAGGGAAGATACTTCCCTCATTAGAAGACTGGGTTTCAAGTGCACAGCTTTTTGTATTTCTTGTGATGTGGAATCTGCTAGGCTGAGATTGATCTGCAACATTTCAAGTCTGAAGCCGTTGCGGAGCCAACTTTGACAAATAAAAATACCGTTTGTTGGGGCTAAGCCATGTAATAAATCCAACTTTTCAGTTGCAGGGACTTCATCTTTCAGCATACGTACGCAAAGCCAAACTTTATAAATATAAGTACAGTAACTTGGGTTGGATGTTTATATGGCTGAGTTAGCTGCACTTAATAAAAAGGAAGCAGGGATTACCGTTTGGCTTTGGTTAAGCCAAGGGTGGGAATGCTCTGGCTCTCTGGATGTTGTTGAACTTCAACTCCCATCTGCCCCAGCAAACATGGCCAATGGCCAGGGGATGATGGAAATTGTAGTTTAGCAACATATAGAGCACCAACCCCTGGCTTAATCCTTTATCCCCTCTTTGGAGCACATAATTTACCAAGTTCTGCATTTGTCCCTTTGCTTTCACACAGAATATTAATGCTTGGCAATGATCTGGCTGGGTCTCAAAGTATTTTGTTTTTAATGGTCCAATAAGGGTACTGTTCATCATTTCTCTTCCTCTCTGTTTCTTGTTCTATTGAACCAACACGTCTACCCAAAATGTGATCTGTTAGAAAAAGGATAGCAGGTCATCGGCTTTGTGTTGTACATCCTAGACTTAAATGATGCAATCTTCTAGCTTCAGTCTTAATACTGGAAAACAATTCCTTGTTCTTTCAGATGGCATAAACAATGTGGTTGTGACATTACCAAGTAGAAGCAAATTGGATCCGCTGGGGCACACTGACGATGTCTTTAAAAAATTCAGTGGACCAGTGAAGCTCTCTCACAGCATGCCGTCTCTTCTGCATCACCAGTTTTAGGAATTTATTTGTCCAAATGTATTCACAGATAACACCAATAACGGGCTTCGGGCAAATGGGGAAACAAATAAAAAGTGGTTGAGCCAGCCTATCCAAGAGTGGCAAACCATGGCAGGAATAAACTTTCCAGTTCAGACAGAAATGACATGCTAAATCCGTTATAGAGTTTGGCAGAGCAACTCATGGCCTAAATACTACTACTACTACTACTAATAATAATAATAATAATAATAATTAATAATACCTTTATTGTCATTGTGCAACCTGTGTACAATGAAATTAAACAAGTCTCTCCGCCCACCCAGACACTCAGTCTTGTTGCACTCTGTGTGCTTATTGAACAACACACCACCTCGCAAGTCAATTTTGCTGTGTTATTTTCCGTTCAACAGCCTAACAGCCCATGGATAGAAGCTATTTTTTAGCCTGTTGGTACTGCTGATTATACTTCTATATCTCCTGCCCGAGGGTAGAAGATTAAAGAGGTGCTGGCCGGGGTGTGAGTCATCCCTGAGAATTTTTCTTGCTCTCCTAAGGCAACGATACCTTGTGATGTCATCTACCGGACTCAAGGGACAGCCCATGATATCATGTGCTGTATTCACCACCCCTCTGTAGAGACTTTCTGTCCGTAGTTGTCAAGCCAGCATACCACACTGTAATACAATATGAAATGACACTTTCTATTGTGGACCGGTAAAAGGAGTTCATCAGTTGTTGTTTAACATTATTCTTTCGCAAGACCCTGAGGAAATGGAGTCTCTGAGAGAGCCAGTGTGGTGTAGTGGTTAAGAGCAGTGGACTCGTAATCTGGGGAACCGGGTTCGCGTCTCCACTCCTCCACATGCAGCTCTCAGCCCCACTCACCTCACAGAGTGTTTGCTGTGGGGGAGGAAGGGAAAGGAGAATGTTAGGCACTTTGAGACTCCTTTGGGTAGTGATAAAGCGGGATATCAAATCCAAACTCTTCTTCTTCTTCTTCTTCTTCTTCTTCTTCTTCTTCTTCTTCTTCTTCTTCTGTTGCGCCTTCCTGACCACCTGAGTTATGTTGATTTTCCAAGTGAGGTCCTCACCAAGGTAAACTCCCAGGCATTTAATGCAGCATAGAGTTTGGCATGCTTAATCCCATGGAAATCAACCATGAGCCTGGTCATGGAGGTACTGAGGTGAACTCTTTGGGTACATGGGGATGCACCAATTCAAAACATCTCCAGTTCATGCTGAGTGTGCTGAAGTGCAGACTGAATCTAATGGGTTGCGATGCGATGGGAAATGGAGTGGTGGTAGAATCTTAACACAGTATCCTGGAAGAGTGCATGGCTGGCTGAGTGACAGTGGCCATGAGCACTCCACGCTTCAACATTTTCTTTTGCTTTCCATTAGGGAAGGAAGGGGACTGGAACTTAAAACCTGGACAAAGAAAGAACGAACGCTAATGAGGAAAAACACTGGGGGAGGGTGCCGAGAAATATTAGGGCAAGGAGTGCAAGTAAATAGGACAGAATTAAGCTTCTTAATCACTTTTAATTTTATAGCTATAAAATCTAATGGTTAATTTCTCTGGCTTTTTATTCTCTAAGCTCCTTAATTACTTAAATTACCTTGATTGTGAGTCCCCTGGGAAGACGTGTGTGTCTCTGTGTCTCTGTGTGAGGCGGGATACTGTAATCCACTCTGAGCCCATGGGATAGGGCAGGCTATAAATCTAATAAAATTATGCAGATCAAAGGGATTGCCCAGATGTACCGGTACTTTCTGTGTATAATTTTGTTTGCGTGATTCAAGTTTTCAAGGAATGTGGGTTGTTTGTTCGTATGGAAGGACTGGTTGAAAGGGCAGAAAGATGCGTTGGGAAGGAAATGGGATCAAGAAAGGGCATAAAGATTCCCCATGAACTCGGTGGGACTCACCTATGAGTAGATTTGTACATGCTAAATATCCACCCTTTGGTAAGTCTTGTGAATCTACAAGGGGTGCCAACTTGAATGAAATATTGGGGGGAGTCTGGTAAGCCCTGCCCCACATAATCAATCACAAGATACGGCATATGTACACTATTTCAGTGGCAATGCCCATCAACTTGGTGGATGGGCTGCCTCCCTCAAATATTTTATTGGGGAAGTGGAAGGACCTTGGCCTCTAGGAGTTGGCAGCTATGACCTATGCAGTCCCCCATAAATTACTTCTGTTGCCATTCAGGAAATCTTCTGTGGAGACCAGTTTTATACTCCCTTGCAGCTGATCACCACAGCGTCCTGCTAAGCATCTATGAGGTGTTGGAGCTTTCTGTATATTTCCAAGAATGTAGTCCATAAAACCTAATGTGGGAGCCTCTCTCTATTTTTCTGAGGTAGCCATTTCAGCCAATCATTCCTCCAAATTAAAAAGCCATCACTTGTAATTTGACTCAATTAACAATTTTATAGGTGGCAATTAACTTTATTGTTAATTGATTCCTCATGAACAAAATGCTAAAGGGAAATATGCACAGTTTTATATTTAAAGTGCTAAGGAAAAGTACACAGATTTTACGTTTATGCCAATTGTGGAGAGCATTTTAACGCCAGGTTCGCTCTGTGTGTGTGTGTGTGTGTGTGTGTGTGTGTGTGTGTAAAACATTATTTGTTTCAGGATACAAACATTTAATGGCTGCCACACGATCCATTCAGCAATAGATAATAACACCCTTTGTTTGTGAAATCACAACAGTCATGTCTGCGGTGCTTCGGAAAATGAAACAAATTCCAGCTGTAAAAGACAATTATCTAAAAATAAGAACGAGAAAAACAAGGAGAGGAAAACAGAGAGAAAGCAGATGGGCAAGATTTAAGCCCATACCCTCCAACATTTATCCGATGAAAATATGGACATCCTATTCCACACCCTCCAGCATTTCTCTGATGAAAATAGACGTCCTAAAGCCAGGCATGGGGAAAGATGTTCATGGGGAAAGATGTTGATTGACTACAGTTCCCATTACTCCTTGAGGAGTGGGTGGCGCTGTGGTCTAAACCACTGAGCCTCTTGGGCTTGCCAACTGGAAGGTCGGCGGTTCGAATCCCCGCGATGGAGTGAGCTCCCATTGCTCTATCCTAGCTCCTGCCAACCTAGCAATTCAAAAGTACACCAGTGCAAGTAGATAAATAGGTACCACTGCGGCCGGAAGGTAAATGGTGTTTCCGTGCGCTCTGGTGCTCATCACGGTCCTTCGTGTGCCAGAAGCGACTTAGTCATGGTGGCCACATGAGCCGGAAAACTGTCTGTGGACAAACGTCGGCTCCCTCGGCCTGAAAGCGAGATGAGTAACACAACCCCATAGTCGCCTTTGACTGGACTTACCTTTACCTTTTTTACCGCCCATCACTCCTGACAATAAGTTGGCTTGAGATGATGGGAGTTGGAGTCCTGAACACCTGGAGAGCCAAAGGTTGCTGGTTTTGTTGAGCTGGATTTTTTTTTTTTAGATATGGCATTGGGTGTTTTACTTTCAGTGGTTATTACATGCATTTTGTGAGTTTGGTGTTTTTGTCTTTGATGATGTACAGTGGTACCTCTGGTTACGTACTTAATTCGTTCCGGAGGTCCGTTCTTAACCTGAAAACGTTCTTAACTTGAAGCACCACTTTAGCTAATGGGGCCTCCTGTTGCCGCCACGCCGCCGCTGCCCAATTTCTGTTCTCATCCTGAAGCAAAGTTCTTAACCTGAGGTCATATTTCTGGGTTAGCAGAGTCTGTAACCTGAAGCGTATGTAACCTGAAGTGTATGTAACCCGAGGTACCACTGTATATTGTACAGTATTGGTATAAGCTGCTTTGACTTTCTTGGTGGCGCTGTAGGTTAAACCACAGAGCCTAGGGCTTGCTGATCAGAAGGTCGGCGATTCGAATCCCTGCGATGGGGTGAGCTCCCATTGCTCGGTCCCAGCTCCTGCCCACCTAGCAGTTCAAAAGCACGTCAAAGTGCAAGTAGATAAATAGGAACCGCTCTGGTGGGAAGGTAAACGGCGTTTCCGTGTGCTGCTCTGGTTCGCCAGAAGCACCTTTGTCATGCTGGCCACATGACCTGGAAGCTGTATGCTGGCTCTCCGCCAATAAAGCGAGATGAGTGCCGCAACCCCAGAGTCGGACACGACTGGACCTAATGGTCAGGGGTCCCTTTACCTTTAAGATATAAGTGTTGTGACAGATAAGTACCGTATTTTTCCGTATATAAGATGCTTCCATGTATAAGATGCCCCCTATTTTGGGGGACTCCAAATTAAGAAAACACTCCTCAGCACTACCCGTGTATAAGACTAGCCCTAATTTTAAACCTTTTTTTTTTTTGGTAAAAAAACACCACCACCTAGTCTTATAATTTGAAAAATACGGTAAATTAAAATATTCCCTGTAAGCTGTTAATACCCAGAGGCTCTCCATGCAATTGACTGATACTTTGCAGCCTACTTGAACTTCTACAGATTGTCTACTCCTGGTGTGTCTGTCTGTGTGTGTTTGTCTTTGTTGTTTCCTTTGTATTTTATGTTCTGTTCTGTTCTTTTTTTTTTGTATTCATGTATTTTAAAATGCTTAATAAAAAATCATATATTTAAAAAGCATAGCTGGCCCCCCTTGATACCAGAGAGTGTGCATTGGCCTGTTTCTTGCCAGTGGCATCAGGAATGGAAACTGAATCTCCCAGAGAATCAAAGTTTAATAATGCAACAGCCTTTAGAGCAATGGAGTTTAAACAATGTTATCCAGCAAAAAAACTAAACAAAAAACCACTAGTTACTAATTACTACAAGTGAGGGAATTGCAGTGGAAAACTTTCAGCAGTTTGTCATTCCGCCATGACAGTATTATAAGGCCGGCTTGCTCTTGCCGTATAAAATCCTGATTTTAAATTGATTAACAAAAACAAACAAACAAAAACTCCTTTTAGAGACAGGAGCTCTAACATCGAAAGTCGATATTCAGGGGAAATGTACAATAACTGCCCAAGTAATAAGCAGCACAATAAAAATGGGCCGAGCTGTTTTCATGGCATAAGTAGGTGGCAGAGAATGTTAGAAGAGCCCCTGGAACTTGTGGGATGTCCATTTGTGTGAAAAAATTTTCTTATTCTAAGTTGGTCTATGATTTCGGGAGCAGCAACACATTAAAACAAATGACACAATTACGTAACTGGTCAGTTTTGCTTTGGAAGCATTTGATATTCTGAAGAATTTTCAAGAATTTCCCAGGCAGCAGTTGCACTGACAATTCATTCTCTCTCTCTCTCTCTCTCTCTCTCTCTCTCTCTCTCTCTCTCTCTCTCTCCAATTTAATTAATTTAATTAATACATATTCTACTTAATTTTTGTTATGAAAATGGCTGAAGGTGTTAGAAGCTAAAACCACAATCCTTTTGAGGCATCCTTCAATATAGTGTGCTAGCAGAAAGTTGCCAATGGTAACTTGGAAAAGGGACTATGGGTGATTACATGGCATAAGTGTCTATGCTTCACTAAACGTTGAAGGCTCCCTGGCTATGATTATGGCTGGCCCAGCACAAATCTTTCTTCTAGTTGTTAAATCAATGTACACCAAAGTACAAGATCCTTGTGTGATTTCTGCCGCACAGCAATTTGGCTGTACAATCTTTGTGTGCTCATTGGAAGCTGACTTTCACACAGGGATGGGTGAATATTCCGATTTCAGTTTCTCTCGGTTTCTTCTTTCTCCTATCTTAAATTCAGTTCTCCATAGTCTGCAATTTCTTTCTTTCTTTCTTTCTTTCTTTCTTTCTTTCTTTCTTTCTTTCTTTTTCGTCCTTCCTTCCTTCCTTCCTTCCTTCCTTCCTTTTTTAAAAAACTTCCTTGTTTCTTCATCAGTCTGCCATTTCCTTCCTTCCTTCCTTCCTTCCTTCCTTTTTAAAAAAACATCCTTGCAAGAATTTGTCAGCACTTTCGTGCACTTTTCTCCAAATATAATGCATTTTTGGTATGCCATTTTCATACGTGTGTGTGTGTTTGTGCATTTTTTATTCACACTCTCCTCTAATAAACATATTTCTGTACACATATTCAGTCAGAGTATTTTCCATTGCCAAATTCAAAGAAGCATGAATATCAAATGACAGCTGATTCATGCACAGTTTGTGAATTAGGTAGTTTCACATAAAAAAATCCATTCCTGCTTGCATGCATGTCATTAGTGGGGTAGGTTTTGACACTTCTGATCTTCCAAATCTGGCTGCATTCAGACAACACTTCATTCCATTTTGCTGACATTTCTTTACCTTAGAATTTGCATGCTTTATGTGATCTTTCACGTGACATAAAACCTACTCCTGGAAACCTAGCGGAAACCTGTGGACGTTTAGCACTCTTTGCAAACACAGAGCAAAAATAATGTTGCAGAAATGTCACAATGTCACCAACGTTGGTTAGTTTAATATTTATATCTCACTTGCCTATTCCAATAATAATCAGATCATCTTACATAATTAAAAGTAATTAAACAAAACAAGAACATTTCATCTCATTTTACTATGATTTTAAATTATGGCGAGCTTGCCTCAAGTGGCACATTTTTAGATAGATAAATAGAACTTTAATCCAATAAGAATTTAAAACTCCATGGCAGCAGTACTAAAACTTAAAGAAAACAATAGAAGTGAACTTTAAAAAGCAGCAGTTTGTAGATTAAAAGCCAGGTGGATTTAAAAAAATAAAATAAACATGGGTTTCCCCATGCTTCTTAGGCGTTGTTTTAGTGGTGAATTAACCTCCACATCATCCCTCTGTTCCCCCAATATCCAGCCTACCTTCCCACGACCTCTGATTCCTGTTTCCTTCAAGGGTGCATTGAAATTGCAGCCTAAACCTGAAATCCCACAAACTTTTCCATGGGGTGTAAAGATGGAAGACGAAGTGTAAATCTCACATGCCACCTAAAGGAAAAGGTCTGAGAGAGTAATGTAGTGTTTAACGGACAAGGCAAGCACCGCTGATGAAAAGGAATACTAAACGCAGCGAGGGCTGAGGATGGAGCCGCATGGAACGGGCAATTCTTTGATATCCAGCAGCCTAAATTGCACATGATAATTCCAGGAAAGAAGAAACATCAATATTTTAGGTAAGTAAAGTGGTGGCGAGGCAGTACTGAAGAAAGAGAGCCGGTCAGGAATAAGAAATGAAGATTTCTTCTTCTGCTTCTTCTTCT
Source organism: Darevskia mixta (assembly GCA_034641385.1). Lineage (NCBI taxonomy): Eukaryota > Metazoa > Chordata > Lepidosauria > Squamata > Lacertidae > Darevskia > Darevskia mixta. The sequence goes on along the minus strand of JAWWNH010000091.1, from coordinate 8,056,685 downwards.
TCTTCTTCAGATTTGCACCCCTTATTTCCATTTCCACACCCAAGGCAGCTTACCTAATGCCATCAAAGCTGTATAAATTGATTATGCTAAATCAATACAAATATGGATAATCGGAATAATCTGTCAAATCACAAGAATCTTACAGAAAATTCCAGGCTGGTCACCCTTCCATCTGCTTCTGCCTTTGGACACATGGTAATACTTGGATGGTCCTCATGGCATCATTATGGCACACATAACCCACTCAACCATTTCCAGACACCCCCCCCCCAAAAAAAAAAACCCTTGCTGTTTTTTTGAGTCTTGGATTAGAGCATCAATTGCAGGATTGCAATTGGCCACTGTGAGATCAGGATGCTGGACTCTATGGGCCATTGGACTAGATAGGCCTATCTCTGCAAGAAGCTTGTAACGGTTCTTCCCCAAGAATCACTCGGTCCTCAAAATTCCCTTATTCCGAATAGGATTCCTCGCAAGAAAAGGGAAAGGTTGGCAGCTATGAATCCTGATCACTTGCAGTATAACCTCAGGAGCTGACCTCCCTTTCCTCCCAATAGGTGATGATCACTGGAACTAGAACACGATGCACTGCTTCCAAATCCTGTTATGACACTTCCTAGAACAGGGGTAGGCAACCTAAGGCCCGGGGCCCAGATGCGACTCAATCGCCTTCTCAATCCGGCCCAAAGACGGTCCGCGAATCAGCGTGTTTTTACATGAGTAGAACGTGTCCTTTTCTTTAAAATGCATCTCTGGGTTATTTGTGGGGCTTGCCTGGTGTTTTTACATGAGAAGAATGTGTGCTTTTCTTTTTTAAAAAAATTCTTTTTCATTCCCCCCCCCCAAAAAAAATATAATCCGGCCCACCACATGGTCTGAGAGACAGTGGACCGGCCCACAGCTGAAAAAGGTTGCTGACCCCTGTCCCAAGTTTGGGAAACACTGTCCTAGGCTCGCTTGGGAAGGAAACACAGTAATGTGAGGCTACCAACAAAGACATACTACTATGGCCTCTATGCTGCTGAAGGTCCTTTTAAAATCCAACCCTGGATCAGAGTGTGACTCTCAATCACCTCCTGGTGGGTTTTTGTGTCCAATTGGCCTCTGGGTCACAGAAATAGCCCTGCTGCTTGCTCTTGCTGTTGCTGGAAGAGCATTTTCTTTCTTTCATTTCTGCATAAGCTCTCCTTGAAGCTTGAGGGATCCCAAACCGATCCACAGTGGCTTATTAATGTCACTTTTTTGACTTGCAGCCACACACTCTTATTGAGATATTACTGTTCCCCCTTCAAAGCACTGATGGTGGAGCCAGTTGGGATATGTAAAGTGTGAGTGCCACTTAAAGGCCCTTTCTGTCTTGTCTGTCAGGTATGGGCTAACATACCCAGAGCATTCATTTATAGCAAGGTAGGAGACAAATTCTCCAGCAGGCTGGCTACAGTGCTGAAGCGCACGGAAGGAACATTTCTCCTTTTGTTCCTCAGAATACTGCAGTCCCACCTGGGGACTTCATTAGAGGGTTAACAGGATTCTTTCTATTAGTTTCTTTGGCAAACAGGGGGCCCCCGGGATGGATTTATAATTTAAAATGAGTAATGTGCAAAGTTTGGAAGGGATTGAAGTGTAGCGGAATACAACAGGTCAGGGTTCTGAAGAAGATGAAAGACGCATCAAAACACAGCTTAGGATCCCTGTTAGGGAGAAAATTGTGGGTGGGTGAGGGGGCCATGAAGAAGCCCAGCATCGACTTATTCCTGAATAAAGAACTGGAGACTAATACACAGTTGTTGTTAGGTATGCTTTTGTGGAAAAGCACCTCCCTTTTGTTACTTCAGCAAGTCCTTATTCTGCCGTGATGTGTAAGAACGGAGTTGGGAATTAAACCTCACAAAAATAGGTGGTTCAGGCAGCAGAGCTGCAGGAGTTCCTCCCTTAGACAGTAGAAAGTATATAGTATTTGGCTAAATATCCATATCTTCATATAACTAATTTCTCCTCCCCTTACAAACTTTAAGTAACTTGGAAACTGATCAAATATATAATGTCTTGTAATTTGTTACAGTAATGGTAGGTTTCCACCTGCAAGTCTGCATACACATACTAAGATTAATTACTTGTTGATTGACTTTTTGAGCTGGGTCCTGCTTTCCTCTTGCTTAATTACTCCTAATCGTTTTCGTTATTCTATAATTTCATGATAACGCTACCCAAAGCATTGTGGCTACAGGCCGACGCTTTGCAGCGTCTTATATAATACATATGTATTGCAATCTAGTTCCTATTAGCGATGGAGAGAAAACCCACCATGAACTTAATTGGTTTTAAATTGGTTTTAAATTGTAATTAGAACAGAAGTGAAGTAAGTCATAACTTGTGTATTTTTTATTTATTTTTTAATCACAACAAAATTAAGCGGGGATGATCTGTCATTTGGTAATGATACATGGGTTGGATTGTGTTGTGTTTTATCAAACGAGAGAGAAAAAGAGGAAGAGAAAATGGCATCAATGGAGTCTATTACAATCTGTACAAGAAACTTACAAACATGGGCCCACTAGCCAGCCTTTGGCCATGACCCAAATGTTCTCTCAACACTTCACCTCAAAAGGGGTATTGTAGAGTTGGAAAGGGTTCAGAAAAGGGCAACAAAAATGATCAAGGGGATGGAGCAGTCCCCATATTAAGAAAGGCTGTAGCGTTTTGGGCTTTTTACTTTAGAGAAAAGGTGAGTAAGAGGTGACACGGTGGAAGTCTATAAAGCTAGACATGACATGGCAAAAGTACTTTGAGAAAAAGTCCACCTCCCTCTCCCATATTAACAGAAATTGTGGACTTCTAATGAGGCTGAATATTGGAAAACTCAAGAGAGATTTGTAAAAAGTACTTCTTCATGCAGCTCATAGTGAAACTATGGAAATCGCTCCCATGGGAAGAGCAGTGAGGGAACACCACCATGGGCAGCTTTAAAAGAGGATTGGAATAATAACAATAACAATAATAATAATAATAATAATAATTAATAATTAATTAATTAATTATACATACATACATACCCCACCCATCTGGCTGGGTTTCCCCAGCCACTCTGGGCAGCTCCCAATAGAATATTAAAAACATGGTAAATACATTAAAAACTTCCCTAAACTTCCCTAAAAGTCAGATAGTTGTTTATTTCCTTGACATCTGATGGGAGGGCATTCCACAGGGCGGGTGCCATTACCAAGAAGGCCCTCTGCCTGGCTCCCTGTAACCTCACTTCTCACAGTGAGGGAACCGGCAGAAGGCCCTCGGCGCTGGACCTCAGTGTCCGAGCTGAATGATGGGGGTGGAGATGCTACCAATGGCAACTAGGCAACTTTATCACAACCAACCACCAAGTTACAAAATAGTCTCTTCCTCGGGTTGGATGGGATGTTGAACAAAAATGATAATGAACAAGATTCATAGCCTCCTTGTTGGTCTCTGTGGGGAAAGGATGCTGGACTAGATGGGCCTTTGGTCTGATCCAACGGGGCTCGCCTTGTGTTCTGATGTCTCTGTTCCCAAGGGCAACCCTATCTAGAGTAGACCATGGAGAAACAATGGAGAGAAGGCAGGGCAGGCAAGAGGAAAATCTCAATGAGGACATGCTATAGCAATTTAGGCTGTTATGCAGATGACACTACCAGTTCTCTTCATATGACAGCAGAAAAGGATTTGATACCCTTATCCCCATAGCAGAAGCACCAGAATTCACATGGAATTCACCTTTTCTGCAGAATCACACTGGGTGGATATCCCCTGTAACCCTGAAATCTCATTTCTAGTCAGTCACCATCACCAGTTCAAACACCATAAGCATATATGTGAAATAATAATAATAATAATAATGATAATAATAATAATAATAATAATAATAATAATAATAATAATAATAATAAGTGACATGCCTCACTTTACACTTGCACCAGTTTGGAGAGATCCTTTTGGAGTGCTTCACAATGTCTTTTTTGTTTTCTGCACCCCGAGCAATTTTGTTTCATTACTTGGTGGCAGGGCAGGTTGCAAAGATGAAAGATAAAATGCAAATCAAGGAGGAGTGCATTTATTGTGTTTTGGAATGTTCAGTCATTTGCATGATCAAAAAGAATTTTTTAAAATAATAGAGTTGCTTTTTGTCTATTATTCTATTTCAAGTGTAGGAATTCGTAATATACTTCGTTTAAGAAAAAACACATAAATTAAATAAATTAATAATGATATGCTAGACTGGGATATAGTGTCTGCCCCATTTTCATGGTGGTTTATATTAAATTATTACCGGTCTAGAGGTACACGCACACTATTTATTGTATATAAACTGACTGATCACACAAAGAAGTAAAAAAAAGGGGGGGAAGCATTCAAACTTTTGTTTTGGGAAAGGAAGCAGTTTTGGCAACTCCCCTTCCTCCCTGAAGCCCACCCCCATTTGTTATAGAGGGTCCCCCAAAACTCTGGGGAGCAGAATTTGGGAATTGGCCCTGAGGGGAGAGGAGACGTTGCCAAACAAAATCCTCTCCCTCCTTTTCTTCTAACAGGTGCCTTTCATCACCTGTTGGATTCTAACCACATTGCCCAATCACCAAACAATTATTTTAGTCTGAGCTTACTCTTTTCATACTGTCACCCTCAAACCACGGCAGTAATCAGGGCTGTGAAATATAGAAGATTAATGTAAACTTCATCTGTACAGGCATTGATTTGAATGTTCCCATGCCAAGATCTATTATCCGTCTGCCTTTCAGATAGCTCTCTTAAATGACCCAATGCATTCATTTAGCTTCTGACAGCACGAGAAATTTCATCACCCCCACCCTGTCTCCATCCCTAAAATCATTTTCTCATTTACAGAGAGTTAACCGATCACATCCTCAAGATCCCCCTCCACTTTTGCACAAGCAGCTCCTTGGGGGCCGCCGTGGTTTTATTCCTCCACCGAGTTACGCAGCTTCTTTAAACAAAGTCCTGTTGCTCTCTATTTCTACAGCGGTGCTTGAAAAGTTCTCGCGGGGGATCTGCGGCGACCTTGGTGCTGTGTGCCATTTGTGCATCATTAAAAGGTTGTAATGAAGTTCTGCCGCACACAGATTGTGAAAGGTCAAGCAGAAAGTTGTGAGCCAATGAGGTTGGGAAGAAAAATTGCGCTGGCGGCAGAGGTTGAGGGATTCATTATATTGATGCTGTGGGGTTTTCAGCAGAGTGAGAACTGGGTTAGCAACAGAATGTAAATCTTCGCAGCCACTTAGTCGGAGTCTGCTGCTTCTTTGATTTGTGAGGATGTATTTTTACTGGAGTACAGGAAAAGTCACTACGCTCCTCAGGAAAGCCCCTGGAAGAGGTTGATGCCTAGTAGGTGGCGCGTGTATTATGATGACTCTGTTTTTGCTATGTTTTATGGGCCAATGGCCGAAATAAACCTACCTACCTACCTACCTAGTAGGTGGGGAAAACAAGACAGATACACACATTGATGCTTCTTGGTACCTTAATAAGACCAGTTCTGTTTGCCGGATGAATGGGGATATTTCAACATAGATGTGTAATGTGTTGAATGAATAATGCTGCAATCCTACAACCGGCTTACTAGGGCCTAAGGGTGCCCGCAACTGTCACAGTTTTCAGGTGGGATTTAATCACATGCCAGCAAATTCATATCATACAATTAAAGGTGAGTTTAAATTCCTATGTGACAAATCTGCTCTCCCACCCACCCCCACCCCCACCCACAAAAAAACCCCAGACTTAGGAAATGAAAAAAAAATGATAATGAAAGTGATAGAGAAATGTGCTGGAAAGTTAACACTCACATAACATAATGCACATAACCTCCCCACAAACAATTCAGAGTAAATGCTGAATGAATAGCAGGCATTGTCTAACCTCCCCACAAATTTTGTGCAAACAAATCAGGACGAATGCTTAGTAAACAGGAAGCAACCTAAGCCTCATAGAAACCAATAGGACTCACCTCTGAGCATTTTATAGGATTCTGCTGTAGGTTGGAGATACAAGACAAATGCATGACCTGGTTCTCTAGCAAAATGCCAATCATTACGATGGAATTCTTTTTTAAAAAATAAAAAACCGTACATCCCACTTTTCCATGAATTGTACTGTAGGCAACTGATGAGAAAACAAAACATCATGAAAATACGATGAAATATGAAACAATACGGCATGCACTACAGGAACCAAACTAAAACGGTGGGGGGGAGCTTACATTTATTTATTGAAAAGATGGCTTCCAGCTTTTCTGCCAAATGCCATTCTTTCAAAAACAAATCCATTAAAATGAGTGTTGCCTTGAAAATTTCTGCCACATCTTCGTAATGATTCTCCAATTAACAAGAAAAGAAACTGTGTTTTTTTCAATTGCACCAATCGACAGGAAAGAAAGGGCATTTATCGAAAGGGAGAGAAAATCCCAGTGGGATACTCAAGGGGGGGGGTTGCAGGATGTTTGATGAGCTTACCTTACTCACAAAGGGTATCTGATGCCACAAAAAAAAAAAAAAAAAAACCAAAAACAAATGCAGCACTGTGCCAAACTTGGCATAACATCCTGCAAACATCAGGAGAAGGCATCAAGTTACTCAGTTTCTGGTTACATCTAGGTTAAACTACTGTAATGCAGTGTTCATCAGCGACCTTTGAAGATCACACAGCTGGTTGAAAATGCTGATAACAGTCACGTTTCACAATAGCATGCTATGTCTATTCTGACTTCCAGGCCATTTCTGAGTGCAATTCAAAGTGGTTTGAGTGGATATTATGGCTAGTGACTATTTATATCCTCACGCTCTGTGAATTAGAATCCCATTTAAATGAATGGAAAACCAAACATACAATTTATGGTTCTAGATTCAGGTAGGTAGCCGTGTTGGTCTGACGCAGACGAAATAAATAAATAAAAATAAAAAAATTCCTTCCAGTAGCACCTTAGAGACCAACTAAGTTTGTTCTAAGTTTGTTTGAAGCTACTAACATGAGTTTGGCCAAACTGCGAGAGGCAGTGAAGGATAGGCGTGCCTGGCGTGCTCTGGTCCATGGGGTCACGAAGAGTCGGACACGACTGAACGACTGAACAACAACAACAACAAGTTTGTTCTGGGTATAAGCTTTCGTGTGCATGCACACTTCTTCAGATACACTGGAACAGAATTTGCCAGACCCTTATATGTGGTGGGAGGGTAGGGTGTTTCCTCAAAAGGTGATTGACGGGTGATTGACTCAATGGGTATGGTAAACCTGTTGACGACTGTTAATGACTGTAATTAGTTCTACAGGAAAAAGCAAGGGATAGTATGCAGATGACCAAAAATAGATTTAGCATATATAATGAGACAAGAAACCAATATCTCTATTCAGACCAGGTCTCTTCATAGTTTTCCGTTTAGTAATAAGTTGTAATTCAGCAATTTATGGTTTAGAATATAACGACAGAACGTGTGATGAAATGGATTTACGACAACTTACGCTACAATAAGGCTGCTATCTTAACACCCACAAAATGTGCAGGTGAGGCAAATGGAAAACAATGGGGTTTACACTGGTGAGAGCCAGTGTGGTGTAGTGGTTAAGAGCGGTAGACTCTAATCTGGTGAACCGGGTTCGCGTCTCCACTCCTCCACATGCAGCTGCTGGGTGGCCTTGGGCTAGTCACACTTCTCTGAAGTCTTTCAGCCTCACTCACCTCACAGAGTGTTTGTTGTGGGGGAGGAAGGGAAAGGAGTATGTTAGCCGCTTTGAGACTCCTTCGGGTAGTGATAAAGCGGGATATCAAATCCAAACTCTTCTTCTTCTTCTTCTTACTTTGAATTTAACATGCATAGCCATGGCACTATTCATTTGTTTGTCTTTAATGTGACACAATATTCTTGGCTTGTGCCCAACTCAGTCGTACTTAGAGTAGGCCCAATGCAATCAGTGAACTTGACAAACTTAAGAAATCTCAGGCTTCTGGGGGTTTACTCTGAGTATGATTTAGCTGGATGCAACCCTTTGCTACAACAGTCTATCAATTTTATTCCTCTGAAGAGAAATAGTAACAACTCTGGGAACTGCTTGGTTAGGCAGCTGCACAAGTACAAATGCAAAACAATCAGGTGTGACATTTTATAAGAAGAATATAACGAGAGTTTTAAGGGTTTGTTAAATGGAAGTAACTAACTATAATTCAAAAGAAGAAATTGTTGCTACCTGCCTTAGAGATGGATAACACCAACATATAATTTATCGTTTGGGAAATTATGTTTGATGCATTTCCCCAATCAAAACCATTTACAGAGAATGTTTACAGCAATGCTGTTTGGCGTCAAACCACCATTTTGCAGGTGAGCAATGAACAAATTTGTGACTAATGAATTAATCCCACCAATTAATTGAATGATACTTTTGGATCCCATTCCTTGTGAAAGAACTTTTACATCACACGTTTTGTTGCTGATAAAGTAGTTATGGCACATTATCACAAACCCTGTTCCACACAGTTATTCTGGTGGGATATGTGGTTATTAATGGTGTAATTATTAATTTCTAACAGGAAGCACTGAAGGCTTAAGCTGCATTTTCATCCTTAGTGGGATAAAATGGAAATAAATCAGATAAGAATTCTGAGCAAATAAAATCTGGTTGGATTTGGTTTCTGTAGGCATCGTCATCCACCATGGTTATAAATATTGCTTCTTTTCCGGTCTGAACGAAAATTCGTATTTTAGATGAGCAAGTCATCCGTGGTTCAAACTGAATCAGCTTTCATCAACAGTGAGCTATTTCCCCAAAAATTACAGAAGTGGCTCAGCTCACCTTTGAAGGTGACCCGGAAACTGCAATTAATCCAGAATGCAGCAGCTAGACTGGTGACTGGGAGTGGCCGCCAGGACCACATAACACGGTCCTGAGAGATCTACATTGGCTCCCAGTACGTTTCCGAGCACAATTCAAAGTGTTGGTGCTGACCTTTAAAGCCCTAAACGGCCTTGGTCCTGTATACCTGAAGGAGCGTCTCCACCCCCACCGTTCAGCCCGGACACTGAGATCCAGCGCCAAGGGCCTTCTGGCGGTTCCCTCACTGCGAGAAGCAAAGCTACAGGGAACCAGGCAGAGGGCCTTCTCGGTAGTGGCGCCCACCCTGTGGAACGCCCTCCCATCAGAGGTTAAAGGGATTAACAACTACATGACATTTAGAAAATACCTGAAGGCAGCCCTGTTTAGGGAAGTTTTTAATCTGTGACGTGTTAATGTATCTTAATGCTTGCTGGAAGCCGCCCAGAGTGGCTGGGGAGACCCAGCCAGATGGGCCCCCGCCCATTATTATTATTATTATTATTATTATTATTATTATTATTATTATCATTTCTGAGCCAATTTGAATTTGACAGTCAGGGATCAGCTGGAAGCCTCCCAGATTTCTGGCTGTCAAGTGAAAGCTTTGGGTAGTCACTTTCCTGGCCCTGCAAATAATTTTAAGTGAATATACCATAAGGGTTAAAATCTCTGGAAGTAGGGGCATGAGGGGGGAACACACTTCCTGTATGCAGGAGATCCTTGGGGCATGAAGTGAGTGTTTTCATTCATGCAGTCTCATTAAATTTCTCTTTATAGCATCTAATGGAGTGATCACCCTATTGCAGTGGCCTTTTTCAGCTATCAGGGTCATTGTATTGGGGGGGGGGGGGAGAGATATGGTTGCCACCATAGGTACATGGAGGCAGCCATCTTTTCTCCCATACAATTCCCCAGGAAAGGACTGTGTGTTTTGACATCCAGTCACTTCCTGACAACATTTTTAAGCGGTGTTGTGTGTTTTTTTAGGGCAGGCAGGACTGTACAGCCACAGAGGATGTAATCATTGCTTTACACAGCTGTAAAAATGTTAAAGAAAGAGAAAGACAGTCCTCAGGCCACCTCATGACGACATGGACCCATGATGTGGCTTAATCCATATATTTACATTCAGTTGAAGGAAGCATGGGTTCAAAGGGTAGAAATGAGCAGATTGACTCTTAATTGGAGAACAAACCAGAACACTCTTCAGCCCTACCTTTAAGCAGAGACACATCATACATTCTAACAATGGAAGTGTTTTGACAACCATTCTCTGCTCACAAAAGAATTGCTTCTGAATTATGCAAAGATGTGCCAAAACCACTAAGAACGACTGCCTCTCAGTCTGTTTTCACCCTTCATTGCCAGTGAATTGATCTTCGAAAGTGGGCATGATACAGGTCAAAAATCGGGGTTATAAGGAAGAAAATGTGTTAGGATATTGAGAATGGTAAGAATGATAGATGAATGCAACAGTAAAGGAAGGAAGGAAATTGCTAAAGACATTAATTCTATATATTGAAACGTAGAGAGGAAGATAGGAGGAAGTCCAATACAATGATTAGGATTTTAGATGGGTATTAAGTTTTTAATGTGTGTGTGTTTATGTAGTATTGTATTTTCTTTTGTTGTGTTAGGTTTGTTTATATGTATTTTTCTTTTTTGTTTTGTTTTTGTATTTTTGTTATTTTTTGTAAAACCCAATAAATAATATTTAAAAACAAAAAACAAAAATCGGGGTGGGAAGTTTTGAAATGTGGCAGAAGAACATGGCAGAAGAACAACAACAATGTTGTAACATCACAACATAGAGGAAAAAAATACTCTATATTTTACTGCTGTTATTAGTAGTAAAAATTTATCTACAGTACCAGTATTAATGGTGTCTTTTCACAGCAGGGATTCCCAAACTTTTTGGGCTGAGGAGCCCATTTCAAAAATATAAGGATTTGTTGTAGGTACCAAAAAAATATCCATTTCACAGGAGAAAAATTGATGATGCTTCCTGGCAGGTAGGTCACTGCTGTTTAGCAGGAGGGAGATGGGGAGGGGCAGTTGCACTGCACTGAGCTCCATGTCCCCTTGGTCCTCCCCCTCCTGGTAAACAAAAGCAAACCACCTGTCAGAAACCTGGCACATATGGAAACCTGATGCATATGGAAAACCACTTCTGGATTTAAGGGCAGAGAGATAAAGGAGCGAGGGCAAGGCCACAGGGGGATTTGAAGTTGGCACTCATATACCACCCAATCAACATTGTGTTCTGGCGAATTTTCCATTAATAAATCAGTTTGCAATTGAAACTCAGTAAAATACTACTAGGGGAAAAGTATAACAACTCTGTGGTTATGAAGCAACTAAAAGAGCATCCATTTCTGGATTGGCAGCTTTCACATTTGGAAGACTTTTTATTGAACAATTATAAAATAATCTCACATTAATCTTCCTTGGATAAACATGTGGTACAGTGACAATAAAGTATTTCTATAAGAAGATGGAATTTGTGGTAGCTACAATTTCATAAATATGGCATGCTCAATCTACCAAAATATGTGTACTTTTCATGTTTACTGAACAAAGAAGACTCCCTCACCTTGTAACCTTAAACTTTTTCACTCAGCTCATTATATGCTGGCTTGGAGAGACTCTGGGAACAAGAATTCAGAGGATCAAACAATGATTTTCTCAAAGAGAAAAAACGGGGTGGGATTCAAATAATATATTAATGCAAATAAAGGGAGGGAGAGTTTTGGAGTTGCAGCCTCCAGGTTCCTTTCTGTCATACAAATTTATCATCTTTATAAAGTTTGCACAAGCCCAACAGCAAAGAACCAAACATCTTCTTATACAATCTTGAACACCCTTGCATGGTAATAAGTCCCACAGAACTCATTTATAGGATTGTGCTGGTAATCTACAAATGAGGAAAAACAACAGTTAGAAAGAAAGTGAGCACATTTTGTTTGTGATGATGCGCGACTCCATCACTACTGTTGCTTTTATAGGCCTTGGTCTCATCTGCACCATACATTTAAATCAATATCATACAACTTTAACCTGTAGCGGCTTCTCGGAAAGAATCTCGGGAACTGTAGTTTATTGATAAGGGTTCTGGGAATTGTTAGGGAGCTCTCGTTCTCCTCACAGAGTTTCCTGGTACGAGAGACTGGCTGTTAAACCAGTCTTCATGTTCCTACGAAGCCGCACAAACATATATTCCCAATGAAGCATGATTCATAGGGTATAAGGAACTGTGCACATACCTACATTTCTGAATAAAATCTACAAGTTTAGAAACTCTGGGTGCCAAATGGATTGAATGTTTGGTAGAGCTTCTAGTTCAGGTCATAGACCAGCTATGCCCATTTTCTTCCTTTCTTTATGAGAAAATTTTCTAAATCACTTAATATGAGGGAGGGAAAATCCAACATACTGTAAAATCACTATAAACATCATCAAAAAAAACCATAACCAATAAAAATACTACAAAAGGCAAAGTCAGAAATACAAAATCCAGTCTTTGGATATATGCAGCCCCCAGTTTCCCAGGCAGAGAGACCACTGCAGACTGCAGCACCCAATAATAATAATAATAATAATAATAATAATAATAATAATCACAATGTATTTTCCCAGCCACTCTGGGTGGCTCCCAACAGAATATTAAAAACACAATAAAACATCACACTTTAAAACTTCCCTAAACATCTGGACTGCATAAGTGCCACTTCATCTGCCCTGACCTCTGAAGGAAACACAGTTTATAAAATACAAAGTAAATAATGTGTGGTTTAAAACACCCTCAGACCCTGAAATCTGGGCTCTCTGATAGGGTTGCCATACATCCAGAATTTCCCAGACATACCCGGAATACTGCAGTCGGAAGCGGCAAAAAGTCTAGGAAAATCCAGACACATGTTGGCAGTGTTGTTTTTGCCAATCTCCCTCAGAAATGGCTAAAAAAAAAAAATAAAAAACCTCAACAACTTCTGTGTCCGGATTTTTTACTTTTTGAAATATGGCAACCCTACTCTCTGGACATCTCTTGAGATGGGACATTGTTTCATAGTGTCCCCATTGCCCATGGTTAATAGCATAGCATCTGCGGGTCTGTAAGTGCTGGTTTGGAGGGGGGGGGGAGAATAGTGTCCCTCTGACCTTGCAGGATTCAGCTTCCTCTTCCTAAAATGAAGAAAATTCAACTGCTTCAAGAATGCTCAGCTAGACAGCATATTAACATCAAGGAATTAGCGCATGTAATGCAAAGTGACGCACTATTAAAATGGCTTTCAACCATAAATACATCGCAGCTGCTGTTCCAGTGACAAGATATCTATCCCCATCACTCAAATTTCCGCACTTATCACACAAAGGACCTGTGTTTACAATGAAGGCCCGAAGATATCAACGAGAAAGCACTGAGGAATGAGAGAACCTCATTTGCAGTGCTTGAGGCATTCTCAAATAGATTGCGCCCGCGTCTTCCCTTGACTGACAGCAGATCTCAGGAAGGCAACCGCAGACATTTCTATAAAAAATGTATAAACAAAGATTATACAGCTGTTCACTTAACGGGCGACCAATTATTCAAAACTCTATGAAAAGCGCAAAAGTCATTTGAGGCTGGCAAACTTGGCAGCGAGACGACCCGGAACGGAACTGAGGGGAGATTTCCCCCCCCCCTTTAGTAAAGAAACTGGCAACAGAGCAGCCTTCAGAGAGAGGGAGAGAGAGAGAGAGAACAAGACAGATTTCTCTGATAAAACTTCTAAGAAGCAAATTGCTTAGAAAATAAGCCATTTGTCAATGTAAGATACAACAGACTGCAGTGATGGTCTGCTGGCACCCTGATTAAAACCTGCAATATCTTCAACAGAGTATGGTAATCAGTTATGGAACTACAAGCTATCCAAGATGTAATCCCCAAACTCCTCACAGTAGAGTAATCCCAATGTCTTCCATAGATTTACTCAAAGAGGCAGGCTGCAATCCAGTACCTAAAGCATGGGATTGCAATCTTAATGTGCAAACTATCGTGCCAGTGTTAATTTCCCCACACAGCAGGCTAATAAATAAGAAGCTACTGTTAATATTATTTAATAATAATAATTAAATGTATATCTCAACCTTTCCTCCCAAAGGAGCCCAGGGCAGCAAACACACAGGTGATAAAATCAAAGATCTAAAAATATCTAAAGATGTTTGGCAACATCAGAATACTGGATTTCTGCATCTTCGATGGAAAAGAAAATTGACTCGATATGTTTTATCAGTATTGGTTCTCCATTCAGGAAACTGTAGAACCTAGATTCTCTGAAGTTTCTCATCAAAGTGAGAAGTGCTATACAGTGGACGCTCGGGTTGTGAACATGATCCGTGCGGGAGGCACGTTCGCAACCCACAGCGTCCATAACCCACAGCGCCACGTCTGTGCACGTGCACGGTGCGATTCGGCGCTTCTGCACATGTGCAAAGCGCGATTTAGCGCTTCTGCACATGCACTAGAGCTAAAACCCAGAAGTAACCCGTTCCGGTACTTCCAGGTTCGGCGCGTCCATAACCTGAAAACTCGCAACCCGCAGCGATCACAACCTGAGGTATGACTGTAGATAGAGGAGTGCCGGTCAAAGATAGCCACAATTGTTAATCCACTCTCCTTGGTTTGTAAACTTGCTTTGAGTACATCTTAAGTGCCATTAGTCACAATGGCATAAACAAAGTAATTCAGATAACTGGGTTGTTGATGAAATGCTGCTGTGCAGCTAATTCAAAACTTGATACTTGTCAGGAGACCGAATAATAAAAAGTGGTTTCTTCTTTTCCACAGAACCCTGATGGTTTTGAGAGGTCTTTTGATGTGACAAAGGTCTTTTGATACGTTCAAAGGCTATTGTGCTCCCAAATTGCTTCTTGCAATCTGTATTTACAATAGTTCTGTGGTTGAATGGCATCAGGACCATTTTTTAGTGCCATCATGTGCTCCCTAGATGTTGCCCTGGCTTCTTTTTCACAGCAAGACCTTTCTGAAATTGACACTTCCTGTCATAACCTCCATCTTTTCCCAAGACAAAAATGGTGACAAATGGGCAGGAAGAATGGAGGAGCCCATACAGTTTGCCTCATTTCATGTTGTGTTCATTAAGTGACATAAAACACCGCCCATTATTGACACCTATAGCCAAACAAATTCCTAATGCTTCAAAATGTTGTCATTCTTGGTGCCAAAGTGGTGTGCATATTCTTCATTCACCCTCACTGCCCTTGGCTTCATTTCTCATGACTGCCATTTAATCCAACTGGCTGTGGTGACTTGCCACGTTCTTGGTGATGTCATAATTCTGTGCCTGACGTGCTGCTATCACAAACACCTATAAACAAAACGGTACAGATTGCTGGTACAAAGGGCTGCTAAACAACCTTGAAGCAATGCAAAACACCACCTATGTGCAATTGATCCTTCCACTGGAGCCAACCAAGATTGATTTAAAGGCATGCAGTAGGGGATTCTCTTAGTTAGAATTAAAATTAAGAGGTGCGGTCCAGTCAACCTCAAGGGTAGCCAACATGGTGTGCTCCAGATATTGCCAGACTCCAGCTCCATCAGCCCCAGTCAGCAGGGCCAATGGTGAAGGATGTTGGGAGCTGGAATCCAACAGCATCTTCAAGGCACTATATTAGCTATCCCTGGTTTTTTAAGTAAATAAATGAATGCAATTTCCTGGGTCTGAAAGTGGGATCATATGAGATTCAGTGGCATGGGTGTCTTGTGAAAGTCTTTTACTATTACTGCACATTCATTTGGAAACTACTAGGTGCTGTAATTTGCTTTTCAACTGTTTTCGTAGTGTATTCTTAAATGACTATGACTTGCCCGGGGACCTTCTGGTGAAGAGTGGGTAATAAGATCATGTATAGAACACAGCCATTACATGTTCTCTGTGCCCCTTTCTCTCTCACCCACATCCCAGACACGCTCTCTATATTGGACATACCTGTACCTAGTGCAGACCAAATTGCACTGTCCCAAATATAACCTGCCACTCTGCTATCCTCCAGCCTCTGATCTGCCTTGTAAGTTGAAGGGTCTCTGCAAATGCAGACCTCAACACTATGTTCCCGGCGCCTGTCCTCCAAACCTCTACAAAGGTCATGGCAGTGGTAGTTGTTTTCCTTTCCTTTCTGGGGATTAATTTGTAACTTTGCTTGAACTCACAGTTCTTCCAGATGCTTTGAAACCCCCTGACTTGCCTGACACAGCATATTCCTGCTGAGGTTCCCTGATATCTGATTCTTTGCACATTGCAGTGGTATCGAGGCACTATCCTGGATAAAACCAACTCAGTAAAGTCTTTTACTGCCGTTGGGCACTGAGTGACCTTTTGAGCTTTTCTGTCACAGATTCCTTCTTTGGAGAGCTGTTCCATATCGACAGAATCTGGAGCTGTAGGTTTGCGGTGCAGTCTCTGAAGTTGTATCTCTGGCCTAATTTCTCCCTTGGCCACCCAAAGCATTCCTCTTACACGGAGCTGTCAGGCCACTCAGTCTTGTTTTCAAACAGATTTCATTCTTATAAGATGCAGCAGAATAGTCCTAACTTCAAGAAATGATGCACCATAAACCTTCAGGTTTTTATATGATTCTATGAAGAAGAGCAGCAATTAATCCATAAGAATTCAGTTCTTACTGCTAGGTGAATTAAGCTGATTTATTCAGATAATTGCTTTGTAAATCGTCATCAGTGCAGCTGGTGAGAAATCACCTCCAAAGGGACAACTCTGACTTGTGTTTTCTGCAAAGGAAGATGCAAACACAAAGTTCTGCTGGTTAAACCCCATACATGCATGTGTGTGTGTGTGCCACAGGCAATGTTGAGGGTTGGGAGACAGGGAGCAAACAACCCTCCCCCCCCAAAAAAATAAGGGACTTAGCCTCCTTCCCCTCATTTCTGGATCCTTTTCATTAACATATGCTATTGTTTTTCTTTGCCTCTTCTGTGCTCCCCCTGATTTTTATTTTTTTTGCTGGGGCTGCCACTGACACACACATCTGCGTATACACACGGACACATACACACACACTTACTGGAAGGTTTGCTCATCTTTAAGCTATGTCCCTGTTTCTCCTTCCCAAACGAATGCAGACAACCAATCACATTCAAAAGTGTTAATCATATCTTTGGAATATATTAGGAAATGGTTCCTGAACGCAGCTGCAATAAAATGGCATTTGTCTTATTGCTGTTGGACTTAGTTTATAAAAAGGTAAAGGTAAAGGACCCCTGGATGGTTAAGTCCAATCGAATTTGACTATGGGCTGCAGTGTTCATCTCCGCTTTCAGGCCAGGGGAGCCGGCGTTTGTCCTCAGACAGCTTTCCAGGTCATGTGGCCAGCGTGGCTAAACCACTTCTGGCGCAACAGAACACCGTGACGGAAGCCAGAGCGCATGGAAACACTGTTTATCATTTATAGATCCAGATAATTGTACCAATAACATAATCTTCCTAGGCAGCATCTCATTATATCTGGCAGCTATTTTCAAATCCTGCTTAAAACTTGCCCAGTGGAATGGGTGCAGAGGGGCAGGATGAGCAAATCAAGGCATTTATTAATTATTATTGATTGCTCCCTACCAACTACACCCTTCCAGACAATTTTCTGTACTGTTTCAGAGAGAGACCCATACCTTCAGGAGCAGCTTTTGGAATGGGGTAGGGATCATAAGTGGCTAGGTTGTTGTTGTTTAGTCGTTTAGTCGTGTCCGACTCTTCGTGACCCCATGGACCAGAGCACGCCAGGCACTCCTGTCTTCCACTGCCTCCCGCAGTTTGGTCAGACTCATGTTGGTAGCTTCAAGAACACTGTCCAACCACCTCGTCCTCTGTCGTCCCCTTCTCCTTGTGCCCTCAATCTTTCCCAACATCAGGGTCTTTTCCAGGGAGTCTTCTCTTCTCATGAGGTGGCCAAAGTATTGGAGCCTCAGCTTCAGGATCTGTCCTTCCAGTGAGCACTCAGGGCTGATTTCCTTCAGAATGGATAGGTTTGATCTTCTTGCAGTCCATGGGACTCTCAAGAGTCTCCCCCAGCACCATAATTCAAAAGCATCAATTCTTCGGTGATCAGCCTTCTTTATGGTCCAGCTCTCACTTCCATACACCACTACTTGGAAAACCATAGCTTTAACTATACGGACCTTTGTCGGCAAGGTGACCGTTTCTTAATTCAATGGAAGTGTTGTGTGCTAGTGCAAGACCACTACTGAATACTTCCCCATGAATCCACCTATGTTCCTCAAGCGCTGCTCAGGTGCTAGATTTTGTACAGGACTCAAAGGAGGATTCCTCTAGCAATACAGTAAGGCTCAGGTGCTTCATAAGGCATTACAGGGCAACAAAGGGACACCTTTGTAGGTTCCAAGCACTCCATCCTCCACATCTGGATTCAGCCAGAAAAACCAAGGGAAAGTGAGGGTACACTGGGGGTGATTTGTGCAATGGAATTGCCAAACTGTTAAGGCATCAGTCTTAGCTTCCAATTTCCTGCCCTTGAGCAGTGTGAGTCTTAACTCAAATCTTAAACAGGCAGGTTTTTTAATCATTGAATGTAAATACATATTCAATATGTATTTTAATTATGTACATTTCAAATATGTATGTTATCTCAATGTACACATTTCTAAATGCATTTTATCTTTAATACATAAATCACTTGCATGCATATTTTAATGCATCTTGGTACGTCCTTTGAGCCAATAACTTCATTGCAAAATTCAGAGAAGTATGAAATCTGGAGGGGGAAAAATCATTATGTTCTGATCCATGGATTAATCCAAGAGGTTATTTCACTTAAAAATGCAGACCAAACACATTCTCCTCCACCCTTAGTAAATATGCATGTTTTGTATAATATTATTTATAATTCTCCTTAAAGAATTATTCCCAAATGTGTTGGGCCCGAAAAAGAATCTTCAATAATCTTTTGTTCCCTCCTCTTTCCCCCCACATGAACCAATAGTCTTGATTCAGGATAAGGTGGCTTCATAGGTTCTTATATACTAGCTAAATCCCTAAGTCTGCATGAATGCCACACTCTGTATGTAAGCCAGTTCCTAAAGATCCATCACTCTCCATTGAAGCCAAGAAATAGACTCTAATATAGCACAGGGCACCTTTATATAATTGTGGTCCATCTAGTTCATCTAGTTCATTGATAACTACTCTATCAGTGGTTCTTCACATTCTCAGGCAAAGGATCTCAGGTAATAGGTGCTGATCTTTCCCCACACTGGCTACCTGATATCTCTTCTTAATGGGAAATGCCGGAGGCTGAAGTTGGGGCCTTACACTTGCAAATCATGCCCTCTGTCATTGAGCTATAGCCTTGTTGAAAAGCCTTGTTGAATGAGGCCAGAGGCCCATGTAGCCCAGCATCTTGTTTTCACCGCGGCCAACCAGATGTCTATGAGAAGCATGCAAGAAGGACCTGACTGCAACAGCAATCCTCCCCGCTTGCGTATTCCACTGGTGGCCTTATCCTCCATGAATTTGCCCAATCCTCTTTGAAAGCCACCCAAGCTGGTGGCCATCATGGTGAGGATGAATGATATGCTTTAACTATACACTGTGTAAAGAAATTCATTTTGTCTATTGCACACTTCCTTTTTAAAAAAATATATTTTTATTAAATTTTTACATATATTTTCCAAACATCATTTAACATTCCTTCATATCTTATACAATATTTTTGGACTTCCATCAGCCACGTCTACAGATTTCCAATCTTCATAACTTAATCTTGCATTTTCATAATTTCACTATTACTTTTAATAATCTATAACCAATTATCGTTTTCCTAAATTTTCTCTGTGATATTTCATATAGTCCTCCTTACAAAACTTCTTGCAAACCCACTAGCATAATTTGTTGTTTACAATTGCTTTTCAAATAGTTCTCAAATCTCTTCCAATCTTCCAAGAACCTCTGGTCCCATCGGTTTCGAATTCTCCCTGGCATCTTGTCCAATTCTGCGTAGTCTATTGCACACTTCCAATGCTCGTCTTCGCCATATTGTCATCCAAGAAATGCCTCATTGTTGGTCCCGTTATGAAGCTAGTCACCACATTTAGCAGTTTTAAAAAATGCTATGATAATGCTGCTGATTTTATTTATTTATTTATTGCATGAATGCTCATTGAGTTATATTTGTAAATCAAAGAGTAAGTCCCTCCTGACACCCCCCTTTTGTTCATTGTAATAGATGCATGCCTCTTAGAGGATTCAAATCTCCTGCCACTCAAGATTTGTTTCCAGAAAAACCTTATTAATCTAAGTACACCCAGTGAAATCTTCTGGTACGTTGGGTTATCTTCTAACGATGGAATGCGTGCGCGTTTTCCTTTCTTTCCAGGGAGTCAAAATGTTTCTGCAATCTCTCCCTTGGTTTATCTTTTCGAGCCATTTTATTTCATAGAACATTAAAGAGGAAAATGAGATAACCCGCTCATCCCATACTGCATGAAACGCTAATCTTCTGTAACATTTAATGAGGATTTTAATGTTTTATTGATTTATTTATTTTTTATTAGAAATTCGTTTAACTTTAGCTTAATATTTGCATCCCTGTCTCTGTTAAAATAAAAAGTGGCTTATAAAAAAGAAAGAATGTAACCTAATAACACAAAACAATGAAACAATACCCAGACAATAGACAACCATGGTTAAATGACTGCATTATTATTATTATTATTATTATTATTATTATTATTATTAATGATAATTAAGAATCATGGTAAATAAGATGGCACTCCTAGCCCCATACTCCTATACTGCTGCACTGGATGTGTGTGTGAATGGAAGTATCTACCCACCTGGGAGGGGAGTACCATTGGCAGCATTTGCACCAGCACTAGCCCATGATTAACCCTAACTTGTGATAGGGAGCGGCTGAGCTGGCCAAGGACCCACAGGATCCCAACCGAGCCCTACTGCCATCATCAGACAGCCTCAGGTCCAATCTGGCTCTGATCACCAACCCCCCATCTGTCTCAGCTGGCATAAGTAGCATGGCAACAGAAGAGGTGGTTATCTACACCTTCCATCCAGTGTGGTGTAGTAGTTAAAAGTGGTGGACTCGTAATCTGGTGAACCGGGTTCGCGTCTCCGTTCCTCCACATGCAGCTGCTGGGTGACCTTGGGCTAGTCACACTTCTTTGAAGTCTTTCAGCCCCACTCACCTCACAGAGTGTTTGTTGTGGGGGAGGAAGGGAAAGGAGATTGTTAGCTGCTTTGAGACTCCTTCGGGTAGTGATAAAGCGGGATATCAAATCCAAACTCCTCTTCTTCTTCTTCCATCCAACCGCACTGATGCACTGACAGGGTTAGGATCACTCTGTAAATCTCCAAATGGCATCAGTATTAACACTCCACTAATAAACATAATGGAACAGCAGACCTCTGACTGAAAGGTAGCAATATTCCCAATTTTTGCCTATGTTCTTCCTTAGTGGTCCTTTTCTGCAGTGGTCCCTATTTGTGGAACGCTCTCCCCAGGGAGGTTCTCCTGGCACCATCGTTATATAACTTTAGGCGCCAGACAAAAACTTTCCTCTACATCCAGGCTTTTGGCTTTTAGCTATCTGTGGCCTTTTAGAAGTGGGTGGGATGTTTCTAAGAAGTTTCTCTTTCTTCTTGGTTTTTATGTACCTATGTGGGGTTTATTGTCTTAAGTTGCTCTGGGTTGCTCTGGGCAAGATTAAGTGACTGACCCGTTATAATAATATGCAGGAGAAAGAATGAAGAGATATTGGAGTTCTGATATTTGTTTGGTGGGTGGCAGCCACAGATCTGTTGCCGCATCTTGTTCCCCTGCCCCCACCGAATCTTTCAAATTTCTAAATGTGGCACAAATCATTAAGGGTCGTTTAAACTGCCTTATAATTTGCAGGTTGTTCCTCTTTTTGTTTTAACAGATGCTTGAAATACATTGCGATGTGGGCAGAGAACAGGAATACTGATGGTCTCTTTAAAAACTAATCAATAGCATTCCAAACTGAAGGCAGCTTCTTTGATGAGATTAATAAAGGCTGAGAATCCATTCTGAATGCATGCAATGACTTCTATTACTAGGGGGAAATGAAAAAAGCTGCTATTACTGACATAGTCAATAGATTGCACCTCGGTGTATACTGTACTTTCTGCATTTTTAATATAAATTCATCGTGCTCTAGTCCCACAGCATGATCAGCATTCATTTAACTTCAGGCCATAACGCAAAAGAACTTAAAGTGTTATGCAATGGAACAGATAACTTGACTTTAAAAGCTTCTATTCAACGCAGATTTCTCCAGTCCTTATTTACACATCCCTCTGCAGGCCTTGTGGGGGGGATGAAACACCTGTTATGGATGGAGATTTCACACATACACACCACAGAATCCTAGAATTCTAGAGTTGGAAGGGATCACTAGGGTCATCTAGTCCAACCCCTTGCAATGCAGGAATATTTTGGCCAACATAGGGCTTGAACTCACAACCTTGAGATTAAGAGCTCCTGTTCTGCCAACTGAACTATACATATGTATACACACACATGCACCCTGGGACTTCTTGATTTCCATGGCACTTATATCACAAGTTACTCTTATTTTTCCTTCACTCAAAAGCTCCTTGGGCATTTCTGGCAAGCAGAAACTTCCGCAGTCATCTCAGAATTTTACTTGATATTTTGATTTGTTGTATATCCATGCCACTTTTCATTCAAATGAATTGCAAAGCTGCTTACAAACCATAAATAACAATAACGTCATAGAGCATCACAAATAAAACATAAGTCATGTAGAACAATTAACACATCAGTAAAACAATTGCAGTCTATCAATGAAACAACTAAGAAAATAAGTCAAGCAGCACAATTACAACA
The DNA here is from genome assembly GCA_034641385.1 of Darevskia mixta. NCBI lineage: Eukaryota > Metazoa > Chordata > Lepidosauria > Squamata > Lacertidae > Darevskia > Darevskia mixta. The sequence continues at coordinate 8,033,924 of JAWWNH010000091.1, read as the reverse complement.
AATGTCATATTATGCAGGGGTCAGCAAACTTTTTGAGCAGGGGGCCGGTCCACTGTCCCTCAGACCTTGTGGGCGGGCAGACTATATTTTGAAGAAAAAAATGAATGAATTCATATGCCCCACAAATAACCCAGAGATGCATTTTAAATAAAAGGACACATTCTACTCATGTAAAAATCTGTCACAGGCCAGATTTAGAAGGCAATTGGGCCGGATCCGGCCACCGGGCCTTAGTTTGCCTACCCATGTATTATAGAATTCACTATAATATTACAATATTAACAACGTTAACAAAATGGCAACCCAAAAATATAGCACCGTTGAATTCAGACACACACTCTCACCATCCCCATGATTCACAATCTTCCACTTTTTTCAGTTAGTTAAAAGACACAAACATGGTTTCTGGCCATGCCCACGATCAATGGCGGTTGTTCTCCGCAGCCCTCCGGGGGCTTCTGGGGAAGTTCAGGCAGGGGAAAGAGAGGAAATGAGGCATAAATGAGGTATTTGAATGTTTTCTGAAGCTTGGGAACCCTACAACAGCCTGAAAGGAAAGGGGGATACCACGAGCTTTGTGCTTTCTTGTGCTTTTCTAATGGTCTTTCCATTTCTTGTTCTCCCCTACAATGAAGAGATGTGTTTGGTTGCTAATTTGTTTGACACTTCGAAAAAAGGAGGGGGGGCTTTTGATTTCTGCTTTAGAAGGAATTTAAGAAGGTTTTGCTATGCCCCTCCTCTACTGAGGCTGAATGGATTTTATTTATCAACACCACCGGACCGGGGTGCTGTTGGAGAAATACAGGGCCGGGGGGGGGGGGGGTAGAAAAATGACCCACAACTGGATAGTTGCTGAAGAGAAGCTGATTCTTAGAAAAGTCTATGCTGTGTATTGTGTGCCAAGAAAGAACTCCAGAGGGGGAATTAATGGCGGATGTCTGGAAAGTTCACTGTGTGAGATATTTAGGGCTGTGGTTCGCATGTCAGCTTGATAACAGTGGAATGGCATGGAATGGAATGTGACCTTGCACCACTCAGTTAAACACTGCAAAGAATTGAACAACGAGAGAACTGAATTCTTCCGCCCTCCCCTTTTTAAAAAAATTAATTCAAGTTACATGTTAATTGTCATACACATTCAGCATTGTACATAACATATATTATTTCTACAAATTCCCCACACCTAACCCCGTAAGCACCTCCCCTTTTACCCAAATACCCATGTGACTTCCTTCACCCACATGCGTGATATCCAACTTGTTACTTAAAAAAACAACTCTAATATTGTGTTCATTTTTGTTCATTAGAATGATCATTCATCTATTAAAAACATAGCTTCTTAAATTAATGGGTTCAATCTATACTTATCCAGAGATTTCTAATAGAATGATTTTGTACAATATATTCTTCAACACATTTCCTTTCCTATCATAATTTTTATTTTGATTGCATTCTGATTGACGCTGTCATCTTGGCTAGTTCAGTATATTCACACAATTTACTTTGCCACTCTAACATTGAGGGAAGAGAGAACTGAACTCTTTCACCACTCCAGGTCTGGAACAAAAATGTACATGAAACACTTGAAATGGATTTACGAGATGAAACTGAGGTGCTGTTTGTAAGGTGGAAAAGTGGACAGCTGGAAGGTTGGTTTAATGGCAAGTGAAGGATGTCAACTGGGGATTAAATAAGAAATGAGCAGCTATGGGGGAATATCTTGGCCATATGCTTGCAACGAGAATGGGAAAACTGATTTTAAGAAATTGTATTAAATTAAGTAATTTGGTTTGATTTGTAATAATTTGGAATATATATATGACACATGCACATAATGTCTATGGCAACAGCTCCATTGCAAAAGCTCCTGGGGCTAGAGGGTAGGGAAAGGCAAGGCAGATGGAAAAAGCCATTGCTTGATGGACAGCACAAAGTCTCCTATCCCTTGTGATGAGGTGAGACGTGATGGCAACTCTAGTTATATTTTCTTCAAAAAGAAGCCCCCATGTGTAGTGCTGTGGGACTTACTTACTGTCGCAGTCACCCTGACCTGTGCAGCACCCCCGGACGTCTCACGGTCTATTGATGACTGCACCAACGACAATTGGTAACCCGCTGCCACCAACCAGCACTCTCACTGGTACCTGTTTGTTAATATAGACACAGATATGGTTTGGAACTAAAAACAAGTTGCTTTATTGAAAGTACAGATGCTTGTGGTTACAGAATAAAACTGGTCTTTCATATGCTTAAATCAGATGTCCTATACCGGCCTATTACCTCTAAATATATTACCGGCCTATTACCTCTAAATAACAACAAATGTTTCTCTCAAACCACTATCCTGTCTAATCACCAAACTGTCAAGTCTCTAAACCACCACCACCTCTCAGCTCTCTCACTACTCAACTCAATCTCCTCACACACTCCCCTCACACACTCCTCTCTCCTCCCCCCAGGGTGGGTTTTTATACTTCGCCTCAGCCCCTCCCCTTGGGTTCTAAACTGTCAAAATTGTTAACCCTTTCTTAACCAAGCTACCCTCTAAGGTGATCGTTACACTTACTTACTTACTTACTTACTTACTTATTTATTTATTTATTTTTCAGGGAGTGGTGTCTGAAAAACTGGGCCAAATGTAGAATTCTCACCATTCCCCACTATCCAGAACATTGTGCATGAATGGACTTTGCATTCACTTCTGCAAAGTGGTGGGGCTGGGAACTCTCCATGTATATAGGGAGATTCCACACTGTGCACAAGAAGTGTACCACTGCACAGATGACCTGAAAGCATCTGCGTGCTCTGTAGCAGTTCCAGCATGCGCTAATATATTGCATCATGGTTCATGTCTTCACTAGGTTCTGGTGAACTTCATCAGATATCTTGAAAAGTCATATATACCTCGTCGCTCTTACATCAAGAGTTATCCTTGCCCTTCTGATTATTGTAAGCCAAAGTTGGGAACGGGGTGGAGGTAGATCAGGATCTATATACTATTAGGTCATTGGATGATTTGAGGAAGATTGGGAAGAGTCTTTAATGTTCCATGTTTCACATCAATAGAAACAGCATCAATAAATTAGGGTGCTAGATCTCTGATATTCATTCATTGTGACGCAGAACTGTACTTGCAGATTATTATTATTATTATTATTATTATTTATTAAAATTGTATACCCGCAGGTCTCAGATCCATGCATTCCTGATTTAGGAACCATACATTAGGATGACATGCACCTGTATCCCCATGAGCTATACAGTTCATGAGAATGCAGTAAATTGGATCTGCCCCAAAGCCGCCATTATCCATTGGCTGCATCCCTCTACCTGCCCTGCTCCCACTTTGCTATTTTCAACTGGCTTGGATTGGAAGACCCCCAGATCCTAGTTAAAAGAAGAAGTAGTAGTTCCCCCCAGGTATGTCCACCCATGCCTGTTGTAAGCAATTCACTATAATCCAATCAGTACTGCAGTATATAATAACATGAAGTATTCAGCAGGCAGGTTATCATTATATCTGAAGAAAATTTAGATCAGAAGGGAAGAGAGGAACCCTTCAACAATAGCTGATAGCTAGCCAGCAATTTTTCTAAGTACTACTTTACTCTCCACAATCAAATAGGCAGGGGAGGCAAGCTATATGGCATTAATTTGCAGGTTCATCAAGGGATGACATTGACTTCTTTAGCAAAAGGTACAGAGGTAGCCTCTTTAAGAGGAGTTGGAACAGATCATGACATTAAAGACAAATAAATCTCGAAATTACCGGAGCAAATTCTAAGGGGAAGCTATGAAGGTTCTTTGTAGGTGATGGATCAAGTGCACACATGTTCATCCTAATATTAAGAATAATAAACTAAAGCTGGCAAGACTGGCCAGAGCAATGCCAGCTAATTAGGGTTCTGAAGAAGGAGCTCTGAAGGGAACACATGAAATAGCTCACAGCTGAAAGTGCCTGCAAATGTAATTTTTATTAAAAAGCCATCCCTGTCCCCCCATGGTAAAATCATCAGATAGTTTTTATTTTAAAAGATTGTGTGCAAAACGTTTAGAAATGAAAACTATTCTACATAAAAGAAGGTAGGATTAATTACCCGTTTGCTTCTTTCAGCATTGAGCCTTCTCCCTTTAACCACGGAATGCACTGAAATTGTCCCTGTTTTGCATATGTAGACTTAATTAGACTGTAGGAAGGGCCATAGCTCAGCGACAGAGCCATGCATTTGCTTTGCATTCAGAAGGAAGGGGTCCCGAGAGGATTTTCTGTGCCCGGTGAACTGTATGTGCATTGGGCCTTCCAACCCACTTGAAAAAGAGGACACAGATTTGCATAAAAGTTGCATGTGCTTTACAAAATTTTGTGTCCCATTTTGCAGGGCACACAGACAGAATGTGAACAGGTGAAGATTCCCCCATAGTTGTATTTCCATGCTGGAAAAGACTTGTCCTGTTGAATTTCTGCCTGACACACAGCTACTAAAGGCATAAGCACTCCGCATCCCCCCAATTCCAACCCTTACCAGCCTAGGCCTCAATCCTGTGCCCACTTAGCCTCAGAAAGTGGGGGTACATAGAAAATGGATCTCTGGTAATGACTTTGACTGGTGAACAGGCTCATGTAGATGTGTGATAGAGATGCAACATGATGGATGACTTTGTAGATGCTGGATAAAATGAAGACAATGGGTGCTAGCCCTCATCTCTGTATTTACGTGTTCAGACTCAGAGACCTCCCTCCTAAATAAAGACACATTTGACTCAAATTTTAGTTTTGGTTTTTGGCAGAATTTGGACCACAACTTTATTGATTACAGAAATGTGAGTGGTTGCATAGGCTCTGGTTCGACTAGCTCCCTACACCCTTGCAGGTAGCACTGACCCAGAGCTCTATCATAGGTCAGCCAAGGTTGAACACCTAAGAAAGGTGAAAAGCCTGGGAGCAGACTCTATTCACTCCCCAGATGCTCCCTTGGACTCAGGCACGGGCACAACCCGCCTTTGGGGGGTTGACCAAACCAAGTTGAGTCCCTGGATTCCTTTAACGGAATACCCTTCACATAGGGATGGCGAGACCGTTATCCCATCCCTATCACATGAACCAGTGCCTATCCGCAACCTTACAAGTTGTGACGAATAGCTACGCGGCAGGTGAAACCCAAATGGCAGCAGCCAATCAGCCAAGTGGGAAAATTCCTGCCGTGCCCCTGTCCCAACGACAGACGACACACGACGGCATAGCAAGGTCAATCACAAAAGGCCCTAAAATTAGGGAGAGGTGGGCGGGTGTTCCGATGCACAAGCCGAGAAAGGAAGCTCTGGGTCACGTGCATGGGTTTATATAGGTCCCTCGATCCGTTTAGACTGCAACCCCATTGGCCAGATTGAAACCCAGCATTGAGGGACCTACCAATTGGGTGTTGTGGCTATCCAATGGACCCACCCACAACCAAGAGGTCAGTCTCCAGATCTCACCACAACACATGCCCTCTTTTAGGGAGGACACGATAAAGATGTAAGCTTGTGAACAATGAAGTTCACCTGAATATTCCAGTTTAAAATCCCAGTCTGCTTGAAATACCAAAGCTGGGTATCAGCTCTACAAAGGCATTTCAAATGGTTAGTACAGCTGTTTGCAAAGGATTCTTGTTAATAATTTGCCTGCAAAATTTGATAATCAAATTTCAAATGCCTATCATTTTGAATTTATAATGCCATTGCAACAAACCAGGGAACAGTTATAAATTTCATAATCTGAGCATTGTATGTCAGGACACTAAAGGTTATATTTAGTTTTATCTGCCAAGCTTTTAATGGCAAAATGCTTTGAGTTGTGAACACAACATGGCAGGCAAGGCCTAGAAGAATGCTAACCTAACCCACACAAAACCTCATGAGCAAGCAGCTTGAAAGAATGTAAGATGAGCCATGGCCCATTGTGAAGATAGGGGGAGGTGACAGTTAACATATTGCTTGTAACTTTCTAAAGCTTAACCCAACTGTCTTTTCAGACTTCACGTCAATACCAAGGCTTTCTCCTGGGCCATAACTTTTTCATCGTCCTTTTGTTCCAGTGCTTCAGACTGGCTGCAAGTGTGAGGCATGAGGAGACATGAAAGGACGAGGTGCTACAAAACATGTTAAAGTTTTGTGTCAAATTCTATAATATGTGCAGAACAAGCTCAGCTTGTTTGGAGAACAAGTAATTGCTGCATAGCCTTAGAATTAAACTTCTTGAGCATGAGGGATAGTCATAGCTCAAAAGTGAACATGACAGAACCCTTCATCTCTGCTTCCTTCTTTCCAGAAAAATGCTTACCCCGTCTACCACCAAGATGTTACTACCATTTCTTCATGCCCTCCTGTAGTCGTCCTCCACTCTGCCACCTCCACACATATACCTTTCGCCTAAGCAGAGGGAAACAAGTTCCCAGGTATTACCCCTTTGCCAGGATATATTGGGACATAACTGGGAACATTTAGAGTGGAACTGTTTTGCTGTCATATAATGGTGACTGCTAATCCAATCTCCTAATCTACACTTGGTCTCCTCTGACCTGGTGGGCCTATCAAGGCCTCCATGTTAGGTTTTGCCTTTGACTGCGAAATAGCCACTCTTGACTGTGCCAACCCGGCAGCTACACTCGGCTTTTGTAAGGACTTGCTCTGTTGGCGTCATCTCTGCTGGGGTTCCCAGTCCCTGCCAGCTCTCTTAGGCTGACAAAGACACAGCAACAAAGCTTCCATGCACATACACATTAGTTGCATGAAGAGGTCTCCAGACATACTGTGGGAGGTGGGGACACACCATACCCTGCTGCTAATGTTGATGGACTCCCACTCCCTGATGGCCACATATTGAACGTCTGCACTGGAGAAGCTTATATAGACAGGACTCTATGCAGTCAACAACCCTGACCATGGGGTGACCCTTTCAGGTGGGTGGTACACAGCTTACGTCCAAGCTATATGAATGACCGTATTCCCTCATACAAATCTGCCTGGGTTTTGAAATCTTTGGGTGCCGTTCTCTTGGTCCCACCACCACCACCACAGTTATGCTTGGTGGAGATGCAGGAAGAAGGCCTTCTTGGTGACTGCTCCCAGACTTTGGAACTTCCTCCCTAGAGAAGCTAGACGGGCTCCCTCCTTGCCATCCTCCCACTGGCAGGTGAAGACTTTCTTGTTCCCATAGGCTTTTGGGAATGGACTGCTTTTTATTAAAAGGCTGGCGCTGTGCTGTTTTTATTATAATTGTTGTTATGTTTTAAGCAGATGTTACATGTGTATATAGTTTTAATTCTATCAATGTTTAATTGCATTCTATTCTAATTCTAGTTTTTAGTGGTTCTTGTTTTCTGTCAGGAAAAAGCAGGGAAGAACTCAAGTTACCTTGCATTCCATCAGGGAAAAAGATAGGGTATTTAATAACACCACCACCAACAACAACAATATCATTGTAGCTTGGGACAGTCACTGTTTAGCAGCTGATTGTTCTGGGCTAAATTACTTCTATTTGTTGTTGTTCAGTCGTTCAGTCGTGTCCGACTATTCGTGACCCCATGGACCAGAGCACGCCAGGCACGCCTATCCTTCACTGCCTCTCGCAGTTTGGCCATACTTCTATTGGGGGGGGGAATTATAGTCATCCAAGGCTTCCGGTCGGCGCGCCGGAGGGGAAGGTCGGGGGACATGCCGCTGCTGGCATTCCCCGACCCGATCGGCTTAAAGGGGTGCTTGCGACAGCGACGCAGCCCCCGAAACTCCCGGGAGTCTTGATCCCGGGACCCAAGGTCCGGCTGTAGCTCACAACGTCGCCCCAACTCCCGCGGTGGCCACAGTAGAGGCTGCCGTGCGAGACGCGGGGCGACGGAGCTCCAGGACCGCCATTGCCCATCGGGCTGAAGCTGCGAGCCCTTCCCCCCTGAGCGCGCTGATTCCTCCGAAAATGACAGGATTGGAAGAATAAAACGTGAGTACTATTAAAGTGCTGAAGAATTTGGACTAATTTGGCAAAGTACAGGGATGTAATTTACGGAGGTCCGTCCCTTGCTACTGTGGCACTAAATCAGGAACTTTATTGCCGAAGCGGCTGCAATGTTGCGGAGTTTGACAGTGCAACAGAGATTCGATCCTTCTGACACCCCTGATCGGAGGGGCAACTAACTAACACTTCTGACAGCTAAAGGATTTGAATCGGACCTGTTGGACTATATTGCGGAAATTTGGATTTTATATTTGGACTTGGTACGGTTACGAACACTGCATAGCTATGTCTTTGAAAATGGAGGATGATCTTGAAAATGGAGGCTGGAAGAGAGTCCTTGAAAAAATCTGGGAACTGCGATTAGAGTTCCAGATGGAGACGGCAAGACTGAGAGGAGTTGTACTCAACACTGATGTCATGCCAGCTGCACAAAGGAAGGAAGGGGGAGAAATCCCCACCAAGGCCAAGGGCAAGCCTCGCCACAGGAAGATATCTTCCCGGCGCAAGAAACCTGGACTGAAGAAGAGGAGCAATCAAGTGAAATCTACAAAGGACTACCCGTTTCGAGACCAGAGGATTGTAAAGAAGAAAAAGATTTTACTTGACTACTGGAAATTGGAGCAGCCGAGAAGCCAAAGAGAAGATGAAGTCCAAGTGCAAGCAAGCACTTGGCTGTGGACTGGGGAGAGGCGAGGGCAGGGCTGAAGGGTGCAGGTGGGTTACTTAGGATTGATTATATATTTGGTTTTTGAATATTTTTGTCGGACATGGCTTTGAGTTTGGATTATGATAGGGCCTCTCGAAGTTAGGAGCCTGAAGATTAAGGGGAGCCAGAAGGAAACTTATAGATGATCTGGGAGGAAGACGCTGAGGCGAAAATTAAAAAATGATGTGAAAGGAGAAATGTTATTTTATATGAGTTAGAAGTATGTTTTGAAATTAAGTTTAAGATATGTTTATTGTATCTATGCACCTGAATGGAAGAAATATATTGTATAATGCAGCCACTAGGGAGGTGCGGGGGAAGCCACTATGACTATATTATGTTACCAAGAATGGCCTACCCGGGAGGGTAGGCCGAAGCTAGATAATGATTTGTTTGAGGTCAGGGGAAATAATGAATGGGTTTACCTCTGTGAGAGGGAGGGTAAGATTAAATAACTCCTCATGGTGAGAGGTGAGGAGGGATGAATCCTGACTGAAATGTTATATTGTATGTTTATAAAATTATAAAATTAATAAAAATTATTTAAAAAAAAAAAAAAAAAGGAATTATAGTCATCCAAAGTTGCCTCCTCTCTGACCCAATGGGTTCTTTTATGATTGGTTGGAATGACATGGGAATTCATCCTTGAATACTCACTTATACTCACTTAATGGACATCTTATGAAGATCCTTGATCCATATCAAGCAAATAAGCCCTTTTCGTGTCTTGCAGAGTGACAGCTGTCAAGCCCATTCTTACCCCTTTATTTGCTGTTTCTCCATCCAAACTGATTCTTAAGCAAGGTGGGAATAAGCAAGTGTCTTCAATTGCTGTTGCTTCCCCCCCCTTATTGTGATACTACACAGTTTATCCATTTAAAAAGAAATAGAATGAAACTGCTTTTTTTTTTAACATGGCAGAAAAATTGCACATTAATAAGGAACTTTCCACAACTTGACGAATTTGTTTGCCTTGACAGGTACCAAATGTTTATGGTGTCAGCTTATTTCAAAACATTACAGGTGCAGAAAATAGGCAGAAATAGCTTTGCACAAAATTACACCTTGCCAATGGATAACCCAACCCAGCTTTCAATCACAAGCAGATCTCCTTTCAAGTACAGCCGTTAAGAAATGAAAGGTCTATTCAGATGCTAAACAGGAAAAATGAAGGTAGGGCTAGAGATTTCTTGTGAAATGCAGGGAAAAGGGGGCAGCACATATACACATGTGACCGCAAGGTGGGGGACCCTTTTCCTGGGGTTTTCAAATAGATACATAATTGAAGCTGTTATCTATGTGTTGATTGGGTGATTGGGCCATCTTGGAGGTGTCGACAAGCTGTCAGGCTAGGGAATTCAACTTAATGGACAGCTAATCTGATGATTGAATGGTAAAAGTGGAATCTGATCTCTTTGATGATGGAAAATCAATAGTCTATTAGATTCATAGGGAGGACAGAATGGGAATGGGCTGGAACGACAGAGAGAGAGAGAGAGAGACCACTGGATTTCCTCCTCATATTGCCTAGGTTGCACTAATTAAGCACCAGTTTTAAGATGGAGGGCTGCCAGGAGAATAGAACTAGTAATGAGATTTCGTCTTGAAGTAAATGAAGCAAATGCACCATAAGGCTTGCTGACAGTCAATTAAACCTCTTTATCAATGCGGCTCCTTCCTTGAAATAAAATATCATATGGCGGCTATAAAATAAACTCGGACAGGAAGCCTGTGAAACTTGTATCACAGAATTGTCAGTTGAACGTACCACTGTCTGAGGTTTCCTGACTTGGAGAGACCGATGCTCAGAATACAGACACTTGTTTCACACAGAATGCTCAGGAGCAGAAATTGCCCTCAGCATTACTAATGGTGGGTGGGTTGCTGTTTGTTTTAAAAAACATGTGAGATAATGAATACTGGACATGGAAGGTGTGTTTTCCATAAAAGGTTTTACAAAAAGTGGTCCTACTGATAACTTGAAGCACAGTCAAAAGAGGGAAAGCAAAGTAGCGAAGCAACCTCCCCATGTGTTTGCTTACACGTGAGTAGAATTAACATTGCAAAGTGGCTTCTCACTGCCTCCCAACTGCAAACCTGCTTTGATAATCACCCTTTTCCTGTTTCCGGGAGATTCCATCTTCCCCAATATATGGTGGGTACAGTGGGACCTCGACTTATGACGATAATGCGTTCCGACGCAATTTTCATAAGTCGAAAACATTCGTAAGTCGAATCCCCATAGGAATGCATTGAGCGAAAAAATTCGTAAGTCAAAAATTTGTAAGTCAAAAATTCGTAAGTCGAAAAAATCCTATTAAAGCAGCCGCGACTTCCATTCGTAAGTCGAAAAATTCGGTTGCGGTGGCCATTTTGTTTCTCCCGGAAGTCATTCGTAAGTCGAAAAACACGTAAGTCGAATCGCTCGTAAGTCGAGGTCCCACTGTATCTCATTCAAACATATGGAGAGACTGCCAGCTATCTCCCAGACATTAGCTTTCATTGATGAGATCTCATCAACCTGTTCCAGGCTATTAAACAACAATCTATCTAAGGAAGGAATAGTCCCAGAAGCTGTAATAATAAAAAACTTAGCACCATGTATACAAAGCATGCTCCGAGCCCAATGACATGAGACATACACACGATGTTCCCGTGTTTACCATAACACTGATGTGGTTCTGCAGGGAGATTTGCTGCGAAACATATTAAGAGTCTGGCCTTACTGAGAACTAGTTGCTTGTATTCTTGCAGGTATCCCTCCTGCTCCCTTAAAACAATTAATTGACTTGTAAAGTCTCACTGATATTTCTCCACAGTGAACTATATGGAATGTGTGCAAGAGATCACAAGGGTTCTTGTGAAAGTCTTATTCATTGCAATGGAGCATACAAAGGAGACTGTCCTCTTGCATTGTGCCATCAGTGTTCGCTCTGCATACACCGAAGTGCATTCTCATGTTCTATCTGCTATTGACTGAATGTACTACTGGCTGCTTGCTCACACAGATTATCCTTGTTTTAACAGAAAGTATGACATTGAGTGATACCCATTCACCATACAGTCCCTACCTCCTTTCCCCCCTGCATGATTCAGGTTCCGTTTCTTTCATCGTCTGGGATAACACTTCCAGACTATTGCTGTTTTCGGGTTGGATTCAATCACATACCGGCAATTAAAGACTGAGTACAGTCATACCTCTAGTTACGATAGTATTTAAATAGTATTTAAAAATGGTCATCTTATTTCTATGACTTCCTGAAAACTACCGCATGTATAAAAACGGTTTTAAAATTTGTTATATTCTATTCCCCCATTGCACCCCATTTCAGTAGTTTCCTTTGATTCCCTGACTTTTCATAGATACATAATATTGGATAGATATTTTTTGTAGACTGAATACTGTACAGGTAGGCTGGGTAAGTCTGCAGAAAGAGCCTTAACGCTGTATTCTTTGAAACCAGAAATGCTCTCTCGGATAGTTTCCCTTCACTAGAGCTTCTCCCTTATTTTGAAGTTATTAAATTCAATTCCGCTGGGTATTTACCTTATTGGGGTTTATCTCCAGCTGGCTTTCCCCCTCATGTCAAAACCCCTGCTGCTCTGACACTATGTAATCTATTCTGCTACTTGCTTCCATTGCTGGCTCTAGTTAAAAACCAGCTTGTATTAAAGGAGGCTACGGTTTTATTGTGAGTTTACCTCAGACTGGCCTCTTTTTCTCCTGATAGAGACAATCTCTCTGGGTTCAGAGGCCAGGCCTCAGAGGGAACGCTGGGAGATGTGTAGCTCTCTCAAGAAGTTGTTTGCTCTGATCTGCTTTATGTAACCCTGACTCCTTTCTGTGCACAATTTGTCATTTTATATTGCACTGGGACACACTTGAGATGAACCAATAAAACCTGTGACGCCTCTTCTCAACCCTGAGGGATACCGACTCTTGACCCAAAGTGAGCTCCTATGCCTCCTAATAGCTGCAAGGCTGGGGAAATTCTGAGCAGGCATGGCATCTCCCTCCAGCGTCCTAAAGCTCTCCCTACTCTAAAGTCTCAGGTGTCTCCAGGTGAGGAAGTGGCGTTCTTTCCAAATATGTGCTCCCATCATCTCCAGCCACAAAATCTTAGCCACCTCTAGTCTATAGTGCTTCATGCAAGATTGTGCTGGTCCATGGAATTCCCAAGTGAGATCATGTGCATGTATATGTATGAACCACTATATTATATTATATTAATTATATTATATTATATTATATTATATTATATTATATTATATTATATTATTATTATATTATTATTATTTATACCCCACCCATCTGGCTGAGTTTCTCCAGCCACTCTGGGCAGCTCCCAATCGAGTGTTAAAAACAATACAGCAATAAATATTAAAAGCTTCCCTAAACACTCCCTCTGAAAAGTTCACTATTCTTAACAAAGCTCTTTTAGTCTCCCTTGCCATTCTTCAGAGGCTCAGCGTGTGCAAATTTGTCAGTTTTGATGTATCTCAGTTTCTCATTTTTTCCACTCTTCTTCACTTCTCTACATTTCCAAATCAGTTTGTGGTTTTTGTTTTTGTTTAAACAGCTCATGAAAATTCGCCTGTTAAATTCCTGATATACATACCTTTGTACGCCATTTTCCCCAATGGACACATTTTTGATAAAGCAATTTCTCCTTCTAGAATGCATTTGTACACTCTTTTCACTAATGTATGTACTTAACGCCAGTAAGTGCATTTCTGTACACACCCTACTTGGCTGAAGAATGGCATTGCAAAATTGGGAGAAGTGCAAATTTTGTAGGTCGGCTGTGTTTTGGCTGATGTATGTTTCACAAACGACATCTTAGATGGTTCACTTTTAAATGCAAACAACTGAATCTTCCCCATTTATCCGTATGCACCCCATATTTTGTTTTCAGTTGACTTCAGTGGCAAAGGAGATAGATTGGGAATGTTATGCAGCACTAGCCGAGCAGTTATTCAATCCCCACTGTGCCCTAAAGAGGAATGTCCATGGAAGCCACTCAGCCTAGCCTGTTCCCCCAGGTTGGATTGTTTCAGAGAACTGAGCACAACTTTTCTGAACTGGCTGGGGACTGCTCAGCCCTTTTTGCCAAGGTTTTATTGATCTTAAATATGAGTTAATTGCTATTTCAACCAAAAATCTACCATGTCAGAAGGTCTATTTCTGATGTGAAAATAGAAACATAAGGGTTGAAACATAAGGGCTGGGGCTCAGAACCCAGAATTCCTACGGGTTGACAATGGTTAAGAGGAAATCCAGTGTATCCATGTCTCATTTACTTTAAAAAAGAGAGTTATATATTACAATCACACAGTCCACAACCCAACACAGAGTTACATAAGCCTACATGTAAAAAGGTAAAGGTAAAGGGACCCCTGACTGTTAAGTCTAGTCGCGGACGACTCTGGGGTTGTGGCGCTCATCTCGTTTTACTGGCCGAGGGAGCCGGCATTTGTCCGCAGACAGCTTCCAGGTCATGTGGCCAGCATGACTAAGCCGCTTCTGGCAAAATCGGAGCAGCACACGGAAACACCGTTTACCTTCCCGTCGGAGCGGTACCTATTTATCTACTTGCACTTTGACGTGCTTTCGAACTGCTAGGTGGGCAGGAGCTGGGACCGAACAAAGGGAGCTTACCCTGTCACGGGGATTCGAACCACCGACCTTCTGATCGGCAAGCCCTAGGCTCAGTGGTTTAGACCACAGCACCACCCACGTCCCATATAAGCCTACATAGAAGCCCACTGAAATCAACAGAGGCGAGCTAGTTTAATTATGAGTTGGGTTGTAGCCTTACTATGGACCTGGTGACAATAGCGTGAATGCACTTTTCCAAAATATATCCTAATCCCTGCATTGCAGGGATGTTATGTCAATAGATAAACTGGTGAAAAAAAGTAGGATATATTCCAGTTGTGATTCAAGAGGGGACAAGTAAAAAAAAAAAAAAAAAGCTTCAAAGGAGGAAAAAGTTTCCTGATAGCTTTTTAGGAAAAAAAGATGTTCACCAATTTGCATATACAATAATAAATTCCATCTCATTATGCTTATCTGAATGCATGTGGCATTGAATGCAGTATATTGTCCTACGCATCAGACAAGGGAAGTACGGTATATTGAGCTAAATCTTTGTAAGTTAACATTCTCTTTAGGTAATGCTTAATGTAATTCAGTTTATTAGTGCTCTGGTACGTATGCGGCATTCTTGGAGCTTGGCAGCAATCCATGTCCATTCTGGAGATAGTTTCCCCCCTTTTGCCTTCTTCTTCTGACCTTGAATTCGACTTTGGAACAATACTTTACTCAGGGCAAGCAATGCCATGAGAATAATATATTTTAGATTGCAAATATTAGATAGCGTCTTTGTTATGCACTGTTTAAAAGCTCGTAAAATTTCACGGGTGATATTGGTGTGTATGTATTTTGTGCAGAACTCCCACCCATTCCTCCCCCGCCATTACTCTTCTCCCCAAAGGATCCGCCAAGCTCAGCTTGATAAATTGGCTTTAAAAGAGGCTTGGGCAAACACGTGGAGGATCAGGCTGTAAATAGCTACTAGCCATGATGATTTATAAAGGGGACGCGGGTGGCGCTGTGGCCTAAACCACTGAGCCTCTTGGGCTTGCCGATCAGAAGGTTGGCGGTTCGAATCCCCGCGATGGGGTGAGCTCCTATTGCTCTGTCCCAGCTCCTGCCAACCCAGCCGTTCGAAAGCACATCAGTACAAGTAGATAAATAGGTGCCGCTGCGGCGGGAAGGTAAACGGCATTTCCATGCACTCTGGTTTCCATCGCGGTGTCCCATTGCACCAGAAGAGGTTTAGTCCTGCTGGCCACATGGCCTGGAAAGCTGTCTATGGACAAACGCCAGCTCCCTTGGCCTGAAAGCGAGATGAGCGCCACAATCCCATAGTCACCTTTGACTGGACTTAACGGTCCAGGGGTCCTTTACCTATGATGATTATGCCCTGCCTCCAGAGTTGGGTGCAGTCATGGTTCTGAATACTAGTTGATGGACAACACAGCAGGATGGAGAGGAGTGCTCTTGTGTTCAAGTCTTGCTTATGGCCTGGTTGGCCACTGTGCGAACAGGATTCTGGATTATCTGGGCCATTGGCCTGATCCAGCAGGCACTTCTTACGCTCTTATGTTCTTATTGCCCCTTTCCTCTCCAGCTACTACAGATAGATGGCCATGGATCACCTTCTTGAGCAGCCCATTGGATGAAAGGCGGGTTGTAAACGTCCTTAAAAATAAATAAATCTCAGAGTATGACGAAAGGGCTTGGGAAGGTCATTCCACTATGTGTGGTAGGAAGCAAGAGCGCACCGGCTGTCTTCATCTGCGCTTGCTCCACCTTTGAGTCTGCTGGAGGTGTGAAGCTCAGACAGTGTGGATGCATGTAAAAACCATTCTGTGCGCCTGAGAGGTTGGTTGCTTCCTGGGTTATATGTGGGATATTAACCATGCAGTGGATTTTACACATGAAGACCTGGTTGGCAATGTTACACCCACATGCCCATGTCTAAGGAAGTTGCAGGTCATGTGCTTGCTTTCTGCTATGAACAGAGAAGCAATTTGTGCATGTGTCATTAGATCTAGCCCCAAAAGAGAACATTGGGAACTGCTTATTAGATATATACATGTGAGACTTGAAACCAAAAAGAACTCCTGATCAGAGTCCCAATCAGCTGAGCCCCCCAAGTACTGCATTCCACTGCCTTTTCCTTCTGGTTTTCCGGAGTTTCCCCCCCAGTGGATGTGCAACATTCCATAGTCACTGAATATGTTCCGTTTGCCTCTAGGTTTGTTTGTTGAGGGGGTGCTCTATTATAGTTTTATTTTTTTTAGAAATGTTCTTCTACTTCGGTTTCCAGACATTCCAGTTCTTTATCAAAAAGGGGGGTCTTTTGGACTCACCTCTGTTGGCACTCAACACCTGAGTTTGCTATTAGCAGCAGTGGCTTCAGAGAGAGAGAAGAGCCCTTTTCAGATATTCAGTGTGAGTGTGCAAAGAGGCAAAGAGGAACATGTAGTGGGGAAGGGGGACTACTTCCTCAGTGATGCTGTGTGTTCCTGTGTAGGGTTTCCAGCATGAGGGAGGGAACCATGATTGCTTAGGTATTACAGATTTTCATATCTTTAATGCAGAAAATCACCACCTGCCTGGAAGTTTATATGCACAAGTCCCATTGAAATGAATGGGTTTGTGCAAGGATAGTACTGCACCAATCCATGTTAATAGGGCTTGCACTAAACAGTTTCTGGGTGGATTGAATCCATGGTCTTTACAAATATAATAATAATAATAATAATAATAATAATAATAATAATAATAATAATAATAATTTATTATTTATACCCCGCCCATCTGGCCGGCCTCCCCAGCCACTCTGGGCGGCTTTCAACAGAGCATTAAAATACAACAATCTATCTTACTTTGACCCTAATAGATAGAATTCCTATGATACCAGCTTTGGGGAATCTCTTGAGATAATTCACTGGTTCAAAAGCCTTGATTTCTAATAATTTATTAGACTCCAAATTGTGTCCTGGGAGTGAAAGAGTCGCTCTTGTTACTTCATTTTTTAGTTTCCACCTCCAATCATTTTCTGAAGCAATCATGTTTTCTCAAATGCAGAAATAGATTGCAAAGCCTTTCTTATCCATTCCCCCCCCCCCCGCCAGGTCTATAGAAATTGGATTCCGTATGCTGATTGTGTGCTGATTTGGACAACAACTTTTGAAAAGATCTAAAAGACTGCAGAGAATGGGAAACTATATTCAATTATGAAAATAGGCTAGAGGAGCTCTGGGAGACTACAGAGAATTGAAAGCTATATGGTAGGAGATTCAGCGGCTTAGAGGATATTATCTAATGCACACATAATGCGAAGAAAGGTCCGGTCATTAGTGGTGATTCAGATGATTGTGACACAAGAACTTCTACTAGAAAAAAGTACACAAGAAAATTATGTCTATGATTGTTGGGACTGGTACAACCACTGGGCAAACTGACAAGTCTCTGGGGCTCGGTGTGGTGGAAAGAGAGAAGAAACAGGCTTCGGCCCAGTATACCTGAAGGAGCGTCACCACCCCCATCGTTCTGCCCAGACACTGATGTCCAGTGCTGAGGGCCTTCTGGCGGTTCCCTCACTGCGAGAAGCCAAGTTACAGGGAACCAGGCAGAGGGCCTTCTGGGTAGTGGCGCCCGCCCTGTGGAACGTCCTCCCTTCAGATGTCAAAGAGATAAACAACTACCAGACCTTTAGAAGACATCTGAAGGCAGCCCTGTTTAGGGAGGCTTTTAATGTTTAATAGATTATTGTATTTTGGTGTTCTGTTGGGGGCCGCCCAGAGTGGCTGGGGAGGCCCAGCCAGATGGGCGGGGTATAAATATTATTATTATTATTATTATTATATTATATTATATTATATTATATTATATTATATTATATTACATTTACTTATTTCCACATCTCTCCCCTCAATTATTAAAAGCTTCAAGGTCATGCTAAAATCCACTGGAAACAGCAGTATTATTTAATAGGGATGTAAGCCTTAATCATAGAATTACTTAAATGCCATTCAAATCTTGTTGAGGACAGATATTGCCAAGTGTCTAAAAAACAGAAATATACCAGGTGAACATGACTTGGGAGGGAGTTTAATATTTTGACACCATCACACAAAAGATGCTTTCTTCATTACTATTTGCATTGCATTACAATGCAAGAAGGATCCTCAAATGAGATCTCAGGAAGCCTATGTTGTGTGCTCCAGACATTGTTGTACTCCAACTCTCATCAACCAAAACCAGCATGGCCAATGGTCAGGGATGATGAGAACTGTAGTCAACAACATCCAGAGGGGACCATA
This sequence comes from Darevskia mixta, assembly GCA_034641385.1. Classification (NCBI taxonomy): domain Eukaryota; kingdom Metazoa; phylum Chordata; class Lepidosauria; order Squamata; family Lacertidae; genus Darevskia; species Darevskia mixta. Next base: position 8,015,331 of record JAWWNH010000091.1, on the reverse strand, counting down.
ATGGCTACACTGGTAGTCCTCCAGCTCCCATTCTAATTAAGGTCATAATAAATCAGTTGCAATACAACAGACTCTAACTATACTTTCCAGAAACAACAGAATACATTTTTGTTCTGAAAAGTCCCCCACCCCAGTGGGATGAAAAGTTCTCTGCCTTAGGTGTTCTTTTTATATTGGTTTTTAAACCCATCTTCAGTTGTTTTCTTGTACTGTTTTAGAAACTGTTTGTAACTCTTATGATGGTATGTCTATAAATTGCCTTGAGACATAAAGGCAATCCATAAATTAATTTAGTAATCATCATCCTGATATAGCAGGCAGCTGGCATTCGGGGGCTCAATCTGGCCTTCATATGTTTAGCTACAGCCCTTTGCTTTTTGCTTGATTCCCTTGCATGAATTATGATGCGGGCAATGGGGTCTCCAGTGTGAGTAGTGGAAGGACTTCTATAGGAAATGAGCAGCTGAGGTACATTAGAAGGGACCTCAGACAGAGCCTCTCTTGCCGTCATCAAGGTTGATGCAGGGATGGATTTAGGTTTGATGAGGCCCTAAGCTACTGAAGGTAATGGGGCCCTTTATATGTCTAGCTGTCCTTTGTCAACAACAAATTGTCGCCGTTTTTTGTGTTGAAAATACAAAAAAGGTGGCGCTGTGGGTTAAATCACAGAGCCAAGGGCTTGCTGATCAGAAGGTCGGCAGTTCGAATCCCAGCGATGGGGTGAGCTCCCGTTGCTCGGTCCCTGCCAACCTAGCAGTTCGAAAGCACGTCAAAGTGCAAGTAGATAAATAGGTGCTGCTCTGGCAGGAAGGTAAACGGCGTTTCCATGCGCTGCTCTGGTTCGCCAGAAGCTGTACACCGGCTCCCTTGGCCAGTAATGCGAGATGAGCGCCGCAACCCCAGAGTCGGACACGACTGGACCTAATGTTCAGGGGTCCCTTTACTATATGCTATATGGTAATTTATGGACCTAATAGAGCCATTTGCACATGTTGCGATGCAACCTGTCCATGCAGAATATAGGCACCCTATATATAGAAATGAGCAAACCAGTGATATTTTAGGGAGCAGGCTAGCAGGCGGGGGGTCATTACTTTTGTTAGAGTATCCCTATTCCCCTCGCCAAACTACAATCCTTAGAGTGGTTTATCAATCAATTGCTCTCTTCCCAGAGAACTATGGGAATTGAATCTCTGCCAGGGAAATAAGGGGGTCTCCTAACAACAGACTACAGCTCCCAGAATTCTTGGGAGGAAGCCATGAACGTTGAAAGTGGTATAGTGGTGCTATAAATGTATGTTGTGAATGTGGTCTCAGCCTGCTACCACTGCTAGGCTGAATTTCAGAGAGGATTTCTCCTCTGTAGTTGAATGTTTCACCTATTTATTCCTCCATGAGCCCCTGTTAATTAAGAGTCATTATCTTTTTAAGAAAGGCAGTGCTGCCTGCTGAGAATTCCTGTTATACAGCAAATGTATCTATCTTTTGAAGTTTGAGATGAAAAACAACAACAACCAGATATACGTGGTATCTTAAAAAATAAAAATGCTACTGAAAATAACTTCTTTATATACTAATTTGAAAGGAGTACGATCTGAATGGGAAACAAAGATAACTTCAGAGAAAAAGGAAGAAAAAACCTTGATTTTCTCCCCCCCCCCCAAATGATTTCTCCTTTGGGGACTAAACTGCTGCCAGTCACATGACGGATTAGATGTTTGGAAGTTTGCCAGTCCATCATACTGAGTGTGTGATTTCTTTGATGTCAGTTGCATTAGCATTCTGCTAAATATGCTGAATACCTACTAAACTAGAATGAATTGAGGTCAGCATACCAGTTGGCTATACTGCAGTTTGTCTGCTTTCATATTGAGATCTGGGCTTCCAACCTAGTTGGGGGTGGGATTCAGAGATGTAGAGAGAATACTCCGCCTCCCCCCCATGCTATTTTATTTAAAGGCTCTTGTCGGTGAGACATGTTGTTCTTGCTGTTGCAGTTCTTAACATTTTACTCTGCTTGCAGAAGAGGCAGAAGCTGTAAATCTGGCACATGTTTCTGGCATATAGGATAGGGATCAGCCAGTGAAGGCCCTCCGGGGAGGGATTGTAGTTCACTGGCGGAGCATATTTTGCAGACGATTTTGCATGCAGACGATACCACAGTCAATTCCTGGCATCTCTGGCCTGGCTGTTTTATTTGTGTTTCTGGCTACCCACCAAGCCAAATGGTATGGTCGACCACCATGGATCACTAAATCTGCTGTTTGCTAAGTAACTGCACTCTGTGTGTGTGTGTGTGTGAGAGAGAGAGAGAGAGAGAGAGAGAGAGAGAGAGAGAGAGAGAGAGAGAACAGCTAATGTGTTGGGCTTGATGGATCTAAAGTTGTGCAATCCCTGTTAAGTATGTAATTGGTTTAATTGTCACTGAAATGAGCTTGCCTGTGTATTGGTGATATTTAACATGGGGAGATTCCACTGAAGAGCAGCAAGAAGAGCACTCTCTGAGCTTTAACTGGTTGACAATTAACTATTGTTGTTTCCTGCTAGCTAACATGTGAGTGAGTAACCTTAGATCAGGTGGCAAAGGTATTTGGTTGCAAATCTCCATTTTGAAGGGAGTTGCCTTTGAGTCTTTTGCGTCCCAGGCTTCATGGAGTAAGGATGTAAATGAAGCTCTCAAGGAAAACAGCCCCAGGCAAAATGAATGACGTTAAAGAGAGAGAGAGAGAGAGAGAGAGAGAGCTTTGCTTATAGATCTGTTTGGCTTATTTACTATTTTCTAAGATGCTGAGCTGATGCTGGACAGCATGAGATATTGTATGCATATTTTTATGTACATTTGGTGCTTTAATTTTAATGGGCCTGGACAATGATTATTCCAAAAGGACTCAGTTCTTACACTTCCAGTCACTTCAAACTGCGCAATATTAATATCTGCAATAGTCCAGCTATAAGAAATTATGGCAGGGTTTTCTTTCTTTGTGACTGAGCCTGCCATTGAGCCAACCTTTCAAAGCTAACCTTCAAATCTCCTACCGAGACTTCAGAGGTGTAATCTCAACAAACATGTATTAATTTTATGTGAAACTCAGAACCCTTGGGTACTGCAGGGTCCCCAAAGCTAGCTGGCTGTCATTCTGCCACCAGCCTAGCTCTATCAGGAGAGAGAGTCAACTATTAAATGCTATATCTACTTCACTACTGAGAAAGAAGAGGAGGTAAACTATAGTTCCCCAGGTAGCTGCTGGAGTAGAGTACCGCATCAATCAACCTTGTAAAAATAAACTGATTGACACTGAAGCCTGCCAGGTGACTAATAGGAGAGCTAGCAGTTCAGAACCTTAAGGACATTCTGAACAGTACCAGAGAATTAATCCCAGCTTTTCTCCTTGTAAAATAAATTCAGCCACCCTGAAGTCTGCCCCATAGGTTAAATGAAAAGCCAGACTGCCAAAGGCTGTTTCACCAGATGCAGAACTGTGGTGCGGTGGTGGGGTGGAGGAATAAAAGAATATCTCCAGAGCATTACTCTCAGACATTTACAAAAAAAAAAAAAAAAAATGCTACTTTTAAGACAATCTGAGAATTGTGTGCAGGACTGCTGCTGGGAAGAGGGAAACCTGGTTTATTATTTTACCCCAGAATTTCCAGCTGTCATATCTTGGGGCTGTTGATGTAGTTTAACAACATCCAAAGTACTTTTTTCTTCAGTGGTGATCAGTGTAAAAAGTAGAGTGGCGCTCTTGTTTATCTGTCAAAGGGTCACGTGCAGTGCCTTTTTATAGAAAAATAGGTGCCAGTACTCACTATGTTAGGAGGGACCCGGGTGGCACTGTGGGTTAAACCACAGAGCCTAGGGCTTGCTGATCAGAAGGTCGGCGGTTCAAATCCCTGCGACGGGGTGAGCTCCCGTTGCTCGGTCCCAGCTCCTGCCCACCTAGCAGTTCAAAAGCACGTCAAAGTGCAAGTAGATAAATAGGAACCGCTCTGGCGGGAAGGTAAACAGCGTTTCCGTGCGCTGCTCTGGTTCACCAGAATCGGCTTTGTCATGCTGGCCACATGACCCGGAAGCTGTACGCCGGCTCTTGGCCAATAAAACGAGATGAGCGCCGCAACCCCAGAGTTGGACACGACTGGACCTAATGGTCAGGGGTCCCTTTACCTTTACTCACTATGTTACAGTATGTGTCACACTTTTTAACACACACACACCCAAAAAGAGGTGCCAGTACTGCGTATCCTTGAGTATCGCCTGAAAAGAAAGCACTGGTCATGTGGCTTATTACTGGCATCTTTTATGCCATTGGTCAAAACACTTTGAGCATCTCCTTGGGAGATAGAGGTGGAAAGCAAAGGAGAAAGCTTGTTATATAAAAACTGGAAATGAATAATATTTGCTAGGTGGTTTGAGTATATCTGTTGGAGGTAGAGAGGAAGAAATTCAATTCTTGCATTTTAAGGCAAATTTACCTCAATCGCCACTTCTGAAACAATACATGAACCAAACCACAATTATCCTTTGAAACTGGCAGTTTTTTTTAAACAACAACAACAAATTACAGTGTTGTTTTCCAGGCAAGCAATGTGTACAAAAATACATGTCCAAGGGTAAATTGTGCACATAAGTGCATGTATTGATGAAAATTGCATACAGAACTGCATTCTATTAGGGTAATGTATGGAGAGCACCACATTGGCTATCCCTGTCCTACATAACAAATGTGTAGCAGACTCATTGTTCCCTCACTGATTATGTAAACTGTCAAACTTATCCAGATTTGCATTCTCAGTTTTTCTCATGCCGATACACCTGTCTATTTAAACCCTCCTATTTAACCTGCATGAGTTGGATAACCATCACGTTACTCAGATGAAGGTGCTTGAACTATAATTAATTTTGGAGCACGAAGTAAGTGAGCATATAGTTTCAACTTTTGTCTGCATCCAGTTTATAGCTTCTCATTCCTAATATTAATTTGAGAGCAGTTTGGGTTTATTCTACTGCCAAAATCTGCCCACTAATTTCTTAGTCACTTTCTTACATGGCAAAAGATGCTTCCATTTTTCTGCCTCATTTTCAGGACACTTCAGAATTTCTTTAGAATTTTGGTGGACATGCAGTTTTAAGCTTACCTTAGTGTTGTAAGCTCACTACCTGTGTCATGTGTGCTCTTTCTTTCCAGTAAACATTGCTCTAACATTCCACAGCCTCCCTGACTGCCTCTGCTTCCTGCTCTGGGAAACGCCCCTTGGAGGAGTCAACTTGTGATGTCCTCTCATGGGGAAAGGTGCAAATGGAGATAATTTTATAGAATTAATTTTTAGAATGACAAAAAGGGCACTCATAGAACCACTTTGCCACCTCAAAAGGAAGGTCCATATACCGGAAGAAAATCTGCACCCCAGCTGTGAAAATTTCACTGAAATTTTCTCTCCCCTTTGGTAATTTTCAAATGCAATTTCATTTTCTCATTAAGTGACAGAAAATGGTCAAAGAAGAAGGAAAAAAACACAGGATAAATTTCCGGCACAGCACTAGGTCATTCACACGATCGATGGAAGTGAGATGGAATAATTCGTACGATTTTTCCCCTCTCATTCTTTTCAACCTCCAGGGAGTGATTTTCCCCTTTCCTTCTTTTAACATCCCTGTTGATAATCCTGCAGCCTTGCTCAGTAATAACCTCTCCCAGGAAAAGGGAGGGGCTGGAATTTGCAATACCCCCATGACTACTGTATGCCAAATGTGCCCTTCAAGCTTAGCTGTGACTTTGTTTTAAGCCATTATAAGGGGATAGACCTCCCAAAGCAATGCCAGTGTGGTACTTTTTGCATCCCTCATATGGATGATCATTAATGCTCATAAAAGAAAGACAAGGACAACATTTCATCAGCCGCCCTTGCTCATTGTACGACCTGGATATTATAAGAGAACGGTTTTGCTCCTTCAGCTATAAGGAACCTGCCAGGAAGCACCATGCTAGGGGGCATTCAATATGCAAAGGCCACAAGGGGTTTCACTTAGCTTAATGAGAACAGGAACTAATAAACCTACAGAGTAGAGATGGAATGAAACCGGGATTAAACAGGTAGCTCTGAATAATAATAATAAAAATAATAAACCCTACGCCTTCTAATCTCAGGAGAGAAATGGGAAAAGTCAGAGGACTACCGTGCCAGGGGCAACGTGACATGGCAATAACCTATTTATCTGTTTTGATTATCAACTTACATATCCACAGTACCTGGGATAAGGTAAAAGCAATTGTTGTATGAAATAGATTGGCCCCATATTTTCCAGAGGACTTGCAACGCAATTGTGGGGTGGGGCGACATCCGGAAATGTTTCCACCCTCTCTCAGAATACTAGAACTCGGAGTTACCCAGTGAAACTGATTTGCTAAAGATTCAGAATGGACAAAAGGAAATAGTGCTTCACCAAACCTGCAAGTAATTTATGGGATGCATGGTCAATAGAGTAGGGACCCAGGTGGCACTGTGGGTTAAACCACAGAGCCTAGGGCTTGCTGATCAGAAGGTCGGTGGTTCGAATCCCTGCGACGGGGTGAGCTCCCGTTGCTCGGTCCCAGCTCCTGCCCACCTAGCAGTTCGAAAGCACGTCAAAGTGCAAGTAGATAAATAGGAACCGCACTGACGGGAAGGTAAACGGCGTTTCCGTGTGCTGCTCTGGTTCGCCAGAAGCGGCTTTGTCATGCTGGCCACATGACCCGGAAGCTGTATGCCGGCTCTCGGCCAATAAAGCGAGATGAGCGCCGCAACCCCAGAGTCAGACACGACTGGACCTAATGGTCAGGGGTCCCTTTACCTTTACCTATGGCCAATAGAAATGGCATTGGCCATTAACTTAGGTTACTTAAAAGAAATAATAATAAAAAAGAGGGTAATGTGCCCATTAGTGACAATTTAGCCATGAGACCTTGCCCTTTTCTTGCTGAACTACAACTCCCATAATTGCAGACTGTTGGCCATCGTGGCTGGGACTGATGGGAGTTGAAGTTAAGCAGCATATCCTTGCCTGTTGGTGAGTCTCCTTACAAACACTAGGTTGCATCCAATGTAGTGCTAAGTTGGCCACTTAACGTTATGGTTGTTCTGCTGGTGGAATGTTGCTGTGCAAGGGAAAACACCAATTCATTACCAAAAGTAGTTCCAAAGAAGTGTAATAATTTCACCCAAACCCATTCCAAAGAATGTCAAAGCCACTTTTAAGTTCCTTATACTCAACTTGACCGTTTGCAATTGTTCTGCTAGTTCCAGCAGTGCAAGCTTTTGCACAACAGGCTTCTGCTAGTGCAACTGTTAACGTTAGAGTGCTACATCAGGCATAAAATTTGGCCTTCCGTTAACACAACAGTCCTTGGACTCAGCTACATTTGTAAAGATAAAGTGCTTTATAAGCGTTGTAACACTGTGACACCCGATGGCGCTGTGGGTTCCCATCTTTTGCCTACGGGATTTTCCTGTATGAAGTTCACAGCATGTTTAACTGAAATACTTCTTGATGTGTCTAGATCCAGCCCTTGTATTGGTGGAAGGAGAACTCTGGAATCAACTCCCTGTTACATGAGCAGTAGTAAACGAGATCATCCAACACCTTTAATCATTTGTGTCATTTTGTCCAAGAAAAATGAATGACATGTAGCACTGAAAATTAGGGGTATATGTGTGTGGAGGGGAAACTATTATCATCTTAAGAAGAACATATCCAGCCTTTTACTATAAAAGCCAAAGTGTGCAGAACCTTCTTCATTGTCTGCTTGCCCCTCGTGTGGAACTGAAAGGAAAGCTGCTTAAGCAGGAGGACAAAAAGAGGTGTAATGAATCATGAAATGATCCCATTTCGTTTAATAGGGCCCACTCTCAGCTTTCTTTCCACACAGGAAAAGAGACATTCAGACCCAAAATGGAACACAGAATCCGTGCATTGAGAAAAGCCCGGGGGGGGGGGGAGCAGGACATAGGTGATCAAAACTCTTTTTGTGTCCCCGCCAAATATATTGCAATTCAATTAAACAATATGCATGTCCGAACATTTGCTTAATAAAAGCAAGGGTGGAATAGAGCAGCAGAAACGTGTTGGTTCCCCCCCCCCATGCCTGAAAATTGCATTCTTGTGTAGAAAAACACCACCTCTCTCCGCTGTCTCAGGAATCATTGCTTCAGGTCCTTCTGATCCAAAAGAAATCATAAGAAGTTGCCTTATACCAGGTCAGATCATTGGTCATTGTCTACACTGATTGGCAGCAGCTCTCTAGGGTTTCAGACAGCAGACATTCCCAGTCCTACCTGGTGATACCAGGGATTGAACCTGTGACCTCCTGCATGGAAGACAGATTCTCTACCAGTGAGCTATGGGCTCTTTGGATGTGCTGTTGTAAGGATTGCTAGGACAACGTCTGGGAAGCAACATTTGAAACCTTACTATATGAGTGCTATTTGACCCGTCCTTTCTCCAGCAAACATTGTGTACCAAGGCTGAAATGACCCAACCACCCACATATATATATATATCTATACTGCCCTATTCCCCTAGATCTCAGGGCAGTTCACAACATAAAATTACAATATAAAAAAACACAGAATACATAATAAAAACAAATACAAATACAACCCAATGATTCCCCCTTCCACAACACATTTATAAGGGCATTGGATAATGATGATGATGATATTTATTTATTTATACATACCCCACCCATCTGGCTGGGTTTCCCCAGCCATTCTGGGCAGCTCACAACAGAATAATAATAATAATAATAATAATAATAATAATAATAATAGTAATAAAGCAACAAAACATCAAACGTTAAAAACTTCCCTGAACAGGGCTGCCTTTAGATGTCTTCTAAAAGTCAGATAGTTGTTTATTTCCTTGACATCTCATGGGAGGGCATTCCACAGGGTGGGCACCACTACCAAGAAGGCCCTCTGCCTGGTTCCCTGTATCTTCACTTCTTGCAGTGAGGGAACCGCCAGAAGGACCTCAGTGTCCGGGCTGATCAATGGGGGTGTAAACGTTCCTTCAGGTATACTGTAAATCTGAGAGCCAGTGTCAACTGAAAGCCAGTGTGGCATAAAAAGTGTTGGACTAGGATCTGGGAGAGCAGGGTTCAAATCTCCACTCAGTCATTGAAGCTCACTGACTGACCTTAGACCAGTCTCCATCTCTTAGCCTAACCTACCTCACAGGGTTGTTGTGAGGATGAAATGGGGTAGAGGAGAACCTTGTAAGCAACATTGAGCTCCTTGGAAGATAAAGGTGGCATATAAATGTAACAAATTTAATAAAACAACCAGCCCCTCCCATATCTAAAGTGCACTCATGCCATTTAACTCATGTCCTGCTTGTGTCCTTGCTCAGAGTAGATGTAGCTTCACTTTTTGCATTGGCAAGAAACTCCAGCTTGTTTGGGGTGCTGATTTCATCCATTGTGCTCTTGTTCTCCCCATCATTTCACTCTCTCTGCTTTTGTCCCAGTAAGATTGTCCCAATATGCCCTCTTTCACTTTTGCTAACTTAATTAAATAAGGTGGAACGTCCTATCAAGTTAACCAAGCAGGGACCGCTCAGAGCAATAGAACCACAAATCTAGAAACTGTTATTGGAACTGTGGTCAGTATTACCTGAGTCATCCTTCTGATCGCAATTGCAAACCTGGACCTTTTTCTCCCTGCCTTAATTGGCCCGATCTATCTCTGAAAAGACGGTTAGTCATTTTCATTATGAAAGGGCAATTTCATGTTCTGCTGAAAAATTCAAAGATTATCCCTGCTATTTCCCCACATGTCATTACAGCTGCCCACATAAACGCTGGCTTTCTTTATGTTTCTCACCCTTAGCTACTTGAAAGTAGACATTCTGTCTGGGGAAAAAAACGTTATCTGTAAGGAAGTTGTTCCATAACCCTTGTTCATCATCATTCCCCATCACACAGGTGCCAATGTGTGTGTCTTTGCACATAGCGCTAGGCAGTTGTTGCTGAAAAGATTGGATTGTTCTTCACCTTTCTGTGAAGTTCGGCTAAAATGGTGCAACGCCCGAAGCAACAAGTGCCCCTCCCTGTTTTCTTCCATGGATTTGTAATAATTGTTTGGAACAGCTGCATTATTCAGAACAGCTATTCGTATCTGCAGGTATATGCTTTTTGTTCTCCCCCAAATAATAATAATAATAATAATAATAATAATAATAATAATAATAATAATAATTTAATATTTTTACCCCGCCCATCTGGCTGGGTCTCCCCAGCCACTCTGGGCAGCTTCCAGCAAACATTAAAATACATTAAGACATCACAGATTAAAAACTTCCCTAAACAGGGCTGCCTTGAGGTATTTTCTAAATGTCATGTAATATAATAATAATAATAATAATAATAATAATAATAATAATATTTATTTGTACCCCGCCCATCTGGCTGGGTCTCCCCAGCCACTCTGGGCGGCTTCCAACAGACAAAAAATACATTAAAATATCACAGGTTAAAAGCTTCCCTAAATAGGGCTGCCTTGAGGTATCTTCTGAATGTCAGATAGTTGTTCATCTCCTTAACCTCTGCTGGGAGGGCGTTCCACAGGGCGGGCGCCACTACCGAGAAGGCCCTCTGCCTGGTTCCCTGTAGCTTTGCTTCTCGCAGTGAGGGAACCGCCAGAAGGCCCTCGGCGCTGGATCTCAGTGTCCGGGCTGAGCGGTGGGGGTGGAGACGCTCCTTCAGGTATACAGGACCAAGGCCGTTTAGGGCTTTAAAGGTCAGCACCAACACTTTGAATTGTGCTCGGAAACGTACTGGGATTGTTTACCTGCAGCAAATGCACTTGACCCCTGAGCCACAGCCTTAGCACATATTTACAACCACAGCTGGTTCAGGACCAGGGTAGAAGTCAATCTTTGCTGGCTTCCATGCCTGTCATCAGCATTCACACGGCCGTTTCAGCAGCCCAGTGAAAATCATCTCGATATTGAGAATGGATCTTAAGTCACAATAGCTTGTTAACTCCTACACAACATCGTGAGGTGGGCAGAAAAATGAGCAGAAATGCTGGTGCCCAGGAAATAAAAAAGGTAAAGGGACCCCTGACCATTAGGTCCAGTCGTGACCGACTCTGGGGTTGCGGCGCTCATCTCGCTTTAGTGGCCGAGGGATCCGGCGTACAGCTTCGAGGTCATGTGGCCAGCATGACTAAGTCGCTTCTGGCGAACCAGAGCAGCGCACGGAAACGCCGTTTACCTTCCCGCCGGAGCGGTACCTATTGATCTACTTGCACTATGATGTGCTTTCGAACTGCTAGGTTGGGAGGAGCAGGGACCGAGCAACGGGAGCTCACCCCGTCGCGGGGATTCGAAATGGCTTTACACAAATTGCTGTGGAAATGTGAAGGCCTAAACGCAAAACTGGGAAAACAAGAAACTGAGAGATACTGGAATTGAAAGGTTTCTCCATCTCTACTCCCTACAGACCTTTGCACTATGCTCATGGATGCTGGGAAAGAAGTGAGAGGTGAGGCTGCACAGCAGAGCCTCATTCTTTGCTCAGATGTTGATGTATGTGAGAACGAATAACACCCAAATAGGGCTTAAGTTTATGTCGTTTGCACCTGACTCTAGCTGGGGGGATCTCAGAGATCTGGTGGATCCCTGAAACCTGGTGTCTACCCACCCCACTATTTTGATTATTTTACTTTTGCCACCATATATTCTGCTCAAGACACCAGACATATCTTGGAACATATTGGGTTCCATTATGTTGATTAGAATCTGTACCTCTGCCACAGATCCACATAGAAAATAAGAATCCCGACCGTAAAGCCCTCCAATTGTTGGCAGAGCAGCTGGTTAGAATCGGAATTTAATAAAAAATCGTACACAGTTTTCGGTGAACATTTTCATCAAGTGCTAAGAACCACCAGCCCTTGGGGGCCAGTTTTCCATCCCTTCCCGTGAAAAGCTTTGTTCATTTGCATTGCACTCACTTGCCATCTGTTTTATAATCGTGAAGCTACGTAAGCATTGTGATGTCATCTGACTCGGTGGGAACCACACACATTTCACTAATCCAGAAAAAAGAAGAAGCAGTGGGTGGGAGCAAGAAAGCAGGGGGGAAACAATGTACGTTTCTGAGCACAATTCAAAGTGTTGGTGCTGACCTTTAAAGCCCTAAATGGCCTCGGTCCAGTATACCTGAAGGAGCGTCTCCACCCCCACCGTTCAGCCTGGACACTGAGGTCCAGTGCTGAGGGCCTTCTGGCGGTTCCCTCACTGCGAGAAGCCAAGTTACAGGGAACCAGGCAGAGGGCCTTCTCGGTAGTGGCACCCACCCTGTGGAATGCCCTCCCACCAGATGTCAAAGAGATAAAAAAACTACCAGACCTTTAGAAGACAACTGAAGGCAGCCCTGTTTAGGGAAGCTTTTAATGTTTAATAGATTATTGTATTTTAATATTGTGTTGGAAGCCACCCAGAGTGGCTGGGGAAACCCAGCCAGATGGGTGGGGTAGAAATAAATTATTTATTATTTATTATTTATTATTTATTATTTATTATTTATTATTTATTATTTATTATTTATTATTTATTATTTATTATTTATTATTTATTATTTATTATTATATAATGCGGCTGAGCAAGACTGAAACCTGCTTGGGTATATGGGACATTGTCTTAGCAGTCTTGCAGTTTAGAAGCTACCTTAACAAACTTGCTAATTTCTACCCCAAATGTGGAACTGGGACAATATTCAGTACTTAACGAGTGACTAATCCACACTGTGATCGTGTGTGTTTGTGTGTGTGTGTGTGTGTGTGTGTGTGTGCACGCTATGCAAAACCCAGAAATGCACAGTGAATTTGGTGGTGCCAAACAGCTGTAATGCTGCGTGCTATTTCTCCACTTAAGATGTGTCGTGCTGCAAAGGAAAATAAAAATGGAGTGCAAATGTGTACTTGGCGGGAGCGCTGAAGCCCTTTTCCAATCTAGCCTGAACTTCAGCAACTGCATTTATGCATGCTGAAATGTGGTGACAGTATTTCATTTCCTTTGGTATAAATTAGAGCAGCTCCTCTGAAGTCTATGAAATGGCTCGAGATTTATGCCGGTGTCATTAAAGGCACAACTGGCCCATTATGATTTCATTATGGTGATGCATGTGGTGCTGTAGGAGACCCAATTAAAAACTATCACTGCTTATAGGCTAAAAAGACAAATGTGCATAAGATTTACCAGGTTGCTCCAAGGAATATGGTAACTCGGAAGGTGGTAAAAGTTCATATTGTGTTTTCTTTCCCCACTTTGGTTGCAATTTCCTCTCTCTGCAGTAGCCAGATCTGTACAAGAGACGAAAAAAGGTACACCTGATGAAATTTACACAATTTATTAAAGGCACAGAAGCCAATTCTGGGGTGAGTTGGAGGAGAAATTCAATTCAGATTGCATTTTTTTTAAAAAAATTACTTCTGAAACAAATTGTGAACCGAAACAGTCATTCTTCAGGATTCGCATTTCTCTGAATCTTGCGATGCAGCTCGCCACCCAAGTAATGTGTAAAAAAAATAGAGAGAGCACATGCTTGAGTAATGTGTGCATTTAAAAGTATATTATTAGTGAAAATAACATACCAGCATGCATTATTGTAGGGGAAATGGTTTGCAAAAAAAGAAGAATATTTTTTGGCAAACTTGCATACCAGCATGCATATATCAGGAGAAAGTTACACTAAAATGTTGGTGAATTGTTGCAAGAACAGTTGTTTTTAATGCAAACTGAAGTGGGAATGTAGAGAACCGAAAAAAGGACTGAACCAACAGAGAGAAACTGAAATTAACAGATTTGCCTGTCCCTGGATAGAGGACATGTCCTGCATGCAAAAGGTCTCCAGTCCAATCCCAGTTAAAAGGGGAGAGATCTGTACCAGACACCCTGCTGCCATTTAGAGGAGGCAAGCTGGGCTAGTTGGCCAATCAATCTGTGTTGCTATAAGATAGCTTCCTATGTCCTTGTTTGCCATTGTTTGGGCACCTTGCCTTGTCAGATGCTATTGTGGCAAAAGAAGAAGAAGTCTCCACCCAGCATCACCAATTCCTGAATCCACTGGAGCGTCCATGACTTTAATAGTTGGATGGAACAAGAGAACCTCAGAAGTTTCTCAATTCAAAATGCTCCAGTTGTGGTGAGGATATAATCCAACAAACACCTTATCCTTCAAGATTTAGGATGAAATCAATGTCTGATTGTCTATCTGTAGTCAAAACAAAATAAAAAATAAACAAATTCCTTCCAGTAGCACCTTAGAGACCAACTAAGTTTGTTCTTGGTATGAGCTTTCATGTGCATGCACACTTCTTCAGATACACTGAAACAGAAGTCACAAGACCCTTATATATAGTGAGAGGGTGGGAACGGGCAATTGGCTGATAGGTGTGGTAAACCTGTTGATGATTGTTAATGACTGCAATTAGTCTTACAGGAAAAAGCAAGGGGTGAGAAGGTTAAAAGGTTCGTCAACAGGTTTACCACAGCTATCAGCCTATCACCCACTCCTACCACCCTTCTGAGTAATACCCCTCCCACCCTCTCACTATATATAAGAGTCTGGTGACTTCTGTTTCAGTGTATCTGAAGAAGTGTGCATTCACACGAAAGCTCATACCAAGAACAAACTTAGTTGGTCTCTAATGTGCTACTGGAAGGAATTTATTATTATTATTATTTTGTTTTTACTATGGCTGACCAACGGCTACCTACCTGTAACTGTCTATCTGTATTTTTTTTATTTGTACACTTGTATCCCATCTTCCTGTCTCCACCCTCCCCCCCCCGTCTTGTGCAGCCCTCATTATCTATGAAACCATGTCCTGTTCTAATCAAGCTACATGGTGCCATGCAGTAAAGTGGTACACCGAAATAAAAAGTGACAAGAACCTTTGTAAAATACCAGAGCGCTGTGACCCATTTTTGATGCTGTCGCTGTATACGGAATAAAGCCATAGGTAGTGACAAATCTAGTGGGACATCCAAGAGGCAGATGAAAATGGCTTGCGGTGTTCGCTGAGCATCTGAATCTCTGCTTCGTGTCCCTACGCAGCCAACACCGATATTATTTATTTATTTGCTGATTAGATTTGGTTAGCCACCTCATGATGCAAGTCCCCTTGGTGTCATCATCCAGTTTTTTACTCATACCGAGCAGGAATGATAAATACTTTTGGCCTTATTTGTCGTGATTAGTTTCATTCAAGCTCTCGTTACTTGAAGGATGGGGAAATACCATTTTTAAAAACCCACAAAAAAAACCTTGCCTTTTCTCTTTCTCTTGTAATGCTTTGGCTTCCACGATATTCTCTTTTTCACCTCAGTTGATTCTCACTGCCAGTCTGGGGTGAAAGACAAACATTGGACAACCCAACGCTGTTTAGAAATCTTGGTTATCAGTGGTGACAGGGAGCCTTTAGTGCCTATCAAAATGATATTCCAGGAGTCCAAGCTCATTTTCAAACCTGATTTTTACACTCAGCCCCTGCATTGCACCAAAAGTTCAGACATATGCAATTCTAGTTGCAGGTGCATTTATATCTGTTTTTGTCTACATACGTGCACCGTTTTACAGTCATACCTCTAGACACGAACGCTGCATGTTGCGTTTGTCACGTGTTATGAACCCGCCAAACCCGGAAGTACCGGAATGGGTTACTTCCGGGTTCGGCGTTTCGCGCATGCGCAGAAGCGTCGAATCGCATTGCGCACATGCGCAGATGCGCCGCTTCAGGTTGCGCGCTGCTCATGTTGTGAATGGGGCTCCGGAACGGATCCCGTTCGCAACCAGAGGTATGACTGTATTTGTGTATTACATTATAAACAATAAATAAAACATCAAAAAGTACACAACCAAATTACACCATCTCCACATAAATAATATGATCTAAAATAAGGATGAAGAAAATTAATATCAATAACAGCAACAACCGCCCCCCCCACAACAAACGCCGCTAAACAATACCCCAGTCTAAGAATCTATTCAGCAGCCTCAGCTTTTGTAGCTGAAGTCAGGCCCTTGTCCTCCCAGGCCAGGAGAACTGGGCAAGTTTGCAGAGGATAAGGCTATCAAAGTCTACTACCTACAATGGCTATTTTCTACAGCCACTGTTGGAGGCAGTCATACTTCTGAATATCGGGTGCTGGAGACAGAGGAAGTGAGAGTCCTCTTGCCCTGTAGGCATCTGGTTGGCCACTGTGAGAACAGGACGCTGGGCTAGATGGACCGTTGGCCCAATCCACCAGGCTCTTCTGAAACCCTGTAACTTTTTAATACCACAAATGTTAAGGGTTGGTTTCTCTGTAGCACAGGAGCACCCCTGCAGACAGTGATGATGTGGCAGCATTGGGGAAGCAACAGAGAGGAATGAATGAAGCAGGATGTGGACAGTCCTGTATAAACCCACCACTAACACACTATTATTGTGTCAATGACACGTTGTGCAATACACCTGCAGACCCCTGCCATCCTCCAAGTCTGGGAGGGTTCTGACCTCAAAGAGATATCCTGAAGGACTGCTGTAAGAAGTCAACATGGCTGTCAAAAAAAATCCTCAAGGCCTAAAGCGATGAAGCTGTCAGTGACAAAGAGCTCGTGAGGGGAGAGGTCACTAGGTTTGGGAATGAAAGGACCAGATGGTTTAAGGATATAGGTGGAAGGTAAGGGGGAACTCACACTGGACTCTGGAGCTTGGTGGGCTACAGATTGCTGATGGGAAGGAGAGACACAAGAGATTGAATTTCACATACTGACTCAAAGCCATATTTTTTTTCTGCTGTAGGTGTCTAGTAAACACAATGATTAGGTAAAGCCAGTCATCCATCAGGTAACTACATGCGGTGTAATCCTTTTTGTCAACTGTTGCCTTTATTTCTGGATTGTATCCATGATTGCTTAGAGGTGCCTCACCTTTCTGTGAGGAAAAGAATGTTCTCAGAGAATGCTCTTCATTCTAAGCCCACTGGACTGCCATTATTCAATAAAGCTCAGTGCCTAACCAATATCCAGTTTTGCAATAAACAGAAGCTTGAAAGGTAATTCTATGAGAATTGTTTATTCATCTTCACCATAGGGATTTGCCCATGCTATTGAAATGCTACCTACAAATGTTGACAAGTGGCTTATTTCTTTTCTTCCCCCCTCCTAATTTATAAAATGTATTTTATTCAGTCTTCGGCGTTTAGAATTAATTATGTATGATACTGGAATTACTGCAGAGACATCCAAACAGCAGAAACGGAGAATAGCCGGATTCATTCCAGTAAAAATAATGGGAACCTCTATAACTTACGAGGACTTGATGGCCACTTCCATGCCAGACAATTGCATGAGCTACATCATGTTTGCTGTGTCCTCCCCTCCTGCCGCCAAATTCCCAATATATATAACTCCCTCACCAACCCCAAGTTAAGCAGAGCAGTCATAGGTTTCTCTATTAAGAGTTTGGAATATGGTAAGGCAATAGATCCCTGCAAATGGGGTGAGCTACATGAGCAGTGAGGACAACAGCAGCATTGTCAAGAGTTCTGATAACGACTGAAAACAGCCTTGTTTGCTAGGAAATTGAAGGAAGCACTGCCATCATTTCCTGGGGGACCTGAATAACCACGCAGTGTCCTTACCTTGTGAACATCTCCCAAGAACATGAACATCAAGGCTCATTGGTAGGGGCTGAACAAAAGTGTCCCACAATTTTGCCTCCAAATTTGGCAGAGGCTGTTCCAGCCATTTTAAGGGGTAAGCAAAAGTCACCCAGAGAAGTTCTTCGAACATCTACCCCACCCTAGAAGCCTGTCTGAGCTGTGCTAGATCACCAAGCAGCACAGCTAGTTCTAAGGCAGAGATGAGGAACCTTCATCAGCTCCACATTCCCTTTGGGCAACCTTCTGGGTGCCACGTGGCAGTGGCAGGCAAGATTACAAGTGAAACTGGGCAGACCAACATATGCAAAATGTTTCTTTTGTACCGTAAGCTACTTTCTGCACACACATCTCTCTGCCTCCCAACCAGGCAAGCAAGAGGCATTGCCAGAGTTCAAGGATGCCTTCCAGCCAGGCAAAAACAAAACAAAACAAAACCACTTGAGAAGATTGCAAAAATGGTTGGAAGTGGGAGAACAGCATATTTGGTAGCCTTCCTCCCAATGTGCAGGTCTGTGACCTAGCTAAGCCTGGAAGGACAGCTTACTCTATAGTCTTAACCCCTTAATGCCAAAGTTTTCAACCTTTTTGAGTCCACGACTCCCTTGAGCAACTACATTCTTTCTGCAGCACCCCTGTGGGGGACAGGAGCCCAGTTCTGTCACCCCTTGCCTACAGAGCTGGCAGCCTCTCACCCTTTTATTGAACACCCTCCCTTATGGGATATTCCCTCAGTCTCTTCTCCTCTCCCCTCTCCTTGGGAGCCCCTTTGGGAGGCAGAGATGTGAGACAACATCAGAGGAGGGAGGGAGGGAGGGAGGGAAGGAAGGAAGGAAGGAAGGAAGGAAGGAAGGAAGGAAGGAAGGAAGGAAGGAAGGAAGGAAGGCCAGTGTGGCCTGCGGCACCCCTGACCATCATTCAAGGCACCCCAGGGTGTCATGGCACACTGGTTGAAAGCCCCTACCTTAATGCATTACTTTAAGTTCAGCATGTTGGTTGTGTGAGGTTGGATGTATCCCACAGTGAGTTGTGTTGTCCTGAGGGTCCCCACCCAAAACAATACACTGGTGGGTGGAAGCCACTGGGAAAAGCATCCCATTCCTGGTCAACAACCTTTTGTCCCACTTTTCCCCTCCCAAGTTGAATATTTTCAGGAGAGAACCTATTTGTGTTTGTTTATATATTTACACGTTTTCTTACCTGCACTTCATCATAAGGTAACCAACGGCAGGTTGCAACAATATAATCTACAATCATAGAAAGAAATGTAACCTTTGCAGTTCTAAAGCACCAAAAAAGGAGCAGAACATGAGGGGTGGGGGAGAATGGGTTACATTGTATTTATTTGTCGAAATTAAACCCTTTGATTGATAAGTGAGAAAGTGAAGTCACAAGAGGTCCAAACCCCATTCAGCAGCAAGGCTGCTGTTGCTGTTCTGCCTAATCCTAGCAGAGGAGAAACAAGCTTCTAAAATAGTGTTGTATGCCAGGTTGTCAGGTTACATGACAGAGTTCAACGGGCTTAGGACCCAGCCTGTCTCCTTGCCACTTCCATTCACACCCTTTTTGGGGGGGACTTACACCTGCCATGGGATGCGGGTGGCACTGTGGGGTAAACCACAGAGCCTAGGGTTTGCCGATCAGAAGGTCGGCGGTTCGAATCCCCGCGATGGGGTGAGCTCCCATTGCTCGGTCCCTGCTCCTGCCAACCTAGCAGTTCGAAAGCACGTCAAAGTGCAAGTAGATAAATAGGTACCACTGCAGCGGGAAGGTAAACGGCGTTTCCGTGTGCTGCTCTGGTTCGCCAGAAGCGGCTTAGTCATGCTGGCCACATGATCTGGAAGCTGTACGCCGGCTCCCTCGGCCAATAAAGCGAGATGAGCGCTGCAACCCCAGAGTCGGTCATGACTGGACCTAATGGTCAGGGGTCCCTTTACCTTTACACCTGCCTTAGTTTCATCCAACTTTGACTCAACCAGCTGAATTCTAACTAGGCCAGAATAAGCAGGTTATGCCAGCTTATCTTTGGCCAAGCTGGGGTGTGGGACTTAATGTTGACTGAACGCAGCTAAGATGGAGATTTGATGCATCTGAAGACCTTGCCACTTCGACAAACCGCAAAACTTGTTTCCCTCCACCCCCCCCCCAATTTCTTCCTAGAAATCATCCTTTGTTCAGAGTGAATGCAAAGTGCATTGAAAGTATTGTAATGTGCAACGGTAAAGCATTCTCTTAGAGCCTTGGCAGGTTATATAACAAGAAAGGAAAGGTACAACCTGTCCTTATGCAATGAATCATTGCACAGATCGCACCTAACTGTCTGCCACTATCTTTAGAAATGGGTGGAAGTTAGTCATTATTCCTAAATGGCAGGCCTCCACAAATTACTTAGCGGTGTGACCGGTGGGGGGTGGGGGTGGGGATGCATTTGGCAGCAATCATTTCTACTTTGAATGTTTCGTGAATTTAACAAAACCAACCTGGACTGAACTCCATGCATTTCAAAAGTTTGTCCAAAGTTTCTGCCATACCGAAGAAGCAGGTCAGTTTTGAATATTGTCACGTTCTCTGGAGCATGTGAACAGCTTGCTGCTAAAGGATGAGGTGGGAAGGTGAGATTGTGGAACTTCATCACCAGCCGAGCACTTGAGTGACACGCATTTCTGCATTTTGCAACACTTTGAATTGCTAGGTATTTGTAGACCAACCACACACACACACACACACACACACAAAACTTTCCAAAGGACTGCTTTGGAATATAAGGTCACATTGGCATCAAACAGGCACTATGGTACCACTTCAACAGTCATCGCTAGCCCCCAAAGAATCACGGGAACTTTTTTTCTTTACATTTTATTTCTTTGCTTATTTATTTATTAAATCTATTAGCCGCTTTATCTTGCTCAAGGCAACCCAAAGCAAGTTACAAACAACAACAAAATTCACATCACAGTGGTACCTTGGTTCTCAAACTTTAACCCATTCCAGAAGTCTGTTCGACTCCCAAAACAGTTTGAAAACCAAGGCGCGGCTCCTGATTGGCTGTAGGAGCTTCCTGTACTCAATTGGAAGCCCAGGAATCCGCATTGGACGTTCGGCTTCCAAAAAACGTTCACAAACCGGAACACTTACTTCCAGGTTTGCGGCGTTGGGGAGCCGATTTGTTGGGGAGCCAAGCCATTCAAGTACCAAGGTTCCACTGTACATTAAAACAAATTTGGGGGTGGAGATACATTAAAAGCATCCTGCCCAATTCTAAAAGTCCACAGATAGTTAAAGGCCAAAGAAGAGAAGAAGAGAAGAAGAGTTTGGATTTGATATCCCACTTTACCACTACCCGAAGGAGTCTCAAAGCGGCTAACATTCTCCTTTCCCTTCCTCTCCCACAACAAACACTCTGTGAGGTGAGTGGGGCTGAGAGACTTCAAAGAAGTGTGACTAGCCCAAGGTCACCCAGCAGCTGCATGTGGAGGAGCGGAGATGCGAACCTGGTTCACCAGATTATGAGTCTGGTTATAGAGAAAAGTTTTCCGTTAGATAGAGGAAATTTGCTTACAAGAATGTGTATGCTAGGCAAAAGTCTTTATAAAAAATGGATATATTGAATAAGTATATACAGAAATTCTTGTGAATTTTCATCAAGACTTCTCACAAACCTAAATGGGAATAGCATGAGCCAACTGGGAAAAATTGACAGATTAAATCATCCTTACTATGAAATTGAAAATTTCTGCGTCATAACTCTGAAGAATGTGATATGTTGTGCAATATGCCATAAGATCTTCCATGTTTGTGTTCATATCCATGCTAGTTTTCACAGCCCTTTCTCCAATCTCATCCTCCCATGGGTGTGTTTCATCTTGCTTCTTTTGGAACCTGTTATGAATCAACATCAAAAAAACTAAGATCATGGCCACTGGTCCCATCACCTCCTGGCAAATAGAAGGGGAAGAAATGGAGGCAGTGAGAGATTTCACTTTCTTGGGTTCCATGATCACTGCAGATGGTGACAGCAGTCACGAAATTAGAAGACGTCTGCTTCTTGGGAGAAAAGCAATGACAAACCTAGACAGCATCTTAAAAAGCAAAGACATCACCTTGCCAACAAAGGTCCGTATAGTTAAAGCTATGGTTTTCCCAGTAGTAATGTACGGAAGTGAGAGCTGTACCATAAAGAAGGCTGATCGCCGAAGAATTGATGCTTTTGAATTATGGTGCTGGAGGAGACTCTTGAGAGTCCCATGGACTGCAAGAAGATCAAACCTATCCATTCTTAAAGAAATCAACCCTGAGTGCTCATTAGAAGGACAGATCCTGAAGTTGAGGCTCCAGTACTTTGGCCACCTCATGAGAAGAGAAGACTCCCTAGAAAAGACCCTGATGTTGGGAAGGATTGAGGGCACAAGGAGAAGGGGATGACAGAAGATGAGATGGTTGGACAGTGTTCTCGAAGCTACTAACATGAGTTTGGCCAAACTGCGAGAGGCAGTGAAGGATAGGCGTGCCTGGCGTGCTCTGGTCCATGGGGTCACGAAGAGTCGGACACGACTGAACGACTGAACAACAACAACAACAACATGAATCTATTGCATTGATTCTGTGGAGCAGGCTCAGTAATGTGGCTGGGTAAGTTCTCCATTCCCTGCAGTGAACTAAGAACATATAGGCTGCCTGAGTGCATTAATTAAGTGTCAGGCTTGAGTCATTGGACCATACTTGTTTGTTCTAATGACTCAGTCAGACATCTCTGATTGGCTGCTGGTTCTGTTGAAAAAACTGATGAGAAATCCAGACAGGTTTGGCCTCAGCAAGCCAAGTTCCCATGGGGTTGTCTTTTCCATCAGTCTCTGGGAACTCAGCCTCCCATGGTTGACTTGCTTGCCCTGTTTTCTTGTTTATGTCACGGAGGGTGGGCCCATCATCAGTTCCTTGCATCTTTGGGTAGCTGCTAGGGACCCTGTACCCTCCCCACCAAAGTTGGCTCTTGCCAAGGGATGGAGAAAGAGTGTGGTTTAGTTTGCATTTTAAGAAGAAACTACCTGATTCACAATGCAATATACACCAACTCCACGAAATTATGATCTTTTGAAATAAGCTCTTTGCTGAATTTTGCATTCTCCGAGCAATGTGTACAAAAATGCACATGTTAGGCGAAAGTGTGCATAAAGTTGTGCACGCTTGTGAAGAATACAAAATGCACTACATTAGAATAGAATATAGAATAGAATATATTTTTATTGTCATTGTCCCCTTTGGGGACAACGAAATTACTTGGCTGCTCCATCCACCCAGATAGGGCACTCCACGCAAAGACAAAACAACTACAAAGACACTGATTGAAACCATACAATGATAAAACATAACAGGTAAGATTAGATGACTTTCAAAGTCCAGGCTTCCCATTCAAGGCCGAGATCGCTCTGGAGAAGAAGCTGTTTCTAAGACGGCTTGTTCTTGTTGTCATCGTCCTGTATCTCCGTCCCGATGGCAAAAGTTCAAAGAGACGGTGACCAGGATGCGATGGATCTTTCACTATGTCCAGTGCCTTTCTGTGGCACCTCATGGCATAAATCTGCTCTAAGGTGGAGAGCGGGCAGCCAACTATGCTCTCTGCTGCCTTAACAACTCTGCACAACCCCATCCTGTCCTGGGTAGTACAGCTTCCGTACCACACACATAAGCCATAAGTGAGCACGCTTTCAATGGCACAGTGATAGAAGGCAAGCAGCAGCTTTTGTGGAAGATGGTTTTTCCTTAGAATTCTCAGGAAGTGCAGTCTCTGCTGCGCCTTCTTCACAAGCCCCCTTATGTTTGCACTCCAGGACAGATCCTCCTGTAATTCAGTGCCCAGAAACTGAACATTGTTACCCTCTCCACACAGATTCCATCAATCAAAAGTGGTTGGAAGGGGAAGCTGCTTGCCGTGTCTCTGACGCTGAGTCCCATTAGTCTATCTTCCCCATTGCAGGTTCATTCCGTGAACCTGTGCGTACTTTCCTACTCCCATTTCACTCCCTTTGCCTTCGCCTCTTTACGCCAATAAAAGCATTTATACGAGGACATAAAGGCAGCCCATCATGGGCTCTTTGCTGTTATATAAATGTTAAGTAGAAGAGGAGAGCAAGTGGCACAGGGGTCATTGAGGTGTGAAGCCTCAGAATACCTCCCAGCAAAGGGTCTGGTATCCTTTAATCCAGTGCCAAGCACAACAAGGAACCTTTCTGGAACAATTTTTTTTTAAAAAAAAGAAGAAGGAAGAAAAGAGAAACGAAAAGAATGAAGGTTCTCTGGTGAGGTTTGATTAGAAGTGAAGAGGACTCTGAAGTGTTGCTGAACTAAAATGAACTTTGATCTTTTGCAAAGACAGTCGAGCCATAATGAAATGGCTACTTAGCAGGACAAGAGCAAGCTGGAAGCAAATTTCTGTAGCTTTCCCTTCTGAAAGCAGGCAGTGGGGGGTCTAGGAGATGATGAATGTTATACTACTGTGCGGCTGCACTATTTTTTTTAAATTTACAGTGTGCATTATTATAAACAGGATCCCGGCGTCCGGAATGACTGTGCTGGCCATCAGCTTTGAGAACAGATCAAAACCCCTGTCATTTTCACATCAAAAAAGCATATATTGAATTCCTTTCTCTCCCTCCTTCTCACCCTCCACTGTGAGATTTCAGGGAGAATGAAAACCACCCTTCTCTGCGCCTTTCTGTGACTCCCCCCACCACAAAAAAAAGCTTTTCTTTCCACTTTTCGTCAAAGGCAAAGCATTCATACTCAGGAGGGTGGAGTTCATCTCTCTTCTTTTCAAAAGATGTATGACAGCTTCTCCCGGGAGAGGGTCTCAGGCTTTTAAAAGATTTATTAGGCTGCACTATTTGGGATTTTTGAGGCTAGACTTCTGTCTTTGAGGCAGTGCATTTGATGGTATGAATTTTTTAAGCAGCAGCAACTGCACGGGACGAGGATTGTCAGTCTGTTGCCTGTTATTTGCCGGGAAGCAGTGGTGGTAGGGACAAAGAGGCTTTTGTGAGCCAGACGCTGGGGGGGGGTGTTTGCTGGCATGGGGGTCAGTATGCTGCCATGTTCATGGGAATTATATGCAATATGCAAAACTGCAGAATGGGGTTACTGGGAGGGGGTGTCAAATAAAGCTACAGCGATATGCAGCCCTCATTGGGTGAACACAGCTGGAACGTTTTAATAAATAATAATAATAATAATAATAATAATAATAATAATAATAATAATAATAATAATAATAATATATTATTTGTACCCCACCCATCTGGCTGGGTCTCCCCAGCCACTCTGGGTGGCTTCCAGCAAATATTAAAAAACAATACATTAACATGTTACAGATTAAAAACAGGGCTGCCTTCAGGTATTTCCTAAATGTTATGTAGTTGTTAATTGCTTTGACCTCTGATGGGAGGGCGTTCCACAGGGCGGGCCCCACTACCGAGAAGGCCCTCTGCCTGGCAGGGGACCTGATCCTTCTCCTGTGTCATGACCTTAGCTTTGTTAAACTGCACATTAACCAGATAGAAAATGTGCATTTTAACCACAATGGATGTTTTCCAGTGGAAAAGTGTGTGTAAATGTTTGTGTGTTTGTTGGGGAAGTGCCCAACCCTTTCCTCAACCATCACTACTTCTTCCAGCCCACAATCTGCTCTCCTCTCCAGAGGAAAAGTCCAGATGCATGTATACAAGGGTGCCACAAGAGGAGAAATGTTGCAGGGGAATTTTCCATGGGGGAAATAGTAGGTGAGGAGAGTGAAGCACCTCTCCGCCAACATCTGGTGAAAATCGCCCTCCTCCCTCACACACAATGCATCCCAGTGAAACAAAGACTGGTCCAGTCATTTGTGTCCCAACCTCAGCAAGTCCCAGTGGTGTGAAATTGGCATGTGTTCCACAAATGCATATGGTAGCCTTGCCCATCCTGGTTCCCTTCTGATCTTTTGGTGGCCGCAACAGGAGTTGTGCTGCAAAACGTCTGCAAAGCCTGTGGTTAGGTGAAGCTGATCTACAGTCTCTTCCAGAAATAAAGACCTTCTCCTGCTCCACCTGACCTCCTAATTAGCCTTGTTGGCTTTCTGCATAAGCAGCTGAGGTCAGCAATAATATATAATGATCATGTTTCTTGCTTTTTAAATTAATCTCATGTTCAGCGTTGGCAAGATCTTTCATCGCTAATTAAATGTGAAGTGCACACCCCTCCACCCAGCTCACGGGACTTTTGTATCCACGGATAAGAGCATAGATAGCATTTAAATAAATTGTGATCATCATAAAGGTGAAATGTGATGAAAAAATATAACTGGGAAATTCCGCCTTCCTTGAAATATTTCTTAAGAGTCCCTGTGGCCCTTGGTCCAGAGGTGTTTACTCCTCTGGTTTATACCCAAAACCAACCCGTGCTGATCTATTAATAATGCTCACAGTACAGCATCTGTTCTCTGGGCTCATATTCTGGCCAAGCAAACCCTGGGCAATGTATCATAGCAAGCAATGCATTACAGAGAACGGTGCCACTTTGAAGATATACTGTAGTAGTTCATCACCAGGTCCCCTTTCCTGTGATGATGTATTGCCTCATCAGAGCACCAGCTGACAAGTGGAAATGCACTTCAAACAGACTTTGTTTAAGCAGAAGCATACTTTCGGCAGAGCAAGCCTGTTGAGATCGTGGCACTGACAAGCTTTCAAAGTTTAAGATGGCGTTAAAAACCATCTCAAGAGTTGCTGGTGAGAAAAACGGGGCAAGTGAGGAATTTGAAACGCCACTTGGATCTGAAATGTTTTCGCAAGTTCTTTTATTTCCTTGAAGACTCTGGGGGCAAAAGCCAGGAGCTAGAAAAAACACGCGGCTCATTCAGCCTGCGAGGCTTTTGATTTCACGTTTCCAAGCTGCCACTCCCAACACACGGCTGCTGTTGAAACTTTCCAAAAAAAGAGTTTCTGGTGCAGCATAGCCAGGTTGCAATATAAAGATGAAAGCCCTATTGCGGATTGAAGCAACTGGATGCATAATGCATTTTGGAATGAAGCATTGTCCAGACCCATAAAAAATATTATTCAAACTTTTACTTGCAGAACTTTCTTCATAACAGAATTAAAACATCAAATGTAAATAAAAAACATCTGTGCAATATCTTGTGCTGTCCAGCACAGGCTCAGCACCTTAGAAATAAAAGATAACTCCAGAAATCAAAAGGGTGTCTCTCTCCCCCATTCCAGCCTGCCTTAGCCTGCCTAAGGCTATCCATTTTCTTTGAGAGATTTTATCACATCCTTCTGCATTCAGAGAAAGACTAAACAGGCAACTTCCTTCAAAATGGCGAATTTGCAGCTCAATAGCCTCATCAAAGGTTACATTCAGTTAACCGAGAGCTAGAAAGCAATCAACAGGTAATCATTAACCCATTAAGGAGCTTAGAATCTCTTTAAAAACTACTGTGGAAAACCCCCAATATTAGGAATGCACTTCTCAATTTTAAACCTTCATTAATACTCAGGCATTTTCCATTTCTGTGTCAATTAAACCAGTTATACTTAACAAGCCCCAGTGTCCTATGAATGCAGGAACAACTCCTTGGCCACACCAAAAAGAAACATCTGTATTGTGACCTACATCATTTTCTCCTCACCCCCTCCATTTCTTTTTTAAAGCCATCCAACTTGGTGGCCATCACTGCACTCAACATGGCTCACTTGTATGGGATGCAGAGGAAGCAGACATTGCAGGAAAGACACACTGGCCCCCTTCAGACAGTCTACTTGTGTGTAAAGCCAACATGTGAGTGGAGAGTGCAGTGATAAGTTGTCCTTGTTATCACCTGCATCACCCTCTCTGCAACCCAGGAGCTTCCATGGGTACACCAAGGGGTACACATGATCACCCCTGCTCTCTCTGCTCATGTGCTGCTTTTACACATAAGTACAATGCCTGAAAAGGTCGGCGGTTCGAATCCCCGCAACGGGGTGAGCCCCCGTCGCTCTGTCCCTGCTCCTTCCCACCTGGCAGTTCGAAAGCACGTCAAAGTGCAAGTAGATAAATAGGAACCGCTCTGGCGGGAAGGTAAACGGCATTTCCGTGCGCTGCTCTGGTTTGCCAGAAGCGGCTTAGTCATGCTGGACACATGACCCGAAAGCTGTCTGCAGACAAACGCCGGCTCCCTCTTTGGCCTATAGAACGAGATGAGCGCTGCAACCCCAGAGTTGTCTGCGACTGGACCTAACGGTCAGGGGTCCCTTTACCTTTACCTTTATAATGCCTGAAAACAGCTAATATTTGTCTCCAGCTACAATCCTGCACTCCTATGCAGATTTACCTGCGACTGAACTCCGTGTGACTGATTTCCAAGTAAGGAAAAATAAGATCCATGGCATGTCAAACCTTCTTTAAAGCAATCGCCCATTTTAGCAATCCTTCCTGCTTGAAAAATTAATGAACTGCTATTGATTTTTTGTTTTTAACCCTCAGAATTGTATTTTTATTTTGGGGTGGGGGGTGGGGTGAAATCAGGAAACTGTCTCTTCCCCCTTGCTGATTTAATGCCAGGAAGGAAGTTTCAGCAAAACCACTGAAGCGTTCCCCCCCCCACACCTTACTTTTAACAAAAATTCAAGAGTTGTTTCTCCTAAAAGTGTCGAAATGAATGGTACTTAAGAGGAACCCCTTATCCTTCTGTGCAGTAAATGAAGTGCAAAGCCGTTTCCATATTGAGCTGCAGTGACCTTTTGGGAAAGCTCTCTTTGGGATCCAAAGGTCCATTATAGTTCAGTATTTTGCCTTAGCAGAACAGAGAACTTAAACTGAAGTGCACTTGGTACTGAAGTGTGGGCGTAGGACAGGGAAGCGATGTGATGTATGGTTCAATCTAGCAGGAGTTTCTCTCATTCACTTGTGCTCCTAGAGCAACTCGCCTTAGTTTCAATGAGGTTTGAAGGTGTGAAGGATGGTGGACTACAGCCAATAGCTTTCTGCAGAACAAGGAATGAGATAAGGGCTTTGAAGTCATTTATTTATTTTTAGCGCAGACCCTGGGATTCTGGAGAAAAGTTTCAGGAACTTCTTCACTACAGCTGGTCGAGGATGGGGGGTACTTCTGGCTGTCCCTTGAGGCTCAGTTGGCTTAGGTGGCATGGTGTACTGTCCATGTGTGAGCCAGTGTGGTGTGGTGTAGTGGTTAAGAGTGGTAGACTCGTAATCTGGGGTACCGGGTTCGCGTCTCCGCTCCTCCACATGCAGCTGCTGGGTGACCTTGGGCTAGTCACACTTCTCGGAAGTCTCTCAGCCCCACTCACCTCACAGAGTGTTTGTTGTGGGGGAGGAAGGGAAAGGAGAATGTTAGCCGCTTTGAGACTCCTTCGGGTAGTGATAAAGTGGGATATCAAATCCAAAATCATCATCTTCTTCTTCTTCTTCTTCTTCTTCTTCTTCTTCTTCTTCTTCTTCTTCTTCCATCTGCAGCCTCACAAGGCTTCAGAGTGAATGCTGCACCTGGGGCCATTGCCGTTGCCCACATGGACAAAGGCTATGGGTGTATAACTGGTGTGTGCATAAGGCTCTTCAGACCTTTGAGTGAAATAGAGAGGCCAGGGGCAGCATCATTAAGAACCTGATTCTTCCCATTCATCTATTTTTATGCATGCATAAGAACATAGGAAGACCCTGCTGGATCAGGCCAGTGGCCCATCTAGTCCATCATTCTGATCCCACAGTGATCAGTCAGATGCGCATGAGAAACCTACGAGTAGGACCCAAGCACAAAAGCCCTCTCCTCTCCTGCAGTTTCCGGCAACTGGTATTCAGAAGCATATTGCCTCCAACACAGGTGGTTGAGCATAGCCACCATGGCCTGGTAATCTCATTCTCGATGAATGCACACTTGGTAGGGATGTGGGAGAGAGAGCCTTCTTGGTGGCTGCTCCCAGACTTTGGAACTCCCTTGCTAAAAGGGGTGCTAACTCCATGAGACCGAGCTGTCTTTGGGGGCCCCCAACATCTGTTGGCAGGGGCCCAGGCGTCCTCAATGTTGAAGAGGCAGAAGAGGCCAGTGCGGAGCTGTGTGTGGTGCGGCTTCAGTTGCCAGTTCTTCCTGAGTGTGAGAGGAGGAGGAGCCGCTGGACATTAAAGCTGTGCTGTGTTGGACTCCATGCTCAGCCTCCTCCTGATGATGCGATGTCAGGCATGTGCAATGAGATCACTCAACGCATGATGGGCCCCCTCAATCTTGGGAGCAACTTGGCGCCTCTGCTCCCCATAGAAATTAGACAGGCTCCCTCCTTGTCTTCCTTCCTTCCACCAGCAGGTGAAGACTTGCTTGTTCCAACAGGCTTTTGGGAACGGACAACTTTCAAAGAAGGGGCTGTTGGATTGCTGTTTCGTTGTGATTTGTCTGTATGATTTTAATAGATCTTATATTGACAGAGACAGACAGAGTTGAAGTCTATTCATGTTTAATTGTTTTTATATGATTTTTTCCTATGTTTTTTCTTATTTTATCTGTAAGCTGCCTTGAGTCCATGTCAGAGAAAAAAGTGGGGTATAAATGAAATAATACTACTACTACAAACAACAACAATGTCAAGGATTAGAGTTTTTCTCTAACTGGGATGTATCTTATATAGCAGGGGTGGCCAACTTTCAGAATTAAAAAGTGGCAGTGATCTACCCCCGTTTTTGTGGGGGTTCAGCTAAAGTTGTTGAGCTTTTTGGGGGAAGGAAAGCCTCATTTTTGGGGGGGGTCAGCTCAAAGTTGTTGGGCTTCTTTTAGGGAGGGGGAAATAATGTTTTTTTAGGGGTGAAAAAATAAGCTTGTTTGGGGAGACCTGTTTTTTGGGGGGGTTAAAGGCAAGGGACAAAGAGGTGAAGTCACTCACAAAAATATCTCTATCGATGAAAACAGCAGCACAGAAAAAGCTCCGTCTTCCCTTCCAGACATCATACAACAATGGAGGGCGGGGGGAGGGGGAGGGGCAGGAGTCAGTTTTAGCGACGCTAAGGAAAGGGAGCCAGAGATCGACCGCAATCTACCAAAACCTCACGGGGATCTACTAGTAGATCACAATCAACCTGTTGGACATCCCTGTTATATAGGGTTGCATCTCACTAGTGATTCATAACCCACCAGTTATGACCAGTGTCCTAGCCATGGAATTTTCGATCTTTGGCATAGCGAGCCTCCCTAAGTCATAGTGCTAATGGAGTGGCATTATGCAAAATATGCCTTGTACAAATAACTGGAATCTGTAAGCAGTTTGTTCTCATCCTCCCTGTCGTAATCCATCAAACGATAACTCATTTGTCAAACAGAGGACAGTTCATTAGTATTCAACAACCATTTGCACAGAATAAAACAGCAACAGTATAAAAATTGATGTTGCGAAACTTAACAAATGAGAGAATAAGGGAAGTGCAGCTCAGGAAATTGCAGACCTGCCCTCGAGGGCCATTTTTAGGTTAGTTGTCTGCATTTTAATATTACATTTGTTTTAGAGGCGGACTCTACGCTATTAGGTTGGGAGAGCAGCCAATTTACAACTAGGTGACTTTAATATCAAGGGGATTTAGTAAATGAGAACATAACAACTCCTGGGACAAAGTCTGGGTCAAAAAGGTGCAACACATCCAATCGTGGAATTATAATTCAATTTTACAATTAAATTACAAAATGACTCAGACCTCTCACTTCCATTTTTTCCATGTTACAAATAAACTTTTCTTTCTTTCTTTCTTTCTTTCTTTCTTTCTTTCTTTCTACCTCGGAATACAAATTATCTCCTACACCACCTGCCACTAGGGGCAGCACAGTCCCTCCCTCCCTGCCACATACCTGCATGGCCACATACCTCTCACTCCCTCCCTGCCACATACCTCTCACTCTAAACAACAGCAAGCCACTTTAGGCCACTAGCATTCCAACTGCTTAGGTTCTCACCTCGAGCTTTTATAAAACCTAGCCACTTGTCAGTCGAACTATTACAACTTCCATACGAACAAATCAACAAACAGAGTAGGAAAGGGAGGGAGAGAAAAATAGCACTCTGTGCATGTGAACCTTATCTCATATAAACCTGCTTGCACGTTAAGCTCTTCCTCTGAAGCCCTGCTCCAAGGGCAGACCTCTGTTTGTCAGACATGTGGTGGGTAGTTTTGAGAACAGGGCCTCCTCAATGGTGGCACCACTGTCCTTGGGGAAAAATCGTTTGTGTGTGTGTGTCTGATAAAAGGGGTCATATTTCATAAGCTGCTGCTTTAGACAAAGTGAGACCCTAGGTCCATCTAGCTTACTATTATTGAGCTAGGTGGTTCAGACACAGGTCCAACTCTTCTTGGAGAATTGGACCTTTGACTTCAAAAGCAGGTGCTTCACCATTCAGCTATATCTGAAGACATTTGAAGTTTCCTTGTTGTTCTTTTAGCTGTAGCTGTAATTGTTTCTGTTGTTTACTGTCATTTGCTGAGTTGTTATTTTCCCCATTAAAAAATAAGAATCCCTGATTATTTTTATTGCTGAGATTCTGGTCTTCTCTTTGAGTATTTTATGATATATTTTTTTGTGGCTCTTTAACAATGCTGCTAGTTGCCTTGGGGATACGTTGACTGGAAAGGAAGGGTATAAATGTCTTAATAAATACATACATCAGCATGTCAAAACTTCTCAAAAATCCGATTTCCAGCGATTATGCCAAAGTTATCAAATTATAGATGCAAGAGGATTGATGTGTGCACATAAATTTTCTGTTGAGATTTCCCCACATTTCTTTTGTGCAGCGTAACTATGTTATACCAGTTTCCTGGATTTTTTGACGAGAGTGCTGTGAATTTCCTTAGTTGGCTACTGCCCAAACTTCACAGCTCTGTAGTTCCAAGGGAATGTCTGTTATACCAACTGAAGGATGTAACCCTGTTCATCATTAGTTAGGGGTAAGCCCCACTGAACCCAGTGGGTCAAGTACTTTATTCACTCCACACTGACCCTATACTCTAAATCTCCCCATTTCAATGTGGCTTGGCACCATTCGCTATAATGGCTTGTCACATATATTTAGTCCGGGAATGGGGAGCCTCATGTTCAGGGGCTGAATCTGCCCCTCTGGGCCTCTCTGTTTGGCCTTTGGAACTATTCCCAAGGCACGTCCCCTCTTCCCAGGTCAAATCTCCCACTGGCTCTGCTTTGCAAGCTCCTTGGTTGTTTTTGCTTGGGTGGAGTGCATCATCATCATCATCATTATCATCATATCTTTATTGTCATTGTCCTCTTTTGGGGACAACGAAATTACTTGGCTGCTCCACCCACCCAGATAGGGCAATCCACGCAAAAACAAAGCAACTACAAAAACACTAATTAAAACCATACAGTATGATACAGCATAACAGGTAAGATTAGATGACTTTCAAAGTCCAGGCTTCCCATTCAAGGCCGAGATCACTCTGGAGAAGAATCTGTTCCTAAGACGGCTTGTTCTTGTCGTCATCGTCCTGTATCTCCGTCCTGATGGCAAGAGCTCGAAGAGACGGTGACCAGGATGCGATGGATCTTTTACTATGTCCAGTGCCTTTCTGTGGCACCTCGTGGCATAAATCTGCTCTAAGGTGGAAAGCGAGCAGCCAACAATGCTCTCTGCTGCCTTAACAACTCTGCCCAACCCCATCCTGTCCTGGGTAGTACAGCTTCCGTACCACACACATAAGCCATAAGTGAGCACGCTCTCAATGGCACAGTGATAGAAGGCAAGCAGCAGCTTTTGCGGAAGATGCATCCTTGAGCTTTGAGCATGCTTCCTGCTTATCTGCTTGGAGGATAGACAGGGATTTGTGAGTGTGGAGAAAACTAGCCCACATTTAATGTTGCACCCACTTCTGGTCCCGCCCACCCCCTGCCCACATTTGCCCCCACCCCGAAGGTCACTCAGAAGGGTATGTTGCCCACGGACTGAGAAAAGTTCCCCAATCCAATTCAGCACCTTGGAGAGAAAAGAAAAGGCCAGCATCCGTTCTGAGCTTCCATAAAACCATTTTGAAAGCCTAGCAAGTGATCTGTACTAAGATTGGATTAATGAACCTCTCTGGGAAAGACCTTTATGAGCTCCTAGTAGGCCACAGTGTTGCCTCTAAGCTATAGAAAACCATCCTACATCCACGACATCTGATCTATTCCATTACCGTTATTGGATTCCGACCGATCGCCCACTGCCAATAAATCAACGGAGCTAGTAAAAAATGATATCATGCGAATGAAAGCAGCAGGTCTGGAATGCTGCATGTACATGGGGATAAAAAGTGATACTTTTTGTTTCTTAACTTTTAGTTCCTTAGATTTAGGATCTCTGAACAGTGGGTCATAGAAGTAACAGTGTTTTCCCAGCTGGGTACAATTTTCAGTGAATACAGACCTCCCTCTCCTACTCCCCCCCCCAAAAAAAACCCCTCTTTGGTAATGTTTACAACCTTTCAACTATAATAGAGCTTTGCAAACCCATCTACCTTCAACTTTCCAGATCTAGACTTCCCGGGCTTTTAAACTATTAAAATGCAGATTAACTCAACTTCAAACAGATTTATTTCAGATAGCTCCTGCAAATCCGTTAGGATTACCTGCCCTTGGACATCATTTCCGAGCCTGCAGGGGTTCATTAAGGAAGGATTTGAATGTGACGGGGGGGGGGGAGGAAAGGGCCGGCAGGAATTGCATTTCGAAAACAACCCATGTGATCACACCTGATACCGCAGAACTGCTTTGAACTCAAGAGACTCCCCAACATTGTATGTTTCATAGCTTTGTTTACAAAGCCAGAGCATCTATCTAATGGCCTTTTGCAAGTAGTTTTATGGCTTTGTTCCTCGTGGCGTCAGGAACAACAATATTAAAATGGTCGTAATTTATTCGCCAAATTGTAGGAATCTTCAGTAATTTCCTTTAAGGAGTGCCTTGAGATTCCAACTTGAGTTTTTCCAGTATGTTCCTATCATCTATAACCCGTTTCAAAATGCAATTAGCCTGAGGGTGGATCTAAGGCTCCTCTTCTCCCTCCCCCCCACCCCCCACTTCCACTACGGTTTTTCAAATTGGAAAAAGGAACTGTTTAGAATTATACGCTTTAATAATTGCGCTACCACTTGTTTTGCTAATTGGCTCAGGAGCTCTTCAAGATACACAGAGCCAGAGCTGTGTTTGCAGCTTAATAACAAATTAATGTTTTCCCTGACTCCAGACTCTGGAAGGAAGACCCTGTGCCCGGCAAAATCGTGTAAATATTTAAATTAAGATTATGCCCTCCAAGAGCAGAGAGATTGTTATGATTAGGGGCTGCAAGGTTAGAAATCAGAGATTGTGTATCCATTAACTCTGGAGCACCAAATGACAACACAGCTATGGCTACTCATGCCTAACAACTTCTTTCTGCACTTGCCAGCTGCTGTAGTCAAAGAGAAAAGATGTCAATGAAAGTCATCAGGTAGGAGAAGATTTGAGCACATTATGCATGGCGTGTGATCTCTGGGTTGTGAGCAGGTGACCCTAGTTATCACTAACTCTACTTCTTCCATAGTACTAGAACTCTCTCATAGCACCAGAACTCAATACCTTACAAGTGTCCTGATTTCTCAGGGCCAGTCCCGGAATGACAGAATCCATCCTGGTTTCCTATTTGATCCCGCTTTCCCCCTTTTTCCTCCATGTCTCAGAGAACAATTAAAAGTGGTGTGTGTCTGTAATTTGCAAATATGAAGTCCTGTTTCTGCTGAAAAAAAGATAACTACACCCAGTGAAGGAAACAGTGAAGCTGGCATATGAAGCCCATCTTATAACTTTGAAAGAAAAGGGCACCGATCCGCTTTAGATTCTTTCATTGCAATGCTTCCTCAGCCAGCCATTTCTTAGGAAGCACGAGGAGTGTTGCTTCTTTTGGTACCTGGTTGGCTGCTGTAATCAGGGGTGTACGGAGGGGTGGGGGGTGCGGTCTGCCCCAGGTGTCACCCTGATGGGGGGTGACAAAATGGTGGGTGGCACTCGTCACCGCGGGGCCTGCAGCACATACAAGCCATGCGTCTCGGCGCCCGCAGGCTCTGCACTGTCCGCCTGCTGCCTCCCCCACAGCTGTAGGGCAGCTGAGGCCCCGCTGAGCGCCCGCCCCTGTGGGCGCTGTGTGCCCCAGCTCATCCCCATAGGGATGGCACGGCATGGCACAAGGAGTGTGGTGCCCATAGGGACCTCACAGCATGGCACAGCACGGGGCGCCTATAGGGACAGGGCATGCCATGGTGCCCATAGGGTTGGCACAGGATGCCGCGCGTCCCGTTCTATCCCTATGGGCATTGCGCCTTGCCCCCTATGGGCATTTCGCCCAGTCCCTGGGCACACCGCCCCAGATGCCTGAGAGCCTTCCTCTGCCGCTGGCTGTAATATAGGACTAAATAAGATTTTGGCCTTGATCCAGCAGGGTTCTTCTTATGTTTTTAATTGTATTAGATTTAGAAGTCTGTTTCAACTGCAATGTGAAAATATGGTTAAGTGATATTTTAATTAGCAGGCATTCGTCTTCTTTGGCAAGGCTGTGAGGGGGAGATTGGAATGACCCATTTCCTATTTTTTCCTTGTTGCTGTTTTCTACATTGCTTATTTTGGGGGAAGGGTTGCAGTTCAAAGGCAGAACACACGCTTTCCATGCAAACGATTCCAGGTTCAATTCCTGGCATCAACCGGTAGGGCTGGAAAGGAGTCCTTGCATGCTCAATGTGCTGCGAGCCCCGCCACACATCTAATGATGTGTATGCAGGAACAAAAAGGACACAATATCACTTGTTTCGGTTCACTGAGGCAAGTGGGCGGGCTGATTTTAAACCCAGGGAACGGCCCTGAAGCAAGGCTCTGGGCACGGACCAATCAGATCCACTAGAGGAAGCCTGCCTCCAGGACCACCTGTGATTGGCCAGCTTCAGACAGATCAAAATTCAAATCCCCCACAGCTGGCAGGATAGGGGACATGATATAACTTTCCAGTCATTGGGCACCATTGCCATGCCACAACCTCCATGCCATTAAAAGGTGAGCAGACTTCCCTCCCACCCAGCTCAACTGTTGTAGAACTCTGGTGTTTGTTTTTTAAAAAAACAACAACAACAACACACCACTAATTATAAGGTCTTTGGACTTAGTCTAGCCCCCCCCCTCCGCCGCCCCCCAGCACACTCCAGCAGTCTCCTGTTCAATTTTGCATATCCCACATATCAAAACTCCCCCCACTTTAAGATAACCCTTGTACCTCTCACATCCCTGGAATAAAATGTGCATAGTTAATATCTGTTGCCTGAAGAAAACAACATATCAATTAAGTTAAAAGAAAACCAAAAGACTAATTAAAACAACAACAACAACCATGAGTGAATCCAGTATATTTGACTGAGAAAAGGTCGCAACTGCAAATCCTGTACAAAAACAGGAGCCACAATCTACAGTTGGGTGTTTGTGAGTGCAAAGAGTTGTTGAGGATTCAATTTAAAGGCTGCATGCCAAAGAACAACTTCTTTAAATGCTACTTAATTGGCAGTAAAGCTATTTAATTGTGCTACAGATCTACAGCCCTTGCTGGAAAGGCTCGTAAATGACTTGTGGTGAAGTCATTTGGGATTTCTAGCTGTAAAATGATTCAATCTCATTCATAAATAGAAGAAACTGAATGTACAACGCAAGCGTCACTTATAAGTGGTAATCTTCGGCTTGTGGGGCTGTAGTTTGTGAAGGTTCCTGGGAACTGTTGTTCTGTGGAGAGAAACTAAATGTGTGTTGGATGTACTTTAAATGCATGGTCTGGACCTAGTCAAAGTTTAAGGAATCCTGGAGGCCATGTCATCCAGCACCCCGTCAGTGAAAGAAACATTGGAACCACAGCATCTCCAACAAATGGCCCTTTACCCTTGGTTTGAAACCCTCCAGTGAAGGAGAGTCCATCACCTTCTCCTGAGGCAGCCTGATCTCCAGTTCTTTGCCAGTAGGAAGGTTATCTTCAACTGTGTGGTGTAGTGGTTAAGAGCGGTAGACTCGTAATCTGGTGAACCGGGTTCGCGTCTCCGCTCCTCCACATGCAGCTGCTGGGTGACCTTGGGCTAGTCACACTTCTCTGAAGTCTCTCAGCCCCACTCACCTCACAGAGTGTTTGTTGTGGGGGAGGAAGGGAAAGGAGAATGTTAGCCGCTTTGAGACTCCTTCGGGTAGTGATAAAGTGGGATATCAAATCCAAACTCTTCTTCTCTTCTTCTGTGGGAGGGGCCATAGCTCAGTGGTACAGCATCTGCTTTGTATGCAGAAGGTCCTAGGTTCAATCCACAGCATCTCAACATAGGGCTGGGAGAGAACCCTGTATGTGAAATGCTGGAGAGTCCACTTCCAGTAGGGAATACTGACTTACATGTACCAATGGTCTGATTCACTCTAAGGCAGCTTCTTAAGTTGCTAAACTTGAGCTAAATTCTGATTCCCTGCAAATTCCACCCACTGGATCTAGGCCTACCCTCCGGAGCAACAGATAGGTCTGCTCATGGAATGGATACTTCCTCCTCCTTTTTGCTGCTGGAAATAGCATATTGGTGTTGAATTAATCATCATCATCATCATCATGCTTATTCTGTGTCATGACATTTTCCCACCCTGCTCCGCATCTTTGGTTCCTAGGAACTGTACAGTAGCATATTACTACATGAAGTAAAAAGGTAAAGGTAAAGGGACCCCTGACCATTAGGTCCAGTCGTGTCCGACTCTGGGGTTGCAGCGCTCATCTCGCTTTATTGGCCGAGAGCTGGCGTACAGCTTCCAGGTCATGTGGCCAGCATGACAAAGCCGCTTCTGGCGAACCAGAGCAGCGCACGGAAACGCCATTTACCTTCCCGCCAGAGCGGTTCCTATTTATCTACTTGCACTTTGACGTGCTTTCGAACTGCTAGGTGGGCAGGAGCTGGGACCGAGCAACGGGAGCTCACCCCGTCGCAGGGATTCAAACCGCCAACCTTCTGATCAGCAAGCCCTAGGCTCTGTGGTTTAACCCACAGCGCCACCTGGGTCCCTCTACATGAAGTAAGTAGCAGTAAATGTCTATCAACGCGGATTGGGAGAACACAATACAGGGATGTCATTACTGGGCATTCCATAACACGGTCTACCTTATGCCACAAAATTTTAACAGAATCAACATGGGCACCCAAGAAGAAACATGCTGCATACCAAATCTTGTTGCACCCTTCTCTCTGCGTTCTCCTAATGCAACCTTGTGCTCCCCAGATGTTTTGGACTAGAACTCCCATCAGTCCCAGCCGCTGTATTCTAAAACACCTGGAGACAGCCATACTAGCTATCCTGAAAGCAGTTACATGCTGTGAAACAGCTGTCCCAGGGGTGCCAAGAAGGAAAGGGAATGTGTTCTACTCTGCCCTGCTGGCTGTTCACTAACACAAATGACCGCAAGATGCTAATAGGTTGCCACAGCTTCTACCTGTAATGATTCTTTCCCTGGCACCCTACAACTTGTTTGTGTTAGCAGAAAGCCACAGTGTGAGAGGAGATTGATCACAGAGCTTTCTCCCATCCGCTGAAGAAACTCCACAGAAGAAATTCCCTTGATTGAGCCATTAGATTGGAATAACCTTTCCATCTAGACCCTGAGTTCAACCTAGTCTTTTTTCGAGCTCCTGCGCTGATTCGATTGTCCAGTCATTTGGCTGCTGTCACAAATGGATGGCATGTAAAGAAAAGCTATGCATTTTTTTTTTTTTTTTTTTTTTTAAAAAAAAAAAGAAAAGCTATGCATTCTTAACCCCAAACATTTCCATCACTCGTTGAACTTTGAACATTCATTCCAAGTTTTCGGTCTGGTGTTACTTGTCCCATCAGTCTTTCAGTACTGCTGCTCTCTGAGAGTCCCTCATACGCTGTTAAAAGAAAAAGAAAAAGTATGACTCCCTGAACAAAATAACAAGCCACGTTGCACTGTATAGACATAGACCCCTGTTGCAAACCCCCTCCTGTCAGCCTCTCCGTTACTAAATTATAATGTTCTCAAGGTGTGTTGGATATATTTATATCCCCTCCCACCTTATCCTTTGAGGTTCGTCTTTACCACCGATCTCCCTTTTCTCTAAGGGTCTCCTAGTAACGAGAGTGCTCCTGTCCAGCTGCCGTGGCCTGTTATATTTTTTGCTCTGGGGTATTGGGATGAAACACCTCTATGCCTACAGTCTAGGGCCTCCCTCACATTGGACCCCTCACTGTATCAGTCGACTAGGCACTCCTAGCAACTCTGTGGCATGTCCAAGGTTTTCGCCCGCTAGCCCCTCCTCAGTGTAACTCTAAGACACAAACTATCACCCCTCAGGTCAGTTTTGCCTTTTCTCCGAGTTCACTCCTTTATGAGCATATATAACTTGCTGGACCAAATAGACGACGATATTTCTTTGCACAACAAGAACAAGACTTTATTTTTCACAAAGCATAACGGTTTCAGTAATTCATTGTACACAAGCTTAGTTCCGTCAAAGCTTAGTTCTCTTTTAGTTTCACAATCATTAACTAAACCTAACCTATCTCCTCATCTAACCAAACCACCCTCTCACACCCTCTCTCTTCTCTCTCCCCTCACACACCCACAAACCAACGGCTGCTCCCTCCTTTTAAACCTTAGAATGTTCCGCCTCCCAAGAGCGAGCTGCCATTCAAACATTGTGTAACTTAACCCTTTAAACGCTGGATAAACTAAACATCCCCTTGCCATAGGGCCGATCCGTTACAAACCCTCTGGAAAGTTGTGGTTTTGCCTGAATCACTAGTGAGATCAGAGGCAGAGCATGAAGGGGGCGGGGAAAATGCCCTCTCATTCTTGCCTACCACCAGCTATAGGGGAGCAATCAGATAAAGTATTGCTTGATCAGGTCCAGTGTAAAACATCCAGTTGACCATTCAGAGCACATGGCATGAAGAAAGCCCCAGGTTCAATCTCTGTCTTCTCCAGGGGAAGATAATGTGACACTGGAGAGCTGCTGCCAGTCAGAGTTGGCAGTTCTAAGCTAGATGACCAAACAGTCTTGATATGGTATAAAGTGGCTTTTTCTGTTCCCAGGGACAAAACCCCATCAGCATCAGCATTGTGTGGTGGTTAGAGTATCAGACTAGGACCCCACTCAGCCATGAAGCTCACTGTCTGAACACGGGCCACTCACCGTCTCTCAGCCTAACCTACCTTGCAGGGTTGTCATGAGAATAAAATGGGAAGGGGGTGAGCTGTGTACATCAGCAGCAGCTCCTTTGGAAAATGCTGGCATGCAAATGTAATAAATAAATACAAAATATTCTGTGTTAATAGCATATGTGCTTTGGGAATGTGTAAATAATAATAACAATAATAATAATAATATCCAGTAAGCAAAGAACACACCAACTCAGAGGCATAAAAACTGTTTGTATGTTTTCTTTGTCTATTGCCTTGGAGAGAGAGAGGGGAAAAAGAATAATTCTATTATAGAAAGTCAGTCATGTAGAATAAATAGGAAGCAGCAGCAGGATTTATCAGTCCTTAGCCCCATGGGTTGTACACAACACAGGAAAATCCAATTAGAGCTGCAGCAATGTTCTTCAAGCTCCTCATGGTCAGGGCAGTGAATGAACAGCCTTGCCTGCAACTTCATCTTTACACAAGTTCATTTTCCTCTGTTGCTGGCCCTGCACTTTGCTGGCCCCACCTGACAAGGTAGGAGGCACACCGGGCTACTTACTCCTTCATGATCAGAAACCAACCCAATGCTTTTTCCTGCCTGAGGCAAATAGCAAAATGGCACCCGTTCATTCTACATGCAGAACCTGCCTGGAAAGAGAGAGAAGACAGCGCTGGTCATGGTTTCCTCCACCACACCTGAGAGCACTAGACTCATTTAGAAGAAGAAGAAGAAGAAGAAGAAGAAGAAGAAGAAGAAGAGGAGGAGGAGGAGGAGGAGGAGTTTGGATTTGATATCCCGCTTTATCACTACCCAAAGGAGTCTCAAAGCGGCTAACAATCTCCTTTCCCTTCCTCCCTCACAACAAACACTCTGTGGGGTGAGTGGGGCTGAGAGACTTCAAAGAAGTGTGACTAGCCCGAGGTCACCCAGCAGCTGCATGTGGAGGAGCGGAGACACGAACCCGGTTCACCAGATTATGAGTCCACCGCTCTTAACCACTACACCAACCTGCAGGGTAATCTAGCTCAGAGGAAATAGCACCAGGACTTCCCCAGCATCCACCACCTGAGGCAACTGTCTCATTCGGCCTAATGGGAGCGATGGCCCTGTTCATGACCTTACACCTGCGATTTTCTTCATGGCTTATGGTGGAGGAGTACCACGTCTTTGGAAGAAACAGACAGTTCTTAATTTTGCCAAGTATTCTGAATGGGATTTCCCTAAATTCTGGAGATCAAAAACCACCTGGTCACTCCTGGAGATTCTTTGCCACAACAACGATTCTATCCAACATTTGCAGGACTGATTCTATTTTATTTCCCCTCCTGCAATCCCAATCAGAACTGAACCCATTTATTTTATTTTATTTTCTTGTAAGGATGCAAGATGATCTAATACCTGGCAAGGGACTTGATTTCACTGTGCTGCTCGTAGTTCTGGATCGGGAAGTGGCATTGATTCAGCGCATGACCTTCCAATAAGCCATTTCATTCCCTCTGATGCACAGCCTGGAGCAAATTATATAATTGACTAAAACCCAAGCAAACAATACTTCATACGAACTAATAATGAACGGAGGATTTGTGTTTCCAGAACTTTAAAGCACAGGAGCTGCCACAGTCCTGCTGGAGGGTATGGCAGCCATTGGGACGGTTGTGAATGATACTTTGCAGCATTACAAAAAAAAGGAATGGCTCTTGCAGCCCTGAACAAAATTTGTTTGCTTTTTGAGAAGAGCACCCACTGAGATCAGCTGACCGCATCCTCAACTCTGCCCCCATTTGGGTGGTGTCATTTATATTGCATTACATGGGGAAACCCAGTCAGATAGGTGGGGGTATTAATAAATTAATTATTATTATTATTATTATTATTATTATTATTATTATTATTAGATCAATGGAAGTAATAGTACCACTGTATTCTGCTCTGGTCAGACCTCACCTGGAATACTGTGTCTAGTTCTGGGCACCACAGTTCAAGAAGGATACTGACAAGCTGGAACGTGTCCAGAAGAGGGCAATCAAAATGGTCAAAGGCCTGGAAATGATGCCTTATGAGGAACGGCTTAGGGAGCTGGGTATGTTTAGTCTGGAGAAGAGAAGGTTAAGGGGTGATATGATAGCCATGTTCAAATATATAAAAGGATGTCATATAGAGGAGGGAGAAAGGTTGTTTTCTGCTGCTCCTGAGAAGAGGACACGGAGCAATGGATTCAAACTACAAGAAAGAAGATTCCACCTAAACATTAGGAAGAATTTCTTGACAGTAAGAGCTGTTCGACAGTGGAATTTGCTGCCAAGGAGTGTGGTGGAGTCTCCTTCTTTGGAGGTCTTTAAGCAGAGGCTTGACAGCCACCTGTCAGGAATGCTTTGATGGTGTTTCCTGCTTGGCAGGGGGTTGGACTGGATGGCCCTTGTGGTCTCTTCCAACTCTATGATTCTATAGAGTTGTTGTTATTATTATTATTATTATTATTATTATTATTATTATTATTATTATTATTATTTTCCATGAAAGGTCCATGTTCTCCTTTCAGTAATAGACCATCCTGGCTCCTACATTATTTATTAAAATTCTTAAGGAAATTTCTTAAGGAAACAACACACAACTATACAAACAACAGACACAACTACACACCGTAAATCCAAGACACCAGTGTTCCAGAAGATGCATTAAAAATAGATGCAGAATCAAAGCAAGGTGTTTTGTAGTTGTCTTCCTGTTCATTCTTGCATTTGGCAGAATGCAATCTGCACAATAGCTGGTAGCATTTGTTTGTGTATTTGAAATATGTTGATCTTGCCTTTCCATTCCAATGGAGATCCCCCAAAGAAGGGCAGCAAACATTGTAAAATCATAAAATAGCAGTACAACAAAAGCAGCAAATGGTTTTGGGCAAAATTATTCAGCCTAGAGATATTCACACGTTTCAGGAGATGGGGCAAAAATGCCCACCATCCAAAGACTGGGTTTTTTGGGTGGGATTTTCAGAAGTGACCAAGTGGCCAAGCTCCTTCTTCAATTAGTGCCCCTGTTGGCACCCTGCCAGGATTGCGCTGCCGGGGGTGGTGCGCTCCCCCCCACTCCTCTTCCTCCCCCAGTGCTATGGGGTTGTGCCGCTCATCTCACTTTCAGGCCGAGGGAGCCGGCGTTTGTCCACAGACAGCTTTCTGGGTCATGTGGCCAGCATCACTAAACCACTTCTGGCGCAACAGAACCCCGTGACGGAAACCAGAGCGCACAGAAACACCGTTTACCTTCCCGTCACAGCAGTACCCATTTATCTACTTGCACTGGAATGCTTTCAAACTGCTAGGTTGGCAGGAGCTGGAACAGAGCAACGGGAGCTCACTCTGTCATGGGGATTCGAACTGCCAACCTTTGGATCAGCACCACCTGCGTCCCTATAGCTCATATAAAGAAATAACAAGCAGGAGGTCTGAATTTTAGTGCAAAGGTGTGTTTTAATGACATGACTTTTCCCTCGAGAAGCAATAGAGCAGCCATCCCCATCTTGGTGCTCTCCAGATGTTTTGATCTGCAACTTGCATCTGCACCAACCAGCACATCTGGAGGGTACCACTGCTTTGCTGGATGATGCAGAGGGAAGTTGTGACCCCAAAATGTTTGGGGAGCACCAGGAATGCTGCCACAGAGGGTGCCTCTGAGCAGGCAATGAGATCAGCTCCATCATTGCTCCAACCTACACATCTGGTATCAAAGGGCCCTGTTCCCCAGCCATTTTAATCAATGGAACCTATTTTTTATTTGGAAATTAACTACTGAAGAATAGTGTGTACCCCCTTCCCACTAAGTGCAATTATTCCATTTGCATCACTTACTATTTTCAACCACAGTATGTGTAATATGTGATACAGCCGACTTGGTTTTATAGTACATTAGCTTTGCCCAAATGCATTTATTATATTGA
The DNA here is from genome assembly GCA_034641385.1 of Darevskia mixta. Classification (NCBI taxonomy): domain Eukaryota; kingdom Metazoa; phylum Chordata; class Lepidosauria; order Squamata; family Lacertidae; genus Darevskia; species Darevskia mixta. The sequence goes on along the minus strand of JAWWNH010000091.1, from coordinate 7,970,500 downwards.
AACCCCTATTAGGTACCTGCAGCAGGAGCAAAGCCTCTAGATTTTTCTTTTACTGTGCCTTGTGGGAAATCAAATGTTTTGAATTAAAAAAAAAAATCCATGGGTGAAAAGTTCACTCTTGTGGCCCCCTATGTAGTCAGTACCAGAGGCAGCTGCTATAGCAATTTAAAAATGGATGAAGCAGACCACTACCTTGATGAATTCACTGCCTCCTGGCCGCCATTGCATAATTTGATATGGAAAACATGTGCAGTATGATGAAATAATAAAATGATTTATTTAATAACGGACGCTCTCCTCGATCTATTAATCACATCGGAACAAATAGCTCCAGGGTTTTTGAGATAAAATGCATTGGAAAATATATATACGCAACAGTAAGCATCAGGGGATGCATTGGTATCTCAGTAGGAAAAAGTTCCATGTCCCTGATTTGAAACCATGTACATCTTCTTCTCTCCAGTTTTGACTGACCCAAATATAGGGCAAGGTTTCAAGTCGTGACTAAGAGTGAGTCACACAATCAGTTTCAATAATAGCAAACTCGTGGCAGGCTTGTAGTTGCTGCAGTAATTAGCAAGCAAGCAAGCAGAATCCGGGTCAAATGCTCCAGTTCCATCATTCCTGAATTATGCTCCAAAAATTCTGGCAACCACAGCTGACTCCAGAGGGTGGCATGGCTGAGAATTTGCTCAAATGCTAAGACCAGAAAAAGGCACATCACCTCAATAGGCCCACAATCTCCCTTTGTATGGGACCTCACAGAAAGTTAAAAAGAGAATTCATGGGAGGATTCTTGGTTTGTCCTCTGTTTGCAGGTTAATGGAGCCCACCATCTTGGTCAGAGAACTGCACCTCAAAATACAGAGGAGTTTGGTTTTCAGTGGATAGCTGTGTTTTAATTTAGTATTGTTCCAGTAGATTCATTTTAATAATCCAGATCAAATTTTCCTGCAATTCCTGCTTGCAATACTGTTTCACAACAGTGGCATCTCCAGATTTCTGAAGTGGCTTCCATTTTCCAAAGGGTGGACTTCTAAATTAAGGTTGTACTGGGATCACTACCTGCCACCTAAGGCTATGTGACAAATTTGAATTTGGGGGGTTCCAACGTATTTTTTTATATCCACGTTTCAAGTGCCCATTGGAATGTGTTAATCCAGCTGCAATGTTCACTACCATGACATTTAAAATGCACCCTATGAAAGAAAACACATTGGAATTTTAGTTTATACAGGTTTGTGACCTGTACGATTCAGTTCTTGGGAAATAGGTTTTGACAGGATTTACACTATTGGGCCTGGAACACCTTTCTTTAGTCCTTGTTGTAGTTTAGCTGGTATTTTAATAGATTGATGGTATTTTACCCCCTCCTCGCACAGCTGCGTAACTCACTTGTATCTTGAAGTTTTAATATTTTGTTTTTGTACTAGGGGTTGCTACCCCTGCTCATGTCAATAGCCAACGCTGCCTACCATCTATTGCCTGCAAACCCCACCCTCTTCTGTTATACCTCACCCACCCCTCCTCCTCACAGCTCCTTCAAGGTGGGCACGGGTGGCACTGTGGTCTAAACCACTGAGCCTCTTGGGCTTGCCAATCGGAAGGTCAGTGGTTCAAATCCACATGACGGGATGAGCTCCCGTTGCTCTGTCCCAGCTTCTGCCAACCTAGCACTTCGAAAGCACACCAGTGCAAGTAGATAAATAGGTACCGCCGTGGCGGGAAGGTAAACGGCATTTCTGTGCGCTCTGGCACTCGTCATGGTTCACTGTGCACCAGTAGCGGTTTAGTCATGCTGACCACATGACCCAGAAAACTGTCTCTGGACAAACACCGTCTCCCTCGGACTAAAAGCAGAGATGAGCACTGCACCCCACAGTCGCCTTTTACTGGACATAAGCATCCAGGGGTCCTTTACCTTTTACCAAGGCTCAATAGCCTCATAGCTCTTTCAGCTCTCTCCCTTAGCCTCACAGTTCTTCTGTTTCCTTCCATCTCTGCTTTATTCAAACATCCGCTGTTGTTTAAAACCACAGTTTTAAAACCTGCCATCTCTTTTGCTTCCCTCCCCTGCCTCGACTTCATGCAAATCCGGGATTGTGGTGTGACCCTACAAATACTCCAGTGGAGGCTGCATGATGACAGCCTTGCCTTTGTATGTATATAGGAAGATACCATGTGATTTTCTGCGTTGCGTCCCACCATGGAGTCAGTACAGATGAAGCATGGTTTATAAATATTTTAAGATAAATAAATAACCTTTGTTTCCCCCCCCCAAAAAAAAAAACCCCACAGCATTTCTGCATGATATGCAATGCTATGAAATCTACAGGAATGATTTCAGACTTCATCCCATTTCCACTGTGAGGCATTATGAGATTGTATAGCTGCAGGCATAACCTAAGGGTTCACTGTGTGGCAGAGTTCATATTTATCTTTGAGGGTGATGAAGAAGGAACAGCTAGATTTCCAGTATTCCTTCTGACCTGTTAATAGTTCTATTCTTCTCATGGGGCTTTTTCTGACAAATGAATTCCCTTGTTAAAAGGAGGTTGGTGAGGCACAGCATGAACAAAAAAAAAAGTGCAAACCAGCCCTTAGTGCATCCTAACAATATTAGTTGTGAATATAGCATTTATATTGTTGGTGGGGCATAGCGGCTAAAGTCGCTGAGCTATGAAGCAGAAAGCCCTTGGTTCTAATCTTCCCTGTCTGTCATGAACTCTGCCAGCTATTATCTCTCAACCTAAATTGGCTCGTCTGCAGGAGGGAGGATATTCTTCTTCTTCTTCTTCTTCTTCTTCTTCTTCTTCTTCGGTGATCACTTGTAGCTGAATAAGATTGTCTTCCATGAAAATGGTCTTAACAGTGAGTCCGTAAGTGACTGTGGAGGCCAATTCTGGATTCACATGTCCTTCCACAGTGGGGACATAGATTTCCGGGTGGGAGCTTATCACAGTGAGGGTTTGCCAAACGTACCTTCCTCTTATAGCATGTTTCTCCTTTTCACCCTGACTTCATTATTCTTCAAAGCCCACAACGCCTTTGCTAAAGGCTGTTCTCCAATTGGAGTGCTCATAGGCCAGTGTTTCCCAATTGTCGGTGTTTATATAACATTTTTTAAGATTTGCCTTGAGAGCATCTTTAAACCTCTTTTGTTGTCCATTGGTATTTCACTTTCCATTCTTAAGTTGGGAATAGAGCAGTTGCTTTGGGAGACGATAATCAGGCATCCGCTCAACAAGACCAGTCCAACAAAGTTGATGTTGAAGAATCATTTCTTCAACACTGTGGATCTTTGCTTCTTCCAGTACGCTGGCATTAGTTCGCCTGTCTTCCCAAGTGATGTGTAAAAATTTTCAGAGACACCGTTGACTTTCGAGGAGTTGGAGAATATTATTATTACTACTATTGCTACTTTCTAAACCATGGTCTCAAGTTGATTTACATGTAAGATAATTAAAAACAGATTAAAAACAGAAAAAAACAATACATGCCTATTAACAAGACTAAAACCCTAACACATGGATACTTGTGGCAAAGACCCATTTATCAAGCTGGGAAGGCCTGTCAGAACAAATATGTTGTGTATCTCAACAGGAATACTATTCCATAGACTACACTAAAAGCCTTTTTCCGTGTTACTGCAGAGGGGCCTTCAGATATCTTTGGGACATGCAGGAGAAACTCTGTTGCAGACTGCAACAATCTACTGGGTGTATAAGGAGTAAGGTGGGAACTGAAGTAAGCCAGTCCTGAACTGTATAGGGACTTATATGTTTGCAGCAACACCTTGAACTTGGCCTGGCAGGAAATTGGCATTGACATTGTAGAAGGTTCCCCCGCCTAATTTTCTTCCACAAGAGCAGCACGTAAAGCTTGTAGAGGAGCTTCCCTATGGCCTGGCAAGTCTGCCTGGCCCTGTATACCTTTTTTCTTCATACAGATGCTGAAGTACTCCTTCTCCAGCTCCAACGTGAGTGCCTTCAGCTGCCAATCCAGCTGGTTGGACCTGCTCTCCCTTGATGTCATCACCTGGTAGGGGAGCCTCAACTTGGAGGCTACTACCATGCCTTTTGCAGAGACCAGGCCCTAGGGCACTGAGGGGAAAGAGATGGGAACCCAAGGACAGTGTGCTGGTCCCGTGGGTTACCCAAAAGGCGAGGTCGAAGTCCAGTCCGTGGTCAGAGGTGCAACAAAAGGCAGTCCATAATAATTGAAGCTGGGTGCAGGGCAGGGAGGCAGGCAAAGTCAGGAACAGGTAGGCAAGCAGGGAACCAGGGCGGGTCAGGAGCTCGGGCAGGAAAGCAGGACAGGTATCCAGCAGGAACTGGTCACCAACGATGTTGCTCCTGCAACTTGGGGCTGGGCTGGCCGGCTTTTATCGGCCCCGAGGCATAGGACAGCCCCGATCCTCAGGTAACTCACCTCTCCTGGCTTGGAGGCGAGCACTCCTCCTGCCGGAACTCAGTTCCCTTTGCCTCTCTGCCCTGAGCCTCTGCAGCTCAGGAGAGGCTGGAGGGTTACCGGACCCAGAGGCAACCTCAGCTTCCCCTGACAGGGCTGGGAGTGGAGCACCATCCCATCAGGAGCCAGAGCAGACTCAGCCGATGCCTGCACCTGAGGATCCAGCACAGGTGAGGCCCCTTCAGACTCAGGCCCTAGCCCCGGCTCTGCTGGTTCTGGAGGCTGGGAATCCTGTGCAGGCTGGGATCCCTCAGGTTCAGCGTCTGAGTCTGAATCCCAGGCCATCACAGCCAGCCAGTGGGTCCTAGGCATGCAGCATTGGGTAGGAGTTGGGCACCAGATGCTCAGCGAGCAGCAGGAGGCCCTCCTTGGGCAAGAGCGAAGGCTGTGGCAAGGGCAGCTGGAACTCTAATGAGGTACCCATAGAGCCCCAGTAGAGATCTCCTTAGAATTCTTTGGCTGCTCTCAGCAGTTGAGCCAGTTCAGGGATATTGCACCTTTTGTACCTGGGCAAATGTGCTACTTTCCTAGACAAGCTTGCCAAATGACCTATCAAACCAATGTTTATATGGCTGCAATATGGGTGTAAATGGATTTTCACTTTATACTTGCCTCAGTGCAATTTACACAACACAGATGCTTGTTCTAACCATGGATCAATATATCTTAAAGCTGTTATAGATTATCCTAAAGCTATCATTGCAAATGGCCTCCCCAAAGAGGAACTTCATTATTATGTATTGACAAGCTTAGGATCTTTAGGAAATCTGGTTCATTGGGTTTTGTTGTTGTTGAGTGTTTCAATTATTTTGCTTTTTTCAGTTTTAAAGTAATAACTGAAACGGATTTGTCACACCTGGAGTTATACTGAAAGGACCAAACAGGGTGTCCCAGACTGATGCTTCCTTATCTATCTTAATGAAATGGATAAGATTTCTCCAGAAGGACCCAATGAATTGTGTGCTTCAGTTAGAGTAAGCAGGGCAGAATTAAGGTCTAGATAATTAATCTAAATAATCTCGGATGAGACTCAATAGAGACTCTGCAGAACAGTCATTGCACACTTTAATTCATGCACCATCTGTTTTGGGCAAATTAGCACAGATGAAATTTTGCATCCATTCATCTGCCAACATGAAGACTCCGTTAGCCTTCGGGATACATCAGTGCTTAGTTACCAGGGCTATATTACATTGGTATGTTGTTCATATCATGCATCAGGCATATCTCAGTAGATAGGAACCCTTTCACCATGAGTCACCAACATTTTTGGACCCATGGGCACATTTGCAAACTGTTGTGGGCACCACAGGTATGCACGGCATGCATGGATAGCAACCACATGCACACCCACCACAAAAAACAGCCCATTCACTCAGTTAGATTTGGGGGGGGGGGAGTGCTTTAACGTCCCAAGCTGAATTGGATATACTGGATATTGTAGCTAGGGAGAAAAGGTCAAACCTTGCTTCTTTCAGCATGACTTCTGGTGAACCAGAGCAGCGCACGGAAATGCTGTTTACCTTCCCGCTGGAGTGGTACCTATTTATCTACTTGCACTCCGTGCTTTTGAACTGCTAGGTTGGCGAAGAGCAGGAACCGAGCAACAGGAGCTCACCCCGTTGCGGGAATTCGAACCGCCAACCTTCTAATTAGCAAGCCCTAGGCTCTGTGGTTTAACTCACAGTGCCACCCGCGTCCCATAATTTGGAATTCTTCCATTATTCATTATGCTCAAGATTCTGTATTCCAAGTTTTGAATTCCAAAAAAAATATCCCTGTATTTTTGTTTTGTTTTAAAAGCATGAGGAAGGAACATTTGTTTAGGGCTAGAAACACATACTACATGCATTTAAATGTATTTGTTTGCGATAAAATATATATTTAGTTGCATTCTTTAATCAAAATTTTGGTACAGATTTTTTTTTCTTTTTAAGAGTTCAATGGAGAAACGAGACAGAATGGATGTATGAATGAAAGCACATGATTTAGACATGGACCAGAAATAGACTGATTCATTTAACTAGAATTAAAATTGTAAGGATCTGTCACTTCTACTCTGTGATAAACAACCTGGTGTTTTGCTGTGCTAACAGCCAGGCAAATACTTTTGATCTCTCTTAATACTGAAGAGAGCTAATTTACTACCTATACATATTCAGTATAAAAGAAAATGAATGCCCTGTGATTCATAAGGCTTAATACTATGGTATGATTTCTAGGGGAATCAGAATCTAGTCTCGGAGGAGGAGAGTTGACGGGAGGGAGCAGAACTGAGGAGGGCACCAAAATGAGATCCACACTAAATTGCTTGCTAGTACTCTAGAGGCCCACTTTGAGTTAATCGGTAATTTTTCACAGACGACATCTAATCTATGACTATAAATTACTTTGCACTCTTATTATTCCTTAATTGAAGTGCACCAATGTGAAGTTTCCATACATGTAGCAGGAACCATTCTAGCTTCAATTAACTGGAATAGAATTGAAGCCCATTTCCCCCTCCCCTCCCTGTTCTCTCTCCGTTCCTCCCTGAATGAGGGAGTATTGTTTGACATCTTGTATTTATTTAAATGGTCACAGAGAATTAGAGAGATTACTACTCTCCGTGGACTGTTTCATAACACTACTCTTAAGCGTAATGGTATGCCTTTATATAATCTTGTATTAACTTGAACTTAGTAGCTGTTATGTATATACTACGAACACACACACACACACACACACACTGCCCATTGGCTTAGCGCAGTGATGGCTAACCTTGACACTCCAGATGTTTTGGGACTACAACTCCCATCATCCCTGACCACTGATCCTGTTAGCTAGGGATGATGGGAGTTGTAGTTCCAAAACATCTGGGGTGTCAAGGTTAGCCATCACTGGCTTAGCGTGTATCCCAAATTACAAGGCAAATCAGGGTGTTTCAGGAAAGACCTTAACAAGACATCTTCAGGTGGATATGGGAATTTGTCACTTTCTAAGCGACTCTATGGCTTTGGATGTTGAGAAAACACATGGCTTTGACTCCCACCAAGAAACAAAGTGACAGACTTCTCAATTGGTTCATTTTTTAAAAAACAAAACAAAAACTAAATGTTGCACATAGCACCAAGCCCATAGAATTTACCTCCAGCTTTCAGATCATTCTGATTATGTAGTTTTTTCTCTCTCCTCCAGATGCCATGTTGCTGGGTCACATGCAAACGTTGACTAAAGAAACCTAAACAATGAATTATTGTTATGGATTTGTGCCATGAGTGTCCTGACTCACAGCCTAAAAGATAGCAGAGCTGGCACCATGTGTTTCACCCTGGGTAGACTAATGTACTGCCTGGGTGCCATTGCAGAAAAGACTGCCTGCAACTTGCCAACTGTGTAACTTCAGGTAGGGTCTCAGAAGAAGATTTAAAGCAGGGATTGCTGACTTTCTGGGGTCAGTGGGCACATACCAAGACACCAGTTACAAAATGGCTGCTACAAATGGCTGCACGGCAAAACACAAAATGGCTACCATGGGGGTGTTGCATAACACAAAATGACTGCCACTTATATAAGAGGCAGGACCCCAAAATGTTGTGTTAATGCCCCACGGTCATCATCCCATCAACGGGAAAAAGACACCTACACCGGCCACCAGAGAGAGGTTTGCTGCACTTCTACTAGACTGGAAGGGAGGGTGTTCAATCCTGGCATCCAATGAAATGTTGGTATCTTTAAGGTGGCATGTTCCATGCAGGAGAGGCTGAGCTAGTGCAAACAGGAATGGAGCGAGAAGAGTAAACAGTCTCTCATGCACTGTGGAATTTTGAGGGGATATTTTCTGAGAGCTTTCATGGTTGCCCCAGAAGGCACTGGTTACACGCGTCACTAATACCCAATTTAAAGACACAGGTTTATATGGAACCTGGCCGTTCTTCACATGGAAGCAGACTTTGGGCTCTGCTTCCACTATTGGCTGGCTGTGCCAGAGAGGCCTAAGCTGTCAAGCAAATGCGTTAACTTGCCTTCTTTCCATGATGATGCTCAATGTCTGTTTCACCTTGGCTTATATTATTTTTAAAATGAGAGAGGCCGAAATTGAATCAATGCTTTATCTACTCCTCTGCGTTATGAAAAGCGATTCCCATTCTCCTTAAGTGAAAATTGAAATAGCCGTAAGCAGAGCAACCGCCAGGAAGGCAAGATTTTTGATAAAAGACAAATTTGCTGGCGAGTTTCCTTAAAGTGGGAGAGCTCATGCTCTTAATCCACAGAGATAGAAATATTACCACAAATTCTCTCTGAAAGGTTTGCTCAGCAGAAAAAAAAATAACACACAACACCCCATTCCTATTTACCCATTCATTATAGCATAATATATTTCAGAAAGCACCGAGAAAATACACTCAAGTCAGCTTGAATGACTTATATCCTGGAATACAGTTGTATATAGATGTGTGCACATATGCATCTAGATTTGCAATCTACCTCATCTCAGCGGCTCATGTTTAAAACACAAAATAAAAGACTATAAATGGACAAATGAAGTCATTCCTTACTATCCTGCTCAACAGCTAATTTTGCTAGAGTGCCATGTGGAGAAAATGACTGCAGGGCTTACGATCAGCAACCACGGGGGGCCAAGCACCCATTTCATCCAGAGTCCAGCGTAGGCAGCAAATAGGGCCCCATCTGAGCTATGTCCAAACAACACCAGCAACAAATACACTCCTCCATCCATGTGGAATGATATGGTATTGTGATGAGCATACGGAAAGGAGGGCGGGGAAGCAAACAAACAGAAGAGACATTGGTCACCAAGGCAAGGGAGAAACACAGACCCTCCAAGTGTCCCTCTTTTCCAGGGACAGTCCCAGATTCACAGAATCTGTCCCAGCTTCTGACTTAATCCTGGAATGTCCCAATTTTCCTTAGGATGTCCCTCTTTTCATCAGAGAAATGTCGAAGGGTATGGTAGGACGCCCCTATTTTCTTTGGATAAATGTTGGAGGAGATGGAGTTATGCGACTCCCCAAGCCAAGGAGCTAAGTAACTTCAGAAGACATCTGAAGGCAGGCCTGTATAGGGGAGGTTTTAATGTTTAATGTTTCATTATGTTTATAATATATGTTGGAAGCCACCCAGAGTGGCTGGGGCAACCCATTCAGATGGGTGGGGTATAATAATATAATAATATATAATATATAATATATAATATATAATATATAATATATAATATATAATAATAATAATAATAATGATAATAATAATGATAATAATACATTCCTATTTCCATTGGAGAAATGTTGTTGGAGGGTATGGACAGGTTCTCTAGGAAGTGCCATTTTTTATTTATTTGAGCCTAACTAGCACTTTCTTTTTCACAGCATGGATGGAGGAGTTTATTTGTTACTTGGGAAGGACCATAGCTCAGTGATATAATACCTGCTTTGCAAGCAGAAGGTACCAGGTTCAATCCCTGGCATCTCCAGGGAGGGATGGGAGAGGCCCCCTAACTGAAACACAGATAAAAGGTGGTACTTCATGCAGCCCATAGTTAAACTATAGGAACTTCTTCCTACCAGAGGCAGCAATGGCCACCAAGTTGGGTGGCTTTAAAAGAGGATTAGAAAGATTAATAGGGGATAAAGCTGGGTAAAGGATAAAGGGGTACATTCAATCAAACAAACTGAGGAAAAACTCCATCAGAACTACACAGCCAATGAGAGCGTGTGTTACTTCAGAGTGCAGCATGCCAGCCTGACTGGTTGCTAGGCAACAACTCCACCCAGGCCACCATTGGCTAGCTGACTTTAACACTAAGAGAAATAACCCTCCAGTGGCACTTCCAACAATAAGAGCAACCATATTCTACCAGAGGCTACAGATGGGGACCAAAGGGAGCTTCTGCAAGAATAAATCCCTAATACAATTCAGTGCAGTTGCATCATTTCCTTAATGTAATCCCTGACCTTTCATATCCATTACAACACTGCGAGGGAACCAGCAACTAGCAGAAGCATGTGGAAAACATTATGGCACTATGTGTGCCCGTGAGCAAGAGAAGGCACCCCCCACACAGAGTATTTGATTTGCCAGTCATTGCTACAACATCCACATGCATTTTCCACCACTGCTGCAAAAACTCCACATGCATTTCCCAGCGCAGCATAACGTTTCCCACAAGTTTCACCCCAAATAATATCTGTGTTGTAAAAGAAGACATTACAATGAAGTAGGCTCTGGTGGCTCTATAGCTTTTGCTGCCCTGGGCAAGTTGGGGCAGCAGGATAAAGTTCGTTGACACTCAAAGCAGTTGAACTCAAATGCTTGGGAGCTGGGGGGGGGGGCTCAAGGTTTTTTTTGACACTTCCGTTTGAACTCTCAAAGAGCTCCTTTCCTTTTCATCCTCCAAGCCTCCTCGTGTCCTCTGCTTCTGTCTGTGTGACAGCCACCTTGTTCCTCAAAACAGAAGAAGTGCAGTACTTTGGTGGCAAGGGATATGGGAGTAGGACAGGATTAAAAATGGACTTGCACAAAGCGCAAAAAGTATACATTTCTTATACATGTCGGGAAGTGGCCAGAGGGCTTCTCCTGAACAGTAGAAGGTGCTCTCTGTGTGTATATTTTTCCTTCCGGGATTATGGGACTTGCAGTCGAATCCCCCAAGCCAGTGAGAGGTGACTCATGAAATGACCCCTGATCTCAAGGCCCAGGCAGGTTGGCATCTCGGCTACCTTGATCCCAAGTCATTCAGGGCTATACATCAACATAAGCACCTTAAACTGGACCTGGGAATGCACTGGCAGCCATTGCAGATTCCCACCCCCAAACAGATTATATGACTATGTGCTACAGTACCAGTTTTGCAATCTGCACTAGCTGCAGTTTCTGCACTATCTTCAAGGGCAGCTCTATGTAGAGTGCATTATAGTAGCTGAGTCAGGAGCATGCCAAATTATGGCCAGGCTAGCCTGGTCCAACCCAGAGCTGGAAAAAGTTGCTCCTAGCTACTGAAGTGACCCAGGCTTTAATGACAAAGGTGACTCAAGAAGCAATTCTGGAGTGCAACAGATTCAAATTATCTGATGCAAACAAGCCCTTTCTGAGGGCACTTTTCAAGTGAGAAAGGGACCACCAGGGCTTCCTTACATGCAGCTTCAGTAAAGAATCACAGGTTTCCTTTTATTTATTTGTGTCCAACAGTGCATGTGGTTTTCATGCATTATTACCAAATGTAATAATTGAGGTTACCAAATAATTACCAAATGTAATATTTGAGATTGAGGTTGAATCCTGACAAGACAGAAGTACTGTTTTTGGGGGACAGGGGGCGGGCGGGTGTGGGGGATTCCCTGGTCCTGAACGGGGTAATTGTGCTCCTGAAGGACCAGGTGCGCAGCCTGGGAGTCATTTTGGACTCACAGCTGTCCATGGAGGCGCAGGTTAATTCTGTGTCCAGGGTGTCTGTCTACCGGCTCCATCTGGTACGCAGGCTGAGACCCTACCTGCCCGCGGACTGTCTCGCCAGAGTGGTGCATGCTCTGGTTATCTCCCGCTTGGACTACTGCAATGCGCTCTACATGGGGCTACCTTTGAAGGTGACACAGAAACTGCAATTAATCCAGAATGCGGCAGCTAGACTGGTGACTGGGAGTGGCCACCGGGACCACATAACACTGGTCCTGAGAGATCTACATTGGCTCCCAGTACGTTTCCGAGCACAATTCAAAGTGTTGGTGCTGACCTTTAAAGCCCTAAACAGCCTCAGTCCAGTATACCTGAAAGAGCATCTCCACCCCCCATCGTTCAGCCTGGACACTGAGGTCCAGCGCCGAGGTCCTTCTGGCGGTTCCCTCCCTGCGAGAAGCAAAGCTACAGGGAACCAGGCAGAGGGCCTTCTCGGTAGTGGCGCCCGCCCTGTGGAACGCCCTCCCAGCAGAGGTCAAAGGGATCAACAACTACATAACATTTAGGAAATACCTGAAGGCAGCCCTGTTTAGGGAAGTTTTTAATCTGTAACATGTTAATGTAATTTAATATTTGCTGGCAGCCGCCCAGAGTGGCTGGGGAGACCCAGCCAGATGGGCGGGGTACAAATAAATTATTATTATTATTATTATTATTATTATTATTATTATTATTATTATATGTGGGCTATCAGGTCAGGCCTGGACTGGAATTGCTCATGAATTGAAGCCAAAGCAAAATGCATTTTCCTCCCGCACTCTACCTCTTTCTTTCGATTTTTGCTTCTGTTCTCCACATCCTTGCAGGGGAAATCTCTAAGCCCAGATTGCTTGTGGAAGGCACTTAGGGGAAGAGTAACAGCTTGTTCGGAAAACTTCGCAACAGATCCTCTGGGAAGGGAACCTATGCCATGTTAAAAGAAGGCAAGGTTGTTTGTACCGGGTTAGTCTGCAGCTGAGACAAGCAAGATCGATATAGCTTTGAAACCGATGTAGGTTGCAATGGGACACCGGATCTCCACCGGTGGGTTGGGAGTGATGTATCTAACAACACTACAGCTGCAGAGGCACAAAATAAATAATAATAAGAAAAGGCAGTGTACATTAGTTCTGTGGATCGAAGATTCCCTAGGAAGGGATGCTTCTTCCTTTGCTTCAAAGGCCACAGTAGGATAGACCTTTGGGTTTTTTAATGCCCGCAGAATGAAAAGGAATGAGGAATGAGACCACCAGAAGAAATTCATATTCAGCTTCCGATTTTGGCAGTAGGGAAGGAGGATGGAAGTTCTCTGTCGCTCTCAAGCAGAACCAAACTACTTAGCATGAATTAGGTCTCAAGAGAGGTCCTTGGGAATTTATTCCAGTCAAGTTCTAGACACAGTTTAGCCAAATGAAGCATCTCTAAATCCCATGGCTCTAAAAGGACTTGAATAGCCACATGTAAATTTTTTTTTTAAAATCCTCTTGAAAATTCACCAGTAGTTTAGTGCAAATTTTTCCTAATAAACACATTTATGCATTTCGACTAACATACACATTTTTTCAAGCAATTGCCAATAATGAAATGCATTTTGTATGGTGTTTTTTTTAAATGTACATTTTATGCACACTTCCTTATAATATATACATTTTTTCGTGCATATTGTTTTGTTGGAGAACTGCATCGTGAAAGTCAGAAAACTGAATTCTAAGGGACCACAGTGTTTCAACTCATGCATTGCTTTTGAAATATGTGAATTAAGCAGTTTCTCATTTTAAATTCAAAGAGAATGGAATTTCTCATTCATCTCCAGCAAAGGACTGGATCTCACTTTGCTTCCTCCCAGCATAAGGCAAAATGGGTGGAGCCTTGCATCTGATCAAAGCTTTCACTGCTGTTGGACAGCCAGTCTTTTGAATGGAATGCAGTCCCTTATTTCTCTTTCCGTACTTAAATGGCAAAACTTGCCTCTTCGAAAGGAAGCAGCAAAGTGTCTTGAAAGAGACAACTGTTAGCCAATTCTTTCTTTTCTTTTAGTATTCTGCCTCTTTTTATAAGAATCTTAAGACTTTGGTGGAAGGTTTATTTTATGTCTCTTATTTTGTCTTCTTTTACTCTAGGCAGGCATTAGCTTTTATCTGCCTCCTATATCCCTTTTCATTCCCCTGGAAAACAAACAAACGAAGAACAGCAATTGCCTGGGTCTGACCTTTGTGTATATTCCAAGGTGTTCCAGATGGGGTGTGGAGAAGGGATTTGATTGACAGGCCTCCAGAGGCACCCAACTTAAGACAAGAGTCCCTCCTGTATTCCATGCACACTTTACTATGAAAGAACACATCCATTTTGTGCCCTTCTGTATTTTCTATATTCTGATACCTACTCACGGCGGTGTCCCTTGTCTGCCAGCGGAATATATTAAAGACATGCTAAGCAACATTATTCATATATATATATTTAAAAGTGGCACTGTCAGCAAAGTGAAGTATACCATCTTCTACGTTATGAATATAAGATGTGCCTTAATATTCACAGCAGGGCTATCGACCTAATAAAACCTGATTGGGGAGCTGATCTAAACTCACAATAGATGCCCATTGCAGAAGCAAATGTGTTCTCTGAAATTAATCGCGTTATTTATGTGGCGCTTTAAATTGTCTACAGCTCCTAAGCTGAGGGGTGCAATATAAAGGACCATGCCCTCCTTCTCCTTCAAAGCCATTCAGATAGTACCGGTATACACCCAAGCAGCCTCTATTGAAACTCCAGAGGTATGTCACTGGGGGGGGGGGCAATGCATGAGTGTGTGCAGAGCAGCAGGGCTGCGCATGTAGGACTCTTTCAAAAGGCTGGGATGCGAACAAGAAAAGGGTCTAAGTAAGAGACTGAAACAGGTTTCCGTTTCCCCTCTTGAACAGGCGTCTGGAGGGATTGCAAGTAGGGACAATTTCGGTTTCTCGTTTCTCCAATCTTAAATTCAGTTCTGAATTTAAGGGCTGCAGCTTATTATTATTATTTTTAAAAGTTCCTCGTGGAAATTCATCAGCATTTCAGTGTGAATTTTTCCTAATAAGCACTTTTTTTAATCTGCAGTTTTGACAAACACACACACCTTTTTGCAACAAATTTTCCCTGTGATGCATTCATTGTATGTTATTTTCACTAACATATTAATCCCCTCCCAATAAATGCATTATTTGCTTGGCTGGGGAACTGCATCACAAAATTCAGAGAAGTGTGAATTCTGAAGGATGACTATGTTTCCGTCCTCGTGCTGTTTCGGAAACCGTGACATTGATAGATTTCTCCTTAAATGTCAACTGAATCAGAGTTCTTCCCCATCCCTAGTTGCAAGGACTAAATGCACACAGCCCTGGATGCAGGATCAGATAATAATAATAATAATAATAATAATAATAATAATAATAAAAAATAATTACAATAATTTATTTATACCCCACCCATCTGGCTGGGTTTCCCCAGCCACTCTGGGGAACTGTGCACATAGCACATGATTATAACCTGCAATTCCCCACCCAGCTAGAATATATACTGCAGAAGGGTGCATCATGTGCATATAGGAAGAGACCTATGATACATATCCATACACTCACCTTCTGAAGAGCACAGGGAGCTCTGTTGTACACAAATGTTCCTCCTGCCTAGGCCTTCCTCATTTACTTGAGCTGGGAGCCCACCACCACATGCATGAACTCAGGTGAGTTGCTCACTCCACCACCACTCCACTGAGACCAAAAGCCAGGACAAATTTGTAGGGAGGTCTTTGTCTCATTGGAAGAGCATGTATTCTGTTCGACACAAAAGATCTCATGTTCAGCCCCCAGAATCTCCAGGTACGGCCAGGAAATACACCATGTCTACAGTCCTAGAGAGGCACTGCCATTTATTGCATGCAATGCGGAATTAGGTGGGCCAATGGTCTGCCTCAGTATAAGACAACTTCCTACGTTTAGCCTGGCTTAAGCCCACTGAAGCAAAGTGTGCTAGATTGTGGCATGGGCTATCAATGGCAGAGGGCCTTCTCAGTAGTGGCGCCCGCCCTGTGGAACGCCCTCCCAGCAGAGGTCAAAGAGATATACAACTATCTGACATTCAGAAAATACCTCAAGGCAGCCCTGTTTAGGGAAGTTTTTAACTTGTGATATTTTAATGTATTTTAATATCCGTTGGAGGCCGCCCAGAGTGGCTGGGGGGACCCGGCCAGATGGGCGGGGTACAAATAAATTATTATTATTATTATTATTATTATTATTATTATTATTATTATTATTATTATTTGCTTGTGTGTATCTGGATGGTGGCAATTTCTAAAGCCAGGTATTTCCTCGCTCCTCCCCCCCAAAAAAACCCTCCTATTTTGGAATAAATAATAATATTATACATTAAGTGCAACTGGTTACATACCCAGAGACTGTAATCTGACATTTGCTACAGTGGTTATGCATCTCTGCAATCTTTAATGAAGCATAACTGTGTCTGATTCCTGTATTCTCATTTCATCTCTTTTGCCCTTTCCTCATCTGCACAATATTTTTTTTAGTTTGTAGGCCATAGGCAATGTTTTGTCTTATTCCACTGTCATTGTACAGGGCTTATTGAAAGCCACTCACCTTTCTAGCTGGTTAGCTAGCTATCATCTATCTAACTATCATCTATCTTTCATTCTAGAAGAGATGGTTTGTAAATTGGCATGTCACACTAAATTTGACTGTGACTTTTTAATTCCTGACTTAGGCACCTTCCCTCTGAATCATTATTGTATTTCCAGTGTGGTCCTCTCTGCTGAACAAGGTTTTCTTGTTGTATAAGAATAATTTATTATCATAATTACACAATTTTGGATCTAAGAGGCATGTGATTTTAAAGGCTGATAGCCTTGTTTCTGTTTTTACTGAGTTCTCTTTTGATTTCATCATGAAAATTGGTGGTAACTGCCTGAATATTAATGCACTGAACATTTTTTTTGTGTTCTATTAGATTAAACAGTATAATACTCTGAATGAAATATCTTAACAATGTGCCCACTTTCCTAGCAGTGCATTGTTAACGAAACCATGTTGCGCTCAGTTCTATTTTGATGCATAACATGAAGAATACAGGAACTAAGTTACGTCTGAAGCACACAAAGAATCTATTCTGTTCTAACATTGGAGATAACTCGGGCCCGAATATTCCTGTGACAATCTTGACCTATGGCCAATAAATACATAGGGGGTGAGCATCTGAGCCAGTTTTATAGCACATCTTTTGGAAGGACCCTTGTTGATACATATCAACATTGTTTGAAACAAACAATTAAAAACTGAAAATCAACATGTCTGCTTTCGGTCTCCCCCACCCCCATATACAGTATGCTATATGTACTGCAAACCTATTGCACTTTTCAAAATGCCTTACATTTATTTGTCATTTATTTATTTACTTATGCCGTTTGTTCACTTCATTTATGAATTCCTTCCCACGAAACATCCTGAAGCAACTGAGCAATAACAATGGGTGTAAAAAGAACTGTAAATGACAATTATGCAGGGCTACATATTGTGTTGGGACGCGGGTGGCGCTGTGGGTTAAACCACAGAGCCTAGGGCTTGCCGATCAGAAGGTCGGCGGTTCGAATCCCCGCGATGGGGTGAGCTCCCATTGCTCGGTCCCAGCTCCTGCCCACTTAGCAGTTCGAAAGCACATCAAAGTGCAAGTAGATAAATAGGTACCGCTCTGGCGGGAAGGTAAACAGCGTTTCCGTGCACTGCTGTGGTTCGCCAGAAGCGGCTTAGTCATGCTGGCCACCTGACCCAGAAGCTTTTTAACCTTCTCACCCCTTGCTTTTTCCTGTAAGACTAATTGCAGTCATTAACAGTCGTCAACAGGTTTACCACAGCTATCAGCCTATCACCCATTCCCACCACCCTTCTGAGTAATACCCCTCCCCACCCTCTCACTATATATAAGGGTCTGGTGACTTCTGTTTCAGTGTATCTGAAGAAGTGTGCATGCACACGAAAGCTCATACCAAGAACAAACTCAGTTGGTCTCTAAGGTGCTATTGGAAGGAATTTTTTTATTTTGTTTTGACTATGACAGACCAACACGGCTATCTACCTGTAACTTGCTTATTTTTCTAATCCTAAATTCAGTTCCTCAGATTTTGCAGCATTTTTTTGGGGGGGGGGTAATCCTCATGAAAATTAACCAGCGTTTTAGTGCATATCTCCCCGAGTGAGAACATTTTAATATTAAGTTTCACTAATGTACACATTTTGGAAAGCAGTGTCTTAAATGCAATGCATTTTAATGTTATTTTCACTAACATCTTAAGTTCCATGCACACTATCCCCTAATTTATGCATATTGACAAACATTGGTTGGAGAGCTGAATTTGCAAAATTGAGATAAGTGTGGGTTTTTAAGGGCAGCTGTGCTTTCTTTCGCACATTGTTTCGGAAAGATCGATTCAGCTTTAAATGCGAACCAAACTGAATCTCTCCTGCATCCTGAACCCCTTCAGATGGTTTGGTATAGATTCCCTCACCCAAAAACAGCTGAAATTCTCCACAGCTGGACAGGGCGGCAAAAGGGGGAGGGCCATCCACCCCAGCCTCAACCCCAATAGATTGAGGCTTCTCCATTTTTCTTTCCAGCTTAATAAATAAAATAAAACCAATAACTTTACAAAGGATATTAAATCACTCAGATACTATGACCCAAAAGGCCAGGCTTCTATTTGTCACTCTGGACATAAAATTATTAGAGTCAGTCAAGATTCTCCGCCAGATTGCTAAGGGCAGAATCAGTTCTGGACTTCCTTTCTCTCTCCCTATAACAGTTTGTTAATAAGATGCCATTGCTATCGCCCATTATGAAAAGGGCAATGTAGATGGGCCATCTCATTTTTGATTAAAGAGTGGAATGGAAATTTTGTCCACTCCTCATCGTAATTAAAGGTTGTTTCTCCATTTTCTGTAATTATGAATAGAAGTAGCCTTTTCTCTTTTTTACAAAAATATTCTTAATCAAAGGTTTGCGGGTTTTTGTTTTTTTTCTTAAGTTCTTTCTAAAGCATCCTGTAGACTGTTGCCCTATGAAGAAGTGGAGGGATTTGATCCAAGTGCTCTCTTGCTTTGATTGCTAAGCTTGAAGGTTAAAGATCGACATTTGCAATTTTCATAGCTGCAACTCTTAAGCAAGGTTTTCAAATAGCACCGGGAAGAATCTTTAAACTACAGAATGCTACAGAGCAGAGGGAGGAGACACAATTTTGTGATCACTGACTAATTCATACATATATTAGACTCGCGTGAACAAAGGCAGCGAAGTCCTCTTGGGTGTGTGTGTTTTAAATGTTATTAAACAAGAATGACAGCCCCGTTATCTATATGCACGTGCACGTGTGTGTGTGTGTGTGTGTGTGTGTGTGTGGTCTAAATCACTGAGCCTTTTGGGCTTGGTGATCAGAAGGTCAGCGGTTTGAATCCCCATGATGGAATGAGCTCCCATTGCTCTGTCTTAGCTCCTCCCAACCTAGCAGTTCGAAAGCTCCCCCCAAAGTGCAAGTAGATAAATAGATACTGCTCCGGTGGGAAGGTAAACGGTGTTTCTGTGCACTCTGGTTTCCATCATGGTGTCCCATTGCGCCAGAAGCGGTTTAGTCATGCTGGCCACATGACCCAGAAAGCTGTCTGTGAACAAATGCTGGCTCCCTCAGCCTGAAAGCGAGATGAGCGCCGCAACCTCATAGTCACCTTTGACTGGACTTAACCATCCAGGGGTCCTTTACCTATTGTTTTTACATATGTGTATAGTCAGTTCTCAAAATTCCATAATAGTTAGTCTGTTAGTGAAAAAGAAACCATAAATGGGGCCATTCATATAAAGAGTGGGGGGTGAGTTGCACAGCCTGACTGAGGATTGGTTCTCAATGGTTCTCACATGGGGCAAGGGGAAGGCATAACCCACAACCAATTATTTTCCTGACGTTACTCAGAAAGTGCTGTCATTTGCTCCTATGTGAAAAAGGAAAGCATTATGCTTGAGGATGCTGTCATTGTTTATTGATGTACATTGATGATTATGTTTTTATATGTGTTAGAAGCCACCCGCAGTGGCTGGAGCAACCCATCCAAATGGGTGGGGTATTATTATTATTATTATTATTGCTTGATGCCAAAAGAGGCTACACAGCAGTTTAAAAAGTACAGAGACCAGTTACGCCAACCATATATATATATATATATATATATATATATATATATATATGTGAATAAGGAAAGAATGATCAGAAAGTGCATAGTGCTACGCAGCTCGAATCACTGCAATATGAGAGAAATAAGTTAGATTTAAAAATATTTATTTATTCTTTCTATCCCACCCTGTTTCCTGTGTATATGCAAATATGGATGTTAACTTGAGGTTGAGCAACAGTTAGGTGGGTAGATTACCTATTGCTGGAGTCTAACCCCCCTCGTGGGACTTGGGTGGCGCTGTGGGTTAAACCACAGAGCCTAGGGCTTGCCGATCAGAAGGTCAGCGGTTCGAATCCCCATGACGGGGTGAGCTCCCGTTGCTCGGTCCCTGCTCCTGCCCACCTAGCAGTTTGAAAGCACGTCAAAGTGCAAGTAGATAAATAGGTATCGCTGCAGCAGGAAGGTAAACGCCGTTTCTGTGTGCTGCACTGGTTCGCCAGAAGCGGCTTAGTCATGCTGGCCACATGACCCAGAAGCTGTACGCCGGCTCCCTCGGTCAGTAAAGCGAGATGAGCGCTGCAACCCCAGAGTCGTCCATGACTGGACCTAATGGTCAGGGGTCCCTTTACCTTTACCTTCCCACACACACAACAATGGGCTTCCCAATATTGTTGGACTGCAACCCACAGCAACCCCAGCCAGCTTGGACAATGCTCAGAGGTTGTAATCCACAATATCTGGAAGCTATCATGTTGGTTACTCCTGGAGTAGGAAGATATTCCTGCCTGGCTATTGATGTGTAACATACATGTTCCCTGTGGGCCTAAGGAGTTTGGATATGGGGGTCTCAAAACACACTGCAAAACAGATTGCGGGAGATGCTTATGTTCCTTTTTTTTGCATTGAAAGCAGCCTATCTTCTTCAAAAGTGCCTGCATAATGCATACCATCGTTTATCATGCATAACATTATTATAATAAACACTGAAGGATTTGTAGTGGGAATGATGAGTCACTTGTAAATTGTTGCCAAGTGGATAAAGAACACAATGTATTTACATAGCGCTTAGCTCCTGTTACATTCGAAACTGTCGTCAGATAATAACGGTGCAACAAGCGTAAGCCGAAATTTAGCATGCTCTAAATCCTTTCTCCTTTCTCTCTCTCCTCTTTTTGCAACTTGCAGGTTTCTTGAGCACAGGGGATCAAGCAGCTAAAGGAAACTATGGCCTCCTTGACCTCATTCAGGCCTTGAGGTGGACTAGCGAAAACATTGGGTTCTTTGGGGGCGACCCGCTGAGAATCACTGTTTTTGGATCTGGCGCCGGCGGCTCATGTGTCAATCTCTTGACTTTATCCCATTATTCTGAAGGTAACCGTTGGAGCAATTCAACCAAAGGTATTATTGCAGGTTGCAAATTTTGACGATTTTGGTGTCTTGCATGCCACCACTATGACTTCTGTGTGACGCTCTTGTGTATATATGTGCATATATATAAATATATAAATATATATATGCACACACATACACACACATATATGTAGCTAGATGTACCAAAGGCAATTTAATCATTAGATGGCATTAATCTTTCTGTGTTTTGGAGGGAGGGGTGGGGTTCTTACCTGACCCAAAGGGCTGTGAACATATGTAAAAATCTCCCTCTAACTGACACAACTTCATACCCCTTGCATTCTCCTACTGTAGAGAGGATGGCTTTCCTTTGGTGCTTTAACTCTTCCACATGTTTATTGGGAAATTGAGGGCTTAATTAAAATGACTCGAGTAACGTGAATGGGAGAAAATGACCCACAGCATGTTGAACGTGTTGGGAGGAAGGGAGTCAAAATGGCTCTGGTGTCATTGTGAACACTTAATAAATAGTTACAGGTAGGTAGTCGTGTTGGTCCCCTGTAGTCGAAACAAAATTTAAAAAAATAATCCTTCCAGTAGCACCTTAGAGACCAAAAAAATTGTTATTGGTTTGCTATTGTTCATACCAATAAGAAACTTAGTTGGTCTCTAAGGCGCTACTGGAAGGAATTTTTTTTAATTTTGTTTCGACGTAATAAATAGCACCATCATCACTGGTGATGCCACAGTGAAGATAAGGAGGCATTTAACAGTCAGTATTCTTCTTTTCAATCATACCATCAGAATATTTTGTCCTGAAGGGAAAATGAAATAAGAAAGGTATAGGGCAGAGATGGAGCAACCCAGGCCTCTCTGTCTGGTCCTCTTCTCCATCACATATCTTCTTCCTAGGACATGCTTCTCACCAGCCTGAGTTTATACCACCCTTGAGTGTTTTGCCTTGCTGGGATGCCTCCTTGAACTCAGATAATGCCTCTTGCTTCCTGGATGGAGGACACAGAGGTGTGTGTGTGTGTGTGTGTGTGTAGAAAGCAGCCTACACAGGGCATTGGAATAAATTACCCTTGGGGTCATCTCTACTGCCCAGAGATACAATTTGCATGTGTCTGTTCACCCACATTTGCCTCTGTTCCTGCTTGCAGCTGACAGGAAGGTTGCCCAGATGGGAATGTGCTTCTTGGTCTGCAGACGATTCCCTTGGATATAAGTTCCAAAAGGGGGGGCACTGGGGGTCATTGCAGTTGCCTGATACCCCTATAAGTAGGAATCAGATTTCAGGGTCCTTGTTTGTTTTCATTTTCAAATACATTTTCATCTAATATTTCAACTGAGGTTGGGTCTGTTTGACCCAATATTTATGCATTCATTCATTCATTCATTCATTCATTCAAGTGTTTATATATTCAAGACAAAAGCCTCCACAAAGCAGCTTGCATTATAGCTAATGCGCCATAAATATATTCTAGTAACAACAACATTCAATATATAGTCGTAGGAGTTCTTTAAATGTGTGGTGTGACTGGGACCTGAGATGGCTTTTTAAAAGGGATCGAACAAATTCATGGAAAATGAGGCTAATAGTCACAATGGCTCAATGCTCAGTCGGAGAACAGACACCAGTGCAAGATTTAGGGAGGTGCAGGCTGTTCCCCGCACTGGGCGCTGAGCCGAGGGGGGGCATAAAAATGAGAAGATCCATAACAAAGAAGATCCATTTTGGGGTGCCAGATTTTGGCTTCGTGCAGGGCACCATATTACAAAAGATTACCAAAGATTTCCACAGTCTGCCTCTGAATACTAATTTCTGGAGAACAACTGGAGGAGAGGGCTGTTGCCCTCATGTTCTACTTCTGAGCTTCCCCAAAGGCATCTGGTTGGTCACTGTGAAAAACATAACGCAAGACTAGCTGCACCTTTTGTCTGATCCAATATCCTTACGTGGCTTCGGTCCTGTATACCTGAAGGAGCGTCTCCACCCCCATCGGTCAGCCCGGACACTGAGGTCCAGTGCCGAGGGCCTTCTGGCGGTTCCCTCGCTGCGTGAAGCCAAGTTACAGGGAACCAGGCAGAGGGCCTTCTCGGTAGTGGCGCCCGCCCTGTGGAATGCCCTCCCTTCAGATGTCAAAGAAAACAACAACTACCAGACCTTTAGACGACATCTGAAGGCAGCCCTGTTTAGGGAGGCTTTTAATGTTTTATAGATTATTGTATTTTAATGCTCTGTTGAAAGCCGCCCAGAGTGGCTGGGGAAACCCAGCCAGATGGGCGGGGTATAAATAATAAATTATTATTATATTATTATTATTATTACGTTGAGAAGGAGCAGCTACCTTCCTCCACTTGTGAGGCTTGCATAAAACACTTCCCTGTTGGGTATTTACTCAGCAGAACCTATATGCTGTGCTTTTCCCCCCAGGGGGTACTCCAAGTTACACAGTACCAGTACTCCTCTTTTGTTGTTGTTAAAAAGTGTGGCACTTACTGTAACAACTTCATGTTGAGTTCCGGCACCCATTTTTCAAGGGGGGGAAAGCACTGCTTATATGTATATATTCTTTGGAAAGAGAGTCAGTGACATTCACAGTATAGATGAAGCCAGCAGTATTTCATCAGTTGTCAAGGGCCTGTTTAGCTTTTTTTTATGTGTAGAAATGTCTGGAGGAAAGTTCACTGACACAGCTCTCTGTTTCAAAGCTAATGGCAGAGCGGCTGCAAACTGTTATCTACTGTGAAGAAAATGAGCACTTAGTCCAGAAGTCTTTTGTCTGAATCGGTTATGAATTACACTTGGTGCCACCCAAGGAAAGAGCAGGCTTTTAAAAAACCATCTTTTTGCATGTGCAATCTAAAATTGCCCAAGTATCAAGGTCACTCCCGCATGCCTTTTCCTGATCTGTGCTCCTTTTCAGCACAGCCAGCCAGCAAGGGGGAAAGGCTTTCTCCCCTTTGAGTTTGACACCCCATAGCAGGGGTCACCAGCCCAGTGCTTGTGAGAACTGGTGCGCCCATCACTGCCTCCTATGGAGGCGGTGAAAAGTCACAGCAAACGTCTTCTCAAAAATCGACAGTGTATGAGATGGAGAAGCTGGAGCTGCCTGCACCATTTTGTGTTACTGTCTCTTTTTCTGCTCTTTTAGATGTGGCAGTCAGGGGCAGACTTTGGTATTATGGCACCCTGAGCTAGGCCAAAATTTGGCACCCCCCCCCCCGAGCCCAGCCCTCACAGCATGCTGGGCTTGGGGAAGAAGGTGCAGGGGCTCCAGCAGAGTCATAAAGTCCTCCCACCTCCTTCCCAAAGCTGGGCAAGCAATAACTATGCTTTGGGAAGGAGATGGGAGGACGCTTGGACCCTGCCAGAGCCCCCATGCCCCCTCCCTGTAGCTAGGGAAGTGCTTCCCATGCACCCTCTCTGCTTGGAGCCCAGTACAGAGGAACTGGCCGTACTGCCCTAAAACCACCTCTGTGGCAGCCATTTTATGCTAAGCCACACACGCCCCAGCTGCAGCCTCCGTGACCTGGAGAAATGGACAACTGGCTACCATCTCTTCCTCACACCGCATTCTGAGAGACACTTTGTAAGGGGTGTGTGTGATTGTCACAAGAAAAGCAGTCATCGGTGGGGGAGCCATTTTTCCGACCCCTTTCATTTTGCCTCAGAATAGGGTGGGAGAGATGGTGTGAGCTGCACTGGAGCTGTCTTCCATTTCCACTTCCCCAACAATGTTCAGGGCCCTCAACTTGTTCTTATTTCATCCCAACCCTGCCCCCAGCAAAAACGTTTGAAAGTTCATCCCAGTTCTAATGAGCTCACTCCGTGGAACAACATTGCCCACCCAGAGATGTGAAGTGATGCAGATGTTCTACCTGCCTTTGGTGTGGTGGCTTATTCACTTAGACAGTTGACCATTTGATCCTGCAGTTATCCAGTATTAATGAACAAACATGCATAGGTCAACCCCATACGCCAAACAATGGTTTAGCAGCATCAGCAGCACAATGGTTGAAAATCTTTGAAGAAAAATCCATGTCATCTTTTTCTCAGAGAGGGGTGGATTTTCTCAGGGAACGTTCTTAGAAGAAGTCCTCTGGAGAAGGTTGGGTTCAGGTTTAATCTGAACCATGACATCTTTGTCACAATTAACTCGAGAACATAAGTAGGGTCTACTGGATCAGGCCAGTGGCTCATCTAATCCAGCATCCTGTTCTCACAGTGGCCAGTCCATAAATCGGAGTAGAAATATCCATCTGTCCTCCAGTGACTGTGATAAACATGACTCTTGGCTGCATTATTTTGGCTGCATAGAACCACAGACCAAGATAGCCTTTTAAAAATGATGGGAAATAGTGCAGTATGTATACAATGGAAAATATCAATAAACAAACTGTAGCCATGAATAACATACATTCAACTGGAGTTTGGACATGATCCAGCCAAAGTTAAGCACTTTTAAATCAGCATACGCCCTAGGGCAGGGGTGTCAAACTCCGGACCTCCAGATGTTTTGAGACTACAATTCCCATCATCCCTGACCACTGGTCCTGTTAGCTAGGGCTGATGGGAATTGTAGTTCCAAAACATCTGGAGGGCCGGAGTTTGACACCCCTGCCCTAGGGAATAAGTGATGTTCCATCTTAATAAAATTTACTGTTAAGTAAACATACATTAGATGAGGTTACACAGCCTGTTGATTTTGGTTCTCTCCCACTGAATGTAAGGTAACTTCAACATGACCAGATAGATGGATTATGCTCTTTACTTTTGATAGTACCTGCTCTCTGTGCTAAGGCTACAATCCTCAAACCATTTACTCTGGAGCAGTGCAGGGGAGCAGTGCCACTGATTTCCATGAAGCTGCTTCAGAGAGAGAGAAGCTTTAAGGGTTAAAGTGGAATATCCCTTTCATCTATTTTTTTCATTATCACAGTTCAATTAAAAAAAAGGATTTTTGTCTTTAAAGTAGCTGAATTGAGCTTTATGGTTTGAGGACTTCGACCACTTTTAACTTAATCCAACCTTTAATGGAGCATTTAACAAGCTCTGCTGTTTATATCAGCACTTTCTGAGCAGGTGACTTTCCTTACCATCTAATCCATAACCCAGTAAAGCAGAAGTTGCTGGGGTTTAAGCCGATTTAGTGCTTTTGCCATCAGTGGAAATAAACACGGCATTCATGGCGTTCATTTGCTATTTTCTCCCATTGAGGAGAGAAGGGAGTCATGTGTCAGCTTGAGGGTTATACTGGGTTGAGGATTATCTGTGGAACAGGAAATTACTCTGTACTATCTATGTGAATGAAGCTGTCCTTTCCACTTAAGTGAATGGCAAAGCCTTTTGGGTTTGGCTGAATCTATTTCTGGTCTGTGTTACTGACACCTTTTTTTTTTACCCATTCTGTTTCACATTTATTTACTCTCTCCACCCCCCCCTTCAAAATCATTTCAAAATACTGTCCATCAAAATACAGGTGTAAAACCATATTTTTGATATCTGTAAACTGCTGAGGAAATTCATGGCAACATTCAGAGGAGTGTGAAATTTGTTGGATGGTGAGATTCCAATCTGCATGTTGGTCCAAGAGGTGCAGAAGGAATCAGAAAGGATCAGATTCCTCAAGCATTCCCAAAACACCAGTATAGGGAGCAGCGTGGGGCGGATCCCAGAAAACCCATTCACTGATGGAGCAGAATTCTTAATCCAAATCAAGTGTATTCTGTCATAATTTGAAAGAAAATTCCTCAAGTTCAATGTAAATGAAATTCAAAGAATCGTTGAGAAGCTGAACTTGGATGGAGAATTCTATTGATTTTTGCCGTGACGGCAATATTAACCACCGTAATGCAATGCAGAGTTTGAAACTGACCACATTGATTGACTACTGCAGTCAGGAGTAAGCATATTGGCTCTGTAGAAATATGAGCTGCTTTCAGACGGTCACTATTTTGTGAGAGGGATTCAGCTTCAAACTAGAAAATTAAAGGTTTGCACAATTAAAGTGCCGTGTTGCAAAAAGCAACAACTACCCACTTTTACAAAAATCAAACCTTCTGTGGTAAGGAAAGTGATGGCGGAAAGCACTAGACACTATGGGACAATGATCTGTTTATGGGAAATCTTAGAAACTCAGCACAACAAGGACTGATCACGTCACCTGGAAGCAAACTTAAGTTGATACCAGTGACATTTTCATGGGTCCTGTTGAAGTGGTACCTTCTTGGGGTGCTGCAAATAAATAAAGTGTAATTCAGTATTTGACTTTTGCATGCTGTGCCTTTTTCCTACCTTCCTCCTCCTCATGGGGAGATAGTAATGAAGTAAGGTAAAAGGTAAAGGTACCCCTGACCGTAAGGTACAATCGCGGACGACTCTGGGGTTGCGCTCTCATCTCGCTCTATTGGCCGAGGGAGCCGGTATTTGTCCTCAGACAGCTTCCGGGTCATGTGGCCAGCATGACAAAGCTGCTTCTGGCAAACCAGAGCAGCGCACGGAAACACCGTTTACCTTCCTGCTGCAGTGGTACCTATTTATCTACTTGCACTTTGACATGCTTTCGAACTGCTAGGTTGGCAGGAGCAGGGACCAAGCAATGGGAGCTCATCCCATCACGGGGATTCGAACCGCCAACCTTCTGATCGGCAAGCCCTAGGCTCTGTGGTTTAGACCACAGCGCCACCCGCGTCCAGTAATGAAGTATGTGGGCCTTATTCCATTTGTCTAGGGATCTAGGAATTCTTGAACTGATTGATAAGAATCGGGGCCTATCATGTGCCTATGTTCAAATAAACTTGGCCTCCTATTTATTATTTTCTTCCCAGAAGGAAGGAGAGAGGTTTCTGTGTGATGCCACGATGAGGATGCTGCCAGTTCACCTCCACAACTCAGTTCTTGTGAAATGTGAGGAAAGAGTGGTTTCTAGGGCATAAAGAATTAAATACAGTAACTGCAGCAGAGTCTTTCCCCCCCCTGAAACTCAGAGATGAGGGACCTGTGGCCCTCCATACATTGGACTGAAGTTCCCATAATCTCTGATCACTGGTCATATTGATTGAAGCTGTTCAAGTCTCAAGTACATCTAGACAGCCACAGGTTCTCCATCTCTGCTATAACAATTTAGTACAACAATTTTATTCAAAATAAGCCACATTCTTCATGGACGAATCATGACGCTGAAGACAGCAATAACTACATGGGCATTAATGCTTTGCAACCTACGTTCAGCTCATGCTTTATTCAGTGGACCCTGTGCAGGAATGATCCACCAAATAACTATACTCTTTTCTTATTAATATGAATATTGATTTATCTACCACTTATACGCATGTCAAAAATGGCTTCTAAGTGGTTTAAAACTATAAAATCAATGCATAATTAAAATACACAATAGCAATTCCATCAAAGCAGTAAGAGCATCCATAACTAAAATATACAATAAAACAAGTCAACTTTTAACAATAAAACACAATTAAAACAATAAAATCAGAAGTTCAGGTCAGGGGAATGCCTGCCTAAACAAGTGTGTCTTCCAGAGCCAGAGTAATGCCAGCACTGTTGGGACCTATCATAGTTCAGCAGGGAGGGCATTTCACAACACCAGTGGAAAAACCCGCCTGTGTGTATCTCAGGATTGGCATTTTATCATCTGTATACAGATTGGGGTGGACAGAAGGCAGATCTGAATCTTCGGGCCATACTTTTGCAGTAGGATGAAAAGGGCTTTTGACTCCTGATTGCTTAACAATAGCAGCAATAAAACAACCCTCCATCTACCCTAAATTTTAGTGCTGAAATGCAGAAAACTCGGGAGAACACAGATTTTGTGCATGGAAGGCCTGTGAGCTCAATTGTGTTCTATCATTACTGCCTGGGCTCAGAATTATTTAATTCTAAGTGTATTGTTTATTTGCACCTGGCTCCAATTGAGGGAATCTTGTGGTTATTGTAAAATGTAAAGTAGGCACTGCAAGTTTTAAGTCTGCTCATCCCACTTGTGTTCTCTCATTAGTCT
Source organism: Darevskia mixta (assembly GCA_034641385.1). Classification (NCBI taxonomy): domain Eukaryota; kingdom Metazoa; phylum Chordata; class Lepidosauria; order Squamata; family Lacertidae; genus Darevskia; species Darevskia mixta. The sequence goes on along the minus strand of JAWWNH010000091.1, from coordinate 7,941,027 downwards.
ACAACAATAATATATAGTTTTTGTTTGGACACAACTGTATTACATTATTTAACTGCACATATACCAACCAATGCATTCCTCTTCCACTTCCTTCTCATTCTCATTCTCCTCATTTTATTATTATTATTATTATTATTATTATTATTATTATTATTATTATTATTATATTTTCCTAATGATTATATTGCAAAAAAGAGGTGTTTTCCTAACTTAACTCAAGTATTTTAAGCATGTAACCACTTAGCTATTGCTTTCCGGTCTGTTTTCTTATCTTGTCTTCTACCTTCCCATACAGGACTTTTTCAAAGGGCAATAGCTCAAAGTGGAACAGCTCTTTCCAGCTGGGCAGTCAGTTTTCAACCTGCAAAATATGCCAGGATGTTGGCTACAAAGGTTGGCTGCAATGTGTCCGACACTGTAGAATTAGTAGAATGTCTACAGAAGAAGCCTTATAGAGAACTCGTCGATCAGGATATCCAACCAGCCCGATACCACATAGCCTTTGGTCCAGTCATTGATGGGGATGTGATTCCAGATGACCCTCAGATATTGATGGAGCAAGGAGAGTTCCTCAACTATGACATAATGTTGGGCGTCAACCAAGGAGAAGGGTTGAAATTTGTCGAAAACATTGTCGACAGCGAAGATGGCATATCTGCAAGTGACTTTGACTTTGCTGTTTCAAACTTTGTCGATAACTTATATGGATACCCTGAAGGCAAAGATATACTGAGAGAAACAATTAAATTTATGTACACTGACTGGGCAGATAGACATAATCCTGAGACAAGAAGGAAAACACTGCTGGCTTTGTTTACCGATCATCAGTGGGTTGCACCAGCGGTTGCTACAGCTGATCTTCATTCAAATTTTGGATCACCCACATATTTTTATGCCTTCTACCATCATTGCCAAACAGACCAGGTACCTGCATGGGCAGATGCTGCTCATGGGGATGAGGTTCCTTATGTATTAGGAATCCCAATGATTGGTCCTACTGAATTGTTTCCTTGTAATTTTTCCAAAAATGATGTCATGCTGAGCGCAGTGGTGATGACCTATTGGACAAACTTTGCAAAAACTGGGTAAGTAATTTATGAGCTTATAAGGCAGATCACCCAGATCACAAAGAGGGGTTTCCACACATTGTAGTTTTCTGATATAGTTTCATATGTTTTCAGCTCATCAGCTTACAACTGGGAGCAACATATTTAAAATGATCCAGAAGGGACATAATCAAACCATCAAACCAAGGCAGCCCTGTTTAGGGAAGCTTTTAATGTTTAACAGACCATTGTATTTTAATATTTTGTTGGAAGCTGCCCAGAGTGGTTGGGGAAGCCCAGCCAAATGGGCGGGGTATAAATAATAAGTTGTTGTTGTTGTTGTTGTTGTTGTTGTTGTTGTTGTTGTTGTTGTTGTTATTTCATCTGAAATTTCCCTTAAAAGGATTTACTATTTTATCTCTTAACACTCTTAACACTTGTGTACGCCTCTGGAATTGTAGGGAATTATATTCCCATGTTCCCATTAGGGCTGGGGATTTAAGCTGAGTTCCAATATAATTATCAAGAGTTGTCCACCACTTTATTGATGCTACCGTGTTAGACTTTTGATTTGAGATAGTCTGATGACTAAATCTAAATAAATGAATCTGATCAGATCTGAATTGCAGGGGGTTGGAATAGATGACCCTCCGGGTCCCTTCCAACTCTACAATTCTAAGATTCTGTTCTCACTATATGGAAGGATAAAACTGACATCCCAACCAGCTGTAAATGATGCCTAACTCACAAGACAACCAGGAGGAGAAAGGGCTTCATTGGGTGCCAGTGTGATATTACCTTATATGTGCAGCAGCAACCATGAGAGAATGAATTTGTTCAATTTTAACATTTTGAATATTTTAACTATTTTAGAAGCAAATGTGCATGGTTATTATATTGAAGTGTAAGGGAGAAGACAAAAACCCAGGAAGCTGCCTTATACGGATTAACGCCGTTGGTCCCCACATCACATTTCACCTCTGCTGCTATGAGCTCACTGGCAAAACGTCTCTCTCCTTGAGCCTCATCCCACCATGAATAATATGAGGACAATGCTGCCCTGTTTTATAGCATTGTTGTAATAATTGCAAAGGGGTGATGAATGTAAAGTGTCTTGAACTTTCAAAAATTGCCATATGAATGTTAATCATTTATTCTAGTTCCAATGTTCTGGTGGTGAGTGCTCTTGCTTATGTAGCTAAAATGGCAACACCCAAGCATGAGAGAGGAGGTGGAAATAGGCTTGTGAATAACCCATTCAGTGGGTTGCGGGGGCGGATTTCTCAATGAAGAAGAACAAAATGAAAAATAAAAAAAATCCTTCCAGTAGCACCTTAGGTAAAGGTAAAGGGACCCCTGACCATTAGGTCCAGTCGTGTCCAACTCTGGGGTTGCGGCGCTCATCTCGCTTTATTGGCTGAGAGCCGGCATACAGCTTCTGGGTCATGTGGCCAGCATGACTAAGCCGCTTCTGGTGAACCAGAGCAGCGCACGGAAACGCCGTTTACCTTCCCGCCAGAGCGGTTCCTACTTATCTACTTGCACTTTGACGTGCTTTCGAACTGCTAGGTGGGCAGGAGCAGGGACCGAGCAATGGGAGCTCACCCCATCGCAGGGATTCGAACTGCCGACCTTCTGATCGGCAAGCCCTAGGCTCTGTGGTTTAACCCACAGCGCCACCTGGGTCCCACAGGCATCTGAAGAAGTGTGCATGCACACGAAAGCTCATACCAAGAACAAACTTAGTTGGTCTCTAAGGTGCTACTGGAAGGAATTTTTTTATTTTTTATTTTGTTTTGACTATGACAGACCAACACGGCTACCTACCTGTCAGTGAAGAAGGAGCCTGCTCAGTGGTCATGAAATGCTGATTGTTGAGAGGAGGAGACATAAAAGCAAGTGGGAAGGAATATGGAATGAAGTATTGGAGTGGACTTGGCTGGCTGGCTAGAGTAGTGAGCAGGGGCACTCCAAACTGCAAGATTTTGTTGCAGGTTCGACTTACTGTTAGCATTCTTGTGGGCAGCAAACATAGTAGGAGTATTTGGTTCATTTAGCTCAGTCACTGTTACGACACGAATCCATCATGCATTTAGCATCAAAGGCTGCGTGAAACTTTTATCTTCAGAAGACACTACACCACTGAATACCACTGGGGAAAGTATATTGACTTCATGTCCCGCAGGTGGGCTTCATGGTGACACCTGGTAGGCAACTGTCAGAAGAATGAAGTTCAGCTCTTGATCTGATCTATCTGGACTCCTCTTACATTATACACGCAGGAGTGTCTCCACCCCTACCATTCAGCCCGGACACTGAGATCTAGCTCCAAGGGTCTTCTGGCTGTTCCCTCATTGTGAGAAGTGAGGTTTACAGGGAACTAGGCAGAAGGCCTTCTCAGGAGTGGCACTCACCCTGTGGAACACCCTCCCATGTCAATTAGATAAGTAACTATACAACCTTTAAAAGACATCTGAAGGCAGCCCTGTCTAGGGAGGTTTTTTCATGTTTAATGTTTTATTATGTTTTTGTATATGCTGGAAGCCACCTAAAGTGGCTGGGGCAAACCAGTCAGCCAGATGGGCTACAAAAAATGTTTTATTATATTTTATCTGACCATGTAATCTGATGGTATGGCATTACTAAGAGCTGAGCCCTCTCCCCAATGTTTTGCTGATTAAAAGCCAACTTCATAATATGTGTTGTTGTTTTTTTGAAATGCTGACACTATATGAAATATTTGTGGGGGGGGGGAGAGAAAACATAAGGAGAGCCCTGCTAGATCTGGTCAAAGGCCTGTCTATGTCCACAGCATGTTCTCACAGTCTCAGGCAAGTTGTCCATGTGAAGCCTGCAAGCAGGACCTCACTGGAATGAAGTTCTCCCCACTTGTGATTGGTGTTGTTGTTTTTCAAAGCTGGAGCCATTTTCAGTAACATTGAACATGTCCACTTTTTTTTCTCCCTAGGGATCCGAATCAGCCAGTCCCACAAGATACTAAGTTCATTCACACGAAACCCAATCGTTTTGAGGAAGTAGCATGGACCAGATACTCTCAGAAAGACCAGCTTTACCTTCACATTGGATTAAAGCCGCGAGTGAAAGAACATTACAGGGCCAACAAGGTGAACCTGTGGTTGGAACTGGTACCTCACCTGCACAATCTTAATGACATTTCACAGTATACCTCTACGACGACTAAAGTGCCATCAACTGATATTACTTTCAGACCAACCCGGAAAAATCTGGTACCCGTAACTTCAGCCTTTCCTACAGCCAAGCAAGATGATCCCAAACAACCGCCAAGCCTAATTTCAGGAGATCAAAGAGACTACTCCACGGAGTTGAGTGTAACTATTGCTGTTGGAGCATCTTTGCTGTTCCTGAACATTTTAGCCTTTGCAGCTCTATATTACAAAAAGGACAAGAGGAGGCACGACGTCCATCGGAGATGTAGCCCGCAGCGTACAACTACCAATGATCTTACACACGCACAAGAAGAGGAAATAATGTCCCTCCAGATGAAGCACACTGACTTGGGTCATGAATGTGAATCCATCCATCCACATGAGGTGGTTCTCAGGACCGCCTGCCCCCCAGACTACACACTAGCTATGAGGCGGTCACCTGATGATATTCCTTTAATGACCCCCAACACCATTACAATGATACCCAACACTATACCTGGGATTCAACCCTTACACACATTTAATACATTTACCGGTGGACAAAATAACACACTGCCCCATCCTCACCCTCACCCGCACCCTCACCCCCATTCACATTCAACAACTAGGGTATAGCCAGACAAGGTGAAACAAACTTTTTTTTTTTTGGTGAATTACAGTGGGTTATAATTACGGAAGACTTCACTTGGCTTTCAACCTACAAGACTCTTACTATTTAAATATGGAGGAATATTATGTGAATATACATATCAAGAACTTTGGGGATTTTGGGGTGGGGTGGAAAATGAACTGTACATATATACAAATGAACTTTTAACAAAAAGAGAAAAAAAAGAAATTATAACTTTTTTGCAATTGCTTGAAGCAGTTGCCCTGAATGATACTTTTTTCATTCACATTCAAGTATTAGTTTTTTGAGGATTTAAGTTACATAATGGAATTAGGCATGTGCAACACAAAAAAGTGGGAAAGAAACTGTGACTGAAATTAAAAAGTTCTATGAATATGCACAAAGGGGACACGTTAATGGAATGTCAGATAATTTTCACCAGTTTTTATTTGGAACTGTTTTTTCTTGTGTAGACCATATTTACATATTTGGATAAGTATACAAAGCACTAGTGCTGTTAAAAGGCCTTAGAAAGGGGCTTATATGCTGAGATCTGCCAGTTTAAAAAAAAGAAAGGGAAAAGGGATAAAAAGGAAATGAGCTTTTATAGCCTGGCAGGTTATCACATAAGTGCTGTCAGTATAAACATTGCGGGAATAAAGGAAACCGGATATTTTAGCACGATGTGCATGATAATTTATTATGCTTGGTGGCTGTGCTGCTGATTAAGCCGTAATTAAAAAATTCTTCTTGTCCCATTGGAGTTCTCAACAGAAGCTTCTTTCCTCAATTGGCGCAACCTAAAGGAGGTTTGTTTTCAAGGGGAAAAAACCATAATTGACAACCCCGAAATTCCCAGTAGCTTCCCAGTAATGGAAGGCATTACGGAAGGTCTTAAAAGTGTTTGATGGTACGGTTGGTGCATAGCAGAGAACACACCCGGATAGGAATCCCAAAAGAACACGGAAGGCAACTCTGTATGTTTCTAAATGCTTTCTTTTCTTTCCACGCAATTAATTTATAGCGATAACAATGTGAACAGGGCATCCTTTGATGAAGCACTTAACATGTTGTCGAAGGTTCATTACAGCCTCTTATGTTTATACCAGTAAAATAAAAATTTTAAAAAATCCAAAGATTTATTTGCAAGGAATATTTTGCAATGTGTAAAGATGCCCCCCCCCCAAATCAGAACTATTACAGCTCTCAGTTATTCTGTTGACTTTGTTATATCGCACTGAGGAGGTTCATTCCTAGGATTTCCAAGGTATTCCTTTTTCCTCTGCATTTTCTCTTCAGCATTCCTGTAAGCTCGCTGAAAATCAAAGGAGATCTCTCTGCAGAGTACAAATATTGATACAGAGGCTATGGGAGGATTGAAGTCGCCATCTGGAAAATGTTTTACTTCTGCATCTTACTTAACATTGTCCTGTTTTGAAAGGAATGGTCTAAAAATGAGAGGAAGGTCTTTGTATCCCTTCCCCCCTGTTACTTTTGGATTTTAAAGAAATGGTATGTCACGGTCATTTAAAAACAAAACAAAAAAAAACAAAATGTTTGTATGTGTAATCAGATGTACATTTATATTTAAAAAAGAGAAAAAAAATTGAGATGGACTAAAGAGCACATCCCTGAGGAATACTTTCTCTCCTTTCCTGTATTATATTTCTATTAGAGTAAAGTTACGTGATTTTTTTTTTATTTTGCATTTTTTCAAATTACTAGCAATTTTGATAGTTTGTAAGATAACGCGCAGAACTTTCTCTGACAAACTAACTGCAGTAACGGAAATGTTTCTTTTCAGTTACTCTTTTTCAAGATTGAAAGCTTATTACACACACAGCAAATTGTATACTACTTGATGGGGGGGGGGGAAATAAAATCTTTGTACTTCTGGGCCAGTCATGTTGGCCGCTGAGTGAAAAAATAAAGCTAATCTGGATAATGGATATTATAATTATTCCAATGCTAAGAGACCTGATATTTGCTCATTAAAGAGCTCAAATGTTTATTGCTGTTTTGTCATTTTTTTAATGAAGTAATGGTAACTGTCTCAGAATAAAGAGTTATTTCTTGAGATCAGTCTGGCTTTTGAAGACTTTGGTACGCCTTCTACAGCTAAAAGTAATAATAATAATAACTAAAAAATAACAACCATCACTTTGGGGTTGCGACTCCACCATTGAATTCCTTATGAATGTATAAGTCACAAGCTGTAACCGATTACACTTGCCTGGAAGTAACTAAGCACCACTAAACGCACTGGGACTTACTTCTGAGTAAACATATATAAGACTGGGCTGTGTGTTTTCCAACCAACAATTGCAAGGCAGCAAAAAACTGCTTGCTGGAAACAACAACTTCAGGTTTTATTTTTAAACACCCATTTCAAATAATATTTGACAATTACACAAGAAAAGGTTATACAGCAAATAAACGCTTAGAAATTCAGCTCTTAGCACATCAAATACGAGTTTAAATACGTATAGTGGAAAATAGATCCTTTTTTAAATGTTCAAGTGCTTCCTTTAGCTTTCCTTTCCTTTCCTTTTATAAAAGCACACAATACAGATAGATTAATGGCCCCAGCTATTAAATTCCCTCGTAGAAGATGACACAGGGAAAGTCTTCAAAATTCAGGGTGGTCTATGTGCAATTTCTGCCTGACGTGGTTGTGACTGTGACCTGCCAAATGTAAAACCAATAAAAAGAATTGTTTGCCATCGGATAACTATTGTTTAATCAGAAGATTGTATTTTGCTATGTGAGTAATGGAAACAAACCCGGGGGGAGGGGAGATGACCGCAAGAAATATATAAATGATTTGTCATAAACCAAGATTACACATAGAAGAACAAACAAAAAACCCAAACCCATAGAAAAGAAGTTTGATGCATTTTTCTTTTAACAGTAAGAAGACAAACTAATTTTCTGTCCTAGGTTCCTGGTGGTCATATATCTCACTTTAGCTCTCTCGTTCTCATTCATATTCCCCCCCTCTCTGTTCTTGTTTATGTTTATTAGTTAAAAATAAATGATTTGGGTAAAACTGAGCATAACACTATACCCCCCCTCTACTTTCGACAGCCAATGATTTTATTATAACTGTGAATTATGAAGGGGCTAATGCAAATGTAAAGTTTATTTTTACTTGCTCACAAAAGCACAGGATGAAGATCCAGGCCGTGATCCTGCACAGTTGGAAATGGAACACATGTATATATGTGGCTGCACAAAACTGCACTCATGGGTGTTGCAACCCTTGACAGTCCTCATTTTCAACTCTGTGTTGGGGCATATCCAGTGTGTGCCCTGTCTCAAGCTCCTTGTAAATTCCTGTGCGCATATGAAAGTCTTGGGTGTATGAGCGCCTGCAATTGTTTTCATGAAGGGGGAGCAGATTCCTTTGGAGATTTTCTTCCTCCATTACACCAAATGGGAAAACCCTTGCAAGTGGAAGAGCTGCGTCAAGGCTGGAGGATCTGTGGCCCACTACAACGTCCATCATTCTTGAGCACTGGACACAGGCTCCCCAGCCCTGAGCAACCTATACGAGGCCCCAAGACTTGTAAGAAACCACTGGATGACGATGCATGTGTTCAGTAGGGCAGGGATGGCGATACTGGCCCTCCAGATGTTGTTGGTCTACAACTCTCTTCATTCATGGATCATTCTGGCTGAGGCTGATGGGGGTTTGTTTACAATGGCATCTGGTGGATCACAGGTTCTCCATCTCATATAGGAGAGGGATCAATAAGCTCTTGGGTGACCATGGAGAGCACCATTCAACTTGCAACTCTATAATTGCAGAGCAGCAGTTAGGATGAAAGTGGAGGGATGTCCCCACACATCATCCAGTTTTGAAAGGCCATGATAGTGTTGCTCTGGTTGAAGACATCTGGAATGTATTGTCGTTGTTCATGAAATTTGTCAGTTGCTTTATCTTGCCCAGGATGCGGGTGGCACTGTGGTCTAAACCACTAAGCCTTGGGCTTGCCGATCAGAAGGTCGGCAGTTCGAATCCCCGTGACTGGGTGAGCTCCCATTGCTCGGCTCCAACTCCTGCCAACCTAGCAGTTTGAAAGTATGTCAAAGTGAAAGTAAATAGGTACCGCTCTGGCGGGAAGGTAAACGGCGTTTCCGTGCACTGCTGTGGTTCGCCAGAAGCGGCTTAGTCATGCTGGCCACCTGACCCAGAAGTTGTCTGCAGACAAACGCCGGCTCCCTCGGTCAGTAAAGCGAGATGAGCGCCGCAACCCCAGAGTCGTCCGCGACTGGACCTAATGGTCAGGGGTACCTTTATTTTGCCTTTATCTTGCCCACGGAAACCCAGAGCGACTTACAAAAAACCAAACAAACAGACAGTGAACCCCACATAGATACATTAAAACCAAGAGGAAAGAGAAATATATCAAAAACATCCCAGCCACTACTAAAAGGCCACAGATAGTTAAAGACCGAAGGCCTTGTTATAGAGGAAAGTTTTCGCCTGGCGCCTAAAGATATGCAGGCCCCAGGCAAGCCTCCCTGGGGAGAGCGTTCCAAAAATGGGGAGCCACAGAGTTAAAAATGGCAATAAATTTTGGAGCTCTTTCCTGAAGTTTATTCCCACCCTAAGGTATAAATGTTTGGGGGGTTCCCCCCTCCACACCTTTCAAAATAGACCTTTGGGGGAAATGAGTGAGATATTTTATTTCTTTTGTCTTTCTATCAATAAGTTATCCAACGTAATCAAAGAGGATTCAGCCTTCAGAATTCATGTAAACCGACTGCTTGTCTTTACTGCCTTTGCATATTTGTCAATATATGTGTAAGTACAATGAAGTATTCTTTTTTATCCTTTACAGTATTTTAGAAAAGTATCTTGGACAAGAATCTTAGACAAGAATCTTGGAATCACATTGGATTCTTGGAATAATTGGAATCGTTTCCTGCCAAATCGTTTCCTATAGTACCATGAAAGTATTATCTATGCACAAAATAAATTACCTTGGCATTTGGTTAGCAAATAGAACCTTTGCTGCCCAAGGTTCCTCCCTTGTCCCCCGCCAGCCCTTGGATAAGAGGTTCTGCAGGTTTTCTGCACATATTTCACATTAAAACATGGAATAGCTGCCTCTTTCTCTCATGCAGATTGTTTTATCATTGTGACAGAGGTGTACTGTACAGGCTAGCACCTGTGACGTTACCGCCAGGCACAGAGAAGGATTGTTGTTTCCTCAAAGGTTCAGGATGAAGATGTACATATGCACACATGTTTATGTACCTTTGAACTTACCGGTACTTTTTTAAGTCAGGCAGTCCAACTGTTTCTCAAGGGGAGAACAAGGCTGCGGGCCAACTGTGGCACTGATCCATTGTGCTCCCGCAGTCCCCACTGACTGAGGATCCTCGCTGCATTTTGGTATCTGTCTCTTTTTTGCTGTAGAGGAGATCAGAGGAGCGCTTAAAAAAACAACCACAACATTTTGTTAGCTTGTGCACCTATATATCAGACACTGCACTGGTTTCTTTTTTCACACTTGCATCTTACAGCTACCTATCTAATTAGTAAATGTTGCTGAATGGTTTGGAGTCACTTATATTCTATGTAACAAGACTAGACCTATTTTAGGATTAAACTTCCTTAAGGTTCTTTCCCCAGGTTAGAACTCCACATGTATGGTCTTTGGCCAATGGAAGTGAGAGACAAGTGGTGGGAGAGAGAGAGAGAGAGAGAGAGATGACCCACCCACTTTTTGCTCTGGGTTCACCAAACTCTGCCCACTGCTGGTATGTCAGCCTGACAGATAACCACTATGTGAATGTGACCCTCAATAGGAAAAATAATGTTTTGTCTTCTGCCCTAGGTGATCTATCTATCATGAGCTACATGCATGCATTAAAGAGGTGATAGTGAACTACAACAGTTTCATAAGTCAGTGCAGGATAGACTGTTGCAGACTCAACAGCTATAGTGGGCAGTGGATGGAGAAGACTTGTCAGTACAGTAGGGCATGCACAGGCTGGGATCTTCAGTAAAGTAATAGGCAATGTGAATATCATTATATATATATATATATATATATATATATATATATATATATATATATATATATATATATATGTATAGTGATAGTGAGTCAATTTTCTTCTTCGCTCCTAAAACTGGAACCCAAAGAATGGCAGGAGAGTCAGGCCAAGCCAAGCCAGGCCAGGCCAGGCCAAGCCAAGCCAAGCCAAGCCAAGCCAAGCCAAGCCAAGCCAAGCACTTCTTCACAGAGTGCATGATTGGACTCTGAAAATTTCCTACCATGAGATGTGATGATGGCCACCATATAAAATGGCAATGAAAGATGATCAGACAAATCAATGGAAGAGAAGGCTGTTGTGTCGTGTGAGCTATATGTTGCCTCCACAGCCAGAGATGCCAGTTGCTGAGGAACGATGTTCTACATTGGCAGCTGGTTGCCCATCGTGGGAAACAGGATGCCAGACTAGGCAAGGATATGGGTCTGATCCAGTGGGACTTTTCTTATGTTAAGCAGAAGTAGTGCTTAAGCAGGGGTCCACACCTCAAGGTCTGGATGTGATGAGTCAGTGAGCAACTCTTGCCATCTGGTCCCGTTACAAACAAGCAGGTAGCAAGTAGCGCTGGAAGAAAGGAGGGTAAGGGTGCGCTGAAGGCGGTGGGTCCCACTGGCTTCAAAACCTGGGACTGAGATGTAAGCAAGGGTGCCATTATCTTAATCTGTGAAAGTTTGTCAGATAGGCAAACCAGCTTCCTGGCATTCAGGGGGTTTTTTTCAGCCGGAACTCACTGGAACTCAGCTCTGACACCTCTCAGGTGGGCTCCATTGCCATTATAAGAGAACAAGGGAGGTATTCATAGTGAGTTCCGGCACCTCTTTTTCTAGAAAAATAGCACTGCTGGCATTTTACATTTGAATCACACCACCTGTGAACCTGGTTTCATGTTGTAGATCCGGGGGGGGGGGAATGTTGCTTTGCTGGGGGGGGGGAACCCACACAATATGCCTGGCATTCACCCCCAAACTTGGACGTGATTGCAAAACTGCCCTAGTACGTTCAAGTGAAAAGCACATATACACCCACACACGACTTATTTTTAGCTGATCACCTGGCTAAACGTTTAAGCTGGTTTTAAATAAAGAAGCCACTTGAGTGATCGGCTGCTATCAAAACAGCTTCAAGTCTGTGCATGCCTCTTAAGAACACAGGGAGATTCCAGCTGAGTCAGGCCAATCCAGTCTATCATCCTGCTTCTTTCCACGGGCAACCAGATCTCTTCAAAGGCCAGATCTCTCCAGGAAGTCCACAAGACGTACATGAAGTCAAGAGACCTTCCATGCTGCTGCTCCCCCTGCCAACCTGATAGCCAGTGATACATTGTCCATTTTGCTGTATAGCAGGGACCGAGCGCCTGTGATCCTCCAATGTTGTTGGACTCCAACTCCTATCAATCAATGTGCATTGGACTTTCTGGCTGGGGCTGATAGGAGCTGGAGTTCAACAATATCTGAAGTTCCACTGGCTCCCCATTTCTGCTGTATACGATTTGCATTTGGCCTTGGAGCCAAAATAAAGGCATGCAGTGTTTTCTTGGAGATATTGGTTAGCGTTAGAGTTACCAGCTCATTTTGCAAAGAAAGAAAAGAAAAAGGTATAATTGAAGCACATGTGGAGGGTTCTGCTCCTGTAAACCTTGCAGTAAATTGTATAGTGCAATTTCTCTCGGGTATGGGAGGCTCTTGTAAGCAACCATTGCGCATAAATGTTGAATACATTCCTTAAATGTATTCAGAAATGGAACCACTCTAACTAGAACTGCAGGTGGCTTTTCTCATTGAGCATTGTTATATTATTCAGCATTCAATAAGTGGGTGTTTGCCCCCTCATGGGTTAAATATATCCCTGAAATTAAAGTACAACAGCTGTAATTAGATCACAACAAGACATTCTTAATGTTCTGCTTGTCATTTTACCAGATATATTCTGAAAAGGCCTCAAAGAAGAGGGTGGTGTTGTTTTTTTAGGAAGCTGTCAAACGTGACGCCAGTTTACTCTTTGATGTTTTGCAAATTGTTTTCCCCTGTGGTATTGGTTCATTGTATTAGTCCCTTTCACTTCTCTAATAATGAATTGTTATAGACAGCTGCTATATAATGTAAGCAAACATTAGATAATTTGATGATCATTGTCTGGGGAAGGGGGAATACACCAAAATAATTTTTTAAAGAATGGACATTCCTCAGATGAGTGTTTTGCGGGGTTTATTTTGTTTTTAATTTCATTCTGTGAAGTAAATTATCAAGATTTCTGCTGCAGCTGTGGATGAGAATTACATTCCTCCTTTCACTCAAAATGAAAATGTATCACTTAGCCCTTTTTCTGAGGTCTCCAAAGAAAAGTTCCTTCTTTGAAACACGCATCGTTGAAACAGATTTATTTTCTGATTGGATTTAATTCTGGTACGACGCTGTTCTTGAACGGAGGCCAACCATCAGCTACGTTTGATAAATTGTTCAGTTGAAGTATCAAGAAGAATCAATGGATAAACCACAAGCGGTGCACGGCAAGCCTTTTGTCTTGGGTTTCGTTAATGCTATTGTGTAATTGATTTCTTATTTGCAGATTTGAGAGAGAGAAATCGTTTGAGAGATGTGGTAAGAATGGAATGGCATATGCAAAGCTAAGCATGGACAAATGCTGTTGCATGAAAAAGCCTTGGACTGGCAGCAGATAGCTTATTTCTATATTATAGGATGATAACGATGATGATGATGAAGATAATGATTTATTAGTCACATTTTTGTACCAAGGTGTCTCAAAGGGCCTTACAAAACAACAAAAATGGACATAGCAAAAATTTTAAAATCATATAAAAGAGGGAAAATAAACAGAAACTAGGGGAGCAATCATAAAAATGAGAAGCCACTGTAAAATATGGGAAGTCAGTTTAAATACATCAAAACTCCATTCAGGAGCAGGGCTACTGCTGTCAGGGTTGAGCCGGATGAGGAGGAGTGGTGGAAAGCCGCCCCTGGCGAGGCTGCACCCATGGAAGAATCTGGGGAAATGGAGGAATTCATACCTGGAGAAGACTGGTGGCGGCACTCCTCAGAAGAGGAAGAATCAGATAAGGAAGTGGAAAGACCAGAGCAGGAGGAGGAAGAAGTCGAGCCAGAATCAGGCCCTTGTGAGGAGAGGAACCGGCTGGCCCCCTCCCCTCCTCCCTTCTCAGCTGTAGAACGTAGAGCTGAGAGACGTAGGGAACAATTAGAGGCAGCTGCAGCTCGTAAAAGGCGTGGTAATGAGCCGGCTACTTAAGGAAGGCCGGCTGCTCCATTCACCAGCACCTGCAACTGCTTTGCTGGAGCACGTGGTTGTTTTGCTCGTCCTGTTCCTGGTTCCTGTGTTGTGACTTCAGCTTTCTGACTCCTGGCTTCCTCCTGACCTCGGCTTTGTGACTTCGGCTTTCTGACTCCTGGCTTAATCCTGACCTCGGCTTTGTGACTTTGGCTTTCTGACTCCTGGCTTAATCCTGACCTCGGCTTCGTGACTTCTGGCTTGAACTGCTTTGGCTGGCTTCTGACCCGGACTGTTTGACCTCGGCTTTATCAGACTGACTGCTGCTCTTCAGTGCGTCAACTTGTTGGCATCATAACAACTGCTTCCTGAGCCAGCCAAAGTCTGGCAGAGGGGAAACAAGTCTTTGAAATAGTGCTTGAGTAACAGCACCCTTTTTTGCTGGCTTGACAGGTCATGGGATGGAGCTGAATGGCCTTAAGATCTGACCTTAGTCCCCATCCCCACCCCAGTCCTGCCTCCCCCAAGCCCCGCAAAATAATTATTTATGTATTTATTAATTTATATACCACCCTTTATCCAAAGATCCCAGGGCAGTGTGTAGAACATAATTTGTACAGTGTAAAAACAAAAACATAATACAGCATAATAAAAAAATAATCATAATAACACACACCCCTCACACACATTTAACAGGTCATAGGTTGTTTAATGGTTGAAGGCCTGGGTAAAGAGGAAGGTTTTTGCCTGGTGCCTAAAGACATGTAATGATGACACCAGGTGAGCCTCCCTGGGGAGAACATTTCACAAATGGAACCACTACAGAAAAGGTCCTGTATTGTCATCCTCTGAACTTCTCAGGGAGAAGGGATGTAGAGAAGGGTCTCTGACTTGAGATCCACTGGTCCTGGCTGAGGTGGGATGAGGGAGTTATGCCAACATTGTCCAGCTCAGGCGGGAACCTCCTGGCTCAACTGGAGAGCCACTGGATCCTAATTTCCTTCATGCCGATGGATCTAGCCTTAGGATTGTGCCCTTCCAAAACTCTTCCAAAATACATTCAAAAGGACCAGGTCCTACATACTCTGTTATAGCAGTGTTTCCCAACCAGTGTGCCTCCAGATGTTTTGGGACTACAATTCCCATCATCCCTGACCACTGGTATTGCTAGCGAGGGATGATGGGAGTTGTAGTCCCAAAACATCTGGAGGCACACTGGTTGAGAAACACTGTGTTATAGGATACGCACAAGAAGGCCACTGACATAATTTAATACCCTCACAATTCAAAACTTAAGCCCTGAGTAAATGAAAATGTTTTTAGCTTGCACCTTAAAACAGACAACAATTGCACCAGGCAATCTTCCCTGGGGAAGGCATCTCTCAAATGGGGATGTTAGCAGATGAACTAAGTGTCTGGTCAGTTCAGAGAGAGGCCCAGTCCTTAAGGTCCTGAGGTTTTATAGGCCAAAGTCAGCACTTTGAAGTGCACCTGGAAACTAACTTGTAGCCAGCAAAGTCAAGCCAGGATTGGTGTTGCATGCAGAATCATCTTTCCCTGGTCAGCAATCTGTCTGCTTAGTCCTGCACCAGCGGCAGTTTCTGAACTGTCTTCAGGGAAACTCAAATGTAATGCTTTGCAGTAATCTAACCAGAATGTGGGGGACCCAGGTGGCGCTGTGGGTTAAACCACAGAGCCTAGGGCTTGCTGATCAGAAGGTCGGCGGTTCGAATCTCTGCGATGGGGTGAGCTCCCGTTGCTCGGTCCCAGCTCCTGCCCACCTAGCAGTTCGAAAGCACGTCAAAGTGCAAGTAGATAAATAGGAACCGCTCTGGCGGGAAGGTAAACGGCGTTTCCGTGTGCTGCTCTGGTTCGCCAGAAGCAGCTTTGTCATGCTGGCCACATGACCTGGAAGCTGTACGCCAGCTCCCTCAGCCAATAAAGCAAGATGAGCGCCGCAACCCCAGAGTCGTCCGCGACTGGACCTAACGGTTAGGGGTCCCTTTACCTAACCAGAATGTGGACAAGAGAAATTAGGCAATCTCTGTCCAGATGTGAATTTCAAGATCTTTTGAAACATTTCTAAGCAGTCAGGGCAATTTATTAGAACATTTCCCCCATCAAATTTAAACAACGTTTAATTTAACAGTTAAATTAAAAATTAACTATTTTTTTTTAAAAAAAAACAACAAAAAACAAAACAACAGCAACAACATGCATTTTACAAACTGGAATTTCCTGGCCACTTTTTACCTCAGAACCCCAGTGCTGAATCTTGGAACAAAGAATTGATCTCAAAATCTGAAATTCAAATGTTTTGATGGGATAAATGAATGGATGAAGTTGACATAAAATGTACTAAAATCAATGGCAAGTCATCTATCAGACACTGTCAAATACCGTCGGCTATTATATACCATCTGTCTGCTATGATATTGACCGCTGCGTTTTAGGCACTGTCAGAAATACTGACCTCTATTTCCAGATACTGTGAAATGTTGATTGATTCTGCATAACCTTTGGATGTTAAAGGCTACCGCTGGATATTAAATATCCACCATGTACTTGCTGAATGCTCTTGTGCAGGCAGGAAATATTGGAAGAATAGCCACCATTTAAATTTAGAAAGGAGAATTCTGAGTTGCACTTTTAGAGCAAGTTTGACTCGGCTGTTTAAATGTTGTGCATCGATGATGCAGTCAGCAGAATGCAGTCAGTGGAAAGTGGATTTTAAAAGATTTCAAACCTGCGGCCTTCCAGATGTTATTGGATGCCCTAGTTGGGCTTTGCATAGCATTCCCACAGTGGTGCCCAAACTTTTTTCAAAGAGGGACAGATTTGATGACGTGAAGTGGGGGCCGACCAAAGTTGTTGACCTTTTTTTTTTAGGATTTTACCCCAGGAAATAAACTGCCACAGGGGCTGGATTAAGCTGACCAGTGGGCCGAATTAGGCCCATAGCTGTCAATCTTCCCTTTTTGGGGCGGAAATTCCCTTATTCCAGCGCCGTTTCCTGCTGCTATCCCGGATTGTTAGATATCCCATAAATTTCCCGGATTTCAAAGGAAGCAGTTCCTCTCCCTCCCTGCCGGCCAGGGAGGCTCCTCAGCTGCGTTGCTCGGCTGCGTTGCTCACCAATAGTTACAGAGAATAGGATGTCATTAGACAACAGCACTGTTTGTGCTTTGCTTGCATGTAAAATCAACCACTCTGGCCCAGCCCACAAATACACTCCTTCCAAAAGAGTGTTAAAGGATGCAAAGTCTGCAACACGTTTGTATAATAAGTCATTAATGGATGCCAGAGAGCCAACAGAGCGAACCTGATCAATCCCCCCACGAAGAATTGACGTTTTTGAATTGTGGTGCTGGAGTCCCGTGGACTGCAAGAAGATCAAACCGATCCATTCTGAAGGACATCGGCCGTGGCTGCTCACTGGAAGGACAGATCCTGAAGCATCGCATGAGAAGAGAAGACTCCCTGGAAAAGAGACCCTGAGGTGGGGAAAGATGATGGTGTGTAGCCTGGTGTAAATTAATTTGTAGCCTGGGGGGCTTAGCGCGGCGTGGATGGTCCCCGAGAACCATAGACTGTCCCCGGGACAGGTGAGGCTGCTGATCCCTTATTTTCAAATACAAAAGTTGACAGCTATGATTAGGCCCCTGAAATGGACTTTGGACATGCCTGCTAGGGTCATGAATGCATCTGCGCCCTTGTCGTGCACAATGGCTAGGACAGGTCTGGGGATTAAGCAAATCACTCTATTATCCACATCATCAACTCAAACAAAAGAAGCCCGAATGAGCTGTTAAAGCTAACCATCAAAGTGGCCTGGATGAATCCCATTATATTTGCAAAAGCCCAGCAGAGTGGGCCCTTCTCTGAGTGCAGCCTTACCCTCAAAAACCACAAACCCCTAATTGAAGACTTCAGGGACCTTCAAAGCTTATAGTGATCATTTTCCTCATAGTGACTGGGTAGTTAGTTTCTATTATAACATTTCAGAGTCTATTTTCTCTCATCAAGGTTGCTTCAGGCAACACACAGGTGGTAGGTACTCCTTTCCCCTGCTCCCATTGGAACAGTTTAGCTTCTTTTCAAGTCCATAACAGCTCATTCCCAAAGTGTTGTTCATCTCAGTTACATGCTCTGGCTGTCATATTAGAACACAGTAGCGGTTGGAATTGAATTTCAGGCGGGTCCCATATCACCCACACAGCTTCCTCGGGCAGCTGTGCCTGTTGGGGCCCAATGGGCCCCTGTCTGATCTTTATATTTCTCCCATTTCAGACCGCCATTTTAATTCCCACAATGCCCTGGAGTGACACTACATTGGTGCCACTGTGAACAACTAAAATAGTTGGCACCAGTCAGGGTGTGTGACATTATCCCATTGTTGTGAGGGGTGGTACCAGATTGCAATATGCAGAGAGAAATACGAAGTGTACAGTTGGCCCTGCACTCAGGAATATATTTGTTTATAAAAATATTTATATATGCTATTCATTTGAAATATAATCGCGGATTACAACAAGTCTACATAACACTGTACTCTCTCTCTCTCTCTCTCTCTGTGTGTGTGTGTATGTATATGTGTGTGTGTGTGTGTGTGTGTGTGTGTGTGTGTGTGAATGAATCAGGAATCGGCAAACTCTTATGTAAAGATATATTGATAATTGCCTGCATAAGCCAGCAGGCATTTAAAAAAAATGGAAGCAGAAGGTTTCTGCTAAATCTCTGTCAGCAAAGTAGTCCACAAGACTAGGCCAATTCTGGTGTGTGGCATTGCTGCTCATCTTCCCTGACCCTTTAACAGAACACCCCAGTTCCCACCATGTTTGGCAAGATCTGGAAAGATGTTTGTGGAAGGACAGGGGCTATTTTGTTATTGTTATTATTATTTTTTTAATAATGCATTTTTTATCTTGTATTTTTATGCTGTGAACTGTCCTGAGATCTACAGATGAAGGGTGGCATACAAATTCAATTAATTATAATACAGTGGTACCTCGGGTTAAGTACTTAATTCGTTCCGGAGGTCCGTTCTTAACCTGAAGCGTACTTAACCTGAAGCACCACTTTAGCTAATGGGACCTCCTGCTGCCGCTGCGCCGCCAGAGCACGATTTCTGTTCTTAGCGGAGTTCTTAACCTGAAGCGTACTTAACCCGAGGTACCACTGTAGATAAATAAGCCAGGGCGTTCCTGTACCCTACATTGCCCGTGGGGGTGGGGAGAGAAGCGAAGCTGCAACATTTTGAGGAGCACCCTGGCTCCCGCAAAGTTCTGTGAAAACTGGGACATTCCTGAGAGCTGTGTTCCCATTCAGCTCCCCGACTGGGGGGGGGGGAGTAGCTAGGCAGCAATGCTTTGAGGAGCGCCCTGTCTCCTGCCAAGTTTGGCGAGAGCCAGGGCGCAGTGGCAGAAGTGGGTGATGGCAGGGAGTGGGGCAGGAGGCGGTAATTCCCGTTTCACGTCAGGTGGCAAAACGGAATGGGATGCCTCTGCCAATGACATGAAAGGTTTGGTTTTCAGTGTCACACATGGGTTCCCCCCCCCCCCGGGGAGATAGGTTAGGCTGAGGGAAGGCAACTCAAGTTCCTGCGGCTGGACTACATCAGGCCAATGCCTGATCCAGCAAGCTCTTCTCATGTTCATATGTGTGCTCCTTTGACGTGTGCTCCTACTAAACTATATGCAAAATTGAAGCTAGTCAGATCTTCTATAGCTTCCTTTCCCTGCTGGTGTCACCCAGAACTGATTTCCCTTGCATGCAATGATTTCTAAATCACGGTGATGTCTGCTTACATTACAGAACTGTCTGTAACTCCCAATGGAGATATCTAAACTCTTTCTCTTTCTCTCTCAAATTCCACAAGGTTAATTAATGCCCACACATTTAATTTTTAAGTAATATATGGGCGGCACAATGTATCATGATTGTTGTTATTTTATTTGTATCTGTGCTTTTGCTTGTTTGTTTTTACAAATAATAATAATAATAATAATAATAATATTTTGAAAAGAAAATCATCCTCATATGTTTTGCAGGACTTGTCAGACTTGCTTCCAATGCTGCTTAGGGAAAATTTGTGCCAACTCTGATTCTCATGGTAACTTTTCAAGAGCTGCAGCCTACAATTCATTTGTCAGCATTTGTCAAATATATGTTGTCCAGAGAAATAAGGATGTCCCAAACCTTTGGATTTCCACTCCAAGGTGACTGTAATTGGGGAGTGGGGAGGAACAGTCATGTAAGGCTATCATCAGTGAGCAATTCATACTTGGCGAAATTTTACATCTTCAGCTTAAGGTCTATGACTCATGGAAGCCTCATGAAAAAGGCATCTGAAATGTTCCAGCCATGCACTGTCTGTTTGCAAACTAGGCCATGAAAATCACATGGAGGAATGAGTTGTCATCGTCTTTCCCCTTCACTCCTAATATTGCACTAAAATAGCTTCTTAGGTTTTTGCCCTTTTTTGGTAGATTAACAAGACTTCCCTGGGATCTATTAATGTGTCATATGGCATTATTTTCCTTCATTGTCTGATGCACCTTAACTCTCTCTTAATCATACGTCTCCACTATATTCTATTGACAGAAGCTCCAGGGCGCTTTTCTGTTTTACTGCAGCCCATATACCACTGCGATGGCCTTCCAGATATCAGCACAGCTTGGGATTCCATAAACTCTATTACCCATGATTTACTTGGTGCGCTTGGAAGTTTTGTGGGCAGGAAATGGAGGAAGGTAAAGCCAAATGGCGAAACGGTGCCAAGACCATGTTCTCCACCCTCTAGAAAATCTAGATGAGTGAGAGGGACCTGCAACAAAATGTTCTTGTTTAGAGTTCCAGCCAGCCATACCTACTTCCAGAATATTCCATTCCACCTTTCTCCAACATAACATATATTTAGCATGCTGTGGCCACTGAGAATGTCCAGTTCTCACTGGGCTTTATTTTTGTTTGGAGGGGGGGGGCTTTCAGTTTTCCCCCAATATTGTTTCTACCTCTGAAAACCACCCTTGTTTTTTCACAGTAGCCCAATTTGGGTGATGCATCCATCACAGTTGGCCACTGTGAGAACAGGATGCTGAACTAGGTGGGCTGTTGGCCTCTTATGTACAAAACAGACCATCTGTGTTTGGGGGACCTCCTTCTCATTCTGTTGAGTGAGGCTCTGAAGTTGTGTCTCAGTCCTTTCTGGACAACACCACTGAATCAACTCAGGAAGAGCGTGGGCTGAGAACAGATGCTACGTCTCTAGTGCCATTTTGATGAAGCATTCACCATACCTCCATTTCCCCTCAAGACTGAAGAGAGGTTACAAAACTGGCATGTTGAATTCTCCTGCCCCCCGCCTTCATTCCCCACCCCTACCGTCCCCAATTGATTTCTTTACGACTTAATATATCTGGCTATAGCTAAGCACTGCAACTAATTTCTCATATGTTTCTTTTCTTTCCTTTTCTGCTTTTCATTTTCACCTTCAAAAGAATATTCCCTTTGCCCGCACAATGGAGATAATTAATCAGTCAGCTGCCTATTTTGGAGAGAACAATAGCTTTTGCTAAAAATAGGCAACTTTCTGGTGAGCAGAGGAAATTGCAAAAATCTTTACATTTGCCTTTCACAGAGCTCAAGTGAGAGTGGGCAAAGCCATTTTGCAAAGCTGACACCTAACTTTAAAATCCTCATTTGAACTGATGCAGGGGGTAGAGGTTGGCCGAAAATTGCTTCTTCTGATGGAACATTATTTATTTCATCACACATGTGATCTTCAATTTTGCTTCTGAGTTGATTAAATTGTGATTTCTCTCCCTTTCTTTCACTAACCTGGCACAATCCCCACAGCATAGGCAGCTGTATAAAGCCAGTAATTATTTTTTCTTATAACCATTGTCATGAAAGGTTTAGTCAAGAAACTAAGAAAGAACTTTATTGTCTCTTGGAAACAAGGATGGGTAATTCTGACATTTTCAGTTTCTCTCAGTTTCTCATTTTTTCCACTCTCATGTTCAGTTGCCTGCATTTCCATATCTTCTTCTTCTTCTTCTTCTTCTTCTTCTTCTTCTTCTTCTTCTTCTTCTTCTTCCTTAAAAAAAGTTCTCCTGAAAATTAATCAGCCTTTTGGTGTAAATTTCTCCTATTATGTGCAAATGTTTGACAGTTGATCCCTCTTCCCAGAGAACTATGGGAATTGTAGCTTTGTGAGGGGAATATGGTGGTCTCTTAACAACACTCAGCACCCCCAATGAACTACAGTTCCCAGGATTCTTTGGGGGCAAACCATGGCTGCTTAAAGTGGTATAATAGTGGTTTAATTGTATAGTGCAGATGGGGCCAGACTGGGAAAACCTGAGTTCACATCTCTGATATGGCCTGATTGCAATATTACCCAGCTTGGCTGAACTATATATATATTTAAAAAATTCCTTCCAGTAGCACCTTAGAGACCAACTAAGTCTGTTCTTGGTATGAGCTTTCATGTGCATGCACATGCACTTCAGAAGTGTGCATGCACATGAAAGCGCATACCAATAACAAACTTGGTATCTGTATTTTTAATCTGTGTTTTTATATCTGTATTTGATTGTTAGCCGCCCTGAGCCCGGTTTTGGTGGGGAAGGGCGGGATATAAATAAAAGTTTATTATTATTATTATTATTATAGTTGGTCTCTAAGGTGCTACTGGAAGGAATTTTTTTATTTGGTTTCGACTACGGCAGTAAATACACACACACACACACACACACACACACACACACACACACACATAACTGAGAGCATAAGTGTAACTTGTAAAACACAAAGGATCTTCAGACAGCTGAAATACAACCTTTAGCTTTACATTAGAAATGCAAACCATCGGTGCCCCTACTAGCATGAGTTAGATACCAATAAGAACATGTTGGGTCAGACCAAAGGCCAATTAATGCCAGCATCCTATTCTCATAGGGGCCAACCAGATGCCTATGGGAAGGCAATGTGTGGGACCTGAGCAGAACAGTGCTCTCCCCACCATCAAAACCTATTAAAGGAAAGAAGCATGATTGCTTCCCCTCTTCTCCGACTTCTGTGCTAATCTGTCACAAACAGTAGCAAAACCTGAAAGTTTTACCAGCACCTCACTCCCCTGCCAGAGTAAGGAGGGTCTGTGGGTTCCAACAGATTATATCAACGCTCCTGCTCTGGGGGGGGGGGGAGTCCTGGGGAGGATGGAAAAGGAACTGGCAGCAGCCCATTGCGTGCCATTCTAAGGGGAAGGACCATAACTCATGCAGAAGGTGTGAGGTTCAACCTCAGGCATCTCCAGGTAGGGATGGGAGAGGACTCTGCCTGATAAACTGAAGAGTTGCTTTCCATTAACATAGACATTGCTAAGCATGGCTGGTCCACCCATGACAAGGTGGGGCAACTGCCTCAGGTGGCAGGATCCACGGGGGCAGCAGATCTGGCCTCCAAAGAATGTATTGCCCGCTACTGCAGCCACTGTCACGGTGGCAGCAACAGCTGTGGCACACTCCTTCTAGGATGGATCTGCTGCCTCCTTGGCAGCCTCCTGGCCGAATGTCACCTCTACAATGGCCTCTTGGTGAATAGGAGGCACCGCTGGTCTCCTCCCACCCTTGTTTCCAGTGTAGTCTGCACTCAGCAGTTCTTTCCTAGAGGGTGGGGAGAGCGGTGCCGTTTTGTGGTTCATCTCCAGTACAAAAAAATGTCTTGGGCCGGCTCTGATGCTAAGCTAGATGAACCAATGGTCTGACCCAATATAAGGCAGCTTCCTATACACCTATGGTCTGTTCGACTCTGCTACCAAGAGCAGTGGTGAACTACCCTGCAGTAATGGGGTTGTTTGGCAGGGGCTGGGGGTTAAATTTGGTGACTACATTTGAGGGCTTAAGATCATCGATGTTCCTCTGCTCAGTTTTTCAGTATCTAAGATAACAAAGATAGATCTGTGGTTGTT
Organism: Darevskia mixta; assembly: GCA_034641385.1. Classification (NCBI taxonomy): domain Eukaryota; kingdom Metazoa; phylum Chordata; class Lepidosauria; order Squamata; family Lacertidae; genus Darevskia; species Darevskia mixta. Next base: position 7,916,901 of record JAWWNH010000091.1, on the reverse strand, counting down.
GCCTGCCAGTGGATTTCAGGTGTGCTTTATTGAGTAAATTGAGGATTTAAAGACCATAGGAACATAAGATGCTGCCTGATACTGAGTAGGTCTCATTATTAGTCAAACCAACTCTGTATGTCTGAACTGACTGGCAGTAGTTCTCTAGGGTTTCCAGCAGGGATCTCTCCCAGCTTGGGGATTGAACCTGGGACCTTCTGCATGCAAGGCAACTGTTCTTGTACTGAGCTATGGTCCTTCACCATAGATGAATGCTGGGTGTATTTTACAAAAACAGGTCAGGGATGAGAATGGCAGGACACATCCAAGTTATTCCAGCGGAACTCTTCAAGTAATACCACCACACTGAAGACCGGAGCAAAACAATCATGATATTATTATTAGTGCTCACTAACCTGACATTATTCATCCATCACTCTGTGTGTATGGACCATTGTTAAGTACAGAAATCACAACAGAATATGCAATGTGGTGGGAAATTACTTGACGACATCACAGGGCAAATTTCATTGCACGGAAAGAGACATCAGCATGTAAACAACTGCCTCAGCTGTAAATTAGAGCAAGACCTGGCTTGTTCGCTATTCAGTGATTCCTCAAATAATTCTAATTTAGCCAAGAAAATATTCCGGATGACATCCTCTCTCTTTTAACACATTTCAGATTGAAAATGAGGAAAACGAAACAAATGAACGGAAATGGCTTTGCTCCATCATACAGAGTTCATATTCATTTTTTCTTTTGGAAAATGATTCTGAATGCAGCTCCTTCCCCAAGCAGTGAAGAATTTAAGTTTATTTTGTTTACATACCATTTTCGTGCAAATTAACTCACAGTTTAAACCAGGTTTCCTGCACACACACACACACACACACACACACACACACTGGATGTTGTTTGACTCCAACTTCCATCAGCCCCAACCAGCACAGGTGATCAGAGTTAAGAGTCCAACATCTTGGGATGTCATTGGTTTAAAATAATGGTTGTCAGTTAAATAGACAGAGAAATGGAGGAGGATAAAGAAAACTAGCAAGTGAAGGAACCATATATGGCCACTGGCAGAGGCAGTTCCGGCAGAGGAGGTCCCAAATAGCACTCATTCCTGGGTGAGCTGGTGGAGAGGTCCTCACTATCTCACCACTTCTCGAAATAGCAATTCTTATAGGATTAGATAAATTAATGGACAATAAGACTACCAATGGCTACTAGCTGCCACGTCTATGTACAACTTCCATTGTTGGAGGCAGTATGTCTTCGTTTACAAGTTGCACAAGTGGCATTTTTGTGCTTGCCAGTTTCCGATAGGCATTTGGTTGGCCATTGTGAGAATAGAGTGCTGGACCAGATGGGTTTCGGCTCCAATGCAACAGCACTCCTTGCATCCCTTTGCCCCAAGATTTGGTGGTGGAGGGAAGAGGGCACATGCCCAGAGCTGGCTCTACCATTAGGCAGGCTGAGGCAACCACTTCATCCCTCCTCAGCAGGAGAAAAACCGAGATCCTTGGAAGTCTTGCCTTGTTCACCAGAGCTCAAGGTCCTGAGAGACCACTCTCTCCAAATATAACAAGAGCCTACTGAGTGGTCTTCAGAGGTCTTCCTGTCCACTTGTCCGCCTTCTTCTCCCAAACTGCTTTGACGGCAGAGCGTTGCGCAGGATTTTCCTGACAACACTTCCCAATTTGCGGTGATGGACAGAAAGGGGTTTTAATGATAAGCCTCAGCCCACACAGAGCAGCACTTCTTTTCTTCTGACATGTTTAGCTAGTCTGTGGAGCAGCCCTGGACCTGAGCCAGCTTTGTCTAAGCTGCCATTAAGTTAGATATTGAAAGTTCTGACAGACACTTTAGACATGATATGAAGGATAAGGATCAGGGAAGGCTTGTGCTTATTAGGTGTGTAATAGAGAATGAACGGCTTGATGGGAAGTAAGAGGGCAGTAAATGACATACTGCAGAGTTTATAAGAAGATTTCCTTGGGAGGGGACTTTCCCCATTTATCTGACTCTTTTTCATGTTTATGTGGTTCTAATCAGAACAGACATGCTCCAGGCAAAATTAAACACAACACTACTGACTTGTTGGGTCTTAACCCTATGATTACTACTGATTTTCCCAGTAGCAAAGTACGGAAGTGAGAGCTGGACCATAAAGAAGGCTGATCGCTGAAGAATTGATGCTGTTGAATTATGGTGCTGGAGGAGACTCTTGAGAGTCCCATGGACTGCAATAAGATCAAACCTATCCATTCTTAAGGAAATCAGCCCTGAGTGCTCACTGGAAGGACAGATCCTGAAGCTGAGGCTCCAATACTTTGGCCACCTCATGAGAAGAGAAGACTCCCTGGAAAAGACCCTGATGTTGGGAAAGATGGAGGGCACAAGGAGAAGGGGACGACATAGGACGAGATGGTTGGACAGTGTTCTCGAAGCCACCAACATGAGTCTGACCAAACTGAGGGAGGCAGTGGAAGACAGGAGTGTCTGGCGTGCTCTGGTCCATGGGGTCACGAAGAGTTGGACACGACTAAACAACAACAACAACAAACCCTATGATTGTCTAAGATAAGAAGAGGAGCCTGCTGCATCAGGCCAATGGTCTGTCTAGTCCAGCATCCTGTTCCCACAATGACCAGCCAGATACCTATGGGAAGCCTCAAAACAGGATCTGAGCGCAGCAGCTCTCTCCTCACTTGTGATTCCCAGCCACTGACATCAGAGGCATACTCTCTCCCACTGAAGTTGATGGGGCTTCTAAAAGTGCTTAACTCAGGCTTGGGTGTGCTTGATGCGATTACAATATTAAAGTGCATTACCTGGCATGAATGGGATAGCCTTCATGCATTCATCAGGGTCCCGCAGAGCTCTGGGCCACAGCTAAAATGTGGCAATCAGCTCTTATAGTGTTACTGAAATAGACTTGCAGAATGAAAGGGCAAATGAGAAAGGAGGAGGACATTTTGGCAGTTCCAGAGAATGAAAAAAACAAGAATAAAGAGGCAAGTCTCATAGTGCTGCTGGGGCAAACGTTCATTCCATCTCTTCACTCACTTTTAAGGCAGAGCTTTCCAAATTGTGCGTCACGACACACAGTGTGTCGGCTGCGGTTAACCTTCGGTTTGCTAGTAAAACTGCATTACTGTGTTGCAAAGTGATGCATGCCTAAAAAGTGTGTCACCAACGTGAAAGGTTTGGAAAGCTCTGCTTTAAGGCTTGCCTCTTCTAATATTAAAGGCAAAGGATGCTGCAGCAATAACTCTAAGTAGTACAGACTTCTTTGGGGGACAATTATACATGTCAGGATCAGAAATTCTGGAGCTGGGAGAACTTTGGAAGCAACGTATTCTTTTCAGTTTCCCACTGCTGCAGATGAAACGACACCCACAGTTGGTGCTTTTTACATCTTTCCCTATGGCAATGAAAACACCCTCTAAACCGATATTTTACAGTTCAGGACCCCAATATATACTTTCTTACTCTTAGATCTACTTTGAAGGTCCTTCTCCAGGAGGCTTGGAGGGTGGTGACAAGGGAGACGGCCTTTTCAACTGTGATTCCCCATCAGTGGAATGCACTCCCCAGTAAGCTCTGCCTGGCACCTTCACCAACATATCTTTGGTTACAGGTTAAAAACATACCTTTGTTCCTGGGCCTTTTGATGTAGGGAGATGATGTCGTTTTGTTACTAGTTTGCTGCTAAAAGATTCCTGTGGCTGTTATATAGGAGGGGAGTTGTGTTGTTTTTATTATGGTATAATGCAGAAGTGACTAAAAAGGATTAAGAATAGCACCAGCAGTAGTAATAATAATAATAATAATATCCAAAACATTAATCTAGAAAAATAGACATCCTAAAGTAATTTGTAAATAGCTTACATATGAACCTGGACATGCATTTACTTAAGCAGATCTCATCTCCACAGGTTCTGTATTTCATAGAGCTTCATACAGGCTTCAATGTATAAATTTAAGTAAGGTAAAGGTAAAGGGACGCCTGACCATTAGGTCCAGTCGTGACCGACTCTGGGGTTGTGGCCCTCATCTTGCTTTATTGGCCAAGGGAGCCGGCGTACAGCTTCTGGGTCATGTGGCCAGCATGACTAAGCCGCTTCTGGCGAACCAGAGCAGTGCACGGAAATGCCGTTTACCTTTCCGCTGCAGCGGTACCTATTGATCTACTTGCACTTTGACATGATTTCGAACTGCTAGGTTGGAAGGATAAATTTAAGTACACCGGGCAAAATTAAAAACGGCCACATCAAACATACTTATTCTTTTCATTGAAGACACCAATTGGGTTCTCAGATTTTGTTGGTGCCCTATTTACATTTCAAAGAGACACAGTGTATCCAAGCAACAAGACGATCCCTAATTAGGACCCCCATAAAGTTTCCTTCCTCCGTTTGTGCTTCGCTTTCCAGTCTGAATCGGGCTGGTAAGAAAACTTTCCCTTCCTTCCGGCACATTTCCTGTGACCTCCAACTTTGAGCTGCTACTCGTCTTAATGCCTTCATGCGATCCAAGGGAATTTGTCTAAAAATATTCCCTTCCTTCCCAAATCTTCCTCTAATGGTTTTGTTATACTAATGAAGCGATTAGGTCTCCTTATCCTTGCTGTGGATGCTATTAAACCAAGTGGAGATATAAAGCCTGCAGGGAGTACCCTTCGGGCAAAACACAAAATGGCCATTTCATGGGGGCAGTTGACTTTCTTCATCCTTGGTAATTTCGCAACTAATTTGAAAGCCAGGCCTGCACAGCATGTGATCCACCAGGACAAACACGCCTCTGGTTATAAACCAGTTTGCAACCTGCTAATCCCACTGGCTTCTTGGTGCTTTGCAGAATTGATCTCCATCCAATAATGGCCTACCACCCTGGAGCTATTTTGGAACTGCGCAAGAAGTGCATGTATCTCAGGCAATAAACAACACGTCAAGATGAATTCAGTTTCCTTTGTGATACAAAAAGTGACTTCCAGAAGGAAGGACGCAACACAGATCTGGTGGCTTTTCGTTCCTTAAGCAAAACCCAATTTGCAGCTACAGATTCAATGTCCTGAATAAAACAGCAGGCTTCCAAACAGTTACGGAGAACCTTAGGGGGAGAAAGAGATAAACAGATGACAGCATGTCACCTTGTTGCAACACTTAGGAACATCGTACGCTGCCATATACTGAGCCAGATTCATTCAGTATTGCCTGCACTGACTGGCAGCAGAGCTTCAGGGTTTCAGGCATGGATTTTCCCCAGCCCTACCAGGAGAGGCCAGAGATTGAGCTTTTTGAATGCAAAGGAGGCACCCTACCACTAGGATACAACCCTTGCAACAAGATCAACCCTCTCCATTCTGAAGGAAATCAGCCCTGAGTGCTCACTGGAAGGACAGATCCTGAAGCTGAGGCTCCAATACTTTGGCCACCTCATGAGAAGAGAAGACTCCCTGGAAAAGACCCTGATGTTGGGAAAGATTGAGGGCACAAGTAGAAGGGGACGACAGAGGACGAGATGGTTGGACAGTGTTCTCGAAGCTACCAACCTGAGTCTGACCAAACTGCAGGAGGCAGTGGAAGACAGGAGTGCCTGGCGTGCTCTGGTCCATGGGGTCACGAAGAGTCGGACATGACTAAATAACAACAATATATCTGCCATTAACTCTGGAATTATGTAGGGGGAAAGAACCGCCTCTCACAAAATGAACCGACCCAGACTCCATGATCATCATCTGAGGCCCTTCTTGATGTGCCTCCTCTATGAGAGGTCCAGAGGATAGCAACATGAGAACATGACTTTTTGGTGGTGGCTCCCTGCTTGTGGAATGCTCTTCCCAGTGAGGATCGCCAGGCACCGTCGTTACACATCTTCAGGCAAAGACCCACCAAGTGTTCCTATTTTCCAGGGACAGTCCCAGATTTACAGAAGCTGTCCCAGTTCCTGATTTGATCCTGGAATGTCCTGCTTTTTGTTAGGACATCCCTATTTCCATTGGATAATTGTTGGAGGGTATGTAGGCACCAAGCAAAAATACCCCTTTTCTCCTAGGCCTTTGGCTAATTAACTAATCTATGGCCTTTTAAACTGTGTTTTTGTTTGTTACTGTGCTATGCATTTGGGTTGGTTTTTTTTTTACATTGTAAACAAACCTGTGATCCTTGAACGGAGGTTGGTATAGATTAATAATAATAATAATAATAATGCCTCCATTGCCACCGATGAATATTTTGATGCCGATAAAAATAGCTTATGGGAGTGAATTTCACAGGGACAATAACTGGGGTATACCTCCTGCCCAAACCCCCAACTCACACATTATCCACAACTGTAAGTTACTTTTAAAAGGGGGCACATTAAAAACATTCACACAATTAACAACATATCTGGTGTGGACCTACTTTTTAAATCTTAGAATAGAAAATGCATATGCACATTTGTGTTTCCATAGAAATGAATAAATAAATAAACCGAAACATTGGAAATAAAATGAGTTTTCTGGGCTTTTAAATGATCAGGAAACAATGTTAGGAGCCAAATGAACAAATCAGAAATTCAGCCCTCTTGAGAACCACACCTCCACTTGGGCAGATAAATGTCCCACTAAATGTGAAAATAACAAGCAAGGCTTTTCCACGTTCCTAGTAAAAGACTGGCGCCTCTGTCAAAAACCTGTACTGGAAGCAAGATAAAATGCCTTCTCCACAACAATGGTAAATCAAATTATGGGACACAGCGATTATGTCTAAATTGACAAACTATGTGCAGGTTAAGGAAGACAGAAAACGAACTTTTTATTTGAAAAATGGGCACCTTTTATTCAATACTAGGACACCACATTGTAAATGAATATAGGACAAGGCAACTGTTTTGTCATGTTATAAGATTGATTAGCTGATATATTTTTTATTTTCCTTCTGTTGTCAGAAAATTGCAATCTGGGTATATATGCATGTTAACTCTGAAGAAAACCCTGCTGGGTTCAGTGCAACTTGCTCTCTCAGATATGAGTGCCTGAGATTGTAGCTATGCAGCCTGAGACTATGAATAGTTACTCAAAAGGAAGAATAGATGAATCCGTCAATTTTGGTTTCTCCTTTACCCAGTCACCACGTTTCTATATCAGCTTGTGATTTTTATTTTTCACAACGTCCTCATGAAAACCCATCAGCGCTTTAGTGCACATTTATACTCACACACACTTTTCTTCATGCAATTTTCCCTAATACATATTATTTATAGAAATATTTACATGCTGCTATAACAAAAAAACTATCAAAGTGGTTTGAAACGGTGATATAGCTATGTATAATAATAATAAAAAATGTACAATTTTTGAATCAGGCACCATTAGCTAAGTATTATAGAATATTGTCTTAATCGCCTGCATTAGCTTGGTGGCATAGAAAAGTTTTCAACATGAATTTAAATGTCAAAACATAAAACGCCTGCTGAATTTCTCCTGGCAGATTATTCCACAACACTGGGACAATGACACATAAGGCTTGATTTCTTGTTGCTGTCAGATGAGCCTCAGAAACTCAAGGGATGACCAGCGATGCTCCTGCATATGATCTTAGTGATATAAGATTTCAGGTGGTCCTTAAGGCACCCTAGACCTAAGTTGTTGAGGACTTTGTAAATCAATACAAAGATATTGCTGTGGAATTTGCTGCCAAGGAGTGTGGTGGAGTCTCCTTCTTTGGAGGTCTTTAAGCAGAGGCTTGACAGCCACCTATCAAGAATGCTTTGATGGTGTTCCTGCTTGGCAGGGGGTTGGACTGGATGGCCCTTGTGGTCTCTTCCAACTCTATGATTCTATATCAAACAGAAGTGATAGAGTCTCATTTCCTGTCTCTCTCCTTCTTCTTTCTTTCTTCTTCTTCTTCTTCTTCTTCTTCTTCTTCTTCTTCTTCTTCTTCTTCTTCTTCTTCTTCTTTGAATTTATATACCACCCTATACCCTGGGGTCTCAGGGTGGTTCACAGAATAAAATCAAGATATAAAACCATAAAATACCTAATAATAATAATAAACCCAATAGTCTCCCCCCCCCAAAAAAAACACATTTTAAAAGGGCATAGAATATAAATTGGATCAGCCAAATGCCTGGTTAAAAAAGGAACATTTTTGCCTGGCGCCTAAAGGTGTATAATGAAGGCGCCAGGAGAACTTCCCTGGGGAGAGCATTCCATAGACGGGGAGCCACTGCAGAGAAGGCCTATTCTCGTGTTGCCACCCTCCAGACATCTTGAGGAGACACACGAAGGAGGGCCTCAGAAGTTGATCTCAGGGTCCGGGTAGGTTCATATGGAAAGAGGCGGTCCTTGAGGTCTTGCGGTCCTGAGCCGTTTAAGGCTTTATAGGTCAAAACCAGCACTCTGAATTGGGCCCAGAAACTTATTGGCAGCCATTGCAGTCGGACCAGGATCGGTGTAATATGCTCAGACCATCATGGTAAAGGTCATCTTGTGCACATTCAGCTTTACACACTTGTGTGTGGGGGTATTAAAAAAACTAAAAAGGGGGAGGAAAAGAGCTGAGCGTCTGGCAAAAAAGACTTTGTCAATCCCACCCACCGCTGAACCCAATGTATTTTGATTTTACACAATTTTAGCTTTAGGCACGATCCGTGGAACAAAACCCCAATATTAGTACCCAAAAGGCATCAGAAAATTTCCAGCTACTCTCTGTGTACTTATGACTCTGTGTACTTAAGACTTTTTTTCAAAAGCAATTCACTGCTTGATAAATTGTTGTCTTGTACTGCACACTCTCGCCCATTATATAAACGAATCAAACAATTTAATAAGCTCTTCAGCACACAAAGGCTTCCTGTATGAATTAAGCTACAAACATCTCTTGTTGGAACCAAGAAAGAGTCTTAATGTACAATAGCAACACTCTTCTATTACCCATTCACCTTTGCAGTAGTCTTAGACACAGGAAATAAAATAACACTGTAACTAAAATGAATTGAGGATGCTGGAAATTACAAAATGACCCTCATTACCAACCAGTATCAGACTTGAAGAAGAGATTAACTCCCTATGGGTTTGTCCCAGAACCCCCCTGCTTCTCTGTTTATCTCAGCTCATTTTCAAATTTCAATCCAGCCATCTGGAATCGCAGTATGTCTTCAGTTACCAGCCCCAGATCTCATTTAAGACCACCATTTTGAAAGGAAGAGGAAGAGGGAGGAGATGCAAAAAGGATTCACCTTAGAACAGATATCATTTCCCCTTCCCAGCTCAGCGTCAGCCTTGCAAACATTTTATTTATTTCGATGGTTATGTAAAATATGTTTTCTGCCAAGGCCAGTGCTAAAGAAATCACGTGGGATTCAGACTCTGCCATGCTCATCTAAACAGCAATCACCAAAGTGTGTTTGAAATTATAAGGCTTTAATAATAGCTCAATTGCTTTAGACTGCATTAGGATGAATGAGTCAGACTCAGAAGCGTTCGGGGGAAAGAAAACCCCAACAGATTAAATCGGCTAAGCTGGCTTTTAATTTTGGCTGGGAAAGGGAGGAGTAGGGGAGGGAGCAAATTGAGACCTGACACAAACAGATGCAACTCTAATAAAGTTGACAGACTTGGAGTCACTTCTACCAGGTTGCCCTCCTAGGTCTTTCCAGGAAGTGATTATGCATGCCATCTAAAGCGGTCCAAGTGCCAATATTTGTTCCCTGATGCATGCAAATATCTCTGGCTGGTGTTTAAAAAGAGAGACTTGAACCAATCAATTTGCCCCAAGGAATCTGTAAATGCTTATGATGCAGTTTGTTTCATGTAAATTACTCTGAATGGAGAGACAGAACAAAATACAAAGACCCGGAACCTGGGAAAGTACAGGGGAGAGAGAGAGAGAGAGAGAGAGAGACTCATCCTATATAATAAAGTCCCTGTGTCCCTGCGTCCAGTCCGTGTGTCAGTGGAATTGCGGTACTGCGCATGTCCCACACGGACGCAGGGATTGGAGCGGGCGGAGAGGGGGGCGTGTCCAAGAGGCAGCGGCGGCGCACGCGCGTCGCCAGTTGGGTCAGTGCCGCCGCCTCGCACGGAGCTGGGGAGGATGACTGGGCTCTTGGGCTTTGCTGCCTCCGCTGCTTCCTTCGGCTTCAGCGGCGAGGCTTCTCTGTCCTCGGCGGCGGCAACACCAGCTACATGCCCGCCCGCCTGCCCGCCTGCTTCTCCCTCCCTCCCTCACTCCTCGGTCTCTCCCAGCGTCTGTTTTTACAAAACAGACTTGGAGCGCAGAGGCAGGCGCGCGCGCGGAGAGGAGGCGGAGGAGGGGGCGCTTCCACTCCGGCGCCCGCCCAGGAAGGCTCGCCCTGCCTCCGGCGGAGGAGGTGAGTGGCGCCCCAGCTGCCCCGGCGCGGAGCAGACGGAGTACGCGGCGGCGGCTTCGCGTTCCCTGGAAGCGGCGAGAGCGACAGCCGAGTCGGTGGCGCGGCTGCAAAGCGGGGGGAGCCCAAATCCGGTTTTCGGCGAGGCTACGCAGCAGCCGGGTCCTGGCGGCTCCGCATCTCTAGCGCCCGTTAATTTAACGGGCTTCATGTCTACTAGTAAAATATAAATAATAATAAATTTTTATTTATACCCCACCCTTCCCAGCCAAGACCGGGCTCAGAGCGGCTAACACCAATAAAATCAGAACACAACATACAAAACAATCAATTAAAATGCAGGTTAAAATATGATTTAAAGTTTAAAATGCAGCCTCATTTTTAAGTAGCCCACCAGTCAAACCATAAAGGAATGAAACAATATGCTATCTTACCAGGAAAATCTAGTCTTGTCCCAGGTTATCAAAAATAGTCCAAGGCAATATGAGTCTGACTGACATAAGAGCAGAAGTAAAGCCTTGCTAGAGCAGACCTTTGGTCCAGCTATTCTCACAGTGGCCAACCAGATGCCAATAAGAAGCCAAGAGTCACAACCTCACCCCACAGAAAGTAGTATTCAGAGGCATGCTGACCCTGATCAAAGCAAGCACCTTTTCTTTTCCTCTAGTCCTTTCCCCATGAAAACCCGCTCTTTAAAGCTGGATCGGAGTAAACGGTAATCCGTGGAAAAATCGAATTGATGCTTGCTCCGATTAAGTGCTAAAGAGCGGTTTTTGGCAGGCGAAGCTCAGAACAAAAAACAACAATGCTCCGACATGCAGCTTTAAAGCATAAAAAAAAATGGTGTCAGCGTGGATAAGCCCTTACTAACGACAAATTTAAAGACAAGCATGTTTCCCAATTATAGTTTGCGGGGGGTGGGCTGCAATTCTAAACAGATGTAAGTCCTATTGAATTTAGTGGGGCTCACTTCCAGGTAGGTGAGATTAGAGCTGCAGTCTAAGGCCATATCCACCCTTACCTTTTTGCTTGTCTGCTCTGTGCTTTAAAGCTCCATCTCTGAGCACCTTTTTTTATTTTTGCTATGGAGCTTTCCCTGCAAAAACCCGCTCTTTATAGTTGAATCGGAGCAAATGGCAATTTGGTTTTTCCATGGATTGCTGTTTGCTTTGATTGAGCCTTACAGAGTGCTTTTCATGGGAAAGCTCTAGAGCAAAAATAAAATAAAATAAAGGTGCTCAGACGTGGAGCTTTAATGTGTGGACTGTGCCTGGAAATTGCAGAGGAAAGGTAAATGTGAATAAGCCATAAGCCAAGAGAGCTGGCAAGTTGTCGACTGGCTGGATTTCAATGTCCCTTCTGACTCACATACAAAGTATTGAAACAAGCTGGTTTTGGTTAATAGCTTCTTACATCCATTTTGTACGGGCATCATATGGATTGCTTTCTCCTCCCCTCTCCTGGTTACCACAAGAGAAGGATGTAAGCAGAATGAGTTAAGTCCACTTAGATGTGATACAAAATCAGTGTCTGAGCCCTTTAATCAGCAAAGAGGATTTTGTTTTACCCAAATAAAATCATAATGGCTACTCATAATACGAAAAGAACCGACACTTGAGGAATGAAGGAGTCCGTTTGTGCAATCCAGCTGCAAAATAGTAACTAAATTATTAAATCATTGTTGAAATCTAAGTGCACCTTGCAAATATTACATATGGATGAAACCAGGCACTCAAATTTTCTTTAAGGCTGCAGTCCAAAGCATACTTTCTTGGAAGTAAATCCCACTAAAACCAAGAGGCCCTTTCTTCCAAGGCTGCGCTTCTGCTTGTTAGAGTAAGTTGAACAAAGCAGCAATTTATCAGGGAAAATGAAGAATACATTTTGCAAACTTTAAGAAAAGGGGTTTCAGTAAAAGGTAAAGGTATAGGACCCCTGGATGGTTAAGTACAGTCAAAGGCGACCAGGGGGTTGCAGCACTTATCTTGCTTTTCAGACTGAGGGAGCCAGTGTTTGTCTACAGACAGCTTTCCGGGTCATGTGCTCAGCATGACTAAACCGCTTCTGGCGCAACGGGACACCGTGACGGAAGCCAGAGTGCACGGAAACGCCGTTCACCTTCCCGCCGCAGAGGTACCTATTTATCTACTTGCACTAGTGTGCTTACAAACTGCTAGGTTGGCAGAAGCTGGGACAGAGCAACAGGAGCTCACCACCTTTGCATGAATTCGAACTACCGACCTTCTGACTGGCAAGCTGTGGTTTAGACCATAGCGCCACCCACGTTCCTTAAAGGTTTTCTGTATCCATTGTGTGTGTGCGTGTGTAAGGGAGGGAGACAGAATAGAGGAAAGGTGCTCCATGATTAGTAACAGGAGACTGACACAAAGGTATTACCTCCCAACAGGAGACAAATATATACAAATGAGACAAACTCAGAAGGGCATCTTTCCATTACACCTGGAATGAGATGGAAAGTACGGTACTAAAGGCTACATTTTCTGAGATTATGGTTGCACAGTCTACATGGCATAAACTCTTGAAGGACTAGAACATATTTAAGTCATTAGACTTCTTCTGCTGCTGCTTCTGTCTGCTCCAGTATGTGATATCCAACCTGTCTCTCTCTCTAGTCTGAGAGCTTCAGTCATAGCATTTTCCTCCTGTCCCCTCTCTCTCCAGCATTCACACTTCCATGTTGTTGTTTAAAATATGGAGGGTTCTCTCCATTAGATTTTCCCACACATCAAAACTGATTTGGGTCCCTGCCGCCTGTGATATTGGACTTTGAACTTTCATGCTTGAATGTTGGAAAAGAGAATGTAAGTGTGAAATGGCAACACTTTCTAGTCCTGGCTGAGGCTGCTAGTGGACCATACCTTTCTCTCACAGAGTCCAAGACCACAGTGTCACCACACATGTTAAAGGACTGCAGCTTCAGGAGGCTCCATTATAACCCCAAAGCAACAAAAGCTGTGCTGCAAAGTTCAGGTTCTGCATTGTCAAGAATATATATAGAGAGAGGGGGGGAGAGGGAGAGAAAGAGAGAGAAATTTAAAAACAACTATCAAAATTAAGTCTCTTTGTTCCTGAACCTTTCTTGTAAAATCCACATTGTTTTTTCATACCAAAATAACACCACAGGTCATACCAGGACCACTCTCCTCAACTTCATTCCCTAGTGCTAAAACAAGGCAGCATTTTTCTTTTTTTCAGGGGAACTTGAAAAGGGGTGAAAACATTCACAGGTGGTGTTTCTGTTGCTGAAGCAACTGAACTGAGGTATTCCAGTTTGCTAGCACAGTTGCCTTGGCAATAGAGACGTACACCACACACACTGAACTAAAGCAAGTTCACAAGTTTAGCTAAGGCATTTGTTTGGGTTCACCTGCAGTAGAAATACTATTTTGGCAAAAAATCTGGTTGGCCACATAGTTCTGTGACATCTTCACATCCACTATATGATCCCCAATTGGTTGGGAGAAGCTAGGAAGAAAAGCCATGGGGATCTGGAAAAAGCAGTAGCAGAGAGGGAAGCAAGGGCCATAAATAGCTAAGAGCAGTAGCCAAAACAGGAGGGATGGGATATTGTCAAGTGTTTTCAAGTTTGGTAAATATTCAATTGACCAAATTGAATTAAATGATTTAATTTCAGCTACAAGCCAACTGCAAGTGACGAAGAATTACCTTGTGAGCTGCAGGTGTGATGAGCATTTTCAACACATTTTGATAGATGCAACTGAGTTTGCAAAGGAATTAAGTGCAACGCAACTTTTGAGACAGATCAAGTTAGAAAAAGGAGAGAAAAATGGAACAGCAGTTTGAGTATGAGGCCCAAGAAAAGGCACCACAAGGTCTAAAGCAGAAATTCAAAGTCGGTTTCTGTTATGATATTTTAGACATGGTCATACCTCCATCTGTTGAAGGGAAATTTAAACAACTACAATATAGTTCATTAGCTTCCTGTATGATATATACAGTATCAACAACAACAAAATACTGAAGATGTACTTAAGGCCTGCAAGAATTTGGAGAAATCATTGGTGCACAATGGAGACAAAATACTGATGCTGAAGATCTGTGCTGTGAAATTATAGTAATAGCTTGAAGACTTCCAAAGTCTATGCCGCCACAAGGAGGGTGTGTGTGCAAGTAGTTAGTTTTGCCTATGGCAAAAATAGCCTGGCATTGGCACTCTCAGTATTGCTACCTATACTCATGGTACATCTGGAGAATTAGAAGAAAGGTTTTAGACCACCGATACAAAATGGGTTGGATTCAGACTTAGTGGAACTACTCTAAGTGTGACTGACTTCAGCATGTTGACTCTTAAGTATTACGAAGCCTGGCTCCAACCCAATGCTATTTTAATCACAACTAACTTAAACTCCCAATTATTTCAGTGGGTCTACCCTTAACATTACCAAGTCTGGATCCAACTCAGTGAAACAGGATCAATGTGCCTTGACACTGTGCCAGTTAATCTTGCACTCCTGTGATGTAAATGTCCACAATTATATATGCATGTGCAGATCCAACAATTAGAAAAGACCTTCTAAAAACTCTAAAATTCAGCATGCATCAATAGCAATTAATTAAGTCAGCAACAAGAATGCCCAGCCACCCAAGGCTGTATGGATTATGGTATGCCTTTATGCTATGAAATGTTGCACTTTTATTGCTTAGCCACAACTTCCTTAATGTCAGTATGTAAAATTTGATCTTGAATCCAATGAGCCCCATTATAATACAGTCCACTTGTATGAAAAGGGTTTCCTCAAGGCAGATTAATGACTTAGTTCTACTTGAAAGCATTTCGTCATTCACTCTGTCCTGAGTCTGCAATTCATTCTCCATATAAGCTAGAGTTCAGAAAGCCACAGAAAAGAGAAAGAATTCTCAGTTTAGCTTCCCTTGACTCAAGTGATGGTTAGGATTGTTTACCTTATGAGGACTAGTAAGAGATGTCATAAAACCAACCCAAACTGAGTTTGGAAGTTTCTCCTGTATGTCTCCCTTTCCTTAGCAACACCCCTTCCCCAGTGATTAATAAGGAATCTGTCTCTTGTGCACATTTCAACAAAGGAAGCCCGGAAATCACTTAACTGAGCAACAACTGCTGTAGAGACCTCATAAAACAAAGGCCTTTGCAGACTATTGTGCATGCCTCTTCCCTGCTGGTCCTCGCTCAATGGTAGAAAGCTGAAAAGGTATGAAGCAACTTCCTATGAACCTGTGTACTTGCCTGATCGTTGTTAATTTTGATTTTATGCAAGAGCTGAAGCGAGAGAATCAACAGAACTGCTCAGCAAAGACTGGATATAGTCTGACCGCCATGAAAACTTTGTGCAAGCAGCCCATGATGAATGCCCAATAAACAGGTCACCAGGAGGAGCCTGGGAGTTTCAAACAGCTCTGCCTTCCTTACCAGATGTGATCTTATTTATTTGTGCAGTAGGCTGTTGGGAGAGCCCAAGTGCTACATCAGGATACAAGAGAGAACTCAGTTTCCTCTACTTCTTCACATTAAAAAAATATTTAAGGTACCAAAAAAGAAGGAACTAGGGAAGAAGTGTTAAAAACCCAACTAGACTGCAAGCGATCAATTGACATCTGGCAGGCTTCATGTTAACAGTCTAGTGCGGGTAGGGTAGCTTCCCTATTAGCATTTGTAGGGTTTTTGTGTGTGTTTTCAAATCTATGTCTATCCTCATTATCAACTGGATGGCTAATTGGTTCCAGATGAGAAAAGTCTTTCTTGTTGGCATTCAAAGATATTGTAGGGGAGACAAATTGCAACACTTTGCAACTCAACTTAGCGATCCCCCAGCTGGTGGATTCTCTCCAGCTGTTTTGGGAACAAGGACAGATAAATATTGTAAAAGCACAAAGGGAAGTTACATAATTGACTTGTTTCACCAAGAGGTTGCCAAGACTTACGGAGCCATTTAGGATTCAGTGGGAAACAAGGCTCGCTCTGCCACTACAGGTGTTCAGTTAGCATCATGCAGCTAGGAAAACTGTGTTCCCACCAATTCAGAACAGACATTTTGCTGCCTGAGTCAGACAGGATTTGTCCTTCCCCATTCCACATGCAGAAGCCAACCAGACTGGCATCCACACTGGTGATGGAATGCCATCCTCCACCACATCTGAAACAGCAGGCTAGTTTAGAGGGGCCAGGACATGCCATGCACCATATAGAGTTTTCTCCTCCAACATTGGGGAACAACCAGGGGGCATTATTGCCTGCCCCATGGACAGAGAAATGCTGTTTCTTGAATTCTTACAATACTAGAATGCAGGCTATCCAATGAAGCTGAATTGTGTCACATTCAGGATATGCAAAAGGAAGTAACAGTACAAAGTTCAACCTACGGAACTTGCTACCACAAGATGTGGTGATGCCCAAAATCTTAGATGGCTCAAATAGGAGGCTAGGGCAAATAGGATAAAGTTATCAATGGCCACTAGTCAAGAAGGTTGTATGCCAGTATCAGAGCCTGTATGCCTCTGAAAACCAGTTGCTGAGGAACAACAGCAGCAGGCTGTTGCACTCATGATTGGCTTGTGAATGTACCATGGGCATCTGTTTGGCCATGGTCACTGTGGGAAACACTGGCACATTGACAGTTATGAGTCAGAGAAAAAAGCCAAGAATCACAACCACACCAGAGGAGCTAACCACATCAGACATGTTTGCTGCCTTTATAATCCTTCATCAAGAGGATCCAATGGGCAGCTAGGATAGACAGAACCCAAGAAACATTTATTGCCTGGGACAGGTTCCTCCTGTAACCCTTGCATCCTTACCGCAAAGGAGCAGCGTTACAATACTCAGTGGGTTCATGATACAAGACAATGTTCCTTCAACGTTCTTAATTTGGCCTGCTTGGGGACTAAAATGGTAATTCTTGTCTCAGTTTGCCACTGACTGTAGGTGATGTACAGTCCCACCAGCAAAGCTGATATTGCTTGGGAAGATGCACACAAAGAGTTGCTCCCAAACTGGGTATTTTTTTTTTACTTTATTTCAGTTCATCCTAGTGAATGTTTTATTTAAAAGCTTACACGGCTTGCTAAGGAAAAGGCTAGAATGTCCCAATGGCTCCATTCTCTGTGTTAAAAAGACACTGACCTGCAAAGTCTGTAGGGTGTAATTTACTTCAGAGGACAGGTAAGATGCACTGCTTGTAGCCTGTGATTTTAATGATTGCCTAAGAATGGGCCATTTTGTCAAGTAGCAAACAACCCCAGTTCAACTAAACATTATCCTCTGATTCTCAAAGTCAGGCAGCATTTCATCTGATTATTTCAGAGACTGCATTTGCCATTTAAGAGGCTGGTGCAATGCTTAAGATGAAAAGGGGCTGAATACCCATTTTGAAACCAAAGGCGTTTTGAGGGGAAACATGTGCATAAAATGTGAACAGACAACAGAATTATCTGTTTAATCACTTAACTGTTTATGCAGCATATTATTCATTTTTCCCCAAATACATTTGGGCGTTAGAACGGTTAGTATGATGCGTATGTGCGTAGCAGGGCAGCTGCTGGTTCACTCTACACATGCACAGGCCTCTTCTAAGTAATGGGTGAACAAGTTGCAGTGTGGATGGAACAGTGTATGCCTGGCCAGACAAGTGGCACAAGAGGAAGTTGAAGGACTCAATGGGCCTTCTTTTCCACACATGCTGTATACCTTTTACCATATCTTTGCCTGGTGGAAGCACTCCTGTTGCAACCCACCTTGGATCAGGCTGTGACCAGCTGAAGACCAACACACACGGAAACCTCAAGGACTTTGGGTTTCCTAGAGAAAAGCTCAACAACTTTTGTGTCCTGAATTTTCCTTCTAGAAATATGGCAACTCTAGACTTGGTAGAAGGCAGCTTTCTCTATGTGGAAGGCCTTCCTTAAGCTTCCTTCATGTCTGCATCTCCACCTGCAGAGGGAAGCAAAGGCCCCCCACAGCCTTGCCTCATGCTCAGTCCCCATCTTTCCCTGCCTGAAACCCTGAGAAGCCGCTGCCAGTCAGTGCAGGAAATACTGATTAAGATGGGCCAATGATCTGATTCAGTATAAAGGCAGCTCCTAAAGAAGAACCTCTTTTTTGGCAGGCACCTGGTTAAGGGCGCAGGAGCAGCAGCAAGAAGAACAACAACAAAAGCTCCTCTTTCTCAGAAAGAAAAGGATTACAAATGTAATTTCTGAGAACCTGGCGTATAGAATATTCAAATTACTGTTTGTATCCTTTGAACAATTTTGTATACTTGACTAATTCCTTTTCGGTTTTTATTATTTATCATGTCTTTTTTCCTTTTTATATTTTTTTCTTATTTTTGAATATTTGAAAGTAACGTTTAATTCATGCTTTCTCTGTAATTTTTTAAAATGCAATAAAGATAATAAAAATAAATAAATAAATAAATAAATAGCAAAAAAAAAAAAAAACAAAAAACCCTCCTCTCGCTTTCCCCTTCTTCCACAGCCTGTATGTTTTCCTCATTCCTTCCCTCTTTTTTCAAACCGGTCCCATTCCCTCTCCCTCTTGGCACCGAGATGTCGCCATCTCGAACCGCTCTCGCTCCCTTCCGCGCCCTCCCTCGCCCTTTGCCGGGCCGCTAATGCCAAACTGGGCACTTGATCCCTTGTAATAAGCACAAATCAGCTACCGGGAGGATGGATGGATCGAGGGAGCGAGCGAGGGAGGGAGACCGAGGGAAAGCCGCCCGCTTCTCTCTCACGCCGCTTTACGGCTGCTGAAAACCCCCCCGAGAGAGCTCAGCGCCGCCGTACAGCGCCCAGGCTCCCTCCTCTCCCAAGGTAAATGGATCCGCCGCAAAGAGTGGGGGGGGGAGAGGGGGCGGGGGAAGGAGGAGCGCAGGCGAGAGCTGGTGGGCAGAAAAGTTGGCCAAGTCGCGGCGAGGCGAGGCAGGCGCGCGGGGGCGCGCGCGCAGGTAGCGGCTCGCGGGTTGCGAGGCGCCAGCCCGGCAGCGGAGAGCGAGAGCGCGCGCGAGGAGAGAGAAAGCGCGCAGGCGCCGCCGCCTCCGCTCTCCCAGCCCCGCCGCCGTTCTCCACATTGAAGCGCTCCCCTCCTTCCTTTTATCCCCCCCATCTTTGCCTCGCTTTCTCCTGCCCTGCCCGTAGCCGTAATGAGCTTGTCCCGACTGTTCCAAGTAAAACGGGGGTGGGGTGGAGGGAGGTAGGAAGGAGGTTGTGGTCAGAGTTCAGGGCAGCCGCGGCAGCAGCTGTTTTGCAATTGAGAAAAAGAGAGGCTTTATTATTTGCACAAAAAAAGGGGGGGAGTCTCTGGCCGGTTTTCTGCAGCTAGAGCGAAGGGGGACCACGATGCAGAAGTGTAAAAGGAGCCCCCCCCCCCAAAAAAACCACCTTAGGGTCTCCAAGTTGCCTCTCTTTAGACCAGAATAGATACGTGAAGTGCATTGCAAAATGCCATGCCCGTTTTGCTACGCTGTTGGCAAACCCGCGTGCGGTTGTGTAATAACCCGGGGAAGGCTGCGGACGGCACCGATCGGCTCTGGGCAGCAGTTGGTTCAGTTCCCTTTGCAAACAAAAGTCGCTCGCGTAGGCCAGAGCTAGGGAATGATGGCAGGAGGAGGCGCGCGCGCGTTTAGGTGCTGTTAAACCGGCCGGAGCAGCATCCCAACGTGGTCTATATCCCAGCAGAAACAGTCTTCGCTCGCGACGATGTTGAAACTTTGGCGTGGAGCACTTGACTCCCAACCTCGAAAAGCCCAGGGAAACTTCACAGCAGGAAGGGCGGAGACTGGAATAGGATACATGCGTCCTGTGGGAACCAGCGTGAGGTTGGAGTAGCCACTTGTGCGTCACCAACAAGGGAAGGGAAAAAAAGAACACAGCCTTGCATGCGCTAGTTTTTATGTTTGGATGAAAAATTGGAGAAACCTCTGCAATGTAAATAGAAATACAGGGCACCTCGCCATAGTGGGAAAGTATGTGTGCCTGCTCAGTCTGCTGTCCAAACCCCTTGATCTCAGATTTTATGCTTTCTTATATTGCACTCTTCAAATACTCTGTCAGCTGTGACACATAGTCCTCCTAAGCACAAACATATAAAGTAAGTCCTGTTACATCCAGTTTATGCCCAGGCAAGCCTGTACAGGATTGCAGCCACAGTACCAATTAAGAACATAATAAGAGCCTGCTGGATCAGGCCATCTAGTCCAGCATCCTGTTCTCACAGTGGCTGACCTGTGGAAAACCTGCAAAGAGGACCTGAGCACAGGAAGACACGTTCCTCCTCTGGTTTCCAGCAACCAGTATTCAGATGCATACTACCTGTGCCCCTGGAGGCATCGGTGAACTTCGGAGTAAACTTGCATGGGCTCAGGTAGTAGGGTGTCATACTAAGGATGCTTACAGCTTCATCCTATGCTAAGAGCCAGCGTGGTGTGGTGGTTAAGAGCAGTAGACTCGTAATCTGGTGAACCAGGTTCGTGTCTCTGCTCCTCCACATGCAGCTGCTGGGTGACCTTGGGCTAGTCACACTTCTCTGAAGTCTCTCAGCCCCACTCACCTCACAGAGTGTTTGTTGTGGGGGAGGAAGGGAAAGGAGAATGTTAGCTGCTTTGAGACTCCTTCGGGTAGTAATAAAGCGAGATATCAAATCCAAACTCTTCTTCTAACCTAAGTGATCAGTAGTAAGGCCCACTGAGTTTCACTTCCCAAGTAAGTGTACAAAGTATTGTAGCCTAGGTAAAGGTCCAACTTTTGAGTGAACATGTAGGGCTGTGCTCTGCAGCTGCTGCCCAAAGGAAAATTGGAGTTGGAAGGGAACTTGTGGGTCATCTAGTCCAACCCCCTGCAATGCAGGAATCTCAGCTAAAGCATCCATGGCAGATGGCCATCCAACCTCTGCTTTCAAACCTCCAAGGAAGGAGAGACCACCACCTTCCGAGGGAGTCCCATTCCACCGTTGAACAGCTCTTACTGCCAGAAAGTTCTTCCTGATGTTTATTCGGAATCTCCTTTCTTGTCGGCAGGTAAATCTGTGTACTTGGAGGAACTAGAAAGTAATTATATAGCTACAATCTGAAGCACAGTAACTTGGAAGTAAGTGCCATTGAACTTGGCGAGGTTTGTCTCTGAGCAAATGTTCATAGGATCATGCTCTGGGCATGCTTACATTGGAGTAAAAACCATTGAAATAGATTGAGTTTGCTTCCTAGGACTGGGGTGTATAGAAGGATCTGTGCCTGTCTACAGCACAGGTAACCCATAGAACCCCATTTGTGATGGGGATTGCAGTTATTTCTGTAAACAAAATCCCATTACTTGTGGGTCATGTGCTTATGTTGATTAAGTTGGTTATACATGCTGCCTTTTTTATTGGTTTTATGAGGCCCTTGGAGTGGCTTGGCCCAGTAGCATTGACCTTAGAGAAGCTGAACATAGATGGTCAAAAATGATGTTGTAGACAAAGTGAGAGGAATAGCAAGCTTTCCAATCCTATGCAAGATTACTTGGAAAGTCTCATTGAGTTTCATGGAGTTGTTCCTTAAAAGGTATCCATAAGACTACAGCCTTGGGTGTAATCCTAGGGCATGATTCCCTGGGGTGAAGCTTAAGATGCAGTGGGTCTCCAGTTTAGCTGGTGTTCTGCCCCTAGCACTAGCTTAGCCAAATATAGAGCAGCTAGCTGAACCAATGCCCGTGAAAGTCCCCCAAAAGGTGTGTTCCTGGGAGGTACAGAGTGGGGGCTTAGGCTGGATTCTAAGGCAGGTTAGTTCAGCCAAGTGACCTGGCAACCCAGCACAGAACACTATTTTAAAAGCTTCTTTTCCCTCTGCAAGGCTTAGGCAGAGCAGCAGCATTGCTGGTGAACAGAATTTGACTCTGTTATATTAAGTTTTATACCAGCTTAATTTACACCTGCTATGCTTCTTGTGCATAGGATTGTTCCCTAAAAAGTGCTTAACTCTGGATCATGCTCATAATTGTTTGAAGCCTCCATATCCGAACCCTATTTACTGCTAAATTTGTTTGCCAATTACACCAACTCAGCAAACTGCTTGTCTGGTTCTCACTGTTGCATGCTATATTAGATTCAGATAAAACTGGAAATTAATTGTTGTGACATTTTTATCTGCATAATGTAAATAAATGGTGATTCATCCTACACAAAGGCATATTACTCCTTTTTTAAAAAACTCAGCGTGATTTCCTTATTTTTCACTGGATCTTAAATGCTGTCCTGAATTCATTAAAATGTTGCAACATCGCTGGTAATCTACAAATAGTCTCTATGTTAATATGATTGGTGGGGCTGTCAGCGTGGTTTTTGCTTTATTTTTTATCCTCATTGCCTTCAGTTATTCATCCAGAAAGGTATTTAATTATTTGTTTTCAGCGTGTTAGGGCTGTAGCTTTTAAATGTATGAGCAATTAACGGTGAATAGATAATGAAGGCTTTTTCAATTGAAGATTTTGTCGTGAATGTGGATATAAATTGAACTGTCCAATACCTTTTTCGGAATTAGATGAATAGCCTGCCTTAACCTAGTGGCACAGGGAATGTAATGAGAGTTCATATTGTAATGCATTAAGGCTTGTTTCTTAAACTGTGGTAATGAATAGCTTGCATATTGCAAGAGAGCAGGGTAGGTGGAATGGTCTAAGCCACAGGGGAACAGAAGAGGCTGGTGCCCAGAAAGAGCGGGGAACTAAGGAACTAAGAAGGCAACATGCTAAAGAAGGCAAAGGAAAGAGTATCAAAATGTGGGATGGATTGTGGACGGCTCCATAGGAATTACAGTGAGGGGAGGAGACGTGAGAAGAGATCAAAGGATTATAGCTGACTAGTCGAGCATCATGGGACGTGGGTGGCGCTGTGGTCTAAACCACTGAGCCTAGGGCTTGCCGATCGGAAGGTCGGCGGTTCGAATCCCTGCGACGGGGTGAGCTCCTGTTGCTCGGTCCCAGCTCCTGCATTTTGAAAGCACGTCAAAGTGCAAGTAGATAAATAGGTACCACTCCAGCGGGAAGGTAAACGGTGTTTCTGTGCACTGCTCTGGTTCGCCAGAAGAATGACCCGGAAGCTGTCTGCGGACAAACGCTGGCTCCCTTGGCCTATAGAGCGAGATGAGCGCGCAACCCCAGAGTCGCCAGCGACTGGACCTAATGGTCAGGGGTACCTTTATGTTTACCTTTTAGTCAAGCATTTGCCTTGTTTTAGAACATGCATCCCCAACCTTCGGCCCTCCAGATGTTTTGGACTACAATTCCCATCATCCCTGACCACTGGTCCTGTTAGCTAGGGATCATGGGAGTTGTAGCCCAAAACATCTGGAGGGCTGCAGGTTGGGGATGCCTGTTTTAGAAAGTTCTGGTTTCAATGCTGGGCATGTTCAAGTAGGGCTGGGAAAAACTCCCTTTCTGAAACCCCAGAAAGCTGCAGCTCATTATTGTACTAAGCTAAATGGGCTAATGTATACCTATACTACATGATATGCAACAGTAGATGTACACAGAGTAGATCTATTGAAATCAGTGGATATTTAAATTACTGCAGTTTATTAATTTCAATGGGTCTACACTGACCAATGTTGAATATCACCCAATCTTTCATGTATTGAATGATATTTAAAATCCGCTTATCCATCTTCCAACTTCCTGCTACTATCTATAGATTGGAAAGTTGTTTGTTCATCTATTTTCTTTGCACTTGGACACCCCTTAAGATATTGTCACCAGATTTCACATGGTGGTTCCTGAGACTGAGGAACATCTATTGGCCTGTTTGGATGCCATCAGATGCCATTTTCAGTCAAGATCTTGGACTGGAAAGAGTTACTTTAAGGCTAGACTAGAGATGAATTTTGCAGTCTGCACAGGTGCAGACTGTTGACAGGTGTCTCGTTAATAACGTTAGCCAGCTTCATTGTATTTAGCCCTTACATTGCAACTTAACTGAAGCCAGGAGTGAGAGTCACAATTGCCAGATATCTAAACACGCCTGGGCTTTATTCACTCACTGATGCGGGTGATACCAAAATGGTTCAACTGCTTTCATAACAAACAGAAAGCTGACATTTGGTATGTGTTTGGATTCTCAAGCAACTCTGAAAAGGGGGTGTTTTATATCTTTTGCCCAAGACTTAAAACATGGCTTTTACCACTTTAATGAATTCCCTTTGCCACATTATACCATTCCCTTTACCACATTTTAAATTCACAGAAACCTTTTTCATCCCAAGAGTCACATTCCCTCTGGGGGAGCTTTCTAGGGGCTTTATTCCACCACCCCGCATCCAAGCAAGCAATATGAAGACAAAGTCTTAAACTCCAAAGACACAAAGCACAAAAGAACTTGAGGAAGATATTGAACAGGGCTAGGGAGGGGCGTGGCCCGGAAAGAGAAGGTGTGGCCAGAGCAGGGAGTGCATGTAGATAAGAAGGTGGGTGTTGCGAACCCCACTTTACTCAGCCACTCCGTTACAAATTTATGATTTTATTCAGGTGCGCAGGATATAACCCTGATATCCCACCTTATCCTCTGAGGTTCGACTTTGGAACGATCTCCCTTATAAACTCTGGGGATCCCTGTAACGTGAGTGCTCCCGTCCAGCTGGCGTGGCCAGATATATCTCCTGCTCTGGGCTATTATGATGAAAAACCCCTATGCCTACAGTCCTGGGCTTCCTTTACTCTGAATCCCTCACTGTATCAGCTGCCTAGCCACCGAAGCAACTCTGTGGCATGTCCAAGGTTTCCACCCTCTAGCCCCTCCTTAGTGCAACTCCAAGATACAAACTATCCCCCTCAGGTCAAGTTTTGCCTCCTCACTGAGTTCACCCTGATGAGAGCTTCGATATAAGGTGCTGGACTAAACAGACTACGATACTTCTTTGCACAAATAAGAACAAGATTTTATTTTACAACAAGCATAACAGTTTCAGTATTTCATAGATGTTGAGCTTAGTTTCATTACAGCTTAGTTCTTTATCAGTTTCACAAACATCAACTAAACCTACCCAAAACCTCCCTCAGACTACTCTAACTCCTCCCTCTCCTGATCCTCTCTAACTCTCTACCACGAACACTCCACACTCAACCCCCAACCAACGGCTGCTCCCTCCTTTTAAACCCCAAAAGGTTCCGCCTCCTCAGAGCGAGCTGCCATTCAAACAGTTACATAACTTAACCCATCAAATGCTGGGATAAACTAAACATTCTTCCAGCCAGAAGGGCTGATCCATTACAGTGGGCAGGTGAGGGCTGACTCAAGGCAGAGTGAGGTTGGTGGGGTATTCACTCTAAGGGACCAGCCTCCACAATTGGTGATCTGGGGAAACCTATGGTTTGTGAAGGCCCATGAACATAGATGGAACTCCATAACTCCATAATAGCAACCAGGACTGCATCAGGGACCATATGAGTGTAACAGTTCCCCACTTCCCAACCAAACTCTTGCACTGGTGAAGATGATGTTACCCAGGACTGCCTTTATGCTTTCAAAATGCAAACTATATGTGGCCAGTGGGGTGGGGGTGGAGAGAGAACATATAGTTTGTCAATATTATATATAGTTTGTCAATATTTAAGCAGAGGCTTGACAGCCACCTGTCAGGAATGCTTTGATGGTGTTTCCTGCTTGGCAGGGGGTTGGACTGGATGGCCCTTGTGGTCTCTTCCGACTCTATGATTCTATGATTCTAATATCAGTCTGTTTTACACAGCAGCAAGTGCCTTCCTTGTGGCTTAGATACTTATAGCAGGTTTAGATAAACTTTATCCGCAGCATGAATTCCCAAAGCAATGTTGGTGTTTATTTTATATATATATATATATATAATTTAATACATGTAGGCAATCCAGAATTTCTAGGAAATGTCCTCATCCCCCTCCCACCGCAGTCTCATCTACTGGAACAGGCATTTGAAAACACAGCAGTATTACTTTGAGATGCATCTTGCATCAAGAAGACAGACTATATATATTTTGCCCTTGTAAATGCCTCCCACTTACAGGAAGTCTGGGTGTTCAATTATGATTTTTGGTGCTTTCTACATTAAATTGCACGATGCAACCTCAGGTGTAGTTTTTGGTTGTTTTTTTTAAGGATTAGGGACTAGCTTATGCAATGTTTACTCAGAAGTATTTCCCACATTTTCAGTGAGATTTACTGTCATTGTGTGTATGGAACTGCAGCATTATACTTGCATTGTGAATAAACACGTTTGCCAGTATTTAATACCTGACAGAAGAATTCATTTGGGCAGTGAAAGATAATGAGAAGGGAATGTCAAGGTGAAGTCAGCTTGTTGTTTAGTCATTTAGTCGTGTCCAACTCTTCGTGACCCCATGGACGAGAGCATGCCTCCTGCAGTTTGGTCAAACTCATGTTAGGAGCTTCGAGAACACTGTCCAACCATCTTGTCCTCTGTCGTCCCCTTCTCCTTGTGCCTTCAATCTTTCCCAACATCAGGGTCTTTTCCAGGGAGTCTTCTCTTCTCATGAGGTGGCCAAAGTATTGGAGCCTCAGCTTCAGGATCTGTCCTTCCAGTGAGCACTCAGGGCTGATTTCCTTCAGAAAGGATAGGTTTGATCTTCTTGCAGTCCATGGGACTCTCAAGAGTCTCCTCCAGCACCATAATTCAAAAGCGTCAATTATTTGGCGATCAGCCTTTTTTCTCAGCTCTCACTTCCATACATCACTACTGGGAAAACCATAGCTTTAACTATACGGACCTTAGCTGGCAAGGTGATGCCTCTGCTTTTTAAGATGCTGTCTAGGTTTGTCATCACTTTTGTGCAAAGAAGCACGTGTCTTTTAATTTCGTGACTGCTGTCACCATCTGCAGTGATCATGAAGCCCAAGTCAGCTAAGTTACTGCAAAGGATGATATTTTATTCCAGACAGATAGATAGATAGATAGAGTTGTGAGGGTTTTTTTTGGGGGGGGGGGAGGTGAGTCTACCTGATGCCTGAGTCCCCTCTAATTCCTGGCATCCTGGATCCAGCAAAGATTAGCATCTAATAGAGGATTCAATTGTTGAAGGCAGGTTTCTTTGTGAGATAGTTGCGGCCTAAGTACCACCTAACTATGTCTGTTAGCATAACAAAGGAGGTTGAAACAAACAAACAAAAAAATTTCCTTCCAGTAGCACCTTAGAGACCAACTAAGTTTGTTCTTGGTATGAGCTTTCGTGTGCATGCACACTTCTTCAGATACCCAGGTATCTGAAGGAGGTTGCTCTGTGCTTCCCTCACCTGGCTGGAACTGAGGAAGAGAAAAAGGCAGTGAGAGAGCGAGAGCTGGGCTGCTTCTGCAGGAAGAAGCCATAGAATGAAAGCCATGCTTGATTTTTGCTTGATTTCAAGACTGTGACTATGAGAGAAGCAAGACCTCTTGGGGCGTTAATGCCCCTCCTACTTAGGCTCAGGTTGTAGATATGTGTAAATAAACCATATATCCTAAAGACACCACAGTCTCTGCTGTCCCTCATTCCAAGGAGACTGAACCCTGGGTAAGTGCCTGGAACCCTTGGAATCTCTCACCGAGATAGGGGTGGCAGGCAACAACACACATACGTTATTCTGTGTATAGAGTAAAGCAGTTAAGTGCATGCTTAATTTTAAATATGTTGCTCTATTGAGGATTATTGCTTCTTAAAAATTCACCACACTGAAAATGGCTATCCATTGACTGACATGAATTGAGGGAATTGTGAAGAGCATTTTGTAAAATATAGTACTTGCAGGTGCTGATAAAAACCAAATGATTACAGTTTATAAAGGAGGACACAGAAGGTGTTTTTTGTTTTGTTTTAAGCCAGCAGGGAGTTGTTTTTCTTATGGAAAAGACATATGGACTGGCATGGGCATAGAATGTGAAGGAATTAAAACCAGCTTGTAACTTATATGATTCCCATCAGGCTCTTACAGGAAGAAAGAGCACTGGCAAAGTGTCCAGATGGAACCCAGGAAAGAAGGGTAAAAATATCCCAAAATACTCTCAGGGGGAGAAGGAGCTAGGACCTTAGACTGAGTTTGATGACTTCATCTAGCCATGGGTGTGATAAGTATTCTGAATGCGCCAACCAACCTTGTGTATGCTTTGCAATAACTGGTAGGAGATTCCACAGCCCCAGTTTGGTGGGTAGGTAGAACAGTCCTTAGATGTACCTTGCAGGTGTTTTTTAAGTTGCCGATTCATGTGATCCTTTTCATAACGCATAGTTCTCATCCAGTTGCGTTTTGTTAGGTAAACTTGGTCCTGTGAAATTAGAGGCACGTGTTTTGCTCATGACTCAGTGTATCTTGGAAAGGCATCCTATTGTGAGCTGAGCCAAGATATGTGTAGGGATGTGAACATGGGCCGGTTACTCAAAGCATTCACAAAACCATGCTTAGGAGTGGCAATAGAATATTTGTTAGCTTGTTGGATGCACCTTGATCCAAATTACCGCTCTACTCACTCTTTGCACTTTGGCTACTGGCATCTTAAGCTTACTTGCCCATGCAGTATTCTTTCAAAAAGGGACGTGGGTGGCGCTGTGGTCTAAACCACAGAGCCTAGGACTTGCCGATCGAAAGGTCGGCGGTTCTAATCCCTGCGACGGTGTGAGCTCCCGTTGTTTCGACCCAGCTCCTGCCCACCTAGCAGTTCGAAAGCACATCAAGTGCAAGTAGAGAAATAGGTACCGCTCCGGCGGGAAGGTAAACGGCACTTCTGTGTGCTGCTCTGGTTCGCCAGAAGCGGCTTAGTCATGCTGGCCACATGACCCGGAAGCTGTCTGTGGACAAATGCCAGCTCCCTCGGCCTATAGAGTGAGATGAGTGTGCATCCCCAGAGTCGTCCGCGACTGGACCTAACAGTCAGGGGTACCTTTACCTTTTTATTCTTTCAAAGACTGATAAAACAAAGGAAGGTGAGAAGTGGGGAACCACAGTCCATTTTGGTTTATTTCATAAAGCAGTAAGTTACAGAACAGAAAAGGAAAACAGTTTCAAAGCAGGGCTTACGACCAGGGCAGGGCAGTTTTCAGCTCAAGGGCCCTGATTCATGTTTTCTTCTGAGGTCAAACTGAACCCAGCACTTTCAAGCACTGTGGCAAATAAGTTACTGGAATATACTTTTGTTTTTCTATCCATTTTTATGTGTCCTCGGCAGACTATTTGGAATGTCTTTGGCTTGGTGGAAATGCAAGCAGCATTAGGGAGGAATGAGAGAGCTATGAATAAGAATCACGAAACTGCTTCTTGACATATACTTTTGACAAGTGGAGCAGAAATCAAGTTGAAAGGTGAACTCAGATAAGCTGTTAGGTGTCTCGTATGAATTCCTCACCTCCTCCCTGGAGAGGGTTTTTAGCAGCCGTAGTAAAACGGAAGGAGAAGGTCATTGAGATAAATGAAATGTGCCGGGGTCATCCCAGATTGCTAAGTGATGCTGACATTTTTGTGTTCTGAGCTCTTAAGATCATGAGGTGGTGATTGGAGAGGGCTGATTGTACAGGGATGTTATGCAGAAGACGGCTGAAACGAGCAATGGGGATGACTTTTCAAAATGGGCTTGACGAGGGCTAGTTGGCACATTGCATTCAAACGAAAAGTGAAAAGAATTCTTGCTGAAAGACTAGAGATGGAACATGCTAAGTGGGTTGGGGAAGAATCCTTTGTAAACAGATCAGTTCTGACTCTGGGTTAGGATCACTGTACTCCCAAGATCTGGACACCTGAGCTTCTGCTGTAGCTGTCTCCGCTGCTTTGTATTACCTGTTATACGCCTGGATGTTTTGTTCTGAAAGTTCAAGTCCTGGGTATTGCTCCACATGCACAGCATAACCAGGGAGCCTGGGAACAGGGTTGGACCTTGGTAATATGCTGCCCTGACCACTGAACTATGGCCACTCCCACGAGCCCCATAAAAATGTTTAGATGATTGTGAAGACAGTATGGGACAGATGTTATGAGTGACACGACCCAGAAATTTGCCTATCTCTAGCTGGGATGCTGGCATCTGTTATGAAGCAAACTTCAAGCCTGGACTATGAGGTACAAGCATTTCCCATTATCAGTTTCTTGTTACTTCCTTCACCCTGTTTCTCTGGAGACATAACTAAAATGTCTGTGATTCAGATTTCTCTAGCAATTGGTATGTCTTGGGTTACCTTATGCCAATCTCTGGGGTCCCCCCCCCACTGATTGACAGTCCCTATGCTATTTTGGGGTGCAATAGAATCCCCCATTTTACTGGAGAGGCATGCTAATATTTCCTTTTCTAATTTTCTGTTACACGGGCGGCTTTATGTTATATTTCCCCCCATTTCCAGTTCGCTAGTTCAGCAGGACATGCAGTGCTAATTTCAGTCCCCTTGCGAGTGAATTGGTGAGACTTCAGCATCTTAATATTATAATACAATGCAATGATATCAAAAGGAGGTAAAATCCTAGCTGTTAGGATGCAGCTTGCGTCCTCCCCCCATTGCAAAAGGAGCTGTGCAAGGCATCTATTAGAAAGACAAAAATTTAAACCCCCTGCTGAATAGTTAGTGGTTAGGAAGGGATTACTCTGACAAACCTCTAACTAGATATCTACATAATATAATTAGTGAGGAATGGGATTCCCACTTGAAGAAAAACCCACATGTGTATTAGTAGTCTTCATGTGGAGTTGAGCATATTTTAGCTGTCTCTTCTTTGTGCTTGTTTAAAGGTGTGCTTGCTTTGCTGAGAACAGTGCAAGAGAAAGTTTATTTTGCCATATGTTCCTGTCTTTACCGTATTCACCATGCAAACTGTATCATTTTGTTCCAGTAGCAGCGTTTTTGTGTGAGGAGGAGGCTAGGGAAGATATAGAGAGAGAAGGGGGGGGGATATCACACACAATACATTTAAAAAAATGGTCAGAGAGCAAAAGACAACAGGTGGTTTTGCAGAGAACGCTTCAACTGTTTTTGTGTGTGGGTTGGTGAAGTTGTATCATTTTCCTTTCATAAGTACCTGCTGAGTTTCTGGTATGGATGGTGTGGAGACTTACGACATACATGCGAAACATTCACACTTCTCTGAATTTTGCATTGAATATATTGAAGCAAGATTTATTTATCCTCCCAGTTTTTGCCCTGATGGGACTCAAAGCAGCTTGAAGATAAAAACAAGAGCCACTAAAAAATAAAAATAGAAAAATAGAAAAATCAAACATTAAAATGCAATTAAGCATTGATCGAATTAAAACTATAAAATATATAAGATCTGTTTAAAACATACCAATAAGTACAATACAAACAGCACGCCACCAGCCCTTTAATTAAAAACAGTCCTTTCCCAAAAAACAACAACAACCCTGTTGGAGCAAGTCTTTCACATCCCAACCTGGAGATTCTAGGGGTTGTACCTGGTGCCTTCTGGGTGCAACACAGATTCTCTAGCACTGAGCTACAGCCTGACAGTCAAAAGAACAGTCAGCAGAAGGGGACACAGAGTGACTCCCAAGCCACACTGAGAATCCTCTCCAGGAGGACTGTTGTTGACTGTTTATCTCCATTTTAAAAAGATTCAGAGAGTATTTAGATGCACATGGGCTGTGGTGTGTGCAGAGCTAAGCTGCAAGGGAAGCACAACCTTTGTCATCCATTTAGTCAGGCCAGCCTGGTTTTGAAACACTTAAAATATTAAGCCTGCCTTTTGCTCCTGGAAAACCAGGCTGATGGATTGACACCCGCAAATTGCAAAACATCACACTAACAACGATTTGCATTGAACCGCTGCCTACATTAAGTTTAATTGGCTTTACAGAGTACTCCCTTCTTTCTGGTTTTTTTTTTTTAATAAAAAATAACAATGCACCAAGAAGTTGAGCTGTAGGGGAGACTTGTTCAGCATAGTTTAGCTTCTTCAGTCATTATGAGCGGAACAAGAAATTAGGCTGGCAAAGGAGGATATCTGGAGGCAGCCAATATGATGGGAGGGGTGAGACTAGCATTTTTCTACATATGATAAGCCTCAGTAATAGGGAAGGATTGTGGGAGGCATTCTATGGACAGAAGCAATCCTGTAAGACCCTTTATAAGGGAGCTGCAATAATACAGGACTAGGGATCTAGAGAAAACAGATTTATTTCATATCAGGAAACCAAGAAATAAATTGGCTAGGAATTGCTTTGGTGGTTGGTGCTATTGAAGTAAATGGGAGTACCTATGTGTCCTTGTGCATATTCCATTCATATTAATGGCCCTCTTGAAGAACTTCCAGGTGGGTTGTAGGGCTCCTGTGCACAGGGTGGTCATTTGTACAACAACAGCAACAAAAGAGGACACAGATTGGCATGCAAGTTGACAGCCACCTGTCAGGAATGCTTTGATGGTGTTTCCTGCTTGGCAGGGGGTTGGACTGGATGGCCCTTGTGGTCTCTTCCAACTCTGTGATTCTATGACTCTATGATTCTATGAAATACTAGGCAGTGTGGTGCTAAGTACAAAGAATTCTGCTTGCACAATGGGACTTCCCCCTTCTTCTCCCCTGCACCCTATAACCCTCCCTATAGGGTTGGAGGAACCTCCAAGAATAGTTTTAGGGGATGCACCTGCTGTATTCAAATTGAGCACCATGTCCATAAGAGCAGAAAGACCCAGAAAATGGTTCAGGTGCATCTCTCTCCCCACCCCAGCCCAGTTGATGGAATAAAAAATGCACATACATCAGCAACTGCTGTGCTTACTCAGAGAGAAGGTCTTTGCACCTCTCCTTTGCACCTCTGTTCAGAATGGAAGGAAAGGGGGGCGTATCCAGTCATAGGAGCCAATTCCTAGGGGCCAAAGTCCCTTCAGCCTCCCCAATAAAATATTTGAGCTCCCTTCCCCCCCCCCAATTGTTGGGCATTGCCATTCAGATTGTGTGCACATGTATGCAGAGTGGGGCTTAGCTGCCTCCCCAGTATTATAGATTCAGGTAGGTAGCCGTGTTAACAAACTTAGTTGGTCTCTCAGGTGCTACTGGACATTTTTATTTTATTTTATTTTTTTATTTCCCCAGTATTTTATTCACGTTGGCACCCCTGCATCCAGTAAAATGTGGGTATAAATGAATTGTGTTTGGGTTTTTCAGCGTAGGAGTAGCAGAGCCGGTGCAAACAGGAACCGAACGTTAGGAGCCAACCATGTTTTGTGCAATGTGGATTTTTGAGGGTTTTAAAATAGGGATGTTATATGGGTGCCATAGGAGGAAGTGACAGACAGGTGCACGGGTGGCCATGCTGGTCATATTAGTACCGCATGTGGACATGTTTATTTGTTTACTTTTTGCATTTATATTCCATCTTTTCGCAAAGGAGCTTAAGGGGGCATACATGGTTCCCCCCTCCCACGTCTCATTTAGTCTTCACAACAACCCTGTGAGGTAGGTTAGGCTGAGAGGCTGTGAGGTCACCCAGTGAGCTTTAGGTCTGAGTGGGGATTTGAACTCTGGTCTCCCAGGTCCTAGCCTAATGCTCTAACCACTACACCAAATGGGCTCCTGTAAGCAAACAAAGAAATGGGCCCCCAAATCATTACGATGTTAGTGGTTTGCTTTTGCAATTGCTAGAGATGAACTGCAGCTTTATTCCAGGAACTATTATTTCGTCCCCCCAGCACACGCACCTTCCGGAAGAATGTTTTCTTTGCTGACATCCCTTCAAGAGTTTCCCCTCCCCTAGAAATTGTGAGAAAGTTGGGTGTAAATCATTGTCCTCCTTCTCAAACCATACATTTTAATGAGTAAATGTATTTTAAATGAGTTTCCCTCCTTGTAAATAAATATTGAAGCGCATTCACTACTGTGCTGTAATATCTAGATGCTTATATAACTAAAAAAAATGGCAAAAAGTAACCACTTCACTTTGTCCTTGCTTTGTAGTCAGGCATGGAGATTTTGAAAATATAAATTTGTATTAAATTGGGCCATTAGCTTTGAAGTTATGAATATTTAAACTTGGCAATTTTGCACATGCATATTACATGGGCTGGGTTTTTTTTAAAGACACATTTTCTAATACAGCCTCTTTTACTTCTAATGCTCCTAAGATACATTTAAAGAAAACATTAAATAGAAATGAATGTTGGCTGGAAAAGCTGATATTAATTCTGCAATTAGTCACTGCAAACTAAAATGACAAACAATAATTTCAGCAGAAACAGAACCTATATTTGGGGGTTACTGAACGATTTTGGAGAAGTGTATTTTCTCATTTGGTTTTCTTTATTGGAAGGAGCAAACAAACTATTGAGCAACTGGATGTATTTGGAAATCATGATAAATCATGGTTTATTGTGGCAATAATGTACCCAGGTGAGCCTCAGGGTCACAAACTCCTTACTCTGTTTTCCAACTTATCTGACACAGCTGCACTGAGATGTTCAGAAGCTTTCTCCTCTATTATGATGATGATGATGATTAATTAATTAAACTGCCACTTGTCATGTCATCTGTGTTAGAAATACACTGGGGCCTGATTTGAATAGTAGAATGTCTGGCATCTGGTGGGCGGGGCTTTTGTGTTCTGCTCCG
The DNA here is from genome assembly GCA_034641385.1 of Darevskia mixta. Lineage (NCBI taxonomy): Eukaryota > Metazoa > Chordata > Lepidosauria > Squamata > Lacertidae > Darevskia > Darevskia mixta. Next base: position 7,882,025 of record JAWWNH010000091.1, on the reverse strand, counting down.
GAATCGACCCCTCCCTTTGGGTGTTCAGTTAAATTCAGTTAGAGTGTGATGACCTGGGAGTCAGACTCAGACGCTGAACCTGAGGGATCCCAGCCTGCACAGGATTCACTGCCTCCAGAACCAGCAGAGCCAGGGCTGGGGCCTGAGTCTCAAGGGGACTCACCTGTGCTGGATCCTCAGGTGCAGGCATCGGCTGAGGTTGATCTGGCTTCTAATGGGATGGAGGACTTATTGCCTGCAGGTGCTCCACTCCCCACCCAGTCAGGGGAAGCTGAGGTTGCCTCTGGGTCCGGTAACCCTCCAGCTTCTCCTGAGCTGCAAAGGCTAAGGGCAGAGAGGCGAAGGGAACTAAGTTCCCGCAGGAGGAGTGCTCGCCTCCAAGCCAGGAGAGGCGAGGCACCTGAGGATCGGAGCCGCCCTTTGCCTCGGGGCAGATAAAAGCCAGCCAGTCCCAGACCCAAGTTGCAGGAGCAACATCGGTGCTGCCTAGTTCCTGTTCCTGGTTCCTGCGTTCCTGACCTCAGCTTGGTTACTTCGGCTTCCTGACCTCGGCTTCCTGACCTCAGCTTTGTTACTTCGGCTTCCTGACCTCGGCTTCCTGACCTCGGCTTCCTGACCTCGGCTTCCTGACCTCGGCTTCATGACTTCGGCTTCGTGACTTCTGGCTTGGACTGACCTTGGACTGGACTAGACCTCGCCTATCGGATATCCCTTGGGACCAGCACAGTTTGCTCCTGCCACACCCGCACTCCCCCTTCGTTGGGGTGCGTTCGGGAGGAACCTGTCGTCATGACTGACCAGGCGGCTGCGCTGGTGGCATTGGCCCAGGAGAACCAGGTCTTGACCCACACAGTGCAGCAGCTAAGCAATGCGGTTACGGTGCTTCAGCAGCGTTTGGACGCCTTACCGGCTCCTGGTGCCGGCGCCCCAGCTCCAGGCAAGTACCCAGTGGCCCTGCCAGAAAAGTTCGATGGGTCCCCGGGCAGCTTTCCCATGTTTCTCGCCCAGGCCAAACTGTATATTCAGGGGCGAGCCCGGGATTTCCCCGACGACCGCACCAAGGTGCACTTCCTGATCAGCTTGCTGAAGGACCAGGCGGCCAAGTGGGCGTTGCCGCTGCTCCGGCAAGACTCCCCCTTGCTGACAGACTATACGGGGTTTTGCAACCATTTTGAAACCGCGTTCGCCAACCCTCAGAAGGCGAGTCAAGCCAATCGGGCAATTCGGCGGTTGAAACAGGGCAAGTCCACAGTGGCCGCCTATGCCACGGAATTTCGGCTGTTGGCGCAGGACTTGACCTGGAACGATTCCGCACTTCGGGACCAGTATCTCGAGGGGCTTTCGGACGAGATACTGGACCAGCTGGCCACCTTGGATCGCCCCGCCACGCTGGAGGCCCTCATCCAACGGAGTCTACAGATAGACGATCGGTTGGAGGACCGGCGCCAGGCCCGGGCCCGCCAGCACTCTGGGCTCCCGACTCCAGTGCTCCCCAGCAGTTCCACGGCCAGAGCCGAGTCACTGGAGGAGCCGATGCAGCTCGGGGCAGCACGGCCTCGCCTCTCCCCTTCGGAGAAGACACGACGTCGGGAGGGAAACCTGTGTCTCTACTGCGGTGGGAGTGGACACTACGCCCGAACCTGCCCCGAGAAACGCCAGCCGCAGGGAAACCGCCAACCCCAGTAGCCAATGGCCCAGGCTATCTGGGGTCCCAAGCATCGCATGATGGGCCCTCACCAGTGGAATTGCAACACCTCATGATCCCAGTGCGTCTATACCCCCCAGGCGGGCCCTGGATTCTCACCCACGCTCTGGTGGATTCAGGGGCAACCCGCTCCTATATGGACTCTGCCTTCGCCGCTCAGCATCGGGTGCCGCTCCAGAACAAGCCAGAACCGGTGCAGGTGGAGGCAATCGACGGACGGCTCTTGCGGTCAGGCGCCGTTACTCGGGAGACCCAGCCCTTGGTCCTGTGCCACCAGCAGCACCGGGAGGTGCGTACCCTGGACATTGCCACCATGCCCCGGTTTCCCCTGGTGCTGGGGATGGACTGGCTGGAGTCTCACAATGTTCAGATCGATTGGGTCAATCGAACTGTACGCTTCCCAGACTCGGGTTCGATTGCTCAGTCCGAGATGCTTTCGGCCGCCTCCATGGGGGAGGCTGCGTCAACGCTCCCCGCCGTGTACCGGGACTACGTAGACGTGTTCGAGGAACAGGGGGCAGACCGGCTGCCTCCTCATCGGTCTTTTGACTGCGGCATAGACCTCCAGCCTGGGGCGCCCCTGCCTGTGAGTCGCCTATACTCTCTTTCGGAGCCAGAGCGTGAAGCCTTACAGGACTTCCTTCAAAAGAACCTGGAGCGGGGGTTCATTAGGCCCTCTACCTCTCCCACCGCCGCTCCAGTACTCTTCGTTAAGAAGAAGTGTGGGGAGCTTCGCCTCTGCCATGATTACCGAGCCCTGAATAAGATCACCATCCCAGACCGGTATCCCTTGCCCCTAATTGCAGAGTTGCTGGAGCGGGTGCAAGGGGCGCAGATGTTCACCAAACTGGACCTCCGGGGGGCTTACAACTTGATTCGGATCCGTGCCGGGGATGAGTGGAAGACCGCATTCGGGACCCGTTATGGGCAGTTCGAGTACCTGGTCATGCCGTTCGGACTATGCAACGCGCCCGCCGTGTTCCAACGGTACATCAACCACGTGTTCCAGGACTTGCTCGACAAGTATGTGGTGGTGTACCTCGATGACATTCTGATTTATTCCCGTGACCCAGCTCGCCACGAGAGTCATGTCCGGACCGTGTTGCAGCGCTTGCGGGAGCACCGCCTGTACGCTAAGCTCAGCAAGTGCGAGTTCCACCAGCGGTCAGTGGACTTCCTCGGACACCGACTCTCCCCTGACGGTGTACAGATGGACCCCGGGAAGGTGTCTGCGGTTCGAGAGTGGGCGGCGCCGCGGAACCGCAAGGACCTACAGCGGTTTTTGGGGTTCGCCAACTATTACCGGACATTCATTGCGGACTATGCTCATCGCACCACCCCGTTGACCCGACTGCTGCGCCCCAAGACGCCCTTCGCCTGGGATGAGGAGGCTGAGGTGGCATTCCAGGGATTGAAAGCCTGTTTCCAGAAGGCGCCAATTTTGCAGCATCCTGATCCCTCTCGTCCCTTCGTGGTGGAGACTGACGCCTCCAGTACGGCTCTCGGTGCCGTCTTGTCCCAGCAACACGGACCAGATGCGCCACTGTTACCCTGCGCCTACTACTCCCGGCAGCTCCTTCCGGCGGAGCGTAACTATACCGTGTGGGAGCGGGAACTACTGGCCATCAAGGTGGCCTTTGAGGTCTGGCGCCATCATCTTGAGGGGGCACGACACCCGGTGGAAGTGAGAACCGACCACCGGAATCTGGAGTACCTCCAGACCACTCGCAGGCTAAACCAGCGGCAGATCCGGTGGGCACTGTTCTTCTCCCGGTTCCAGTTCCGGATCCGCTACATCCCCAGCTCCCAAAACCAGAAGGCGGATGCACTGTCCCGGAAACCGGAGGACATTGCAGAGACGGTGCAGCAGGCGGCCCCAACAACGATCATCCCACCAGCAGCTTTCCTGGCTGTTCATGAGACTGAGTCGCTGCTGGACCGAGTGCGGAAGCAGCAACGGGTCGACGCGTGGGCTCAGGAACGGATTCAGGAATTGGCCAGTGGATCATGTCCTCGATACCCAGAACTGGTTGTGCACCAGGGTTTGCTGATGCACCGTGGTCGGTTGTACATCCCACCAGGGCCTTTGCGGGCCGAGGTACTCCAAATGTCACACGACGCCCCGGCAGCTGGCCACTTCGGGAGGTATCGGACCACCCACCTGGTCAGCCGGGAGTTCTGGTGGCCCCGCTTGAAGGCCGACGTGGCACGGTACATTGGGGGGTGCGAGGTCTGCCGGCGAGCCAAGGGATCGACCGGGAGACCTGCGGGACTGCTACAGCCACTGCCAGTTCCCCCTCGTCCATGGCACACGGTCTCATTGGATTTCGTGGTAGACCTACCCCCATCCCGTCAGTGTACCTGCCTCCTGGTATTCACAGACCACTTCACTAAAATGGTGCACTGCGCCCCGTGCCCGTCTGTACCCTCAGCCAAGGAGACGGCGCAACTGTACCTACAAAACGTCTTCCGCTTACATGGCCTATCGGAACGTTTGATCTCCGATCGTGGTGCCCAGTTCACCTCCCGGTTCTGGCGCGCTCTACATCAGGCTCTCGGGACGGAGGTCTGCCTATCTTCGGCCTACCATCCACAGACGGATGGACAGACCGAACGGGCAAACGCGGTGTTGGAACAGTACCTCCGGTGCTACTGCAGCTTCCACCAGGACGATTGGGTCGACCACCTGGCGTTGGCCGAGTTCGCATATAACAACGCAGTGCACGCTTCCACCCAACAGACCCCGTTCCAGGCAAACTATGGGTACCACCCGCGGTTGTTTCCAAGCGTACTGCCGGCATCCGCAGTTCCCGCAGTGACAGACTGGCTACAAGAGCTCCAGTCACAGCAGCAGCTTCTGACGGAGCAACTGAGCCAGGCCAAGGACGCGTATAAGGCCCAGGCCGACCGTCACCGGCAGGAGGGGCCGGAACTCCATGTCGGAGACCTGGTATGGCTCTCCACCCGCCACCTGCACCCCTCTCGGCCTTCGCGGAAGCTGGATGCCCGCTTCACCGGCCCATTTCCGATCGTGGACCGTGTCTCACCTGTGGCATTCCGTCTCCGGTTACCCGCGACCCTGAAGGTCCACCCGGTATTCCACCGGTCCCTACTCAGTCCGGTCGCCCCGCCAGACGAGTTCCACCCAGACCATCCACGACCGCAGCCAGTTTTGGTTCAGGGGGAGCCCGAGTATGAGGTGGAGCACATTCTTGACTCCCGATACCGCAGGGGGAAGCTCCAATACCTCATCGACTGGAAGGGGTATGGGCCCGAGGATCGGTCGTGGGAACCAGCGGAGAACGTCCACGCGCCTGTCTGCCTCCGTGATTTCCATGCGACTTACCCCAGCAAGCCTGGTCCGGCCCCTCGGTTGAGGGGGGGCCTGGGAGGGGGGATGGTGTGATGACCTGGGAGTCAGACTCAGACGCTGAACCTGAGGGATCCCAGCCTGCACAGGATTCACTGCCTCCAGAACCAGCAGAGCCAGGGCTGGGGCCTGAGTCTCAAGGGGACTCACCTGTGCTGGATCCTCAGGTGCAGGCATCGGCTGAGGTTGATCTGGCTTCTAATGGGATGGAGGACTTATTGCCTGCAGGTGCTCCACTCCCCACCCAGTCAGGGGAAGCTGAGGTTGCCTCTGGGTCCGGTAACCCTCCAGCTTCTCCTGAGCTGCAAAGGCTAAGGGCAGAGAGGCGAAGGGAACTAAGTTCCCGCAGGAGGAGTGCTCGCCTCCAAGCCAGGAGAGGCGAGGCACCTGAGGATCGGAGCCGCCCTTTGCCTCGGGGCAGATAAAAGCCAGCCAGTCCCAGACCCAAGTTGCAGGAGCAACATCGGTGCTGCCTAGTTCCTGTTCCTGGTTCCTGCGTTCCTGACCTCGGCTTCCTGACCTCAGCTTTGTTACTTCGGCTTCCTGACCTCGGCTTCCTGACCTCGGCTTCCTGACCTCGGCTTCATGACTTCGGCTTCGTGACTTCTGGCTTGGACTGACCTTGGACTGGACTAGACCTCGCCTATCGGATATCCCTTGGGACCAGCACATAGAGAGACCAACTGTCATTCTTGCCTCATCATGTGGTTTTAATTTCTCTCAGGCAGTATGTTACTGTGTTACAACTTTCTTTATTATTAAAGCTTTGTTTGACGTATACTTGAGCCACTTACTTGGCTGAATGAAAAGAAACTCAACTGAAGAATGGTGGAATATTCTAAACTGGGTAAATGAGGGGATATTTACCAGTCTGACAGGATGATTGATTTTTTAAAATCTCCCCACCCTCCACAACAATCTGAACCCAAGAAACTGTGGTCAGTACTAACTGTGGCTGCTTCAAATGGGAGCAGAGCTTCCGTCAGCACTGATGCAGCATTCCTGTTTCCCCACAGAATGGCCCTATAGGTTTGATGCTGTGTCATGATGTGGTGTCATTCCCATGGTGTCATTGCTGAGTAAAAACAGGCTGTGAAGAGTGGATTGATTAACCTAGACATTAATATAATAATATATTGCCCGATACCTGCAGGTCTTAGGGCGGTTCACAGGATAAAATCGGGATATAAAACCACAAAGTACATAATCAGCTTAGGAAAACAACAACCCAATAACCCCCTCCAACACCCCCAAACATAGGATAGGGCATAGGATGTCAATCAAATCAACCAAAGGAACATTTTCACCTGGTGCCTAAAATTGTGTAGGACTTCCAGCGATGCCACCATGGCAAACAGCGGATCCCACGATACCGGGTGCCAACCGTGCAGTTAACTAAGGATAATCTGGGAGTAATTATCCTTGCAAGCCCACCCTCCCCAGTTCGGGGGGGGGGAGAGCTTTCACTCACAGATCGTCCGATAACTGTCTCTCGCTCTGATGGAATGCGGGGGTAGGGATGCAGAGTGCATAGCACTGTACGTATTGGAAACTCCCCAATGCGGTTGCCATGAGCGGAGATACTTCTGTTTCTTTTAAGATAGATCTGCATTTGGACTTAAGAAACAGACATGCTCTGTATAAAGGAGAAAGATGGCCTGCTAAATGAATCAGCCACTGAGTGCCAAGGTTTTGATCTGGAATTGTCGGAATTGGATTGTTATGTAAGTGAAGAGGAGCTCCAATAAACAAGAGTGGAAGACTCGAGAACAACAGAAGCAGACCCCAGAACACTCCAAGCAGCCTTTGGAAGGCACAGCCCATAGAATGATTCCTGCTACTCCCCAGAGGAGGAGGAGGAGATGAGTGGTGGTGATAGGTAACTCCCTACTGACGGAAACGGAGGACTGTCTAAACAAGAATGTTTTTATAGCAGGCACTGAAAAGAGTACAGTGAAGAGTACAGCCTGTTGGCTCTCAATAGGCAAGGAGTTTCAAAGTGCTGGTGCTGCCACACTAAGTGACTGAGTTCTTTTTTTAAAAAAATAATCTATTTATTGAATTTTCCAATACAAATCACAGCAAATCACATTGAAATTATTCCCAATTACATTTCAAATTACAATCTAAATTAATTATACAAATCCCAATTAAAAGAAACATTCCAATTATGCCTAATTATTATAATAATTTTTTATATATATGGACTTCCCATGCCTCAGACGCCGGAGCTTCCCTGATCACCTCCATCAATTGTTTTTCAAAATTCTTTCCAATATTTCCACAGCCTCTGATATATGCCAGCAAGCAGGCTAGATTATAATAAACAATGTCTCTGTGTGGATAAGTGACTGAGTTCTTACCTGTCCATTCTACATAGCTCAGTTGTAGAGCATCTTCTTTCCTTGACATCTCCAGACAGTCTGAAATCCTGGGGAGACACTGCCAGTCAATGTAGACTATATTGGCTAGATGGACTTGGTATAAGGCAGCTTTCTATATACCTAGAAATACTTAAACAGTTCCCTTCCATCTCTGTTCAATCTGTATATTTGTAAATAATCCCAATTACTCTGAAACCTCTGTAACACCACCACTACCACCACCACCACCAACAACAACAACCATCCAGTGATGTCTTGAGTCTGAAGAAAACTAGTCTGTTTGTAGTAAGCGCCACCCCTGGAACTTCTCATTGATTGAAGAAGTAGGAAGCACACACCAATTCTGATTTTTCACAGTGCCAAAGGGTGTGCTGTATTTTGAGAGACGGGATTTCCCTGCAAAATTCACCAGCTGAGCACACTTCCCCCCTCCCTCCAATTTAAGTCAATCTGACAGGGAGAGTTTTAAAAAATGAATTGGATAAAAATGACAAACTGTCAAGATATGTAGATATTCAGAGCTAAGCTTCCCTGTAATGTATGCATGCACTCAGTTGGAAATAAGGGAGTATTATTCTATGTTAGCGAGTTTTATTTTACTTTATCCCACTAGTTATGAAGGGCGCAGAACTGCTAGTCAATGGCTGCAATAATCTTAGAACCGTAACATTGAAAGACTCTTGTTCTGTATAGTGTTCTCATTTCCTCTATTTTTAGGCTCTTTCAAAAATGTGATTCCTACTTCCATGCCTAGTTGAAATATTGTTCTATGTTGTGAGAAGCTTGACATGCGGCAATGCAGGATAGAGCCTTTTGGGTGCCCCATCTTTGGGATGACCTACTCTTACAAACCTGAGTGGTGCTCACCGTCACGAGCCCTGTGGAGACATCTGGGCAGGGGAGGATGACTGGGACAGGACTGTGGAATTAGATTTTGGGGAGGGGCCCAGTGACTTGGGAGATGTTGGTCTAGGTCAGAGTCTCCAGCTGTTTTTGGACTACAATGCCCATCAACCCTAGCTAGCAGGACCAGTGGTCAGGGATGATGAGAGTTGTAGTCCCAAAACAGCTGAAGACCCAAGTTTGGGAAACCCTGGTCTAGATCAGGCATCCCCAACCTTCGGCCCTCCAGATGTTTTGGACTACAATTCCCATCATCCCTGACCACTGGTCCCGTTAGCTAGGAATCATGGGAGTTGTAGGCCAAAACATCTGGAGGGCCGCAGGTTGGGGATGCCTACTCTAGATGCTGATGAAGGGCCAAGTTGGTTTTCAAGCAAAAGGCCTGTCTCTGTATCATCGAGTGTCCTCATAGCTGTTTCTGTATCACACCCTGATATCTGTATTGAGATTGAAATATATGCATTAGAATGGCCTTTTGCTGTTTGATATTGCCATAGTTTGTAGGTGAAAGTATATGAATCAGTTTCAACAGGCCTTGTGGTTGGAGAGGACTTGTGGCGATGTGGCGTCAGATGTCCTGATGCCACAGGCCTTTTGACTGGTAGTGGGTGATGTGGTGGGGTTGCAGCGCTCGCCTAATCTCCCAATAGCTGAGTCGCGGATGCTTACTGGGAAAGGGATGGATGCAGTGGCAAGGAGGTTGCTACAGTGCAGATGCCAATCCAGTGCTCCTAATGGTGTGATTGCACCATGGTGACCATGCTGGTAGTTCTTCCTCATCCATTGAGTTGGGACCAGTAAATTAGGGTGGGGAACTTTCTTTTCAGCCCAAGGGCCTCATTTTCTCATGAGCAACCTGGGTCCCAGTTGCTATTGGTGGGTGGGGTCAAATGCAAAAGTGGGGGGGCAATGAATGCAACTCTTACCTTTGTACAGCTACACTCCAGCTGTGCAAGAAATGAGATGCTTCTACAGGCTTGACTTGCACATCTCACTATCCATGCAAACAAAGGGCACCATTAAAATTCCAGGATGAGTTCCAACCGCACAAAAGATCTTGAAGAAGGTGCAGAGGGTTTGCCTGGGGGAGAGGTTGCCTACTCCTGCATTAAGAACATTGAGAAGGTAAAATGTCCTATAGAAATCCCCCTTCCCTGATAGACCACAGTTTAGGCTATGTTACAGAGGCTTTGGATTGGAAGCTGTGTATCTAAATTCAATGCCAGCCATCTTCCCAGGGAGGGTGTCTGTCTGAAGTGAATCCCCTAGGAGAATATGTGATAATGCCATGCATAAATAATAATTTGCAATTAGCTTTTTAAAAACAAAACAAAAACAAAAACGAGGATTCATTGATCTGAACATGGATGCCATAGTTGTAAGCAGGCCCTGGAGGATGCTAACGATTTTATAGCACTCTTCTCATGCTGGGAATATAAAAAAAAACACGAGTCCCCTCTGACATGCTCATCTTTTGTTTTGTACTATGAAAGTTGTCTCCTGCGTTCTCGCTTCGGGATTTACTGGCACCAAATAAAAGTTTGGAGATTTGGAGAGCTGGATTTAGGGTTCAGCTGCTGGAAAGGGATAAGACGTAGGAGTGTTATCTAGCTAGGCAATGAAATAAACCCCTGAGGGGGTGAAACAATAAATGTCTTTTTCTACAGACACCTGCCTGGAAGCGCAGAAACAGCAGGGTGGTTTTTAATATGGGGAATGTAAGGCCCAAAGTCAGGTGCGCTTGGGGATGGAGGAGATAATCTGGTTTGGTTCTCGTCTTGAACCTAGCTAATTCACATTCCAGAAACAATATGCAAAGCGAGAGGCAGCTGTCAATCAACATTTGCACTAGACTGACTTTTGCAGTGCAGTTCTCCAACCCAATGATGTGTACAGATAACGCATATATTCAGGGGAAGTGTGCTTTAAAGTGCATACATTGGTAAAAAAATAGCATATGAAAATGTTTTAAATTAGCAAAAACAGCTTGCAAAAAGTGTGTCTATTCTGAGAAGCCCATACTAAAATGCTGATGGAATTTTCTGATGGTCGCAGACTGATGCAGAAATGTGGCGAACTGATTGGAACGTGTCCTTGAGCTGTGATAAAGCCTCTTGCTTATCTTGATGGAGGTAGGTGGGGTGTGCGCATGCACGCACACACACTTTTCTGAGATTTGTATGGCTGGAATGTAGCCTGCTGTACAAAGGGTGAAAGGAGAGAGGGCTTGGTAGAATAAAAACTATTGGTGATTAATTTATGTTTGTCCTAATGCAATGGAATGAATGAAAGTTCAAAAGAGCCGATGGGGGAAAAACGTGACTGTCACCATCTGTATAATCTACAATCTACAACTTTTTCAAAATCCTATTTGGCTCTGCTATTTGTGCTGGCTGCTACGGCTTCCTACAGACCCACACTTGATTTTTTTTTTAAATTCCTTCATGAAATACTGGTGATTCCACTCTGTCACAGTCCATGCCATGAATGGGATGACCTCATAATAAATTGCCAATCAGATTTGACTGTGCAATTGTAAAATAAATAAATAAGACAATGCTGTTGCAAGAACCTGGCCGAGGTAGGGGAAGGGCACAGCCAGGAATATTAATTGCAGGTAGTTTACAGCCAGATACTGTAGATGGGACGCAGCATTTCCATGCACTGGCTTCCATCACGGTGTCCTGTTGCGCCAGAAGCAGTTTAGTCCTGCTGGCCACATGACCTGGAAAGCTGCCTGTGGACAAACACCGTCTCCCTCGGCCTGAAAGCGAGATGAGCACCACAACCGCATAGTCACCTTTGACTGGACTTAACCATCCAGGGGTCCTTTACCTTTACCTTTTTACTGTGGGTGGTTACCAAGAATAAAACTACTTGATACTTTAAATGTGTGATTGCACATAATATGACTGCTGTTTTGCTGTTGCTGTTGTTTAAATAGGAGCTATGGGAAACATGATCAACATTAGGACCTTAGGGAGGGGGAGTTAGCCCTATTTAGGTAAAGGGACCCCTGACCATTAGCTCCAGTCGTGGACGACTCTGGGGTTGCAGTGCTCATCTCGCTTTACTGGCCGAGGGAGCCGGCGTACAGCTTCCGGGTCATGTGGCCAGCGTGACTAAGTCGCTTCTGGTGAACCAGAGTAGTGCACGGAAACGCCATTTTCCTTCCCGCCGGAGCGGTACCTATTTATCTACTTGCACTTTGATGTGCTTTCGAACTGCTAGGTTGGCAGGAGCAGGGACCGAGCAAAGGGAGCTCACCCCGTCGCGGGGATTTGAACCACCGACCTTCTGATCGGCAAGCCCTAGGTTCTGTGGTTTAACCCACAGCGCCACTCACGTCCTACCCTATTTACCTACATGCAAAATTTGCACAAAACAGAAATGGACTGGTCGTTCACCCTTAGGACACACAGAGCCTTGTTCCTCTGTGAGTGAATGTTGGCTGGTGGAAGTAATCTGCATTCTTGATTTTTGATGATACTTTGATTTTCACAATTCAGACTCAGCAATGCCCAAGGACAGTTTTAACTTTTCCAGTTGATCCTGATATACCCAGCTGATGAACCATACATTAAAGAGAAACTCTTTTGTATTTTTATCCTGATTTGACAGAATGAAAAGGTGGAAAGATCCCTCGGTAAAAAAATTCGCCATCACTATCTCCATAATCTCTACTTCAGTGAGCTTCATCCAAGTGCGAAAATGAAAAATTTTAAGCTGCCAAGCATCAGTGGCAGGCTAAAATGAAAAAATTGCAAGTTAATAATGGCAGTGCCTCCTAAAAAATTGCCAGCCAATTTAGCATTGTTTTGTCCAAGGTCACGCTTAGGTGTGCTGTTTGTTTGTTTTATTTTAGGCGTGGGGAGCTGAGAGCAAAGAAGTGGCAGCAAAGGTTTAACACTCAAGGTTATCTAATGTCTAAGATAAGTGCTGCTTCTAGGTTTATTTGGTTAAGATTGGGCAGAGGGATCCTTTCCCCAGCAATGAAGTGGAGAGCCTGTGCTATTCTTTATGGTAATGATAAAGTCAATGGGACATAAAATCTGAAAGGGAGGGCATGGAGAAAAAGAGAAGGGAAAGATATGAATTATGCCTCCTAAAGCAATATTTCACCTTCACAATGGACATCTGATAATATATAACTGATCACATCATGTAGAAAATGCTGCTCCTTGAGCCAGTGGAGAAAGTGATGGCCCTCTCAAAATAACAAAACAGATCCCGGCAGGTTTCTGCTAGCTAAGTGCTTGAGTACCTAACTCTGCCTATCAACGGTGCTCCTAGTGCAATTGAAAATGCTTAGTTTACCCTATAAAACCTCAAGTTGCTTTGATGCTGTGTGCTTTCGGAAATCACCGTTCTCACTGTCTCATCAGAATCACCAAGATCAGCCCTTTGCAGTGGGCTGAAGGATCTAGGCAGGTACACGCATCAGGGACATGTATGGAGGTGTCTCCAGCGATCGCTCCCCAGATTTGGAATTCAATTTCTTTCAGAAACCCACATCTGATTTTCATTTTTTGGGGCAATGCTAATATTGTCTTTATTTTGTGCATTGGCATCCACAGGGGTGTAGACACACACACACACACACACACACACACACACACACACACCTGCTCTGAACCGATTTTCAGCCTTCATTTTAAAGGTTCAGGCCCGGAACATTTCTCCCATCCAGATATTACTGAAGCCCATAGCTGCTTAGCTCAGAAATACATTCTGTCACCATACCGAAGAGATTATTGTTGGGTGTCTTTCCTGACCATTTTGTCCTGAAGATGTCTTCCATCATCTGGTCACCTCACCTCATAAATGATGTTGTAGAACTGGAAAAGTTTAAGAAAAGGGCAACCAAAATACTCAAGGGGGTGGAGAAAGTCCATCACTGGAGTAGTTATATCATTTGGAGCCTTTTAGTTTACAGAAAAGCTAACTCGGAAGCAATATGACTGCGGTATATTCACTTATGCAGGGTTTGGACAAAGTGGATAGAGAAATGCCCCCCCCCCCCATCTCTCATAACACTAGAACTCAGGAACATTGAATGAAGCTGAATGTTTGAAGATTCAGGGCAGGCACACAGTGCATAGTTGAAGTAGGGAAATTTTCTTGCATGAGAAGTAGTGATGGCCACCAATTTGGATTACTGAGAGGATTAGAGAAATCCATGAAGGAAAAGGCTAAGTTCTACCTCTACTGTTGGAGCCAGTGTGCCTAATGCCAGTTGCTGAGAGATACAAGTGGGGAGAGCACTGTTGGTAATTTCCCAGGGAGACCGGGGCAACTGGCAGGCCCCCAGCTGGCTCACTCACCACTGGCTGAACTGCCGGTCGAGTTCCAATCCCTGGAGCAGCCAAAATCTGGGACCTAGCCTCCAGGAAGCTAGGCCATTGCACAGCAGAAGTGGCACAACAGAGACTGGTTTGAGCGTATTTACAAGCATTTTATTAAGCAAACATCAGGACAAAGAGATGGACATGTGCGATCTCTTCCATGTCCAAAAGCAAAAGAGAAAGAACTATGTACAAAATGGAAGTTCCCAGCAGTACTGGGATGTTACGCAATCATGTGACATACTACAGTCTCACATCTTCTCTTAAGGTGGAATGGAATTTCACAACAGTGCTCAGGTCCTGTTTGTAGGTTTCCCATGAACATCTGGTTATCCACTGTGTCACAGGATGCTGAACTAGATGGCCCACTGGCTTGATGCAACAACTTATGTTCTGTGGGACAAAGAGACTTGTCCTATATAGCTTAAGGGCACCATCTGGGGAAGGCTGCTTTCTATTATGGCACCCTATACATGCAATCTCAACAAGTCTTTGTTTTTGACTGGCTAATTTGAAATGGAGAGCTGTCTCCCTTTCTTCTGCATCACCTGAGCCTGTAAACAACTTCCCCACTCCGTTACTAACATGGTTTTGGCTTCTAAGATCTGACGAGATCACAGCTTGAGGGCTTTTAATTTTCCTAGCTGTCATATAATATAGCATATCAAGTCAGTTCAGCAGCCCTAATCTAATGTGCACTGCAATGAAACTTTCAACACATCAATCAATATGTATTAAAGTATATTTAAAACTGGGGTGTGTGTGTGAAGCAACCTCCCAGGTAGTACTGGTCTCTTGACAACTTCTGTCCTTTCCTTTCCATTTTATCTTGGACCAAAACTATCTCTTAAAAGTTTTCCACATTTCTTCAGACTTGCGTAACTTGTCTTCAGTCGTTAGATCATCTGGACGCCAGCAGCTTTCTTGCCAAGGAAAGTCCTCACCAGTTCGTTAGGTTAATCGGCTGTGCCCTCGTGGAAGAATAAAATCATGTCTCCACTGACCCAGCAAGGCACATGGGGAAGGCTGAGCAGACAAGAGAATACGAGAGTTCAACCTCCATTCACTTCCTGTCCTGTCCTTTCAGTACTTTTTGATTTCCTCCATGTCCCCATCATTGTTACATAGTGTTAACCCAAACCTCTCCCTCACGGTTCATCTAATACATAGATCTTCCTGCAGTCTTGTTCACACTTGCCTTACTATGTAGATTCTACATGCTGTAGAACTTGCAAGGTCCCCATTGACTATCAGTTGTATTACTGTGAACAGAGACCCCCTCCACACACACACACACACACACACACACACACACACACACACACCTGTTCCAAAATGGCTTTGTAAATAATGTTGCATAACTGAATTACAGAAAAATGTCATGCATTGACGTGATCCTTGTCACCACAAAAATGACATTGGCCTAACTGCACTGGCTACCAATTAGTTTCTGGGCCCAATTCAAAGTGCTGGTTTTGACCTCAGGTTGATGAGCCCCATCTGCCCCAGGGTAACATCTGCATTTGCCGCTCTGCCTGCCTTTGCCTCTGGCCCCACCCACAGTGACATGAGGCCCCCAGAAGGCTTCACCAGAAGGAAGCGTGGCCCATCAGCTGAAAAAGGCCCCATGCCCCAGTACTACACTCTTTGTTTTCTTGAAGTCTCATTTTCCAGATGGTTCTTCGTGAAGCCTGCAGCCAAACAAAGCCCCCTCTCCGCATTCTTTTTAAAGAGGTCTATCAAGCACATCATTTGACGAGCCCTTGACTGCCGCACATTTGAGGCAGAGAGACAGAAAACTGTGTCTACAGAGAGCGAAGAAGAGAGAATTAATAGGAGGAAATATGTGGTGTCGAGGGAAAAGGTTAAGCAGATTCATGAATGCAAAACCAGGAGGAGAAAAATGAAAGAAAACACCCCCACATTCTTCTTAAGCTAAAGCCAGCCATGTAAGTTAAATCGCATACAAGCATGACTTTTTCTCTGAGACAACTCGTGGATGGGCATGTCAGAAATTTAGATGTGTCCTTTGTTAAGATAAATGGTTTCAGTCCCATTCAGAAGCAAAACATTTGACTATGTTGAAGAAGCCTGTATTCCTTCTGTGCGGAGGAGGTTTCACCAGCCTGTTGTCCTAGGGTCAAAGAAGACTTCAGATCTGGGAGTTTGGCCATGACATAATTACTAGCCCAAGGTGAAAACCTTTCTTAATGTAGACACTTATAACTTAGGACTGATGTAGTATAATGGAAACATTTAGAGACTTATGAATTTGGGGAAACAGAGATGGTGTCAGCAGGTATTGGTATGGTCAGGCATCTGCTGAAGGTCTGAGTGCTCAGAAGGGCCCACGACCAACCACTCTGGGTCCACAGTTATTGGGACACCTGCTGGCCCTGCATGCCCCTTTCCTCCCTTCACACATCACAGCCATGACATGACATTGCATCTGGTTTCCACCAATACCATTGACTCACTTCCAACCTGGAGATGAGCTGCTGAGCATTCCGCAGAGGTTGGTCACCATGTTGATACTACTAACACTACGATATTTTATTTTAATATGATGCTGATGCTGCTGGTCTATTCAGCATAGACCCATGGAAATTAATGGCCCATGATTTTCAGTGGGCCTACTCTGAGAATGGTTTAATGCAAACCATGCCGATGGAGAATTTTAAAAAAAGATTTCTTATCCTCTCTTCACTATAAGGTCCCAAGGTGGGTTACAACAATGTAAGAATACAATATTCAATTAAGTTAAACTCCGTTAAAATTTACAATAAGAATAGGATGGGTCCCAAAATATAGGATGTTAGAGTTGGAAGGGATCCTAAGGGTCATCTAGTCCAACTCTGCAATGCTAAAGCATCCATGAGAGATGGCCACCCAAACTCTGCTTTCAAATCTCCAATGTTAAGTTTGTGGTCTATTAAGACACTTAGATCAGGCTTCTTCAACCTTGGCCCTCCAGATGTTTTTGGCTTACAACTCCCATGATCCCTAGCTAGCAGGACCAGTGGTAAGGGATGATGGGAATTGTAGTCTCAAAACATCTGGAGGGCCGAGGTTGAGGAAGCCTGACTTAGATCCTTTTCAGATGTACTGCTAGCAAGCCAGGTGTCCCCTGTCTTATATCTGTGCATCTGGTTCTTCCTGCCTAAGTGCAGAACCTTACATTTGTCCCTGTTGAAATTCATTTTGTTAGTTTGGGCCCAGTTCTCCAATCTGTTAAGGTCATTTGAATCCTGATTCTGTCTTCTGCGGCATTAGCTACCCCTCCCAGTTTGGTGTCTTCTGCAAATTTGATGAGCATCCGCTCAATTCCTTCACCCGTCATTTATAGAGATGTTGAAAAACAATGGGCCCAGGACAAAACCCTGCGGCACCCCACTTGTCTCTTTTCCCCTGGGTGCTGGAGAACCATTAGTGAGCACTCTTTAGGTTCGGTTAGTGAACCAACTACATATCCACCTAACAGTTACCTCATCCAGCCCACATTTTACCAGCTTCTCTGCAGGAATATCATTTACCTCTGGTTCCAAAGACCAGGGTAAAAAAGGGGTGCACCCTCAGCTTAACTCAGGGTACAATGAAGATGCCAAACACCCTTCTGTGGGGAGAAATTCCCAGTGATGCCATCTAACATCAGCCCTGGGTAACTTGCTCCCTAAAAAGGCAGAAATCATGCAGTCACAAATCTCTCTTAACACCATTGTGTTCTAAGTGAAGTGCAATACTTACTGTAGCAGCTACAGTAAGTGGAATCAGATCATCTGTCAGTAAAAAAAAGAACTACTTTCTCCCTTTTCAGATGTCTGCTGTTTTATGTCTGTTTTTCTGTGTTTAACATATAATGAGATGATAGAATACACAACAGGATTTTTTTTATTAGTTGTTTTCTCATTTTAAGCTGTAGTGAGATAGTGAGGAATGTGTATATAGTTTTTCTTGTGTGTGGAAAGATGCAAATAGATGGGTGAAGGAACTAAAAGCTGCAGCAAATTCTCCTCATTGAACTTGGAATCAGGAAGAGTGAAACATTCATTTATATAAAAATGGAGGACAAAGTATAGGAGTGGAAGCAGGGTAAACGGCTCATGTCTATGCAGAATTTATCTTACGACAAATGTTTCCATCCCAGTGCTCTGATGCAGGTAGCTTGCAGTGGTGTTTAGTAGATATTTGCTGCCCTCAATGGAATTAAAGTTAGCTATCATGTGAACCTCCCAGGAAGAAAACAGGACAGTTGTCTTAACAGGTTGCTTGGTTGGACTGCATCCTTTTCTATATTTCCACTTTCTTCCCTCTCACTATTAGTCTCATGAAGGGTATTCACAAATTACTTTCAACAATTGTACAATCTGTATATCTGTTATTCACATGTAATCATAGAATTGTAGAGCTGGGTGGGACCCATAGCTGTCAACATTCGGATTTGAAAATAAGGGATGCCATGAGGGTGGTGCAATGGCACCAAGTAGCCTCACCACCCTGCGCTCCAGAGGCTGCGCGCAAACGGGTGAGCGAAAGAGCGAGCGCATAGATGGCAGGCAGGCAGGCTGTCTGTCTGGTTGGGCGTGAGGGTCTGGCTGCACAAGGCATGCAAGCTCCGCCACAGTCAGTCTCAGACTCCTTATTGGCAGCCGAGCAACGCAGCTGAGGAGCCTCCCTGGCCGGCAGGGAGGGAGAGGAGCTGCTTCCTTTGAAATCCGGGAAATTTAAGGGATATCAACAATCCGGGATAGCAGCAGGAAACGGCATTGGAATAAGGGAGTTTCCCGCCAAAAAAGGGAGGGTTGACAGCTATGGTGGGACCACAAGGGTCAAGAAGTCCAACCCCTGCCATGCAAGGATCACAGCTAAAGAATCCCTGTTATCCAACCTTTAATAATAGTGACTTCCCCCAAAGAATCCTGGGAATTAGAGTTAAGGGTGCTGGGAAATGCAGCCCTGCCTTAAGAAACTACAATTCCTTAGATTCTTTGGGGGAAGCCACAAGATTTAAAGTGCTTTAAATGTATAATGTAGATATGACCTAGATACCCAAACAGAAGCACTCCATGAAGCAATCTGTTGCAGGATGCAATTATTATTATTATTATTATTATTATTATTATTATTATTATTATTATACAGAATCACAGCCACTGGTCCCTTGTAAGAAAGCAACTAGACTATTTCTGAAAATTGTCCTCATGGGTAAAGCAAACCAACCTGAATCTCACTTGTGGAATACCTCAGGGCTCTGTCCTCTTCCCCATGCTTTTCAACATCTATATGAAACCACTGGGAGAGATAATCAAGGGTGTTCATCAGTATGCGGATGATACCCAGCTCTACCTCTAATTTAATTTGGAACCAGTGAAGGCGGTGAATGCCCTGTGTGAGTGTCTGGAGGACAGCTAACGGATTGAGGTTGAATCCCGACAAGACAGAAGTATTGTTTCTGGGGAATAGAGGGCTGAGGGACTCCTTGGTCCTGGATGGATCAACTGTGCCCCTGAAGGACCGGGTGAGCAGCCTGGGAGTCATTCTGGACTCACAGCTGTCCATGGAGGCTCAGGTTAATTCTGTGTCCAGAGCAGAGCTCCATCTAGTATGCCAGCTAAGATCCTACCTGCCTGTGCACTGCCCTGCCACAGTGGTACATGTTCTGGTTATCTCCCGCTTGGACTACTGCAATGCACCCTACGCAGGGCTACCTTTGAAGGTGACTTGGAAACTCTTAACTGATCCAGAATGCAGGAGCCAGACTGGTGACTGGGAGTGGTCATCGGGGCCATATAACACCTGTCCTAAAAGACCGACATTGGCTCTGAGTGCATTTCCAAGCACAAAGTGTTGGTGCTGACCTTTAGGGCTCTAAATGGCCTCGGTCCTGTATATCTGAAGGAGCGTCTCCACCTCCATTGTTCAGCCCAGACACTGAGGTCCTCCTCTGAGGGTCTTCTGCTGGTTCCCTCACTGCGAGTAGCAACGTTACAGGGAACCATGGGGCCTTCTTGGTAGTGGCACCCGCCCTGTGGAATGCCCTCCCTTCAGATGTCAAGGAGATAAAGAACTACACAACTTTTAGAAGACATCTGAAGGCAGCCGTGTATGGGGAATCTTTTATTGTGTAATGTTTTATTATGTTTTTATATACGTCGGAAGCCGCCCAGAGTGGCTGGGTCAAGCTAGTCAGAGGGGCTGGAATGTGAGCTGGAAGCCTCACAGAAGAGAGAGACAGTATCTTTCATATTTCATTGCAACCTGCCTGCTTTGCTTTATGATGTTTACATTGAAAACAGGTTTTGGGGACAGAGATATGGAATCATCAGATTTCGAGGAAAGGATAATAGAGTTCTGGCTTTCTCTCCTGAGACAGGTTTTAAGCAAGCCCCTTACATTCCGCCAGGGCTTTTGATGATGGAACTAGGAGATGGTGTTACATTTGGGAACATGGACCAAATGGCAACAATAGCACCACGTCATCAAGATTGACTACACTGAACGTGCTGGATGGGGAGAAAACAGATAAAATACTAATCCTATCTCATGGGATTTCGCTCCCTGCTGGAACTAATCTCATTAAGTTAAAACCACCTGAGGCTTAAAAGAGAGACATACAGTGCAGTGAGAAATTATATTTATCCCAACCCAGAGGAGAAGAAGGAGGGAGAAGGGTGCAATTTATACCTTCGTTTTGACATTGCCAGTCTTGAATTATTAGGTCGTTTGTATCCCTTGGGAAAGTTATTGTATCATCAAACTGCACAATTATGTATCTTATCTAAGCGTTGGTTACCTGCCTGCTCAATTTCATGGTTTTTCTTTTTCTTCAACCCTCTTTGAATTGATTTCTTAAAGAAAATAAATGATTGGAAACCTAACGCAAGCAAGTGGCAATTGATGTCTTGGAAATAAACAAGGCCCTTCTTTCAGAGTTAGAGGTAACCTTTCCTCAAGTGCAGACACCAGTATGAGAAATGCTTTCTCACTTGATGGCAAGTCCTTGAGAGAAAAGAGAGGATGGAGGTAAAAGGAAATGCCCTGAAATATGCAATTATAATCGGCTTTTAGACTTTTTTTTTTAAAAAAGGAAATGGAACGGTAACCTGTAGTTTGCATTCATTATTTAACATGTGTTGTCATAGAATCATAGAACTGTAGATTTGGAAGGGACGCCAAGGGTCATCTAGTCCAACCCCAGCAATGCAGAAATCTCAACTAGATCATCCATGACAGATGGCCACCCAACCTCTGCCTAACCTTCAATGAAGTAATCTTCACCCAATCTCCAACGAAGGAAGGTGAACCACCCCTTGCGGGTGTCATTCCACTGTGGAGCAGCTCTTACTGCCAGAAAGTTCTTCCTGGTGTTTGGTCGGAATCTCCTTTCTTGTAACTTGAAGCCATTGGTTCGGGTCCCACCCTCCAGAGCAGGAGAAAGCAATCTCGCTCCATCTTCCATGTGGCAGCCCTTAAGATATTTGAAGATGGCTATTGTATCCCCCCCCCCAGTCTTTTCTTTCCCAGGTTAAACAATACCCAATTATGTCAACCGTTCCTCATAAGAGTTGGTTTCCAGACCTTTTCTCACTTAGGTTGCCCTCCTCCGCACACGTTCCAGCTTGTCAACATCCTCCTTAAATGGTGATGCCCAGAACTGGTATTCAAAGTGTGGTCTGACCAAGGCAGAATAGAGTGGGGCTATTACTTCCCTTGACTGGGACACTACTGTTGCTGCAGCCTGGAATAGTGCTAGCCTTTTTTGCTGCTGCACCACACTGTAGACTCATGTTAAGCTTGTGGTCTACTATTTTTGTTCTGCAGTACTTGGCCAATTTCCTTCATTTTTATTTTATTTTATTTGGTAGGATTTCTATGTTCTGATGGGCAGGATATGCATAATGGTAATAAGTCTTGATGTTGCACCATCAATATGCATGGTTCAATATGCAGCCACAGCAAAGGTGGCATTTTTCCATCTCCGCCGTATTAGGCAGCTGGCCCCCTACCTCTCTCGCCCTGACCTGGCCACAGTGATCCATGCGACGGTCACCTCCAGACTAGATTATTGTAACTCGCTCTATGCAGGGCTGCCCTTGAGGCTGACCCAGAAACTCCAGCGGGTGCAGAATGCCGCGGCGAGGCTCCTTACAGGGGCCTTGCCGCGAGATCACATTCATCCAGTGCTTTATCAGCTGCACTAGCTCCCGGTGGAGTACAGGATCAGGTTTAAGGTGCTGGTCTTAAAGCCCTACACGGCCTAGGGCCCTCGTACTTAAGGGACCGTCTCTCTTGGTATGCCCCAGGTAGGACCTTGAGGTCATCAAATAATAACTTTCTGGAGATCCCAGGTCATAAGGAGGTCAGGTTGGCAGCCACCAGGGCCAGGGCTTTTTCGGTTCTGGCCCCGATATGGTGGAATGATCTGCCACAAGAAACGAGGGCCCTGCAAGAGTTAGCACCCTTTCGCAGGGCTTGTAAAACGGAGCTGTTCCGTTTGGCTTTTGGGGTAATTTGAGTGTAACTTTTAAAATTCAAATTTTTTAAGTTTTAAAGTGTATTTTATATCGGTATTTTTAATCTGTGTTTTTATATTTGTATTTGATTGTTAGCCGCCCTGAGCCCGGTTTTGGCGGGGAAGGGCGGGATATAAATAAAAGTTTATTATTATTATTATTATTATTATTATTATTATTATTATTATTTATAAAGAGGAAAGGTCTGAGGAGCTTATAGATTCCAGTTCAACACTGGTAATGATGGGAATAATTTTCACCTCCCTGATCCAGTTCAATTATTTTCCAGCCAATGGAGGCTGGTACATTAAGGCATACGGTGCCCTGCTCCACCAACCCTTGCCCTCTGTGTGCCTCCAACTACTCACCTTCTTTCTAAAAAAACAATCCATGGGGTGGAACTGCATATCAGGTGCCACACCCTCAGTCTTAGTGTTGACCTTGTAGGACTCAACAGGGAGGAGGATGGGGAGAAACTAGTATTATTTGGCTCTGCCTTCCTTGGCTTTGGCTCCAGCTGCTGTTGACCTTGTTGTCTTCTGCTCCACTGGTCCCAGTGGGCACCAGCCACCACTGTTTCCAGCTCGGCCACATTCAAGTTTCTGCAGTTCTCCATCAGAGGGCTTCCTTCCTTTTTCCATTACTGCTCCGTATCCTTCAACCCGAGTGATACAATTTCTCTCTCCTCATTCAATTCCTAACCATCTTTTCCATAAAGCCTTGGGCACAAGACACTAGTTCTTACGGTACATCCCATTGCAAGGTTGGCCAACATGGTGCCCTCAAGATATTTTGAACTACAATTCCCACCACCCGACTATTGGCCATACTCATGGGGCTAATGGGAGTTGAGTTTCAGCACTGAATTAAGGTTGTGATGACCTGGGAGTCAGACTCAGATGCTGAACCTGAGGGATCCCAGCCTGCACATGATTCACTGCCTCCAGAACCAGCAGAGCCAGGGCTGGGGCCTGAGTCTCAAGGGGACTCACCTGTGCTGGATCCTCAGGTGCAGGCATCGGCTGAGGTTGATCTGGCTTCTAATGGGATGGAGGACTTATTGCCTGCAGGTGCTCCACTCCCCACCCAGTCAGGGGAAGCTGAGGTTGCCTCTGGGTCCGGTAACCCTCCAGCTTCTCCTGAGCTGCAAAGGCTAAGGGCAGAGAGGCGAAGGGAACTAAGTTCCCGCAGGAGGAGTGCTCGCCTCCAAGCCAGGAGAGGCGAGGCACCTGAGGATCGGAGCCGCCCTTTGCCTCGGGGCAGATAAAAGCCAGCCAGTCCCAGACCCAAGTTGCAGGAGCAACATCGGTGCTGCCTAGTTCCTGTTCCTGGTTCCTGCGTTCCTGACCTCAGCTTGGTTACTTCGGCTTCCTGACCTCGGCTTCCTGACCTCAGCTTTGTTACTTCGGCTTCCTGACCTCGGCTTCCTGACCTCGGCTTCGTGACTTCGGCTTCGTGACTTCTGGCTTGGACTGACCTTGGACTGGACTAGACCTCGCCTATCGGATATCCCTTGGGACCAGCACAAAGGTCACCATGTTGACTTCTCCTGTCCTATTATAACTACCGAGAAGATAGTGCAGCCTTCCACAACTTGGTGTCATTCAACTTGTTTGGACTAAAACTGCCAACATCCCTGGTGGTCATGGTGAATGGGACTGATGTAAGTTGTACTTCAAAATGTTCAGGTTGTGGAAGGATGGCAAATTGCTTCTATGTCTCATCCACTATGTTTCATTATCTTCTTTGTTTTTCCTGTGTCTAATTTTAGGGCGGATCCCCTCCCCTCCCATAGGCTTTTTTAAGAGAAGACCTGTTGAAATTAATGAGCATCTCTTAGGGCACATTCTTAATGCTAGAACTGCAGGGATGAGCGTGTTTGGATGTGGTGGATCTTTGGCTGCATCAGCCAGGCTTTGCCAGTATAAGTCCCTGGCTCAGCTGGAGATATGCTGACCTAAGCCCCTCATCCCAGCTCAGCCTGGGCTCACTGGCTGAGCTGATCCAAGCCTGGAAGATCTGAAGCTACTGGAAGCCCTGAAAAGAGGGCATTCTGGGGGACTGGCAGGGGTAGGACCATAGAGGAGACTTAAGCTGGTTCCTGTCTGTTCAGCTTGGCAATATGCCCTGGCAACCCTGTGTTAGTTAAGCATGTGAAAAAGGTGCTGCAACTCTTATTTTCAAGGCTCATTCTTTCCTCTCCCAAGCTTAGGCTCCACTCCTGAATGGAGTTTTGTGCAGTCGTACCTTGGTTCACAAACAGCTCAGTTGCCGAACAAATCGGCTCCCGAACGCTGCAAACCCGGAAGTGAGTGTTCCAGTTTGCGAATGTTTTTCAGAAGCTGAATGTCCAACGTGGCTTCCGATTGAGTTCAGGAAGCTCCTGCAGCCAATTGGAAGCTGTGCTTTGGTTTTTTAACAGTTTCGGGAGTTGAACAGACTCCCGGAAGAGATTAAGTTTGAGAACCAAGGTACCACTGTATCCCATGCTTAGGATTGCTTCTTAAGTTAGGTCTATTAATTTCAGTGGGTCAATGCTAAGTAAAACCCAGCTGAATAGCACCCTTAGACTATTAGATTGTTTTGTGCTTTGTAGGCACTATGAAGAGTTATGGCACTATAATGAACAATTCTGTGGTACAAACCATAGTTTGCCATTACGTATGAACTGACAAACAATGGTTTGTTCTTGTTCTCCAAACAAGGAACTACAAGCAGAGTTTATTCAAATAGTGCCAAACAATTAGTTGGCATTACCTATGGACTGAACCATAGCCCTGGATGGAGGGGGAAGAGAGAAAGCATGAAAGATTCATAGTAATGGAACCTCGTTACTGCAAAGTAACTTTTTCAAAGCCAATCCCTTTTAAAACACACTGAGTTAATAGTTGGCCTGTAGGGGCAATAATTAGTCAGGAGCAATTGTAGACCAATTAAAGTAATGATAAATGAGAACTTGAAACCCATCCTTCTTGTCTCAGCTTGATGGCTTGTGAATTTATTGCTGAAAAGGGGGGAATGTTAAGTCAACCCACTGAAGCATTATTCCTGAGTTACTAGAGTAAAAGGCTGAATAAAGCATAATTTGACTGCTTGGAGAACTAATTTTTCCTTTGATGCCAGAAGAATGTCATCTCGGTATGGTTCAAGCAGTTTGGGATGGGGAACCCGGTATATTTAGCAAATGTTCTGTGATTTGAAGGGCGTGAAATTGCAGTCCTTGGAAGGAGCCTGGAGTCTAAAGGCGTTGTAATTAAAAGCCACTTTGGAAGTCGCCATTGTGGCAGAGCATTTGAACTTCCAAGTGCAGTGGTTTTGAGAACTTCCCATCTTTTTGGGAGTCCTTTCCTCACCAATGCATCTGCAGAGGAACCCTGACATGCTGCAGAAGGCTCTGTAACACACTCTGCATTCCTGGTAGCTGCCTCTCCCCTTACATCCCACCCCAGTAGCAATGCACTACTTGAACATTTTGGTTTCCCTCAGATCCTCATTTTTTTCCAATCTAAAGTCCAGTTCTCCATGTTTCCACATTGCTGTTAGCATGCCACCAAAGCTGCCTATGGCTGTTAAAGGGATTGTATGTTTTTCTCACTGGAGAGCCAGTGTGGTGTAGTGGTTAAGAGCGGTAGACTCATAATCTGGTGAACCGGGTTCGCGTCTCCGCTCCTCCACATGCAGCTGCTGGGTGACCTTGGGCTAGTCACACTTCTCTGAAGTCTCTCAGCTCCACTCACCTCACAGAGTGTTTGTTGTGGGGGAGGAAGGGAAAGGAGAATGTTAGCCGCATTGAGACTCCTTCGGGTAGTGAGAAAGCGGGATATCAAATCCAAACTCTTCTTCTTCTTTTATGTTTTTGGAAAGGCAGCACTCACAAATTTCTTCTTTTTCTTTTTCTTTTTCTTTTTCTTTTTCTTTTTCTTCTTCTTTTTCTTCTTCTTCTTCTCCTTCTCCTTCTCCTTCTCCTTCTCCTTCTCCTTCTCCTTCTCCCTTCTCCTCCTCTCTCTCTAATGGTATAATATATTTATCTGTGCATTTAACTGTGTTTTAAGTTACTTGTAGACTTCCAAGTAACAAGCAACTAATAATAATAACAGCAATAATACATTATTATTATTATTATTATTCACAATAAATTAAATTATAGCCTGTGGTGCAATGGTCAGTGTGTCTGGCTGTTAACCAGAAGCTTGGTGGTTTGAGCCCAACCTGGGACAGCTGTGGGGCAAGATTCCTGAATTACAGGGGGTTGGACTGCATGACTCCAGGGTTTCTTTCAACTCTACAGTTCTATGGTTCTATTGACTAAATTATTGTTTATTTCATTTAAAAACACTTATTAAAATCCACCAGCATTTCATTGCATTTCCCCCCAACATACTTGTTTTTGTATGCAATATCTCACAATACACACATTTTTGCAAATAATTCCCCCCTAGTATAATAGATTGATTTTTTTTTTACTAGTTTAATGCATTTAAGGCTCTTCTCTGGTACAATGGTTAAGAGTGGTATACTAGGACCTTGAAGACCAGAGTTCAAATACACACTCACCTGGGTGAGCTTTATACTTTTAGTATAAAGCTCACCCGGGTGACCTTGGGCCAGTCACTGCCTCTCAGCCTAACCTACCTCACAGGGTTGTTGTGAGAATTCAATGAGATTGGGGGGGGGGGTAACTTGTTAGCATTTACCCCGCCTGGGGCAGGTTGTGAGACTGCCCTAATGCTAGAGCAAAGCCTTGCGCTCAGGAGTCCATAGAATCATAGAATCATAGAGTTGGAAGAGACCACAAGGGCCATCCAGTCCAACCCCCTGCCAAGCAGGAAACACCATCAAAGCATTCCTGACAGGTGGCTGTCAAGCCTCTGCTTAAAGACCTCCAAAGAAGGAGACTCCACCACACTCCTTGTCCGGTGGTGCAGTCATATGCAATTGTTCCCCAGCTGAAGAACAACACACACAAGCCATGAATAAGGCTAAACTATTTATTGTAGAAAGGTGCAGAGAGAATATCTGCTGCCAGCTCAGTAAGTCAGAGCTGTGCATCAAACGTCTGGCATCTTGTCGAGCCAGAAGAGAAAGTACAGAAAGTATAGAGTACAATACAGTAGTACATTGAAACATAAACATGGTAGAGAAAGCAGATAAGCCAGGTTTCTCACGGCTACTGAAACAGGCAAAAGTTACATTATCCTCGCTGCAGCTGTTTGCGCTCGGCTTGGACAAATATCACAACGTAACCATGTATGTCAGCTTGAGCTCCTTGGAGAAAAAGTTGGCATACAAATGCAACAAATAAAAACAAAATAATGTCTGGAAGATGTACTTGAAATGTGATGATCATGTCTCTCTCTGGCCTGGGTGGGGAGAGGTATGTGCAGAAACCTCTGACTTTTCCATGGCTGGAATGTAGGTGAGCATTCAAAGGTAAACCCAGCCAGATGGGCAGGGTATAATAATTAAAACCATTAAATTTCACTTTTGCTTCCAGCACTGCCCACCAATGACATGCAGTGCCTAGAGCAGTGATGGCTAACCTTGACACTCCAGATGTTTTGGGACTACAACTCCCATCATCCCTGACCACTGATCCTGTTAGCTAGGGATGATGGGAGTTGTAGTTCCAAAACATCTGGAGTGTCAAGGTTAGCCATCACTGGGAGGTTTCCCAGTGAGGAAAAGGGTCCATTCCGACAGCTAATAATTGGGATTTGTAAATCAAAGATACTTTGCCATTGGAAGCATACCAGACTAGTATTTCAAGGACTGCCACCATACCTCTAGATCAGGCACCCCCAAACTTGGCCCTCCAGATGTTTTGGGACTACAACTCCCATCATCCCTAGCTAACAGGACCAGTGGTCAGGGATGATGGGAATTGTAGTCCCAAAACATCTGGAGGGCCGAGTTCAGGGATGGCTGCTCTAGATGGTTGTATAGTACAGAATGTCCACCTGACCACATCACGAACTGTAATTTTTCTCTGTGTGATGGAGTATGAACCACTCGAATCACAGTGCATCGAAGACTGTTCTTGTTGCATGGATTTGCTCTCAGTAATCACTCATAAAAGCAATTCCAGGTGGAAATATAAGCTCCCCAATAACAAGCGAGAACAATGAAAACCCACAGACTCCATCATAGCCAAACGGTTTTGGCAGGCAGTTTAGGAATCATGATAATACCCAAAGTGGCTAGGGAGAAAGAGGCTCAAACAGTGATTATTCTTCAAGGTAGGATGTCCATTCCTTGCAGATTCTGAGCAGCAGGTCAAAGATCTCATTTTCTGCAACAGAATTGCTTGCTGAGTAAGATAACTTGCACCCTAGCAAAATTGGTGGAATTGGGCCAGAAGATAATCAATGTCCTGTACTATTTACATTTTCTTGACATATTGCTTTGTGATTTATTTATTTATTAGGGAAGGAGGAGACGGGCTTAGAAGTAGGACACAATGAACTAGAAATAGAAATTGACAAAAGGGCAGGGTGGGGGGTTTTCCTACATCAAATGCTTCCTCCCCCTCCCATAAATTAGGGGTATGGGAGACTAAGAGTGAACGAACGGGGGGGGGGGGGAGAAAAAGTGTTAGAGTGATCTTAACGCAGAATCTCATTAAAGCGGCTGTCAAGAGTCCTTCTATTTCGCCATCACCTCCTCGATTCCGTAAGAGGCAACTGTCGTCTTGAGTGAGTGTCCTGCCAAGGAGGCATTTACAAATAAATGAAAAATGTCACAATTGATTTGGCTCCTTTTGGAGTACTTTGTGTCAGCTTTGTCACAAACTGTCTTTGTTACGTTTCCTTTTCAGATTTCTCAGGTGGACGTGGGGAAACAACGTATGATGGTTCGGGACCTTTCCCATCCGGCCCAGGGTAAGTTCTGTGTGCCTGACCTTTTGCTCCCGTCTGTGTAACCATTTGGGGACACCGTTCAGGCTTTCTCCTGCTTTCCCTCGACTCCTCCAGAAGCAACCAAAGAAAAGCAATATTGTCTGTAATGACGTTAGTGCGACATTCCCTGTAGCAGAATGTGACCAAAAAGGAATGGTGATCATGTTTCATAACGTTCCCCGCTCCAGTTTTGAAGTGTTACAGGTAATATTTAGGGAACGCTACAAACAGCAGCTGTTTTGTTACAAGAAATAATAGAACAGGCTTTCGTATTCCTGTAC
Source organism: Darevskia mixta (assembly GCA_034641385.1). Taxonomy (NCBI): domain Eukaryota; kingdom Metazoa; phylum Chordata; class Lepidosauria; order Squamata; family Lacertidae; genus Darevskia; species Darevskia mixta. Next base: position 7,852,631 of record JAWWNH010000091.1, on the reverse strand, counting down.
GTGTAATTTCCAGATCCTCAAATCTGATCCTTTTATGATGCACTTTCCTATAGAAAAATGTTCTGTATGTTTAATTCCTTGGAAATAATGCAGAAAGCGCAAGCTGCAATTTTCTTTTTCTTTTTTTAAAATAAGTTCTTTGATAAGAAAGAGAAAAGATTATTACATAATTGGTAAGTTGGCTTTTAACTTCTGTAAGACGCCTCAGGAACTAATCCGTTAGGCTATAAACATAAGAAATAAATAATCAAAAATCCATGATATGATAACATTGCAATGTAAATGAAATGCCCTCAATATCAAGACAGAAGAGACACCTGACATTTCCAATAAAACAGGGTTGGTGAACCTTTTTCAGCCCAGGGCCAAATTGCCTTGTTGTCAGTCTTTTGGGGGCCACATACCTAAGTGTGTGGAGTAATGGATGTGACTTTGACTTATACAGTAGGCTACATCCCAGCCACATATACCAGAGGTTTCAATGCACTACAAGCAAACACCTCTTCATCCAGGCAAGTGAAAAAGACACCGTTGCAGTTCAGGGATACGTTCCAGCCAGGCAAAAGCACCAGGAATATGTTGGTTTCTTTTTGATAACATTGAAGTAAGTTGTCCAGACAGATCTCCCTAAGAACAGAACTGTCTAGACTTGTCAAATTTCAGAGGATGGCATGACCTATGGAGACCCTCTACTGGTGACCTCACGGTCTCAGGAAGGGCACTTATTTGGATATGTAGAGACAGATCATTATTTTAGGTCCTTAAATTTCAAGGAGAACACGAATTAGAGCTGCGTGCACATTTCTTGGAAAGGGAGAAGATCAGAAATCATTGGGGGTTTTCGGGGGGGGGGGAGAGAAAATAAAATATTTGAGAAATTTTGGCCTGTAGTTCTGCTTTGAATTGAGCTTGGAAATGAATTGTCAATCGGTACAGCTCCTTGAGGAGAAATGCATGCCAGCAGCCTGTGCTCCACATTGGGAGACCAAAACCAGTTTCTGAACACTTTTCACAAGCTGCTCCACCTATGCCCTGAGATCTTCTGGCTCAGGTTGGATGGAGAAAACAGGAGTGCTGGCTGCTTTCTTACTCCCTGGGTGCTGACACCATTTGAATCACTGTGAAATGCTGACCTGTTTTTTGGGGTTGTGTGTGTGTGTGTGTGTGTGTGTGTGTGTGTGAGGTTTTCTTTACATTGATAAGAATAAGGCTGTCAATGGCTACTAGCCATGATGGTTGTGTCCTGCCTCCATGGTCAGACGCAACATTCTTCTGAATACCAGTTTGCTAGAAACAGTAGGAGGAAGAGTGCTTCTTCATTTGGGGGTTTCTCACAGGCATCTGGTTGGCTACTGTGAGAACAGAATGCTGGACTAGATCTGCCATTAATCTGATCCAACAGGCTCTCCTTGCGTTCTAAGGTTCTTATGAGTGCATCACAATACAGTGGTACCTCGGGTTACATACGCTTCAGGTCACAGATGCTTCAGGTTACAGACTCTGCTAACCCAGAAATATTACCTCAGGTTAAGAACTTTGCTTCAGGATGAGAACAGAAATCAGAGGCAGCGGGAGGCCCCATTAGCTAAAGTGGTGCTTCAGGTTAAGAACGTTTTCAGGTTAAGAACGGACCTCCGGAACGAATTAAGTACTTAACCAGAGGTACCACTGTAAATACAATCTGGAGTTTATCACTGCACTGCTTCATTGTCAGCAATATGGCACCCAGTCCTTCCTTCCCTTCTCCTCCCTCTCCCAAAAACAAATTGAGCAATGTCAGAATTCTTAACCATCTTGGCCTTGGGGGAAGATGATTCTTGGGAACAGTGGTGTGAGGTCAATGGACTAGTGAGACTAGGCTAGTCCCCTAAACGTTCCCCTGGCGCCTCCTTCCCAAAGCCTGGGAAGCTTATGCCCAGCTTAGGGAGGGAGGTGCTCTGATGGGTCCAAGAACCCTCCTGCCACCTTCCCTAAGCCCACCCAGCTTTGGGAAGGAGGCAGGAGGGCTGCAGCATCCTATCCCAGGCCTGATGCCTCCTTCTCAAAGCCTGGAAAGCTTCTGTCTGGCTTAGAGAGGGAGGTGCAATGCTCACACATGTGATGTCAGGACGCCAAGATGTCATGTGTGCGATGTCACCCCCCCCCCCCCCAATTGCACCTCTGGCCCTAACTGTTCCTCTATGGAAAATTTCACTGCACACCACAGCTTGGGACTTGCATAGGCAATGCAGAAGGTATTTGTACTTCGAGGAGATAGTGATCTAGCAGGGTCATTTCTTCCTGCCTTTGTTTACTTCCCCTCTGGATCTCTTGTTCTGCTCTTTGATGGCTGTGAACAGCCTTTTAATGCCCTAATCCAGGCATAGGCAAGCTTACATGTGATTCCTTGAAAGCTGCTTTGAGCAACTCCTTTGTGGAGGGGGAAAGTGTGATATAATGTTTTATAATGAAACAGATATCGCTGTTCCACATGAGTCTGGATATTCAATTACCTAATCTGTGTTCTCCCTTTTTTGGATGGGAAAATTTGAAAATTACGGCTGCATTACTATATGTTCATTTACCTGAATTCATTCCATATTCAAAAGCACATTCTGTTTCAGTTGTAAAATGGAGATTGAATCAGCGCATGGTCAGTGGGTTTAATTACACGACACTTTAAGCAATTATGATACTGCCTTTCCATAGATAAGTTGAAAATAGTCTTATGTATCCAGTCTCAGCATGGAGAATATGTGGAGCAGAAAGACATGGATATTGTTGATCCATAGTTTTGAGAATGGGCTTTCTCTAACTTTAATGTAACAATATGCCTTTTGCATCAACCCAGATTGTTACAGGAGGCGTGATCTTCGTTGTGTGGTTTGTTGTTTCTACGTAAAGTGCCTTGTGCAGAAGGGTGGCAAACAAGTAAAACATAAAATGAAATGAATTCCATCAATTTAAATTTTCTCAAGAGCCTAAAATATGCTCCCATTGGTATTAGCAATGTAGTAGCAACAGTGTGTGATTTATTTCTGCATGTTGGGTGGATTAGCTCATTTGGGGAATAGTGCAAGAATTTATTAAAGATATCCACTTCTGTGGAACCTGGAACCTGGATTTTCTTTACTTTTCCTCTTCCCTCTCCATAAGATTTTCTCTTTATATCTTGTCTGTTGAATTGCAAGCCTGTGAGCAGGGCCTGTGTTGTCGATGAAAGCTCATGACAATAATGTATATTTTAGGGGTCAGCCACACTTCTGCTTGTCTCATGCTTAGAAAGTACATGTCCAAGTAGTTTTCCACTTGAACCACATTTTCTAGGTATGAATCTGAGTGGTTTTGCCTGCTCTTTCATGCTAAATTGGAACAAACTGCAATCCATGAAAAACCTGCTTTCCATTTGTTCCGATTCACTATTAAAGATCGGATTTCCTTGCAGGAAGGTGGCAGGACTAATGGAGGTGTAGAGAAGCCTCTTAGGAGCTGCAAGACTTTCTAGCCCTGCTGGCACAATACATGTATAACTAGGGGCACTGACCTGGGCCCCGGATTATGGGTGCTCAGTGGCACCCATGATGCAATGTGATGTCATGGCGCTTCCAAGGCTTTGCGGGGCCTTGGAAGTCATGTCTAAGGTCTTGTGAGACCTCCAATGCAACTTCGCAGAGCCTTGGACGTCACCTCGGAGGTCATGTCAGAGCCTTGTGGTGTGTGTGCTGAGCACCCACAAAAATACAGTTGGCACCAGTGTTTATAACACTATGATACCACTTTAAACAGTCATAAAGGTAAAGGTAAAGGGACCCCTGACCGTTAGGTCCAGTTGTGGACGACTCTGGGGTTGCGGCTCTCATCTTGCATTATTGGCCAAGGGAGCCGGCGTACAGCTTCCAGGTCATGTGGCCAGCATGACTAAGCCACTTCTGGCGAACCAGAGCAGCACACGGAAACGCTGTTTACCTTCCCGCTGCAGCGGTACCTATTTATCTACTTGCACTTTGACGTGCTTTCAAACTGCTAGGTTGGCAGGAGCAGGGACCAAGCAACGAGAGCTCACCCCGTCGCAGGGATTCGAACCGCCAACCTTCTGATCGGCAAGCCCTAGGCTCTGTGGTTTAACCCACAGCGCCGCCCGCGTCCCTTTAAACCAGGGGTGTCAAACTCAAATTCAGCGGGGGCCGCATCAGCAGTTTGGTCACCCTCAAAGGGCCGGTTGTATCTGTAGGACTATGTGTCCACTCTTTATTATCATAAATTATTGTCACTGCATTCAATTATTACTGTTTTTTGTAATAATTTAAGTAATAACTAAACATACAAATATTGCCAAACACTGTTTATTACACATATGGCATATTTCCCATAGGAATGCATTAAAAACGGATTAATGCATTCCTATGGGAAGAGAAATCGGGGGTCACTTACCTTTTCGAGGTGGATGGCCAGGCTCCCGCAGCTCTCCTCCTCTTGCAGGCGGCTCCGAAATGGTGCGGGGGGGCTTCCCCGACGCTGCAAAAAGCCGCGCGGGGCACCCCTGAGGCGGCAAAAAGCCGTGCTGGGCCAAAACGGCCCGAAAATCAAAAGCCTTGCCGGGCTCACCTGGCAAGGAAAAAATGGTGCGAGGGGCTTCCCCGACGCGGCAGAAAGCCGCGCGGGGCACCCCCGAGGCGGCAAAAAGCCGCGCTGGGCCAAAACGGCCCGGGAAAAAAAAACCTTGCCGGTTCTCCCGGCAAGGCAAAAATGGTGCGGGGGGGCTTCCCCGACGCGGCAGAAAGCCGCGCGGGGCACCCCTGAGGCGGCAAAAAGCCGCGCTGGGCCAAAACGGCCCGGGGAAAAAAAACCAAAAATGGTGCGGAGACGCCGCAGCCAACCCCAGAGCTTCGCGCCTCGGCTCCCCCGCCTACTTCTCGCGAGTGGCCACGCCCACCGCTCCCTCCACCAATCCGCCTTCCCGACTCTGTCCCTGGCGGGAAACAATAAGCACTGTCTTCCTCTCTCCGCTCTGCTCCCTTCCTCTCGCGCGCGCTGACCTTCGCCGCCCACCGCCAATCAGCGCGCGCTCACGGGCCACATGACGAGGTCTCGCGGGCCGCATTTGGCCCGCGGGCCTTGTCTTTGACACCTGTGCTTTAAACAGTCATAGCTTCCCCCAAAGAAACCTGAGAGCTTTCATTTGTTAAGTGTGCTGAGAGTTGTTGGGAGACCCCTGTTCACCTCACAGAGCTACAGTTCCCAATTTCCCCTGGGAAAGAGGGTTTGATTGTTAAACCACTCAAGGAATTGTAGCTCTGTGAGGTTTAAGGTGGTAAGATATTGCTTTAAATTCATAGCACATATGGGGCCTGTGTTGGTTTTGAAGCAATAGACTAGCACGGTTACCCCTTTAGAAATATTGATGATGATGATATTAATAATAATAATAATAATAAATAGTTGTTGTTGTTCAATATTATTAATTCATATAAGCTTTTAGAGACGAGGCGAGAAGAACCTCTGTAGCATGCACAAGATAGCACAATCCTATATTTGACTGGACTTCTGCTTGCTTGGAAGGAAATTTTATTGAGATAAATGGGATTTTGCTTTCAAGCCCCTCTGCTTGGGACTTGCGTAGCAGGGTGCAAGCCGTGCCGCAGTTGTTGCCTTTTTAGATTGCCTATTTGATCTTGTCAATTAATGCTCATTTTAAAATGCTTGTTCAAGTATAATTTTTAATTGCTCATAAAATGCATTTTAAATGCTTTTATGGCAACAATTTGGATTTAACAGTCAATTATTGCCTCCAAATAAAGTGTTAATAGGTTAGAAAGAACCACTGGAATGCTTCTCGGTAGCTTGAAAAAGACTGTCTGGAAGAGGATTCCCTTGGTAGTCAGAGCAAATCTCTTGCAGAGAACGATGCCCTAAGTGGCATGTGCTATAAATCTGTTGTGTGGTGTAGTTGTTAAGAGCGGTAGACTCGTAATCTGGTGAACCTGGTTTGCGTCTCCGCTCCTCCACATGTAGCTGCTGGGTGACCTTGGGCTAGTCACACTTCTCTGAAGTCTCTCAGCCCCACTCACCTCACAGAGTGTTTGTTGTGGGGGAGGAAGGGAAAGGAGAATGTTAGCCGCTTTGAGACTCCTTATGGTAGTGGTAAAGCGGGATATCAAATCCAAACTCCTCCTCCTCCTCCTCCTCCTCCTCCTCCTCTTCTTCTTCTTCTTCTTCTTCTTCTTCTTCTTCTTTTATGTTTTTGGAAAGGCAGCACTCACAAATTTCAGGGATGAGAGCCACGCCTATCAAATGGAACCTCTTCATTCTTGGTGAGGAGAAGATGACTAGAACAATGCAAAGGGGCTGGAAAATATTTAGGCATTGTGCAAAACTGTCCAATTGAAAGTAATGTGTATAGACTCCAGAGGGCCTTCTGGCAGAGCCTCCCTAAATCCCAAAACATGTCCAGGTTGCCAAATGTAAGGAAATCTTATTACCTTCTTAATTCAATTCCTTGTCAGTTCTGACTGCATTTCTGCATCATAATGTACTGGCACCCCTGTTCACTTTACCCTTCTCAATGAGACTAAAAATATGGAAGCCATCTCCAAGTGTCTCTCCTGTCCCATAATTTCCATGTGTCTGGGACATAGCTGTCAACTTTTCCCTTTTTTTGCGGGAAATTCCCTTATTACGAATAGGATTCCTTGCGAGAAAAGAGAAAGGTTGACAGCTATGGTCTGGGACAGGGCGGATAGAACAGGCTGCAGGCAGCAGGTTGACCTCAAAGGGATAACACTGAAGGGTATTTCCCTCACTTTAGGTTGCCGTAAGGACAAGGTCGTAACCCCCATGTTGTGGATACTTGAGTGTGGAACTGAGTTGACTTGAGTGTTGGGTGAACTAACATTCTCCATGCATGGGGGAAACTGTGGTTCTCCAGCTGTTGTTGAACGCCAACCCTCATCAGCCCCAGACAACATAGTCAATTGTCACCAGTGATGGGAGCTGTAATCTAAGAAAGTCTGAAGGGCTGCAGGTTCTGGACCTCCAGTCGTTGCCAATGACCTAGGTGGAAGCTGGGTATTTGGGTGTGCCAGATTATGCGAGAGCCTAGGTGGCGACTATCAGCTGATGAGTGCTGAGTGGGTATGTGGGCTGGAGCTGTTTTTGTGAGGGTTGGTTGGTGCCATAATTAGGGCAGATCATACTGCCTGGAGTTGTAAGACTGCTGGTGTATGGAGATGGTATTTGTGCACATACCCAAGAAATGATTATGAGCTGGTCATCAGCTAGGTGACTAGGGGTGGGGGGCTGGAAAAGACTCTGGTCAGAAACTCTGAAAAGTCAGTGCTGTTGCAAACAGTCCTGAGCTAGATGGTCCAATGGTCCTTCTCAGTATAAAACAACTTCCTATGTTCCATGATAGAAAACATGAAGATGGAAGACACAGAAGGTTATAAAACTACTGTTGTACCCTGCCTGACTAGAAAACTGCCTTGACAAGCTATAGTTGTTTTTTTTAAAGTTATGATTTCATTTTTTTAAAAAAAAGGGGGACTGCCAAATTTCAAGTTCTAAAGATAAGATTTGTTTCTGACGTTGAGTCTTAGAACTTAATGTGGAGTTCAGCATTGGATATGTAGCACATTTGTTTTCTCTAAAGCCAATTTATTTTAAATCTCAAGAGACTGGCATTTTCCTTGTCGCACATTAACAAGGCATGTCCAAAAAGCTTACCTAAAGACCACTAAGATATGCATTAATCCACTTTATTTAAATGTGGTATATTTGTCAATACTGAATGTTGGTTTTAACCAATGAAGGTTTTTTTATGCAAAGTTTATTAGGGTTTTCACATTATTACAAAAAAACCGTCCAAAGTTCCTTATTCCCCCTTGCCCTTATACATTGTTGTTGTTGTTGTTGTTGTTGTTGTTGTTGTTGTTGTTGTTGTTGTTGTTGTTGTTGTTCTTATTATAGCATTTTCATTTCTGATCTTAAGTTGTTTGGAATCTTATACAGTGTTCAGGCTCATCTGCTCAAATAAGGGTTAGTATAAATGAGTGTCAATGCTCTGCTTGGGTCCCATCACTCAAGGCTACCCATTTTCTTCCCCATGTCCACTCATGATCTCTGAGATCAATGCAGCAGCTAAAAAAGCCAATGCAATTCTGGGCTGCATCAATAGGAGTATAGCATCTAGATCAAGGGAAGTAATAGTACCACTGTATTCCGCTCTGGTCAGACCTCACCTGGAATACTGTGTCCAGTTCTGGGCACCACAGTTCAAGAAGGATACTGACAAGCTGGAACGTGTCCAGAGGAGGGCCACCAAAATGGTCAAGGCCTGGAAACGATGCCTTATGAGGAACGGCTTAGGGAGCTGGGTATGTTTAGCCTGGAGAAGAGAAGGTTAAGGGGTGATATGATAGCCATGTTCAAATATATAAAAGGATGTCATATAGAGGAGGGAGAAAAGTTGTTTTCTGCTGCTCCTGAGAAGCGGACACGGAGCAATGGATTCAAACTACAAGAAAGAAGATTCCACCTAAACATTAGGAAGAACTTTCTGACAGTAAGAGCTGTTCAACAGTGGAATTTGCTGCCAAGGAGTGTGGTGGAGTCTCCTTCTTTGGAGGTCTTTAAGCAGAGGCTTGACAGCCACGTGTCAGGAATGCTTTGATGGTGTTTCCTGCTTGGGTTGGACTGGATGGCCCTTGTGGTCTCTTCCAACTCCATGATTCTATGATTCTGTCAAGCACCTTCTCAACCCATGCACCATTTTATTTCCAGCACTCAAAAGTACCATATACAGTAACAAACTCAAAAACCTGAAACACCCAAAACAGGAAAACAACCAAACAGAAGAAGAACAAAAAAACCCATAGCCAAACACAATAAAAAGTTTTGTTATAGACTAGAGTGCTGTCGCGACCCGACTAGACACTGATAGACCGGGGTCCGCCAGGGTCGCGCCATGCGGGCGCCAGGAAGGGGAACCATGCAGCGGGCCAGAGAAGGGGGCGACAGCGGAGCCAGGCGCGCAGGGGTTAAACCGAGCGCAGCAAGGCCCGACCTCGCCCAGGCATGCCCCGCGGGGTAAACAACCCCAGAATGGGCGATAACGACCGCTAACGAGCCATCAGCAGCGGGCGTGGTGGAACCGGCAGCATCGCAATAACAATGCAAAAAGCACCCATGAATGGTGCAGGTAGACCAGAGCAGTTAACTCTTTTGTCCAAGCCACCCCGGGTGGGGAAGAGGATTACCCCCGGACCTTTAGGGCAGAAGGGAGGGGGGAATTGGGAGTCACCCAGCAAGGTGTACATAAGGGGGATTCTGAGGTGGCCTCCTCAGAATCCTCACGGACTTTCCACGTTTCTCTGTGTGCTGTACAATAAACTTCAAGACAACTTCCGCTGACTTCTCGGAGTGGCGTGCGTTCTTGACAGCTAGCTACAGTCACCATTGGGGACACGACATAGTGAGGATTCTCCAAAACTTCAACGTCCGTATCGTGTTGGGATCGCTTACCGGCAGCTACCGAGATGGCGACCCCATGGCGCGGAGCGGCACGTTTTCAGACCCCCGTTACCTCGAGCACCCTACTCGAGCGGCCGGCGGATCTGTTCACCTCGAATCAACGGAGCCTTTCCTCGGCCGGACCAGACAGCGGGAGCCTGGGCGAGCTACGGCGACTCCAGGAGCAGCTGAACCGCCTCATCTGGGAGCGGCTGCGGGTTGGCGAGGAGTCGGGCCGGTTGTTGGACCAGGCCTGTGGGGGCGCGGTGCCCCGGACAAGTCGTAGCGGCGGCGGGAGCCAAGGCCACGCGGGATCGGGGGTCTGCAGTCGGCAGACCCCAGGGGAGGGCTCAGGTCAGGAGCCCGGAGTGACTCAGCGGCTGACGTGGTTGGACGGGACGGCCCCGAGGGGGCAGGTGCTTCCCCTGCCAAGACGTCGCAGCAGCCGGCTGGAGGACGACGCAGTGGCGGGGAGTTCCACGGGTGACAGCAGCGAGGACGAGCGCGCGGCAGCGACCCCGGAGGCCCGCGGGAGGCACGTCCGCCGGAGGGCGACGGCGCGGTGCAGGCCGCCCCCGGAGCTGAGGGCCACTTACGAGGGGGACCCGGCGGAACTCTCCACCTTCATCTTCCACGCAAGGAACCACGCCAGAAGGTACGGGGGAGGCGACTGCGACCCAGAGGACTTGGTAGCGGCGGTCATCTCCTCCCTGCAGGGGAAGGCCGGCCAGTGGGCCATGCTCCTGGTCGACCGCAGGGACCCGGCTCTGGCCACCCTGGAGGACTTCTTGGCGGCCCTTCGAGAGCGCTTCCAAGACCCGCAGGCGGAGGAGAAGGCGAAGCGACGGGTCCAGAAGGCCAGGCAAGGGGGTCTCCCAGTACAGGACTATGTAGACATGTTCAGGGGGGAGGCCGCCCGAATCTCCTCTTGGAACGAGGAGGTCCTCGTCCACTATTTCAAGGAGGGCCTCCATCCTGAGCTCCGCAAGTGGGCCGTAGTGAAGGGGACCCCTCGGGAGCTGTCGACGCTGGACGGCTGGTGCCGCACGGTGGCTCAGTTGGAAGCAGACCTGGGGATGCTGGAGTTAGAACCCAGGGCGGGCAAGGACCGAAGGCCCGCAGAGAACTCAGGGACCCCCCGTCCCGCCAATGGCGCGGGGGTCCCCCGGCCCAAGCGCACCCCCGACCCGGAACGGGAGAGGAGACGCCGGGAGGGACTCTGCATGAGGTGCGGAGGGGCAGGACACTATGCGGTGGCGTGCCCCAAGCGACCCCTGGGAGAGGTTCGGACCCCGGCAGGGTCCCAAGCGACGTCGGGAACCAGTAGGACACCCAAGACCGGGAGCCGGGCGGCTGTCGCGTCGGAGCCAAGGGGAAAGCGTCAGTCCGACTCCAAGGGCTCGGAGTCGGGAAACGACCTGGACCTGCAGTGAAGGACGCCCGGCTGCAGGTCCCGCCAGGGTCAACGGACCCCAAGAAACGGGCGGGAAGACCACCCAACCTGGTCCGGGTGAGGCTGGAAAACCCGGACGGCGGCAAGCAATGGACGGGCGATGCGCTGCTGGACTCGGGCTGCGACCACAGTATGCTGCACCCCGAAGTGGCCAAGGAACTGGACTTGCCCACCCAGGTTCGGAGCACCCCCTTAGTTTTCGTCCAGATGGACGGCAGTCCCATAAAGGGGGGTCCGTTCGGGGTGGAAGTGGGGCCGGTCTCCTTGTGGGTGGGGGACCACCGGGAGTCCAGGATGCTAGTTAGGGTCCCCACGGATGGGTACCAGGTAGTGCTGGGGTTGGACTGGCTGATGGAACATAACCCCATAGTAGACTGGCGCTCAGGGCGCCTGACGTTCGACCTGGATAGGTGTGGGCAGCACAGGGTCGAATCGGACCCCCAGTGCCCCGGGAAGGGGGAGGCCAAAGGGGTCCACGGGGACGAGGGCAAGCTGGATGTGGTGGCGCCGGAGATACCCCCGGAGTACCGGGATCTGGCGGCGGTGTTCGGGGGAAACCGAGGCAGACGAGCTGCCCCCCCACCGCCGCACAGATTGCGCCATCGACATCCCAGAGGATGCGGTCCTCCCCAAGGGACGCATCTACAAGATGTCCGGGGAGGAACTCCAGGACCTCAGGGAGTTCCTGGACAAGAATCTGGCCAGAGGGTTCATCCGCCCCGCCAAGAGCCCCATGGGGGCTCCGGTCATCTTCGTGGGCAAGAAGGATGGCACCCGGAGGTTGTGCCAGGACTACAGAGGGTTGAACGCCATAGCGGCAGGGAACGCGTACCCGCTTCCCCTCATCCCGGATCTGCTGGACCAGTTGGGTACCGGCACGATCTTCACGAAGCTAGACTTGAGGGAGGCATACTACCGGGTGCGGGTCCGGGAGGGGGACGAATGGAAGACGGCTTTTAACTGCCAGTTTGGACAGTTCGAGTTCCTGGTAATGCCGTTCGGTTTGAGCGGGGCCCCGGGGGTGTTCATGAGCCTCATCAACGAGGTACTCCACGACCTCCTGTACAAAGGGGTGGTGGTCTACCTGGACGATGTGCTGGTGTACAGTCAGGACCCCCAGGAACACGTCCGGTTGGTCCGGGAGGTCTTGCAGAGACTCCTGGACAACCACCTATACGTCAAGTTGCCCAAGTGCGAGTTCCACCGCCCCTCCTTAGATTACCTGGGGTATAGGATCTCGGCGGCGGGGGTGGCCTCCCCAGAAGGTGGAGGCAGTCCTGGGGTGGGAGCGGCCGCAGACACGGCGCCAACTCCAGAGCTTGCTAGGGTTCGCAAATTTCTGCAGGGGCTTTTTGCCCAACTATTCGGCCTTGGTGACCCCCCTCACCGATCTCCTAGGCACCAAGGGGAAAGGAAAGGGGGCCAAGCGTCCCGGGGCGGCTCTGGATTGGGGGTCCCGGGCGGAGGAGGCTTTCCAGGGGCTCAAAGGGGCGTTCGCCGCCGAGCCTACGCTGATCCATGTGGATCCAGCCCGGCCCATGGTGGTACAGGTAGACGCTAGTGATGTGGCCATGGGAGCGGTACTCCTGCAGAGGGACGGGGAGGGCCGTCTCAGGCCCGGAGCGTACCTGTCCCGGAAGTTTGGGAAGGCGGAAAGGAATTGGTCTACCTGGGAGAAGGAGGCAGCGGCCATCCGCATGGCGCTTGAGGAGTGGAGGCACTGGCTGGAGGGGGCAAGGGAACCGTTTGAGGTCTGGACAGACCACCGCAACCTCGAGGCCCTCCGACAGCCACGGAAGCTGACTGCCAAGCACATGCGGTGGGCAGAGTTCTTCTCCCGGTACGATTTCCAGCTAAGCCACATCCCCGGGAAGGACAACTTCCTCGCGAACGCCCTGTCTCGCCTGCCCCAGTACGAGGCGGATGTCCGCACAGAGATGCGTCCACTATTTGAGGACAAACACCTAGCCCGAGCCGTCACCACCCGTAACCAGGCTAGGAGGAAAGAAGGACAGACAGGGGGTCAAGATGGGACACCCCCCCGGGAGCGCAGCCAGCCTTCTGCAGCGCTCCGCGACAGACTAGTGGCAGCGTATCCAACAGACGCGGAACTACAGAACCTGCGGGACTCCTTGACACTGGAAGGGGACATCTGGAGAAGGGGGAGCGCCGCGTACGTCCCGGAACCCCTCCGGAGGGCCGCCCTGGAGGCATGCCACGACGCCAAAGCGGCTGGGCACTTCGGCTTCGTCAAGACGTGGAAGCTGGTTCGGCGGAGCTTCTGGTGGCCCACGCTCCGCAAAGATGTCAAGGACTACGTTGCGGGCTGCCCCATCTGCCTCACCTGCAAGCCGGCAGTGGGCAAGCCGCAGGGCCTCCTACAGCCTCTGGAGGTCCCACCTCGACCTTGGTCGGTGATCTCCATGGACTTTATTACGGATCTGCCACCCAGCCGAGGCAAGACAGCAATATGGGTCGTGGTGGACCTGTTCTCCAAGCAAGCCCATTTCGTGCCCTGCGCCTCACTGCCTACCGCCACCCAGGTGGCAAAACTGTTCATGGAGCACATCTTCCGGCTCCATGGGGTTCCAGACAAGGTCATTTCCGATCGCGGCTCCCAGTTTGTGTCCCGATTTTGGAAGGCGTTCCTGGGACTGCTGGGGATCGAACAGGGACTCAGCTCGGCCTACCACCCCCAGACTGACGGACAGACGGAACGTGTCAACCAGGTGCTGGAGCAGTACCTGCGGTGTTTTGGCTGCTACCAGCAGGACGACTGGTCACAGCTGCTTCCGTTGGCGGAGTTCGCTTACAATAACTCCGTACATAGCAGCACGGAGATGTCCCCCTTCGCCGTGGTCTACGGGACCGACCTGAGGCACCTGCCGGACTTGGGGGAGCCCACCGCCCGGGAGCCGGAGGAGCTTGGAAAGTGGAGAGAGAGGACGGCCAGGTGCTGGGAGTCCCTTCGGGAACAACTGCTGGAGGTCAAGGCGGCGCAGAAGAGGACGGCGGACCAGTGAAGAAGACCGGCGGGGGACATCAAAGCGGGGGTGCCGGGTCTACCTGTCCACGCGGCACTTGAAGCTGGGCCTCCCCAGCAAGAAACTCGGGCCCCGGTACTTGGGCCCGTTTAAAGTGCTAGAGGTAATCAACGGAGTATCTGCGAAGCTGGAACTCCCAAAGAACTTGCAACAGATACACCCGGTGTTCCACTTCAGCTTGCTGAAGAAGTCCCCGGAGGACGACGGTTGGCACCCCGTGGCGGCGCCACCCACCCCGTTGATCCTGGCGGGAGGGGAGCACCATGAGGTCAAGGACATTTTGGACTCCAGACTCTACAGAGGGCGTTTGCAGTACCTGGTGGAGTGGAAGGACTTTGCTATGGGGGACCGAGAATGGGTGTGGGCGTCGGACGTTTTGGCCCCACAGCTGGTCAAGAGATTCCACCAACAGTGGCCAAACCGGCCGGGGGGCCCCGGGACTCAGAACGCTCCCCAGGGGAGGGGGGAGTCAGTTTCGGGGGGGCAGGATGTCGCGACCCGACTAGACACTGATAGACCGGGGTCCGCCAGGGTCGCGCCATGCGGGCGCCAGGAAGGGGAACCATGCAGCGGGCCAGAGAAGGGGGCGACAGCGGAGCCAGGCGCGCAGGGGTTAAACCGAGCGCAGCAAGGCCCGACCTCGCCCAGGCATGCCCCGCGGGGTAAACAACCCCAGAATGGGCGATAACGACCGCTAACGAGCCATCAGCAGCGGGCGTGGTGGAACCGGCAGCATCGCAGTAACAATGCAAAAAGCACCCATGAATGGTGCAGGTAGACCAGAGCAGTTAACTCTTTTGTCCAAGCCACCCCGGGTGGGGAAGAGGATTACCCCCGGACCTTTAGGGCAGAAGGGAGGGGGGAATTGGGAGTCACCCAGCAAGGTGTACATAAGGGGGATTCTGAGGTGGCCTCCTCAGAATCCTCACGGACTTTCCACGTTTCTCTGTGTGCTGTACAATAAACTTCAAGACAACTTCCGCTGACTTCTCGGAGTGGCGTGCGTTCTTGACAGCTAGCTACAGTCACCATTGGGGACATGACAAGTGCTCAGTCTCTAGATAACCTGTTGTATTTTCCAGTTAGGAATTCAGCTCCCATAAATGTTACTCTGCCATGGGCAGCAGAACATCTGTATCTCTTTTTATTCAGCCACTGTTGCAACATGCCTGTAACCATGCTAGATATTTCTAGAGGTGTTAGTTGGGAAATATAAATTGCTATATCACAGGTTTAACTGATCAACACATCATCTCGTTACTGCCTTTAGTCATCATTGCACATTCAATAATGTCCAAAAACATTATCCATAAAATAGCAGAGTGTGATGCCACTTATAGTTGCAACAGCAGCAGCAGCAGCAACGACGACAACAACAACTAAAAAAGGAGTTGGAGAACAAACGAATGTCCTCGTGCTTAATTTAATAAGGCCAATTTTGTAAAACGTGGCTTTAAATTCCATGCACTAGGTTCAGAAAGCCTCAAGCCTGTTGGCATCCATTTGTCTTGGGAGACAATGGACGAGTGCACTTTTGAAAGTGAAGTCAAACCATCAGAGAGTTACAGCGCCTGCTGTGGCTGTAGAGACCAATATGTTTTGTTGCAGCTGGGGCAGATGAAAGTGTCCGATTGTGCTGCTGCAGATGCACTGTGGTGCTCCCTCTCTCTGCGCTTCTACTGTGGTGCTCCCTCTCTCTGTTGCTTATTTTTGCCAAAGGAAGACATAGCTGTGTTGTAGGTTGCTGCTTTGATGCAGGTCCACCTCACTTTGACACTATCCCTGAGGCAGTCCAGTAGAACTTGCTCAACAGAATGAGAGAAGCACTCACAAAGTTCAGGTATGACTGTTCTGGCAGTGTTGATTCAAGGCTGCACTTTCCGCCTTGTGCATAAATGATGTTTTGGGTGTGGACTAGCTACAACAGCTCTCTGTAATAATGCCTCCACCTCCTAGCAGTCTGCTCTTCTGGGCTTATCACTTCAAAGGAGCACAATCCATCACAGGTAGTTCAAAGCTTCTGTGATAATCTGACAGCTCATTCTTCCCCATCACTAGAATCAATGTGTTGTAGGGCATCCTCCCCCCTGGAGCTGAAAAAAGCACCTGCCTGGTGAGATGTGGTGGTAGTTAACATCTTGCCTTTTGCCTAGACAGAATAACATAGTAAGAAAATAAGAACTGTGCTGAGTCAAACTGAAGGCACATCTAGTTCAGCAGTCTCTCTTCACAGTGGCTACCTAGATGCCTATGGGGAAGCC
Source organism: Darevskia mixta (assembly GCA_034641385.1). Taxonomy (NCBI): domain Eukaryota; kingdom Metazoa; phylum Chordata; class Lepidosauria; order Squamata; family Lacertidae; genus Darevskia; species Darevskia mixta. The sequence continues at coordinate 7,836,387 of JAWWNH010000091.1, read as the reverse complement.
CACAAGGAAGACATGAGCACAATAGCACTTTCTCAGTCACGTTCCGCTCCTTCTCCTTGCCTCTTATTCTTTCTCCCACCTCTTCAGTGTATCACCCACCCTTCACCATCAGGCATAGCTGTCAACCTTTTCCTTTTTTTTGCAGGAAATTCCCTTATTCCGAATAGGATTCCTCGCAAGAAAAGGGAAAGCTTGACAGCTATGCCATCAGGTTTCAGCACGGGTTACAACTTACAATTCAATATTAAAAAGACTTAAAACAAATTACAGGCACAGGAATATGCATACTGCCTCTGAAACTTGATGCAATAATTTAAAGCCATCACGTAGTCCTCAAAAGTCTCACCCTCTTTTGAAGCTTTCCAAGTTGGTGGTCATCATCATATCTTTCATAGTTCAACTATGAGCTGCGTGAAGAAGTATTTTCTTTTGTCTGGCTTGAATTGTCCAGCACTCGGCTTCATGGAACGTCCTTGACTTCTAGAGTTATGAGAGGGAGAAAAACAATGCTCTGCCCATTTTCCACATACCACACATATTCTGTCACGTCCCCCTTACTCACCTTTCTTTTAAACTAAAAGCACCAAAGGTTATAACCTTTCCCCCAGCCAATTGATCAATTTTGATTGCCCTGTTCTGCATCTACTGCAAAGTTAGAATGTGTCAGGGACTGGCTGGATGAGGAAGAGTGGTGGGCGTCACCCGTCCAGGAACACACACCCCCGGGATGACTTGGAGGAAAAAGAGTTAGACTCAGGAGAGTGATGGTGGGATACTGGAGACCGGTTGGAGAAGGGAACAAACTAGGAGGTGGTAGAAGCAGGAAGCATGAGTGTCAGAGAGTCGGAAGAAGAAAGCTGTTCACGGACAGGGTATGTATGCTGAGGGTCTCAGTGTGAACGCAGACTCTGAAAGAGAGGAGCGGACAGGGAGGAATCAGACAGTTTCAGTTTCACAGCAGCAGGCCAGTCACTCCAGAGTGAGCTCTCCTCCTCCTCTCACACCCAGAACACGAAGAGCATTGCACATTGCTGAGCAATGGACCAGACAGGCCCAGAAGGGGGTTCTTCCTTCTCGCCGTAGCTTCCATCTGCTTGGGAGAAGAGGGCTAGAGACACCAGTCCCAACAACGTCTTCACCTAGGGCAGTTTATTCTAGATGAACTCTCTTGTGTTCTGCCTTTTCTGTATAAAAAAGCTGATTGCACTTTGAGTCTCAAGTCTTCCCTTTGACCTGTGGATGAACCTGCCTTTCTGACAGCCCTGACAGAATGAATCACAGTAGAGGCTAGAACTGCCTCAGAGATCACCAGTTTACTGGGGATCACTGGTCTAGAGCCTAATTGTTTGCAGATGTATCAATATAGAAATATTCAACAGCTGCTGTAGAACATTGAGAACGGAGTTGGACTAGATGGGGCCTTTGGCAGCATGTTCTTATGTTCTTAGTGAAACACAAATGCCATGACGTGTTGTTTCTTGAATTAACATTTTCAAAAGTGATACATGGACAGGCTTACTTAAAAATAAAATTGTGGAAGGCTGCAGTTCAAAAGACACCACAATGCATCATCTTAAAAGGGCCCATAAGGCAACACAATATTTTCCTCAAAAGAGGTAGCTATTTATTTTGCTGTAGAGCATCACAAGTAATTAAAAGGAACCCTAACGTAATCCTTTAGCATTGCATATTAATTCCAAAGGGGGAGAATTAATCTTCTCTGATTGCATGGTAATTCACAGCTCACCATGGTAATACTAGAGGACTATAAATTAATCTTGTACAATAATGTAGGGTCTGCTCACACCCAGCTCCTTTAGATAGCAAATAAATGTAATAAAACTCTAAAGGCTGGAATATCATGCATGCTTGTCTAGGAGTAAGAACTATCACACTCTGTGGGGTTTACTTCTATGTAGACATTTGTAGGACTGCACTGTAAATGGACTGCACAGTCTTGTGGTGGTGATCCTGGCAGAATCATAGTTGAAGTGACAATATTTATCTGTAATGGTTCTCATAAACAAGCATCCTTGGAACTATAACCCCTTGGAGCTACATTTTAGAGTAAAGTCTTAGACCATCTGGCCATCATGACAGATCAAAGTCAACGGGACTCACAGCTACTGGTGATTTAGAGGCATGGTGCCTCCATTCCTGGAGGCAGCTTAGAAACCTTTCCTTGTTATAGGAGTTTCCTCAACTCCATGATCATTTTGGTTCTCCTTTCCAAGTACACAATATCCTTTGCAACATGTGGTGACCAGAACTGTACATAGAATTTCACGGTTGGTGTTTGTTTGTACCATTGATTTGCATAAAGGCAATGCAATAGGCATCGCCTACCTACCCTTACCCACAAAATCCCTTCCCTAATAATTCCTCATTTGGAGTTAACTTTTTCCACTGAGCTATTCACTGTAACCTCAAGGCCTCTTTCCTGGTTAGTCACCACCAACGCAGACCCCATTAGTGAATTTAGGGTTTCTCCAACCCTGAATATATATCTATATATCTATATCTATATCTATATCTATATCTATATCTATATCTATATCTATATATCTATATCTATCTATCTATCATGTATGTAGATATGTAGATATAGATAGATAGATAGATAGAGAGAGAGATTCTACTTCAAACATCCCTTCATTATGAAAATTGTACATTTATTATTATTTTCTACTTACTCTTCTTCAGACAAAATAAAAAATAAAAAAATTCCTTCCAGTAGCACCTTAGAGACCAACTGAGTTTGCTATTGGTATGAGCTTTTGTGTGCATGCACACCTCTTCAGACAATTACTGATCCATAAAAACCAGATGCAAGATGGTGATTCAGGGTGTGGAACAAATTGTCTCACGGACCCCATAGATTACCTGCATAGGCAATTACAACTTTACATCCGGGTTACTGCATATCAGGGATTGCCTACCTTCCTTCCTATGCTGTCAAACAATTAGGAGTCAGAAAAATCCAGTAGTATTACCAGCAACCTTTTGGTTTGCCTTAAAAAAAATAAAATCCTTTAATATTTTATCTGATTATTATTATAACCTGAAGATGAACTTTCAGATTGTGTCGAGTTATATCCAGTGAAGTTGTCCCATTAGCACAAAGACCTCTGCCTGCACAATGGGACTCCCTCTATCCCCTATGTCGCCCAAAGCTTTTCTGGGTCTTTCCCCAACCTCATGGGGCATATTTGGAGAGCACACAGGAAGAGGAGACAGAGAGGAAGTCCTGTTGTGTAGGCAGAAGTCCTTGACTAATGGGACAAATTTGATGGATACTACTCTCAGACTTCTGTTTTCCGTGAAATCCAATTGCCGCCTGTGGATATGTGGGCACCCCGAGAAACATTGCTTATTGTGTCGAAACTCTTCATTTCCTTGCTGCAGGGCACCTTGCCCCTGATCCACAGTTTCCATAGCAGCTTTTGCTCCATAAATAAAAATTCTGTCGTTGAGAATAGGCTTGTGAAACATGCTCTCTTCTGCTGATCTTAAAAAGGCCTGTGCATCTATGAGGCAAAACAAGTTACCGCATCTAAGCAGGATTTGATGTAAGCTTTTTAAGGCTCTGAAGTGTCTACAACAGGTTGAAGAGTGATGTAGCTCTAAGGACATTCTAGGCATCTCTACTGGCAGGGTGATGCAGTGGTACCTCTGGGTTTCCAGAGCTATTTTGGGTTGCCCTTGTGGACCCTGCTTAGGAGAAGCAGGATCTTCTGTATAGGCCATTGGCCTTCAGTTGTGGGTCAAGACAAGTGGGTCACACTGCAGCCTAATGTGGGTCTCACCAGTAGCATTATCATGTCGCTGCTGGTGGCAGTGATGGTGGCGGCGGGGGCAATGGTGATGAATCTTTTAAGCAAAAGGAAAGGGGATGGGAAAAGATAATGGAGGAAAGTTAAGGAGAAAGGTGGATCCCATCTTTGAGTTTGGAGGAAAAGGTGGGTGCCATCTTAAAGTCCGCTAGTTGAGATTATTTATTTCATTTGCATTCTGCCTTTCCTCCAGTGAACTTAAGGCAGTATACAGCGTATACTGTATGACAGCGTAAGTTATGCCCACAGACAATGATACATGCAATCACCACTATCCATGCACATTGGCCATCAAATGGAGCCGATAGGAGCTGAAGTCCAGAAGTATGTGGCAGGAGGGCAAGTACCTTATCTCTGTTGTAAGGGCTCTGTCGTTTACCCAGCACTTGGTATCAGGAGCCCTTCAGCAACAAATACAAATAATAATTACTGTCTAATTAGACAAGCCTGGCTAAACAATTAGAAGGCTCGATATTTTCAAACAAAAGGCATCCAGTTAAGGAATTGAGGGGGGGGGGGGAGAGAGAGAGGCTACCTTTGGTGTTGAATTTTACTCATAAGAATTTCTCGAGAGAAGACATTGGGGAAATGAATGAATGAAGAACTTCTCTCTCTCTCTCTCTCTCTTTTTTTTTTAAAAAAGAGGTGTCTGATAAAGTTAGTTGTGTGGAGTAGTGCGTATGCATGTGAGGGATGTGGGAACAGATGTTGGAAAGAAGGCAGATGTACTGGTTGTCTCTTTCCTGTCCTTCTGAAAAAAAATCCCATCTTCTGCTTAAAAATAAAAACCAACCATATGTCACAGTAGGAAGCGAGAGGAAACAGCTGTTAATCCCTGCAGATTTGCCTCTCGCAGCATTGCCCAGAGTTTGGGGGGGGGGGTTGTGTTCTGGTGTAATGGAAGTCTTCTGTGTAGGAGATAGCTGGTTCATATTAAGAAATGGGAACTGTTAAAAGTAGAAGTTCTTGCCCTTTTAAAAGTCAGATTATGGATGCTCCAAGTTGGGATTTAAGTACATTAACGGATTGACTTGGAAGAAACCCAGTGATTGTACAGTCTTATCACCTTGATGTATAACACATTTCATAACACAGGGGTGTAAAGCAAAATGCCCAGGGAAGTCGTAGTACCGGTACTTTCTAGGAGTCTCCAATGTGACTCATAACATCCCTTCTGCAGCACACAAATTGTTGCTGTTGTTAAAATTTATATATCGCCCTTCGTCCAAAGATCACAGGATTGTTTGCAGCATAAACCACATTTGGGGCTAGGGTCCAGGTGCCTTGATCAGCCTGCTTCTTCTTTATGGGGATGGTACTCAGGCGCATATGAAGTAGCCTTATATTGAGTCAAGCCAATGGTCCATCTAGCTTGGTATCACGACTGGCAGCAGCTCTCCAGAGTTTTAGAGAGGACACTTTCCCCACCCTACCTGAAGATGCCTGAGGTCTTGCATGTGCTCTACCACTGAACTGTGGTAGAGAAGAAAAAATTGAGGTGGAATTGATACCTTTCAGCAAGGGGGGGGGATGAACACAACCCTTTGACGTCTGCTTGGAGGATCTGGCTGACCAACCCAGTGCCGGATTTGCATATAAGCTAAACAAGCTATAGCTTGGGGCCCCACTCTCTTGGGGGGGGGGGCAAAAAAATTAAAGGGAAAAAACCAACCTGTATTAATTGTATTTCAGTTCAACAATTACTTTGATAAAATACATATTTTGTTATGTGCAAATGGTTTTAGATACCTATTAGGTCCATAAATTACCATATAGCATATATTCAACACAAAAAACAGCAACAATTTGTTGTTGACAAAGGACAGTTGGACATATAAAGGGCCCCATTACCTTCAGTAGCTTAGGGCCTCATCAAACCTAAATCCGGCCCTGGACCAACCCCTTTCCATCATACATGTGGTTACAGTGGTTAGGATGGTGGAATCTACTAGCTTCTCTAATTTTCTCATGGGTGCAGTCTTCAGTTGAGTTGTCACATTTCCACATCAGTTCTCCTAAGTCATAAAGCGCTGGCATTAGCACAACTGTACCCACAACCTATATGTTTCTAGGCCCAATTCAAGGTGCTAGGTTTCATGTATGCATTTATTTATTTAAATGTTTATAGTCTGCACCTCATAAAAGTATAGCAGCATGCAAGATACAATAAAAGCAGTAAAAACATGCATAAAATAATTAAAAACATCAATAAAACATCAGTACATACTGGTTGATTGAAAAGAGAAATTCATATTGTGAAGGCCTGCCTAAACAATACAGTTTTCAGAAACTCTCTAAAAAAACGCAGGGATGGTTTCTGCCAAAGCTCTGCTGGCAGGGAATCCAAAAGGGCAGGACTCCAAATACCATCATCCAGCATGACTGAGTATCAGGGATGATGGGCCTTGTAGTCCAGCACCATATGGAGGTCCACAGGTTCCCCAGTCCTCCTCTAGAGGGATACTGCTGGCGAACTGGTCTGGTGGTCTAAAAGCACCATAGATGCCAGACGATTGAACACTAGTGTGTGGAAGGAGATTGCTCTAGCAAAACTGGGATTCAGTTTTACTGTCTTGCTTTAAAAAAAATAAAAAACAAAACCAAGAGCGAGCTCATTTTGTTGTTAAGCAGTGAGAAAGCAATAAAAGCTTTATAACCATTTTCAAATTGCATTTGAACCCAGCTGGAATTAACCCGAGACCCAGCCGGGAAGTTAAGGTGATGGTCCATTTTTTGCAAAAGCCTAATTAAAAGGCCTTTAGGGGTGTGTAAATGTGCGTTCTGTCTGGAGAGTATGCCATTCCCTCTGTGAATCTCACGTAAAGCCAAGGGTGCCTTGAATATTCCCATTAGAAGATCGCGTTGGGGGCTGCTGCAGTACTGCTGCAGAAGAGATGTTTTATATGAATTAGCCGTGAGCAATTTATAGGTGGCATCCGTGCATTAGTTCATTGGACTGATGTCAGTCCTGGTCTGGAAGGAATAGTTTATGGCAAGCTACGCTGCGGAGCCAGCACAGAATATTGAAACTGTAATTTTTGTGAAGGGGTTTTTTCTTCTTCTTCCCCTCGGCAAATGCAGCACTGAACTGAGAAACGGACACTAAGAAACTCTGCTTCTGTTCTCCCTGCCTTGAGCATCGAGAAAGTGCAGTCTTTGTGCTATCTCTCTCTCTCTCTCTCTCTCTCTCTCTCTCTCTCTCTCTCTCTCTCTCTCACCTATGGTGCCTTAGTGCAAATCTATTCTTTATCCAGAATGATAGGGAAAGAAGAGCTAGCAAGCTGAATTGGTTCCCAAACATAACCTGTGCAGATCTCAGAGCAAAGGGTTAGTTCACACATACATGTCTATCCCTTCATTTCCCCCTGCCTGATAGCTTAGCAGTTGAATGTGTGCATTGACTCAATCGAATAACATTTCATTGGAGCTGACACTGGGTGATATAAAAGGATTTGTCCGCAGCGTTAGGTGTGTGATAGTCAAGTCACTACTTGATGGTGGGCGTGCATGTCTGAACCCGTCACGGGTGTCCTCATTAAGTTGCTTCTTCGAGTCGCTTCGTCATCGTCACAACTCTAACACCACAGGCAGACCTTCCATATCACCTGTAGTGCCTTAAACATAAGAGACAGTTCACACATTCAAGTTGCCTGCGCTCAAGGAAATACACAAATATGGTGTGAATCAGCCCCTTAAGCTTCACCATCCAACTCAGCCAGTATAGTCAGTTAACCAACGGTGAGGAATTGTTTTGTTTTTGCAATGTGGATGCCCACAGCTAATTTAGTTCATTGATAAAACTAAGTGTTAGTGCAACGAGTCATTAATAATAGTATAAATTCATTATTGGCCTGGGCCACAATGAACTGACCCAACGAAAAGCTTTTAAATCCAATTATCAGCCATCCAAATGCTCTATTCCCTTGTGGTACAGTCATTTTTTAGTCGATTCGTGGCAATTCTGGTTAAAGTGATAGAGCTGAATGGTTAATGAGTCCTTTTAAATGTCACGCCATCAATTTCTTTCCCAAAAGGGTAAACTGAAAATTCCGAGCTACCACAGAACCACAGTGTAATTTGGTGTCCGTGAATATCTTGCTTCTACTGTGAAATTTACGTAACCCAAAGTACTTTAAAAAATGTGAGGGACATTTTAGATGTCAGACCAGATTACATCTGAAGGAGCAGGAAAAGGGGAAGAAAGACTGCTTTTAAAAGTAAGTGAAGTAATAACTCTTCAAATTGTCACAAAATGGATAATGACTGCATACCAAAGCTTTTGCATGTCTAATTTATGGGAACGAATCTACCAGAGTCAATTTAAGGAGTCTCATGGCAAATACACAACTAAGTAGAGAATTTATTACTGAGAAGAAGAAAAAAGCCTTCATAAATGTTGCAGATTGGTTCAGGAATCATAGGCTAGAGCCAAAGGGTAACATTGAGTTGGCTGAATCGCATCCCACCATTATAATGAGAAATCAGAAGGAGTGGTATCTGTGTTTGATAGTAAGAAAATGCCCTAAGTGATGCGTTTGTAAAGTGTGCAGCCCTTAACAGGTGATCAACATTTTGGAACTTGGGTGAAAATAATACATATTAAACTGAAAAGGTTTTTGGTTTATTGAACAGAGTCAAGGTAGCTATAGAGATTTCCATATTGCAAACTAGGATGCTGCTGTTGCAGAAAGGTCTATTGCCCTTTCAACAACATAATGTAGTTTGTGCCTTCTTATTTCCCCCCTGTCCTTACTTCGTTGAAATAATTTGTAATCAGGTTTCAAGTCATGGAAATGTGTGGCTTTCCGTGTGTACACATGTGACGAATGATGCTCCAGCACATCATCCTAAATGATGAAGGTTAGGGGGAGGGAACCTGAGGCCCCTCTTGATGTTGTTTGACTTTGGCTCCTATCAACATTAGCCAGCATGCCCAATGGTCAAGGGATGGGATAATGGTTCTTGCATGTCAGAATAGGGGATAGTGCAAGCATGTATAGAAGGTTGCCTACTGAAAAAGTTAAAACTGATATTCATTGTTCTGCCCACTTTTGCCTTAGGCCATGCCCGCCACTGTAATACTACTACTACTACTAATAATAATAATAATTGTTATTATTTATACCCTGCCCACCTGGCTGGGTTTCCCCAGTCACTCTGGGCGGCTTCCAACAGAATATTAAAATGCAATAATCTATTAAACATTAAAAGCTTCCCTAAACAGGGCTGCCTTCAGATGTCTTCTAAAAGTCTGGTAGTTGTTTTTCTCTTTGACATCTGGTGGGAGGGCATTCTATAGGGCGGGTGCCACTACCAAGAAGGCCCTCTGCCTGGTTCCCTGTAACTTGGCTTCTTGCAGTGAGGGAACCGCCAGAAGGCCCTTGGCGCTGGATCTCAGTGTCCGGGCAGAATGATGGGGGTGGAGACGCTCCTTCAGGTATGAAGATATGAAGCCCTTGGGTTGTTCCCCAGAAAGAGAATGTGGTGCCTTGGTCTGTAAAAAAGATCCCCCACCCCCTGCCTGAAGACAATGTTGCAGAACGTGTAGGACAAAAGTACCTTGCAAGCCCTCCTGCTTCTTGGCAGTGGCGCGAAGTGTAGAAGAAGCCTCTCTAAGTGACACAACAGATGACATACATTCTTCAAATATAAAATGCCACTGATGTCTCGCTGCTTGGGTTTTTATTCTGTTATTTTTTTATGAGTAGGGTATGAAGAAGAAAGTGTAATAAATGTTTGTGCCTGTGTGGAGGAAAGCGTATCATTTGGCAGCTTAAAAATTCACACTTAGAGGAAAATAAAAATAAATAGATCAACTGGACCTTAGTTTTTGCTGCCTGCTGTTGTTCCCACAGGGAAGAGGTGCGGTTGTCACATAAGACAACCATGAAAGCATTTTTGTTGGGGGGGGGAACCATTCTCCTAAAGTGTTGTGCTATTTGAAAGTTTATTTGGCACGGTTGCTTGAAAAGTGTTCTTTTCATTCTTCTGCACTTTTGCCAAAGTCTGTCTCCCAGCTGGTGATCACAGGTGGATGCATTGGTTTGTGGGCAAAGAAACCCCAGAGGTATTTTGCCGTTTGGAAAGTGAAAATATGTGTTTCTTCCACTCCTGTCTTATGATTCATAATCCACATCATCACACAGGAACATAGCAAACTGCCTGATACTGAGACAGATCGTTGGTCCGGTCTGTTTTCCATACCAGAGCTCAGCAAACTGTCCCATCGCACAGAAATCCGCCCCTGATTTTTGATGCAAGCTCATGTGAGCTTCCCAGTTTAGGAGAGGGGAGGGGGCCTTCCTGAGGTTGATGTTAAACATTTTGGAGTCAGAATTCTTGCTGATCTACTACAAGTTACACAATGATTGACTAATAAATCCTGACTTACATTATGTACCTCACACCCCTATTTTAAGGTGCCGTATTTTTCGCTCTATAAGGCGCACCTGACCATAGGACGCACCTAGTTTTTAGAGGGGGAAAAGCCCAATTTTTTTAAGGATCAGCTCAAATTTCTGCAGCTTCTTTTGCAAAGGAGAAAAGCCCAATTTTTTTGAGGATCAGCTCAAAGTTGTTGAGCTTACTTTGCAAAGGGAAAAAATCCTGTTTTATGGGGTTTAACTCACAGTTCTGCAGGAAAGGGAGCCATTTCTACAGTTTCCAGACAGATAATCTAATCAGCCAGTCACATGCTGCTGGGGAAACAGCCTCCATCTGCAAGGGGGCGGGGCTGGAATCTCCCTTATCTCTCTCCCCGATCATTTGCTGAGCAGCTGCTCAGCGGGCTTCCTTTCAACACCCCCTTCTCTCTCTCTCTCTCTCTTTTTTTTAAATAAAAAAAGGCACGATCTGCTTTTGCCCCTGGGCAGTTCAGCTCCAGGGACCACACATTCGCTCCATAAGACGCACAGACATTTCCCCTTACTTTTTAGGAGGAAAAAAGTGTGTCTTATGGAGTGAAAAATATGGTAATTTGTCTCCAGGAAAGAGACCTGCTGATTGCAACCAAAGTCTGAAATAAAAACAGACCAGTAGCTGGGTTGAACTATGGGACACTTCATTAAATTCAAACATAAACAGAACATGAAGAGGAGAAACGATTGATGCGGTAGCTAAATAACCGAATATCAGGGAAATGTCCGCAGCTGCCAGCGCCTGCCTGGATAGAGGAGGCAATTTCTCTTGCCCTTCCAACCCCAGCCTACTTCTGAAGGTTAGTGGAGATGCCTTGCTGCATCACCACACCCAGAGCCCTCAAATTCCAAGTGGATGATGAGGCAAGCTCACAAAGGTGAGCATTATGCTGCTCCCAGGCCTTCAAAGCCTGAGCTGCAGGCCTTGGGAGCTACCCGTCGCTCCTAAAGGTGACTAATGGGGTCAACAAAGAGGACTGTTTCCCTTCCCACACCTACCAGCCAAAGCAAGCAGTTAAAACGTTCCTTCCCATGCAATCTGGAGTAGGTGAAGAGAGGAAAGGGGAAGTTGGAATGCACAGGCAGAAATCTATTGCACAGGTAGAACAACAGCATTGAAAGCAGCACAATACAGTATTTATTTACACTGGTTGAGAGAAGATGATATTGGTTGGTTTTCCTTTGACCTCGGAATTCTGTTGGCTTCAAAGTAGCTTTTCTGTGTGTATAAAAGTAGTTAATGTTTTATGTTGTTCATGGCTGGCCTAAATCTGCTTTATTGTCACAATTTACGTTTCTGTTTGTTTTACATTGCCACAAAACACTTCGATTGCCACTTTGGTGGCACCAAAGACTGTGGCATGCAATTATTATTATTATTATTTTTTGCAGTGATTGCCTCACAAACATCATAGGCTTTGATACATGGTTGTCGGTCTTATTTGGAGATTTTGTTAAGGCATAATCCTTAACATTTTTTTACAAGTTAATGGCAGAACTCCCATGGATTTCATTGGGACTATGATTTGCTCTGCTGAGATTTAAAAAAGTAAACACTTATTGGTGCTTAAAGCAAAATTGTCGTTCCATCCTACTATGAGCATTTTAATTGCTTTACTTCTCCATGCATCAAGAAAGGAAAGCTCATCTCCAGTGAAGCAAATATTTTGCACCTGCTTTTATTTTCTCAAAGTTAATTGGACTGGTACCAACTTATTCTTAAGGGGAAAAATCATAAACAAGAAACATTGACCCAATATATTTCTAATTATTAACTATATATCTATATTAACCGTGCTGTACAGTTAGCAAATAATTGAGATTTAAGAGTACAATTTGCATTAAAGGAGATCTGTTAAAACCTGGGAGGAAATATAATAAAGACTGACTCTATTATTGCTGTGGATGGAAGAACATAAAAGATAAAAATTGGCCCAATCAGATGCATATTTACCAATCTTAATACAGAGTAAGTTTTGGTCTATCTGAATGTGCACTTGTAATTCAGCCTTGAATCCCACCCATCCTCCAATAATTTATGGTGAAAAATTTTACCCACTGTTGCGTGTTGAGGTCACCAAGCCACCCCCCCCCCCCAATAATTCACACTTCAGACATAAATTTTTGTTTGGGTTTTTGGCATATTTTAGGCCACAACTTTATTGAAATACAAATCATGTGAGTGATTGCGTAGGCATTGGTTCTGACTAGCTGTCCGACGGGACAGAGCTGACCACGTGTCAGCGAAGGGAAACCAAACCGGGGAGAGTTAAGGAGACTGGGGGCTTAGACCTCCCTCTCCCCAGGGGTCCCAAGGGGCTCATGCGTGGCCCTGCAACCCGACCGGGTTCGGACAAAAGCATATTGAGCCCCTGGATTCCTTTAACGGAATTCCCATCACACCATCATCATTTGGAGGGCGACCGCCCATTCACCAATGAACCAATGCCTAACCGCCAACCTTACAAGTTGTGACTAATTGCTATGTAGTAGGCGAAAACCAAATGGCCCAGCCAATCAGCCAGATGGAAAAATTCCTACTAGACCCCTGCCCCAACAGCAGACGACCCCATGGCAGGCAACAGCAAGGTCAACGCAAAGGCCTATACCAGGGAGGGGGGGGCGGGAGATCCGAAGCACGCAGCAAAGAGGACTATTACATGGCGTGCTGAGCAATATATAGGATGCTGGGCTGTCCATCAAAAATTGCTACATGCAATTTACCCCAGCAACTCACCTTGTCCACTCCCAGCTGTGGCCATTTGCCCACGCCTCCCCCCGAGCTACCGGAGGGAGGAGGAGGGGGTGACTTTCCTGCCCCCACCGCAACACGTGCTCTCCCTATAGGAGAACTCGCTTTATCCTCAGAGCAATACTGGATTCTTTTTTTTCTTTTTTTAATTTTTTATTGAATTTTATAACATACAAGAAAAACAAGTATATGAAAAAATACAGAGATCAACAACAAAAATCCACAGAGAGACATTCACAAAAAGTTTACTTCCCCCGCTATATGTTACTTTGAATAAAAAACTTTATATACATCACATTTCTTTATTCGTCTGATGGTATTGCTTCTGTTGACATTCTTCTATGTGTGACTTGTACCCCCTCTGTTTGTTTTGTCAAAATTAGATTCTTTATTCTCCTAACACTTCCCTATTCCCCCCTCCCCCCTCTTAAAGAGAAAAAAAAGGAAAAAAGAAAAAAAGAAGAAAAAAAGAAGAAAAAAAACCCCACCGTGACTTCCTGTCATCTCCCCATGCATATATTTTCTTAAATTGAATGTACATATATAATCCTTATTTCTCATTACTTTCCTTCAACATTCATAAAACATTTTCCCTATTCATCACCTTAATTAATCATACATTAGCTCTCAAATGCTGGCATAGGTATCTGTTTTTTTGTAATTTTTTGTATATATCTTCGATAACCGTCCCATTTTTCTCTAAATTTTTGTTTCGAATTGCCTCTAATTGAGTTTGTTAGATGTGCTGATTCTGCGAATTCCTGCATTTTCATTTGCCAATCAGTGACACTTGGAGCCTCTTGGTCCTTCCATTTTTTGGCTATCAAAGAGCAATACTGGATTCAAGTGACTAACTCAGTGTCACTTGGTTTCTTCCTCTGCTTACCCCCACCCACATCTATTCTTTACCTTTGACATTTCCCTCTCTAGAATATTCACTTTACATATACAGTGTATTGTGCATTCAGTAGAGAAAGCAACAGAAGGAGGATTTTACAAAAAAAAAAAATGGGGGGAGGAAAATGTAATGGTATAATTACATGAAGAAATAAAATGAATGCAAGAAAGGGAAATTGTTCTCTTAATAGCCTGGGTTACACAGTTACATAATGGCTCACTTGCTTTTAAAAGGATGGAAGGAGAAGAGTGTCTGCTTGATAATAAGAGTGCTCATTTTGCAACTTGACAAAATGCCCCCAATGATACCGTTCTGTTCTGGAATGAAATAAACAGAGCCTGTTCCAATGAGCTTGAAATGTAATCAGCAATCCACAGAATAAAATTTGTTGTGCTTGTGTGAAACTGAAAGAAACAGAGAGGGAGGGAGGCATAGTGACAACATTCCAGCTGATTGTTTCTTTCAAGAGAGCCAGTGTGGTGTAGTGGTTAAGAGTGGTAGACTCATAATCTGGTGGACCGGGTTCGCTTCCCCGCTCCTCCACATGCAGCTGCTGGGTGACCTTGGGCTAGTCACACTTCTCTGAAGTCTCTCAGCCCCACTCACCTCACAGAGTGCTTGTTGTGGAGGAGGAAGGGAAAGGAGAATGTTAGCCGCTTTGAGACTCCTTCTGGTAGTGATAAAGCGGGATATCAAATCCATTCTACTAATGAGGAAAACTAAATGTGGGTCTACCACCACTGCAGGGATGGAGGAGAAATTAGTTTCAGTTAACATCTGAGTGCACACCTATCTGATTCACATTTCCAGAAAGAATATGTATATTGATGCACAAGCTATCCTTCAAAGTTAGCCTGTATCTAAATTTTGTGATGCAGCTCTCCAACCAAAAAGCGTGTACAAAAATAAATATATTAAGGAAAAGAATGGATAAAGGTGCATGTAAAAGTGAGCGTAATATACAAAAAATGCATTGTTTTGGGAAATGGCTTGCAAATAAAAATGTGTATAGTAGGCAAAATTGCGTACAAAAATGTGCACATCAGAGGAGAAAGGCACACTAAAATGCTGTCAAAGTTGCAAAATGACATATTTTGTAAAAATAAACAACTTGCAAACTGATGCAGTGTTGTTGCAAACTGAATTTAGGATTGTGAAGATAATTAGGAAGAAAATTGGGAAGAAAATTAGAAACAAAGAAAGAAAGGGGTGGCAGAAGAAAGAGAGAAGGGGTGACTTGGCCATCTTTATCTCACTACTGCTCACCATCAACATACAGCAAGGGAGGGATAGGATGAGCAGCTAATACTTTGTTTTGGTCTTGCTAGCACCTAATCATAGAGTCCATTTTATTCCATTGTGTCCCATTCCATGGTATCCCAATCAACTGTATGCATTTTGTGCACACTTTTTAAGTAAAACTCAATTTTTTCATAAATTTTCAATATCATCATTCTGCATGCATTATTATTATTTTTTACCATTGCAAAATCCAGAAAAGTGTATTAATTTATCTGGGCATTGTGTTTTGATTTGCAGGCAAGTTTGGGAGTGTCAAATCAGGCTGCTTGGCTATGAAAATTAGACCAAAAAAATCCCTTCCCCTGTATCTACATAATCAGATTTTTCCTGATGAATGCTGTCCCACCCCACAAAAATTAGTTTCCTAATCCTGCCATAGAAGGACATAGTGGACTGGATTCAACAGTTGTGCTAGCGGGGGCCAGCACTATAAGTCCCACTAGTGCAATGGGACTTTCTTTTGAGCTCTTCCCAATTCAGCCCTTGGGAGGAGGAGGAGGAGGAGGAGGAGGAGAAGAAGAAGAAGAAGAAGAAGAAGAAGAAGAAGAAGAAGAAGAAGAAGAAGAAGAAGAGTTTGGATTTGATATCCTGCTTTATCACTACCCTAAGGAGTCTCAAAGCGGCTAACAATCTCCTTTCCCTTCCTCCCCCAGAACAAACCTTCTGTGAGGTGAGTGAGGCTGAGAGGATTCAGAGAAGTGTAACTAGCCCAAGGTCACCCAGCAGCTGCATGGGGAGGAGCGGGGAAGCAAACCCGGTTCACCAGATTACAAGTCCACTGCTCTTAACCACTACACCACACTGGCTCTCATTATGATGGAAGGATCATAGTAATGTGAAATTCAATTCTTCCACTACCTAGGCCCCTCTCCATGATACATGATCTTGTGCCCTCAGAGATGTTGACTGTGACATTTCTTTATGTGGAAAAGGAAGCATAATATGCATGATTTTGACCACACTAATGAGAGTTGAAAAAAAAGCTATTTATAAGATGTAAAGAGGTGCTGTTTGTGAGGTGAAAAAAGCGGCCAGCTGGAAGAATGGTTTAACGGCAAGTGAAGGAGGTCAGCTGGACTCTAAATAAGAAATGATGCAGCTATGCGAGGAAATGATGATGATCATAAAAGCTGATTTTAAGAAATTGTATTAGTTTAATTTGGTTTGATTTGTAATAATTTGCAAAATTAATAAAAATATATTTTAAAAAAGAAAACAATCTATAGGAAAATAGGAAATATCCTTAAAATGAGTCACACCACCTAGCTCAGCCATTGAAAACTGACTGGCAGCAGTTTGCCAGGGTTTCAGACAGGGAATGTGTCCCAGCTCTACATGGGCGTGCAAGGGATTGAACCTGAGACCTCCTGCAATACGAAGCAGATACCCTAACCACTCTGCTGTGGCCCTTCCAAAAAAGTGAATTTAATTTAAGGAGGCATACTCAGATTTTATATCACTGGAAGCCTGACACTTGTAAGAACCTTAACATTTTGTTCCCAGGCCATTGATACTGGGGAAATATAATCTATCCCCTCCTTTTGCAGTAAGAAATATCTTTTCAAACATTTCTATTGCTTCTTTTATGAGAGGCAAATTTTCAGATGCCTGCTGCAGAATAAATAAAGCTGTCCTCCTAAATTAAAGGCACTATTTAAACAAGGAAGAAGAAGAAACTTTGCTGCAGTAGAGATGATGATTGGCTGTCATAGCCAAGGAGATGGCATCCCATTGAAATGAAACAATCATCATTTCTACCTTTCTTGGGACTTGGAAACTATTACTTAAACCTCTCCACAGATGTATTATCACTAACAAGGTCTCCTGAGAGAGATGGCAAAACTGCTAAGCTATCAACTCGAGAGCTGAATGGCTACAGTCCCAAAGGTTTGCTTTCCTTTGAAATTAGATGGGGAAGAGTTGAAGAAATATAACGCAATCTGGAGAAGGAACTGCAACATAATTCCAGTGGTCTTGGGAGCAGTCACATGTAAGTAGAAAAAGACAGGACATTAACCCAGAGCGTCGGTCAAATCATAAAACACTTGCACCCAAGTTCACTGGCTTTATGTTTTCACTACATATATCTTGCTCCAGAGTCTGCTTTGTCCTGACCGGTTTATTGTGCTCCTCAACTGCAAGGTAGGCTTCCTAACAATGGCAATATTCTCCCTGCAATGTGGTGGTGGCGGCAGCAAGAGATGCAAGCTCCCTGATCTGTTTCTTTGGATTACCACAGATAATACATGATGCACAGTTGAAATGTGGGGTTATATTTACATGAGCAGTTTTTTATTATGCATTTTCCCCATATATTATAGAGATAGATAGATAGATAGATAGATAGATAGATAGAGAGAGAGAGAGAGAGAAATACTGGTTCCACCATTACGAGCTGAAAACAAAGGCTGGGATAATTGCAGAACTGGAGGGGATTGCAAAACATCCCCCCCCCCAAACCATCGCCCATGGCTGTAAAGAACATTGAGCTTCCAAGGGCAATGGTCCCATCCATCAATGTATGAAGTGTACTGAGCAGATTAGGAGGTGCAACAGACTTTGTTCTCTCAAATTTCAGCAGCACTCTGTGTGATGCTAACATTTGGCACTCCCCCCCCCCACCTTTCACACTTCGTTCTACAACATTGTTGTGGTGCCTCCTGCAGGGCAGCACTCAGTGTGGTCAAACTAGCCATGCTACCCTAAAACCGCCTCTGCAACAAAAGATAACCCATGTTAACACACTGGATTCCAGGAGCCCAGAGGCTGGATGGAAGATGTCCTGCATCCTTAGATGCTTCTCTTTTGTCAACTGCATCACAAATAGGTTCAAAGTGGAGGTGTGCTACATGCTGACAATAGGTTGCTCCAACCCTAGTGGCTGCACTGGTACCCGGCTGCAGCAACTTTAAGGGCAGCCCCACCTAGAATGCATTGGATTACTCCAGTCTTGAGGATGCCAGTGCCTGGAACACTGTTGTTCAGTCCAGGGACAGTCATAGCTGGGGTTTGTTCTTATCATGTAACACACACCTTGTTAACTCAGTTTCTCCTCTGCTGTATAGTTCAACCCACACTTAACTAGGCCTGGCGAAATGGGTCCTTGCCTCAGAAGCTCATGAGTTAGGTTCCACGGAACAAAAGCAATTCTTTTTCTTACCCCCCCCCCCCGCCTCAGTAAGATCTGATAGGTCCTCTCAAAGATGGCAAAGCTTGGCAAATGATCGTCCCTTTCAGCACCTATAGAAATTAGCTACTTGATGCCATAAACCTTGGTTTTCAATCCCAGTTCTAATAACTATCTATGTACACACGTGAGGCTGCAATTTAATCAATGTGCCTTAAAAAGGCAATGGACTCCCCTTGGCAGCTGTGGCTTTGCCTGGCTGTCAGAATCTTTCAAGAAGGATTAGACAAATTTACAGAAGATAAGGCTGACGAGGGTGGCGCTGTGGTCTAAACCACAGAGCCTAGGGCTGGCTGATCAGAAGGTCGGCGGTTCGAATCCCCACGATGGGGTGAGCTCCCGTTGTTTGGTCCCTTATCCTGCCCACCTAACAGTTCCAAAGTGCAAGTAGATAAATAGGTACCGCTCCGGTGGGAAGGTAAACGGCATTTCTGTGCGCTGCTCTGGTTTGCCAGAAGTGGCTTAGTCATGCTGGCCACATGACCCGGAAGCTGTCTGCGGACAAACGCCAGCTCCCTCTGCCTATGGAGCAACATGAGCGCCGCAACCCCAGAGTCGTCCGCAACTTCACCTAATGGTCAGGGGTCCCTTTACCTTAAGGCTGCCACTGGCTACTAATCATGCTGGCTATGCTCTGCCTCCACCGTTGGAGGCAGCAGTGCTTCTGAATACCAGTTGTTGCAAATTGCAGGAGGAGCAGGGGCTCCTGTGCTCAAGTCCTGCTTGTTAGTTTCCCATAGGCACCTGTGAGAACAGAATGCTGGACTTGATGGGCCATTGGTCTGATCCAGCAGGCACCATTTTCATTTCCTTTACAGGAGCAATGGGCTAAATCATAGTGTTTCCACCGAGGCCGTGGTAGTTTGCCAATGCTGTTGTTTGGGCAAACAACATTTAACAATACTCAAATGACCTGTCAAGTTGCTCAAGTTAGGCCAAAATCAAAGATTAGTTTTCAGTCAAACATCCACAAGGCCTGTTATGTTACACTGGTGAATGAAAGACTCGGTTCCAATCCTTCCCCCAATGTATGCCTGAGCTGGTTAGTAGACCACTTGGGTGTAATCTGTTATTACTCTAATAGTGTGCCCACAGACAACAGGAGACTTGCGGCTATTAGCAAGCCACTGCGTTTTCTTTTTATGTCAAGGCCTGTGTTTATGGACCTGAAGAAACTGAATTTCCCTAGGTATATGGCTGTGTGTGTGATTTATGCAGTCGTTGGGCCTGCTATTGGCATCTCACTGAATTTGGCTTGCAGCAGCCACCCAACCTGATGAGAGCTGCTAGTTCCTTACCCTCCAACACAGGGAAATAAATAACATGTGTTTTATGCTGGGCATGCAACACTATGCTAAACCACTTCTATGAAAAGGGTGGTGGTCTTCTTTGCTGGGGAAGGGGGGGCAGAGAAGCAGTTTCTCAGCAACATTTGGAAAGCCCATTTTGAGATGTCTTTGATATTAAATTTCAAAGACCGCTGCATTTTAAAGATTGCCCCTTGCAGTTTCTCAAAGCAGCTCTAGCATGGTTCTAGATTCAGGTAGGTAGCAATGTTGGTCTGACACAGTCAATATAAAAATATTTTTTTAAAAAAAATGTCCAGTAGCACCTTAGAGACCAACTAAGTTTGTTCTGGGTATAAGCTTTTGTGTGCATGCACACTTCTTCAGATACACTGAAATAGAAGTCACCAGACCCTTATATATAGTGGGGGAGTGGGGTGGGGGTTTTCTCAGAAGGGTGATAGGAGATGGGTGATTGGCTCAATGGGTAGACTGTTAACGACTGCAATTAGTCCTACAGGAAAAACCAAGGGAATGTATGCAGATGACCAAAAATAGTTTTAGCATATGTAATGAAAGCCGAATAATTGATGCTTTTGAATTATGGTGCTGGAGGAGACTCTTGAGAGTCCCATGGGCTGCAAGAAGATCAAACCTCTCCATTCTTAAGGAAATCAGCCCTGAGTGCTCACTGGAAGGACAGATCCTGAAGCTGAGGCTCCAATACTTTGGCCACCTCATGAGAAGAGAAGACTCCCTGGAAAAGACCCAGATGTTGGGAAAGATTGAGGGCACAAGGAGAAGGGGACGACAGAGGACGAGGTGGTTGGACAGTGTTCTCAAAGCTACCAACATGAGTCTGACCAAACTGCGGGAGGCAGTGGAAGACAGGAGTGCCTGGCGTGCTCTGGTCCATAGGGTCACGAAGAGTCGGACAGGACTAAACAACTAAACAACAGCAACAACAACAACAATGAAAGCTATTTTTGGTCATCTGCATACATTCCCTTGCTTTTTCCTGTAGGACTAATTGCAGTTGTTAGCAGTCATTAACAGGTTTACCATACCCTGTCTGAAGAAGTGTGCATACACACAAAAGCTTATACCCAGAACAAACTTAGTTGGTCTCTAAGGTGCTACTAGACAATTTTTTATTTTATTTTATTTTTATTTCAGCTCTAGCATGGTTATTGAAACAGTTCAAACACTTTACCTTCATGCATTTAAAAAAAAAAAAAAAAAGCAAAAAGGATGTTTCCTTGTCGCCTGCATGTCTGTAACATGAATCATTGTCTGCAGGGGTAGCCTGACCATTATTTAGCAGCAAGTGAAAAGTATAAGTGACTAGGGCCCATTTGTTTCATTCATAGCTAGTAAAGAAATGAGTGACATGAGTTCCAAATGTCATATATTCATTTGCTGTTACTTATTTGAAACTTGTGTAGTTTCTCTTAGCAACCAGAATAGGTCGTGTGGAAGCAACAGAGAGAATAGGTGGGTGGGAGAAGCATGGAAAATGAGACTGAAAAGGAAACTCTCCAATCACCAGCTCAAAATGCATTTTGGCAAAGCGACCAACATTCTGATAGGTTGTCTTTTCACACAGAACCTTCCAAACACAGTAGCCAAAGAGATGCTTATTGAAATACTGAAAAGTGGAAGCTTGTAGCTTGTTGTGAGCTCTTAGAGCACGTCTACACTCTGTGCAGCCTTCCTGGATGCCTGTGTTTCAATGAAAGTCCAGAGGAAGGTGTCATAAAGTAGCTCCTCCCACATGGCTTTTTCAAATCAGGAAGCATGCTCAGTGTTGTAGAAATTGCTTCCTAGAAAGAAAAGGGGAAAAACCACACCACCCACAACCATAGCTGTCAACCCTTCCTTTTTTTGGCGGGAAACTCCCTTATTCCAATGCCGTTTCCCGCTGCTATCCCAGATTGTTGATATCCCTTAAATTTCCCGGATTTCAAAGGAAGCAGCTCCTCTCCCTCCCTGCCGGCCAGGGAGGCTCCTCAGTTGCCTTGCTCGGCTGCCAATAAGGAGTCTGAGACTGACTGGGGGCGGAGCTTGCATGCCTTATGCAGCCAGACCCTCACACCCAACCAGACAGCCAGCCTGCCTGCCATCTATGCGCTCGCTCTTTCGCTCACCTGTTCGCGCGCAGCCTCTGGAGCGCAGGGTGGCGAGGCTACTTGGTGCCATTGCACCGCCCTTATTTTCAAATCCGAAAGTTGACAGCTATGCCCACAACCCTCTTATTACAATAAGGCAAGCTCAAGATGGGAACCCACAAAAATTCTAAATAAATGCTCACACACCCCTGAGAATGAGATAGAAAAATGAAAGCTTCTTTCACATAGGAAAATCAATATTTTTTAAAAAACAAAAACTTGAGTGTGGATTTTGACACAGCACCAGCTTGCAGCTTTGTAGGGTTCAAGCGTAGTGTTACTCAACATGCTTTTGTACACAAAATGTTCTACTAAACTGTTTGCTCTTGAACCACTAATGGAATTATTAGGTGCGCATGCGCACATCGGAATCCTTTGAACTGTATGGATCCCCCTCACCTAGTCTCTACTTTTCCCTTTGCTCTTTTGTTCCTGGAGTTCTATTGTTCAAGATCTCTTTTATTTCTCACAATCAACACATTCATATTTTTTTTTGCCCGACTCTTTCATGTCCCTTGTGTTTTTAATTAACATTTCAAAATCTCAGCTTCTTTCACTTATTTTGAATAATCCAAACTCATCTGCATTTCAATAGCACACCTCTAAAATTGTGCAGGTTTCATATTAAACACCAATTAACATTTTTCTTTCTGTGCCTGGAAATGGCTTAGTCTCCCTGAAAAAGTTTAATCACAGCTCTTACATTCATATGACACTTAAAATATTTAAACAAAGGGTATTATAGGTGGAAGAAATTAAAGCCAAATAGCTAGTCTGTGCAAGGAGTAATAAATGTATTATGTTAAGCATAGCTGTATTATTTATAATGACATAGTCCAACTATAGTACATTCTTTAGACAGATATACTGCGATTCTCTGTATTTTTTCTAAGCGTATCTAATACCTTGAAAATATAAACTTTGGGATGAATCATCTTCAGCTAATTAAGAGATGAATTTTAATTCGGGAAGGAAGAAAGAAATATAATGTACACCTCCAAGCCTATTTCATTTCAACTACCTTGTAGGTGGTAGCCTTAACTATTATATTCTTGGCAATTGAAAAATTATGGGCTAAGAGAATAGCTTTAAAATATTGCCTTTTGTGACTATTTGCAGTGGTTGGAACGAGTGGATGCTGGACAAATATGTAAGATGAGAGGAAGGAGAGAGAGGAAGGTGGCATTCCAAACATTGCCTTCTCTATCCTGTACCCCTTAGTTTATTTATGACTTTGATCCTAGTTACCTGCAGCATCATTTGGTAGCAGGATGATGGGATATCACAGGATACTTGGGATACTTGCACAGCACCATGTAAATTCCTTAGTTCCCATTCAAAGCATTGTGGTCAGGATGGGAGGAGGCAATTAAACTAGGCAGTGCTAAACACCAGGTTGCAGCCTCCCCTCCCCATCTTGCACCATCAGTTCCAGAGAACAAGGAACACACAGATAAAGGGACCAGCATACTGTCAGGGATTGCTGACCGCTGCCCCATGTGGCAAAGCATATAACTACAGTTTTGTGCTGGTTCTGCCTGGCCATTCACCACTCCTCCTCGACAGGAAAGAGTATTGCATGGCTTCCTGTCTATAGTGCTTTGCTCAAGTAGCAAGGTCTGTTGATCAGAGTCTTCTGTTTCTAGTCTTGTTCTTTGTCCTAGATTGTTCTCTGGCCCTGCCTTGTGCTTTGTGCTCTGAAGACCGTCTGGAGAGATGGTTGGCTGGAGCCCTCTCTACCTGGCACTCGCTCCGCCCCCCCAGCCAGCAGTCAATTGGCTAGCTGAGGAGAGGGCGGAGTGATGGCCAGCAAGCAAAAAGGGTGTCACCCGGGCTAGGGAAGCCCGCGCTGTTTCGCAAACCCTGCCTACCACTTTAATAGGTGAGTGCTAATTCTGATCCTAATTGTTATTTGGTAATGGCGCTGTGGGTTAAACCACAGAGCCTAGGGCTTGCCGATCAGAAGGTCGGCGGTTCGAATCCCCACGACGGGGTGAGCTCCAGTTGCTCGGTCCCTGCTCCTGCCAACCTAGCAGTTCGAAAGCACGCCAGTGCAAGTAGATAAATAGGTACCGCTCCGGCGGGAAGGTAACCGGCATTTCCGTGTGCTGCTCTGGTTCGCCAGAAGCTGCTTAGTCATGCTGGCCACATGACCCGGAAGCTGTACGCCGGCTCCCTCGGCCAGTAAAGCGAGATGAGCACTGCAACCCCAGAGTTGTCCGCGACTGCAACTAACAGTCAGGAGTCCCTTTACCCTTTACCTTTAATGACTCTTAGTTCCTGGTTTGCTGTGGGCAGCTTACCACAGCCCAGCCTTGAGACTTTTCAAGAATACAGAATTCTTCTTCAAACTTAGATGTTCTGGGCAAAGCAAATGAATAATAAATGTTGTATAGCTAGTGTGATGTTAAAGAAACAGGGTACTGGTAGGGCAGAGATTGCCAGGCACTACATTACAAGTTTGCAAATGTGTAGTCTTATCACACACACAAAAAATCAAAATGCAAAGCCCAACCCCCTTCAGGATCAGGTGGGCACATGGAGTATTCAGCAGACAGAAGAGGAACAAGCAGTCTGTTGCATGAGCAGAAGCCTATTTGGCTGCTGGGCTTACATCATTGGATGCCAGCCAGGGTATGTGGGTGGCACTACATATTGAATTGTTGGCATCTATCTCTCTCAGGAGACAATGGAGCTGTGCATATTTAGGGGTGAAGTCAAACTTCTGTGATGGTAGAGATTGATATGGGAGAGACATGTTTTGTTGCAGCTGGGGCAGATGAAGGTGTCTGGTGGGGCTGGGCGATATCTGGTTTTCAAGATCACGATATATCACCAGCTAAACATCACAATAGCTTGATATCTTGATATATCATGATATATATCTGTGGCGGCAGAGGTTCCCACCATACCTCCCTACAGCACAGGAGGGTGCACTGTGCTTCCCTGTAGCAGCAGGGGACCTTCCCGCACCTCTCAGCAGCGCAGAGGGTCCTGTCGCGCTTCCTCACAGCAGAGCGCCTTGCCGCACCTCCCCATGGTGGCAGAGGGTCCCGCCATACCTTCCCGTGGTGGCGGAGGGTGCGTCATGCTTCTCCGCAGCAGCAGAGGGCCTTGACAAGGCTCCCCACGGTGGTGAAAGGCCTTAAAATGTAAGGAAGTAGTAGATTTAATAAAAATATTGAATAAACTTCCATTTAATATATTTAATATACCCTATATACTCAAGTATAAGCCTAGTTTTTCAGCACATTTTTTGTGCTGAAAAAGCCACCCTCGGCTTATACTCGAGTGAGGCAGGCAGTGGCTCCTATGGAGCTTTCCCATGTTTTTTGTGGTAAAATTGGGTGCCTCGGCTTATATTTGGGTCGGCTTATACTCGAGTATATACGGTACTTTCAACTAATTTAAGAGGAGTTTAAGTGATTTACTAGTCAAGTTTCATCTGCTTCCCCACTCTAAGTGGAATCTATGCATGCGTAAGCCCCACTGAGTTCAACCAAAGTTACTTCTACTTTCCTGGGAGTAAGCCTCATTGAATTCAGTAGAGCTTGCTTGTGAGTAGACACACATTTGCTTGCACTGACAAACACCCTCCCCATCATTCTCACATAGTACCCAACCTCCTATTTCAGCATAAGTCAGCCAGCTAAATCTTCTCCCCTCCACCACCACCCCACCCAAAGAAGCCCCCCCCAAAAGCCCTCATCCCACCAATCTCTCCATTTTTATCAAAGGGAGGGAGGGAAGGAGGACAAGAGAAAGTATGAATCTGCTTCCTTTGTTTCTAGACGTACACCCAGAAAATTGTTTCCGTTCGATTCAGTGCACTCCTCATTCTGCACTTCTGACACCATGTTTGGAGACAAGAACTGTGTCTGAACATTTGAGAATCATGAAATCCAATGGATAATGCACTTCCGATCCCCTTTTGGCTTGAGAGGAGCAGAACTGAAAAGTTGGCGTCGCAATTCACAAACAAATCAAATTCCTCCAACATACCTGCTCCCCAGCAAGTGTGCATTGGATTGCAGCCTGAGCAGTCTTACTGGTTTAGGGAATTCATAAAAAAGAAGAAGCCTGCAGTAAGCAAAGCCTAGCACAGTGAATACTGCACTATGCATTAAGAGTCTGCTTCCAGTTAATTATAGATAATGCTTAAGGGCCTTGATAAGTGATGGTTTTGTTGTTGTTGTTTTGCTTCTTTTGCATATGTACATCTGTCTTTCCGTATAGCATCTACGCAGCAGCAGAGAACAGCAGGCATCACTGTTTCATTAAGAAATAGGGAACAACGGAAGCAAAACTCTTTGCCTTCTGCTGATTTCCATTCCTCAAGGCCTTAGCAAGATGAATCGGAGTTCCAGGTTGCAAATCACAGGGGTGGGCCAGGCTGAATAAGAAAGTTGTAAATAATCGTCCACTCTTAACAGGGCTGATTAAAATGGTGTCACCTTTCTACCCTGACCTGCTCCTGTCCTAAATCACTGTGGTTGTTCTCTGTTTGTGTGTGTGTTTGCTTTTTTATTTCTTTTTTAAAAGACCAAAACTAAAGCAACATACTCATGCTTGCAGCAAATGCCTGAGCTGGAGGGGAGCCACGCCAGCCAGTTCCACCACAGACATATGGCATCTTCATCCCTGCAGACATTTGCATTGTAGGTGTGTATATCAGAGTGATTTGACCTAGGCCTTCTCCCTGCTCATTCATTGATTGAACACTGAAACTACTCTTCCTTTTTTGTGAACCTCTCTGGCAGTGCCATAACCCTGAAGTCCAGCAATGACCAGGGCCACTGGCTGCAGAGCAGGGCCTGTATCCCTGCTTTCAGCCTTGTATTTGTGATCAGGGGACCACTGAACCTGAGGGTGACTGGCAGGAGGCTGCTGAATTGCGTCCCAGAACACTAGGGCCTACAGAACCAGCAATAGATACCTTCCCCTGGACCTGAGGAACCAAGCATCTTTCAGACCACAAAGCCAGTCCAGTGGTGAAGGTAGCACACCTGGTAGGAGGTAATGGAGCAAAAGAGAAGTATCTATCTTTATGATGCAGAATTACCCAACACAGAGAGCATAGTGTGGGAGAAGTGAACTGGAAGTCGAGACTTGAAAGGTTTCCGTTCACCTCCAGCCCCATCACAGCAGGTTACTCCCTTGGAGCTCTCCATGGTGCTGCAACAAGCAAGCTGTATTTCCTATGCTGTTTCCTCTGCCTAATGGACTCCTTTCCAGCTTCTTCCCACACCAGGACAGAACATGCAGTGTTGAAAAATGTCTCTCTATTCTGGTGGCTTTTGGGCACTCAATAATAATAAGAATGCTTGCTTATTCCTTTGATTGGATAAGTAGCAATATGAAGTTACTTCAACAAAGTCTGGGCCAAAACTCTGAACTTGCAAAGTTCTTGCTGAATTTTTGGTGTGTCTTGGATAAGACAAAGGTAGGAATATTTCACTTGACCTGTGGGACTGCAATGGTAATAGCAAGGCTACTTCAGAAGGTGTTGAACTCTCCTTCATTGGAAGTTTTAAAACAGAGGTTTGATGGCCATCTGTCAAGGATTCTATAGTTGTGATTCCTACATTACAGGAGATTGAACTAGATGACCTTTGGGGTCCCTTCCAACTTTACGAATCTATAAAAATTCTAAAAGTTTCTGCTGACCCAAAATGTTTGGTGACACTTCACATAATGGGCAGTATAATATGCAGTTTGAAAATTTGGGGAGTTGGACTTTAGAGAACCCTATAACACTCAAATTGAAATCTGAGCTGAGTACAGCTTTAGACAATAATTTGTGCTGCGATTTAATGATCATTGCTACTGAAGGAAAAAACATGTAAATCTCAATCTGAAACACTTGATGAAAAGATGCACGACTGCTCACAAGGAAACGTCAACTGCTGCTGTTTCCCCTCATCCTTTGAAATATGCAAAGTTATTAGAAAATAAATTCTAATAGATTTCAAGAACTGGGGTAAAGAGAGCCTGGTGGAAGTATATAATTATGCCAGATAGTTAAACTGAATGGTTTTGTGATGCTGATGAACAAATTGCTTGCTCTGTAGACATGCTTAAGGACAACTGATTATCCTGGATTCATTAATATTCTTGTCAAACTTGCTGAGATGTATAATATTGATAATTTCATCACAAGCCTGCATTTTGTATCAGTTCCTTGAAGACAATGCTTCATGCATGTGATGAAGTGGACTTTAATTCAAGAAAATGTTGGCCTTTAATGTGCCACAGTAATCTGAGTTGCCTTTCTTCCAAGGCAGAACTTACACTTTAAACCTGAAGCTCGCCTGGTGCCTTCATTCCATATCTTTAGGCATCAGGCAAAAAGCATCTCTCTTCTCCCAAGCCTTCGGCTAATTAAAAAATCTATGGCCTTTGAAACTGTGCGGGGAGTATTGTTTCTGTTTGTTATTATATATTTCTGTGTTGTTATGTTGTAAACTGCCCTGTGAACTTCAGATGAAGGGCAGTATAGAAATTTAATAAAACAAGCAAGCTAATGACCTTTTTTGTGATCTCTGAATTCAGCGGAGGAGGAAATGAATCAATTTTTAAAAAAACACAGGGTGGGATCCAGTGGTGACTGTCTACTGATGAAAAGGAATCCACTAGCGGAATGGGGAAAAGAGGCCACTTCCAGAAGGCCCCAGATTGAGGCCTCACTGTGGGCTCGAGTCCTGCTGGGAGTGAGATTAAAAGCATGCTAAATAAATAATAGCTGTGTCACTTGCGAGCTCTGAAGCCCTTCTAAAGTTGAATGCAATGATGTAGATATTCTGCTTTAAGAAATCCATATATGTTCTGCTTTGTTGAACTCTAAAAGGAAGAGTTTCTTTCTTTTTCTGCTTTTTATTTTTGTACTTTTGATAATGGGCTACCCCCCCACGGCACCAAATCAGTATGTGATAAAAGGTCTTTAGTTTATTTTATTTTATTGCACATGAACATAGGACACTTTTTAAAGCAACCACGAGCCTCATATGGCCCAGTACTGCTTCTTCTGACTGACAACGCTTCTCAAGACCTCAGACAGAATGTAGAGGGTGAACCTGGGACCTCCTGTTTGCAAAGCATGTGTTCTGTGTCTGAGTTATGGCTCCTCCACTTGGTGAAGCACACACTGTTTTCAGTGCTAAGGTGAATGTTGAGAGGTTTCTCTCCCCACCCCAGTTTTAATTTTGGCATGGTTATTAAGGGATTTAATGTTCCCGATGTGTTTTTTTGTAGTTGCCATGGTAGTGCATTTTATCACTCTCTTTCTTCATGTGACTGTCTGTTTGTGTACATGCATGCACACATATGGTTTCCCTTCCTGAACGACACTTACTAGAGCCCAAGCTTAGGTGACTGGCTGATCTACTGTCCCTTCTGGACTGCTTGTTTTCTGCACATGCTCAGAGGTACTGTTTTCTCTGCTGAAACACGCAGGGTAGAATCTGGATCTGTGACTAAATTCATAGATGTATCTTTATCTCCCTACATCCATAGCACACACACAATACAGGGAATGGAGAGTATTAAGAAAGAAGAAGAAGAAAATGCACCACATGTATTTTGCATATACGGTACTCCAGCCTGCCTGGAATAGGTGCCCTGGTGAGTTATACACCAACAACAATGGGGTCATGCATTCAAGATATGTGTGGCAACAGCCTACTGATATCACCTGTCATGGGCTTATATTCGCTAAAGAGCTCTCTCAGGGCCAAGGATTGCACACAGTGATCAGTTGCACATAGCTTGTCCCTGATTTTTCTTTTCTTTTCCAGAATAATGCAGCCTAAGGCAGAAGTCTTCTACCCTTATTATGCCCCCCGTTCTTATTTCCCACTGTTTCCATTTGACCTCCTTTGCTCCATCTCCTTTGCACCCAATTACATGCACAGAGCATCCCCTGATACAGTCATGAATGGAGACACAAAGATCTACTGAAGCTGTCTACAGACATATTTAGGTTTTGCAAAAGTGCTCCATATACAGTTGTGGCGAAGAACCTGTGTGACCCGGCAGACGTTGCTGCACTCAAACTCACGCCATCCCTGACAAATTGGCCAAGCTGTGCCGAGGCTCATGGGAGTTGAAGTCCAGCATCCTCTGCAGGGGGAACAGGCTCTCCATCCCTGGTATACAGAATGTACCTGCCTGCTTCTTCCGTGGATAATTGTTTGAGCTAAGGAGGCTGAACTTTGTGGCAGAGTGAGGAACTGAAACTGGATTGCTCATAATATATATAGTATATTATGTATACTATATATAATAATAATAATAATAATAATAATAATAATAATAATAATAATAATATATAGTATAATATAACTGTATTATACTGGTCCTTCTGGAAGGCTCCTCAGAGAAACAGAACTGAACAACTTGAAGGCTTCACTTAAATTTGCATGATTCCTCAGCAGACTGCTATGTAATCACCGAACTCTGCTATGTAATCTCGGAGAGGTGTCCTAATCTTCATCACTGACTTTCTCTGCCTGTTTTGGAAGACTTAGGCTGTGTGTGATAGGGAGGGGAGGAAAAAGAGAAGAAATGAGTGAAGCACAAGTGAATTGGGTTTAAGCATTGGCGACCTTTTCTGACTGGCATATCAGATTCATTTTTCTCTCCTGGTTTCTGCATTGTGCTACATTTAATTTCACATTGCATATTCTTTCTTCATTATATAGCCCTGGTAATAATGCAAAATTACATTTTTAATTCCCAGTGATACCTTAATCTAACATTGCATTTACCTCTCTCCTTAACTAATCTTCTGCCCTCCTGAGCAGACTTGATTAAAATTGTTGCATTTATTAAAAAAGAAATGGCCCAAAATAGATCAACTTGAATATTGCTATGCATAGGACCAAGCCGCCCTTATTAAGGTTTGCTCAGCATGCAGAAGGGTCTATAAGCACATCATCCTGCATTACCTGCCTGCAGAGAGCACCAATTCGCACATAATTTGTGTGTGTGTGCTTTTATGTACTTAATGGATGATTTACAAGGATCCTGTTACAGCCCGACTGCACAATCACAGGGACTGCCTGAATGCTTAAACTTGCCAATTCAAATATGCATTGACTATGGGGGTCCAGATGAAAACTAGAAGCAGCACGGTTTGAAACTGCATGATGAGCCCATGAGCCACAATGCAGGTGTTCCTGTAGTAATATATCCAGCCATTGTTCATTTTTTTATGGTTACTACTTCCTATGTGCAGAATTTTAGGGCAGAACCACACCATATATTTAAAGCACATCCAATGCAACAACAACAACAACAACAACAACAACAACAACAACAACAACAACAATAACAATAATATACCACCATCTGACTAGGTAGTTCCTTTGGGCGGCTCCCAACAAAATATTGAAAACACAATAAAACATCAACCATTAAAAACCTCCCTGAACAGGGATGCCTTCAGATGTCTTCTAAAAGTCAAATAGTTGTTTATCTGTTTGGCATCTGATAGGAGGGTGTCCCATGGGGGGGTGGGGTGCCACTACCAAGAAGACCCTCTGCCTGTTCCCTGTAGCTTCATGTCTCTCAGTGAGGGAAGAAGGTCCTTGGAGCTGGACATGAGTTCCCTTAAAGAACCCTAGGAACTGCAGCTTGCTAAGGGTGCTGAGAATTGGAGCTATGTGAGGGGTAAATTACAGTTCTCAGGTTTCTTTGGGGAAAGTCATATGCTTTAGATGTGCATTGTATGTGCTTTAAGTGTATGGGGCGTATCTGGCCATCACTGAATTTAATATTAG
Source organism: Darevskia mixta (assembly GCA_034641385.1). Taxonomy (NCBI): domain Eukaryota; kingdom Metazoa; phylum Chordata; class Lepidosauria; order Squamata; family Lacertidae; genus Darevskia; species Darevskia mixta. The sequence continues at coordinate 7,804,766 of JAWWNH010000091.1, read as the reverse complement.
TAGTAAGCACCCTAGGTTATTGCAGCCTTCCCCAACCCGATTCTCTCCAGGACCACAAATCCTGTTATCCTGGATGATTGGATGATGAGAACCAGAGTACAAAACATCTGGAGCACACCAGGGTGTGAAAAACTGGAGCAGTGTTTCCCAGTCCTTTGATATCTGGAGCGCAATTTTCTTTGGGGGGGAGGATTGAAATTTGAGGTTCATTTCACTCTGACACTTCATAAACAAACAAACAAAATGTATAGCCTGAGTCAATCCCCACATTATGTACAGAGTCCTTCTTGCCAAAATAAAATAACCCAGTTGAAAATGTCTCACAATGCCCTCCTTTCACCTTTGCTAAATCAGTCAGGGCTCAGAGATGGGTCTGTATGTTATGGACAATGGTGATGCTTGCGGAATTTCCCTGCAGTCTATCACATGGACTTTGCTCCATACGTCAATATGGTTTTAATGCCCTCCTATTAACAGAAAGATAAATGCTGTCTAGATCCTCTCTGCTCTGAGGATCATAGAATACTGGATGCATCCAACATTGTGACTTAGGCTCAAGGGCAGGTGGGATTGGATTGAGTGAAAATGTTTCTGAGTTCACTTCTACTGGATCAGCAAACCTCCTGCATGCTGCTGAATATATGGGAAGGTGGAAGATCCACTGGTGGTGTCCCTGCCAGTGGAAACTGTCAGAATGCCCCCAAACAGGGAATGTGAGGACAGAGCTGAACCAGCCTGGGTTCCTCTGATTTCTGAGTTGCCCTTGCAGAGGGTGCCCTATTGCTGCGCCAGCCTAAAGTTGATGCAGGGATCAGGCCCAATCTGCCTGCCCCCACCTTCCATCATTGTGGCAGCAGCAGGGAATTTAGACTGCTCTGTTAATTAACCAAGGCACACTTGAGCCTCTCTCACATTTGTGAATTACTCCTATAGATAACAGGTTTAGGCCATCATGATAGGGGAAAAATGAGCAGTAACAAGCAGCTTTCAAATTGGCGAGATCAAGTAAGTTAAGTAAAATCCTCGTGCAAACTCTCATTTATATCGATGTAGAAAATGGTGCCAAGTTTAATTTGTACTGCTTTGCCCTGCAGTTGGAGTTCTGCTTCCTCTCTCTCTCTCTCTCTATATATATATGGTCTAAAAATGTGCTTAAACATTTAAGTGGATCATCAAAATAGCAGCAGGAGCAGGTGTTTATGGAGTTGCACATTCGGAGCAGTGCAACAGGGTGCCAGTTTCAGAGGTCTAATATACTGGAGGTGATGGGGTTTGGTTTGGGGTTGCAGCCAATAAATCCTGCAAACCATTGTAACCATGGATATTGCATGTAAAGTGCATTGAGTTTCAAGTTAATTTTTAGCCAGATTCCTCAAGCTCGCCCCCCCCCCCGGATGTTTTTTGGCCTACAATTCCCATGATCCCTAGCTAGCAGGACCAGTGGTCAGGGATGATGGGAATTGTAGTCTCAAAACATCTGGAGGGCCGAGTTTGAGGAAGCCTGGCATAGAACATTCCGAAAAAGCTTGAGGCTCCCATAATGGCGGGGGTCAATGCAGCCAGCAACTGAGACAAGGGAAATGGCTTCAGGACTTTGGACAGCTCCAAAGCTGAAGGCAAACCCTGGTTGTGCTCTTATCAGATGGGACCCTTGCCTTTGGCAGTTGCTTTTGGAAATCCCCACAGTGGAGCATTCTGAGGAGAGAGGCTGAGTGACCTGTGTGTGGCCCCACTGTGATCACTTGATCCAAACTATATCATTGCGCCAGTTCCAGACTGAAGCAGCAATTTGCCTGCCTTCGCTTCCCACCTTGAGCAACGTGGCTTCTGGTGCGGTGGCAGCTCTGCAGATCCACCATGCTCTGTCACTTCCCAGCTGGGGTTTGAATCCTCATGACAGAGGTATACAGCCATGACCCATTCTCTCCTAGTGTGTGTGCGCATGCCAACTGGGCAAAGCTTTCTCTACTCACGCTGGTTATTTCCCATTCCCCACATTGTTCAAAGAGGCCTGCTCCCTAGTAATTGTGTTTGGGATTGCTGCCTCGCGCCTCGACCTCCATGGTTGTTGCCTTGACAGGTAATATTCCAGCTCCATCTTACCTGCGCCCACCGTTCAGCTGTACCTTGGACACGATTTCACACTTCTCAGCCCGTAGTATTGCTACTGTCATCCTTAATCCTTTTCTTTTTTAAGGAGAAATGATATCAAAAGAGAATGTGTAAATAGAGCTCATGAACACATGGCAGGTTAGCTATTTACTGCCTGCACTACCTTGTCTGTCCCCATAAACCCATTTAGAGACACAACAGCCTGCCTTTCCCATAGCCTGCACACACACTGCTTGCCCCGAGTATCCACAATGTAATAATGCAGCCTGTCCACACATTCAGCCTAATAACACATTCCGTCTTTAGCACTGGTGGGTCTTCCTTTCTCTGTGCTGCGTCTTCCCCTATCAACATGCAACATCACACAGGCCTTCCTGTCCTCAGGCTCCTTGCACTGCCAGGAAGTTAATGTTTATGAGTATTTGATTACATCATAGTAGTTCAGGAAGTGGCCTGGCAGGGAGTGGGGGCATCATTGCAACTCAGCCAGTGAGTGGAATGGGTAGTGGATCTCAAGATCCTCTACATTGTTGAATACTTGTTGGTTTTGAACTATTTGTTTTTATTGCATTTGCATCCCGCTTTTCCTCTAAGGAGCGCAAGTTGGAAAACACCCGCTCCCCATTTTATCTTCACAACAAGCTTGTTGTGCTAGGATGAGAGAGAGAGAGAGAGAGCGGCAGAAGTATTTATATCATTACCAAATTAATATAATGGACGAGTGGGGATTTGAACCATGGTCTCCCAGGTCCCAGTCCGACACTATAGCCTAGAGGTCACTGGCATGCCACCCTTGGGGACACATGTGGCTCCCACAGAATCCCCTCCCTGTCCCCTCTGAACATAGGCTTCAAATAAGTGTTCTATTGTCACTAATAGGTTGTGTAATGTTTTTGGGGTGCATGTCTGTGTGAGCAAATATGCTCATAAGCCTAGAAAAATTGGCTCTGGCCACTGCACTGCTCCAGCCACTAGAGCACACTAACTGCTGCAAGCTAACAATAGCAACAACAATTTTATTATTTATACCCTGCCCATCTGGCTGGGTTTTCCCAACTACTCTGGGCAGTTTACAGCATATATAAAAAACATGATAAAATATCAATTCCCAATACAGATCTGCCTTCAGATGTCTTCTAAAAGTTGTGTAGTTCTTTGTCTCCTTGACATCTGAAGGGAGGGCATTCCACAGGGAGGGCACCAATACTGTTTCAATGCATTTTTAACCTTCTGTTGGAAGCCACCCAGAGTGGATGGGGAAACTCAGCCAGATAGGCGGGGTAGAATTATTATTATTATTATTATTATTATTATTATTATTATTATTATTATTATTTCCAAGAAGGCCCTCTGCCTGGTTCCCTGTAACTTCACTTCTTGCAGTGACGAAACCAGCAGAAGACCCTCAGAGGAGGACTTCAGTGTCCAGGTCGAGTGATGGGGGTGGATATTCTCCTTCATGAGTATTTTGGCAAATACTTATGGCTCCTCTTTTAATTCATCCCTCCTGTTCATGAAAACCACACAAAGAACTCAAGCAACTGCTTGACTGAAGGCTAGTGCAGGGGTAGGCAACCTAAGGCCCGTGGGCCAGATGCGGCCCAATCGCCTTCTCAATCCGGCCCACGGACAGTCCAGAAAACAGCGTGTTTTTACATCAGTAGAATGTGTCCTTTCATTTAAAATGCATCTCTGGGTTATTTGTGGGGCCTGCCTGGTGTTTTTACATGAGTAGAATGCGTGCTTTTATTTAAAATGCGTCTCTGGGTTATTTGTGGGGCATAGGAATTAGTTGATTTTTATTTTTTTTCAAAATATAGTCCGGCCCACCACATGGTCTGAGGGACGGTGGACCGGCCCACGGCTGAAAAAGGTTGCTGCCCCCTGGGCTAGTGCCTTAAAGGAGTGGTGTGGCTTGTTTATTGTATTTCTATAGTTGTTGTTAATATTTTTAAAAATGTGGATTTTATTACACAAATTGCTGTAGGTTTATTTTGCTCTGAATGTAAACTCTGGATTATTTTGCTAAGTGAGGGAGAAGGAAAACCCAAACACTTACATCTCTTCACAATTTAATTAGGAAACAAACTGCTCATTTCAAACCATTTAGTACATTTAGTACAATTACCAGAATTAATTCTGGGACAAAGCCTAACAAACAGATAAACAACATAAAAAGGAAACAAAAGAAGAAAAGAGTGTGGAATTAATGAGATCAGCACTAAAGATAGTTTGCATTTTGTCTTGGGCTTTTTTCTTCTTTGTCTTCCCTCTGTCACTCTCGGTTTGGGTGACGGAATAAAAAGGTACACCTTAGAATTTAATTCAGGGAAGTTAATGCATATGGTCAGAATCTGTACTTTTGATTTTGATGTGGGGTTCTTGTGGAATTTAGTGTAATGGAAACCCACTCTGGCTTTGGGCTTCCTATAGATAACATCAATAAAGCCTGAATCAACCAATTGACCTATCAGAATATGCAAATTTTTGATGAAAATGGGGCTCCCAAAATCTAGCCCCAAGAGTCCAAAGACATTTGGAGGACCTCAGATTCTCTACCCCTGGAGGAGAGACATGAAGCTGTATACGTAGGTGGTTTGGCTCTGTTGCAGCGAAGATGCTGTTAAAAGAATACATGCAATACTTTTGTACTTTTCATATGAATTGGATCGGGAAAAGATCTAATTAAATAAGTCAGCAGAGGCATCGCTAGGGGTTGGAGGTTGGGGCGCACTGGGCACCACATCACGGGGGCGGCACTTACCACGGGGCCTGTAGTGCGCTTGAGCCATGCATCTCTCCTGGGAATGGCAGTGTGGGGCTTGCATTTGCCCGCCGCCTCCCCCTCAGCTTCTCTAAAGCTGAGGGGGAGGTGGTGGGTGGACTCCCTGCAGGTTCCGTGCCGCTCGAAAAAGCAATGCAGGCCTTCAGGGCACCGGAGCAGAGTGCGGCTCAGGCACTGGGGTTCTGGCACTGGGATTCCAGCGCACCCTGCCCCGTGGTGCCTTGCCCCACGCCCGCGGGCAACCAAGTGGCAAGCTACGCCACTGTAAGTCAGCTAGTCACTGTTCTTTTGTGTCTTAAGCAGTTGCACTCTTTCCCTACCCCCACTCAACCATTTTCTTTTCCCCCTGCTTTTTATCAAGCAAACAATAATTTGACACATTACCATGATGGTCAGGTAATCAGAGGCTGCTACGTGAGTCGTTTGTCAGACGGCAATCAGAGCAATGTTTAGCTTAAATATTCAGGAAGTAGCAATCAAACATAAAGTAGGCAAGGATAAAAGAGAATATGCATCAGGCAATTTCCAGCTAAACTTTCAGGTAGCAAAATGGGATTTCTCAATAACTGCAGCAATCTGGAAACAAAGTTTTCAATTGTAAGGTAACTCAGTGATGTTATGAAGTAGAAGACGCTCCCCGACATGTCATACATTTATTTCATGTTGTTTAGTTGGGAGTAATAGGGAATCAGCATAAAGGGCAGGTTTCATGCATGATTCAGGTTGCTTCTTCTCTCCATAATTCCATCACTCTGTCTCATCTGAAGTTAAAGGTAGATAGCCGTGTTGGTCTGTCATAGTCAAAGCAAAATAAAAAAAAAAAAAATTCCTTCCAGTAGCACCTTAGAGACTAACTAAGTTTGTTCTTGGTATGAGCTTTCGTGTGCATGCACACTTCTTCAGATTCTCATCTGAAGGTTTGAGAAGGGGTAGGAAATTGCCTTCTGCATCCCAAAGCATAGGGGGAAAGCATATCTTTGGGGAAGAGTGATGTGCATCTTCCAATAAGAAGAGGGAGAAGTAGGGATGTTTGAGGAATATAGTTCTGTGAGTTCAGATGTAAATGGACCTGACTTACACCTCCTGAATTAACGTGAGGATTGGAACGTAATTCTGATTTGGATTTTGCACATCTCAGAATTTTGCAGTATGGTTCTCAGCTCAAGAAAAGTACCATGAAGGCATTTTGATCACAAAGTATACTATTTAAATAAAGTATTTTATCTCAATACATATTTAGATAGTATACTGTGTGATTAAACTATGTATATAAATATGATTTTTAATGCACATTTGTAAAAAAAAGTAACATGTTAAAGCAGGAAGGAATAGACGTGTGAATAAGCACATGCAAGATTTACCCTGACCAGAAAAAGACCAACCTGTCCATTCCTAGGTGAGAGGAAGCACAAGGTTTTTATGTGTCCAATCTGTGTAACATCTGAAGCCACTCAGAGTGAGTTGTTGTCTTGGGGATGGGTTCCAGCACCATCATAATAATAAGTTTATTATTTATTATTAATTTGCCACCCATCTGACTGGGTTGTAATGACCTTTCACACCAACACTGGGACTCTAAGGGTTGTCCCATCAATGCAAGGATTTCTCATTCTGCAATGGAACATTATTTCCCTCTCCTCTCTCCATTTGTCTCCTAAATTTGTTCCGCGGGATTCCCCCAACCTTCTGGAGAAGAAGTTCTGGCAGCATAGGGTGCACCTGGGGGAGTGAAGAGGAGGAACGTTCCATTGTGCTAACAGTAATCCTTGCATGAGCACAATTATTTAGTTGACTTAGTCCCAAGCGGGCCATAAAATGCAAAACCAATGTTTTTCACAAGGGTTGCCGTGCTAATTGCATTAAGGGTTCATCAGGTCTGAGCAGCAAGAATGGCTCAGATAACAAAAAAGAAACTCTTCTTAACCCTGTCATTACATTAAACTAAGCTGCGGATTAATTTGCAAAACACACAAAGTGGAGAATCAATTCAAACATATTAGCTAGAAGTGAGAATATTAGGTTTCAGCAGGGTCATCATCATACATTCCACCTATCATAATTGTTTCAGGGTTGGATGACACCCACCCTTCTATAAAATTCCCATTTGGATGGAAAACGTGGTGTCCTTAAAAGACTTGTCATGTCACAGTCTTAAACAGCACTGTGTAGGCGTAGGTATCAAGGGTAGGTTTTTTAATGTGGGTTTTGCCGACAATTATCTAGGCTTAGCAGCCGACAGAGTGTTTATTTGAGGAATAAAGGGGAAAACAAACCAAATTTACTGTAAATTGGAGTCTGGAATGGATGCAATTAGAGATGGTAGTCTCCTAAGCACACTCCCACCTAGCTCATTCCCTCTACTCTCCATGTTCTTCCTTCTCCTTTCTCCAACTGGCAGAATTACCCTCCCCCCATTCCCCACTGCCATTTATTGATTTTATGAATTGCTTCCTAGGAAACATCTCAGTTATTTAACACTAAAAGCACGTATAAAGCCATTTCACATGTGATAACAATTTCACGTCCAACACATACAGGTTAAGATTTAAAAAAAAACTAAAAACCTTCACTTAAGAAATAAGAGCCTGGTGGATCAAGTGAATGGTCCATCCACTTCAGCATCCTGTTCTCACAGTGGCTACCCAGATGCCTATCGTAAACCCACAAGCAGGACCTGAGCACAATAACTCTCCTCTCCTGTGCTTTCCAGCAACATATTAACATATTCAGAAGCATGCTGCCTCTGAAAGAGCACAGTCATCATGTCTAGTAGCCTCTGATATAAATTTCCCCAATTCTATTTTAAAGCCGTCTAAGTTAATGGCCAACAATAAGTTGGTGGCCATCACTGCATCCCAAAGGAGCAAATTCCATTGACTATGCACTGCATGCAGAAATATTTTCTTTTATCTGTCCCAAGAAGCAATGTTGGCCACCAACTTGGATGGCTTCAAAAGAGAGACAAATCCATGGAGGATAAGGCTATCAGCAGCTACTAGCAATGATGGCTATGTTCTGTCAAAGTAAGTGCAGTGAAATCACAGCTAAGAAGCTTAAATCATATATATATGACTAAATAAAAATAAATTTAAAAAAATGTCCAGTAGCACCTTAGTGAACTAAGTTTGTTCTGGGTATAAGCTTTCGTGTCCATGCACACTTCTTCAGATACACAGAAACAGAAGTCACCAGACCCTTTTATATAGTGGGAGGGTGTGGTGGGGTTTTTCTCAGAAGGGTAGTGGGAGATGGGTGATTGACTCAATGGGTATAGTAAACCTGTTGATGACTGTTAACAACTGCAATTAATCCTACAGGAAAAAACAAGGGATAGTATGCAGATGACCAAAAATAGCTTTAGCATATGTAATGAGACAAGAAACCAATATCTCTATTCAGGCCAGGTCTCTCCATAGTTTTCAGTTTAGGAATAAGTTGTAATTCAGCAACTTGTCTTTCAAGTCTATTTCTGAAATTCTTTTGTAATAAGGCAGCTGCTTTGAGATCCTGTATCGAATGTCCTGGGAGACTGAAGTGTTCTCCTACTGGTTTCTCTGTCTTGTGATTCCTGATGTCAGATTTGTTTCCATTTATCCTTTGGTGTAGGGTTTGGCCTGATTGTCCAATATAGAGAGCTGAAGGGCACTGCTGGCATTTGATGGCATACACAATGTTAGAAGATGAGCAATTAAATAGGCCTGACTGCCTATATGACTGCCACTCTTCTTTGGAAATTAAACCAATGTCCAGCCTTCAACATTCAAAAACTTTACTTGCAGAAACTTGTAGTTATAGGTGAATTAAAACATAATATTTACAGTCACATGTTCATCTAAGCATGGGCTTACAATCTCTTCTAACTTTCAAACAACTGTATTTTCCTCTCTTTCTAGAGCTCAGCACTCAACCTTCTGTATGTCAATTAGGCCATGTTTTGCAGCTCCAATGAGAGATTTCCACCTTTACCTTCTCCTGCAGCTTTGCTCTCTTTCTTTCGAGCAGAGAAGAAGCACTCCAACACTCTATTCAACTTAGCAGTGTTCACTGTGGATTCTAAAACACAGCCATCTTGTTTCACATAAAATGGAGTCTCTCCTTATAAACACCCAGTGTGACCAATGATAGACAATCACATGAGAACTACTAGACAACTCTCTAGAATTCAGTTACCAACCAATCAAATTTAAGCACATAGCAATGCATACAAGCATTTACAATTTCATGTTCTACCTCCACTGTCGAAGACAATACGCCTCTGAATACCAGTTGCTGGGAATAAAAAATAAGGAGAGTGATGCTGTATTCAGGTCCTGCTTACAGTCTTCCCATAGACATCGGGCTGATCACAGTGAGAACAGGAGTCTGAACAAGATGGGCCTGATCCAGTAGACTGCTATTATGGTTTTATCTGGAAAGATTTAGGGACGTGTTATAATTAGAAGGAGCGGTGCATGGCAAAAAGTACTCCTGCAAAACACCCCTCCCTGTCTTGGCAACTGCTTTTGCTACTGACTATAAAAATTTAGCATTGTCCTTTCATGAAGCAAGGCAGAGGAAGAGCAAAAGAAATGAAAGCAAATGATGGAAGGTATCGGCAGACTTTTTCTTCCTCTTAAGGGAGGGGGTAATGCCATAAAATCTGACACTTGTTAATTACCTAGTTGAAGAGTGCTTAACAAATGGGTAGCCAACATTCTTAATGGGTGCTTGACAAAGGATTCTGAAATGCCATTGCAGGCAGTACAAAATCCCATAAAAATGAGTTTCCAGGAATAGGTCTAATAGCCGAGGAACAGTAACAGACACTTTCAATTCAATTAATCATCTAAACAATGGGAAGGAGAATGGGATGGGGGAAGAGAAGATAAAATAGAAGTTAATGTTTCAGCAGAAAACTGCCTGCATAGAGCTACAACCCTGGAAGAGAGCCATTGTGAAATCTGCCAGCCATTGAGGCGAGGGTTCCCCCCCCCCCAAGAAAAGCAGCCAATTGGTTAATCATGTGACCTCATACTTCTCAGCAAATATCATTAACTAAATTGACCCACAACAATAACAGAAGAGAGAGAGGAGTAAGTGGCAGACTCCAAATTACAACAAAACCCAAGCAGACAATGACAACAAAAATAAAAGCTTGAGCAACCCACTCATTTGGGCTGATCATTTGTAATCCTCGACAATTATGTAAACGTAATGTCAGAGAAAGAGAGTCCCATGGACTGCAAGAAGATCAAACCTATCCATTCTTAAAGAAATCAGCCCTGAATGCTCACTAGAAGGACATATCCTGAAGTTGAGGCTCCAGTACCTTGGCCACCTCATGAGAAGAGAAGACTCCCTAGAAAAGACCCTGATGTTGGGAAAGATGGAGGGCACAAGGAGAAGGGGATGACAGAGGATGAGATGGTTGGACAGTGTTCTCTAAGCTACCAACATGAGTTTGGCCAAACTGCGAGAGGCAGTGAAGGATAGGCGTGCCTGGCGTGCTCTGGTCCATGGGGTCACGAAGAGTCGGACACGACTGAACAACAACAATGTCAGATGATGGGGCAGCAATTCTCTACAGGGAGCTGTAAATATGTTAAAATAATGCCGTTCTTCATGTGAGGTTCTCCAACGCAGCTGACCGACAAAATGAAGAACTTCTTTTTTGAAGTGCATAGCTGAACAATGGCATTTGCTCCCACAAGGCGTGTTGGCTACCGAGTTGGATGCCTTCAAAAAAGGATTAGAAAAAAATCATGGAGGAGAAGGCTGTTGATGATGGCTTCTAGCTGCAATGGCTCTATTCTACTTCTACTGTCAGCAGCAATATGCTTCTGGATAGCAATTGCTGGGAATTACATGGGGAGAAAGCTCTTGCACTCAGATCCTGCTTTGAGGCTTCCCATAGCCATGTGTTTGGCCACTGAGAGAACGGGTTGCTGGATTACTATCCTTAGTATTACAGTTGTTTACCCGCCTTTCACCCTAAGATCCCAAGGTATGTTGCAACAATTAACTAAGTGGGCCTTTGGTCTGATCCAGTGAGGCTTTTCTTATTGCATGTTCTCCAGATGGTTCTTTTACTTGTGAAATGTATAGTGTTGGGGAGAGCTTGTTGATGTCTCATGAGCTTCCCACCTTAAGCTCATGTCTTATCCTCCATCACAACATGTGCCTCAGGTCCATCACGTTAGTGTTTGCAATAAGAATAAATGCAGCCATTCACTTAGATGGGAGAAATGTAAAGGAATGCATTCGGGGACATTCTTTGGGCACAGGGATAACTCTCTTCCTTGGCTCTTGTGACCTCACTTGTTAATAATCCAGCCTGCTCCTGATTCTGCAGAGTCTCATCTTTACATAATCTACTTTACTTTATTAAATTCATTGACCACAACCAGCAGAAATCCGGGAATGCTTTATAGAACAAGAAGTGAAATAGAATAAAGAAGATACAACTCTTGGTTCAGTTTCTTCAGGGGGAAAAAAAGATTAAACTGTTGAGAGCTGACTTTTTGTTAACTAGTGAAATCATCTGCTTCAACCACAGCCCCAGTCCTCCCCCACTGCTGCGATCGCTGCAGGCAAACTGCTCACTTCTCCAGGATCATCTCAGCTCCCAGGCCCATCCCAGGTGACAATTATTTAAGGAAAGAAAGCTGGGGCTATTCAAGGCAGAGGAGGGCTTTATTCCCTATGTCTGATCTAAGTAAAGGTAAAGGGACCCCTGACCATTAGGTCCTGTCGCGGATGACTCTGGGGTTGCGGCGCTCATCTCGCTTTACTGGCCGAGGGAGCCGGCGTACAGCTTCCAGGTCATGGGGCCAGCATGACTAAGCCGCTTCTGGCAAACCAGAGCAGCGCACGGAAACGCCGTTTACCTTCCCGCCGGAGTGGGGAGCATTTATCTACTTGCACTTTGACGTGCTTTCAAACTGCTAGGTTGGCAGGAGCAGGGTACAGGGTCATTTTACATCATTGTGAACGTTGCTCCCAGAAATTAAACTCAATCAAAGGGTTGGCTATTTAATTTCACACAATTAATAGCATCATGCGCATTTTGGACAAAAAGAGGTTTTTCCCCCGAAAGGAACGGTGCCTGTGCTTGTGTTCTTTAGTAATTGGGTGTCTTGAGTCCTTGGATTCATTACAGTGGGACTGAAGACACAACTCTCCATCATTCTTTCGCTGGGTCTACTAGAAAGCATAATACCACAGCCTTTTGCTACCTAGGGAAAAGAAAGGCACATGAGAATTCAGAGCTCTGCCTTTGTTTCTTACAAGACCAGTTTACAACTGAAGGTGCCTCATTTTATATCAGCTGTAACCAGTATACTTTCTTTTAAAAAACAAAACAAACCACCAAACAACCGCAGGAATAAAATCTTGAGGCTGAAGTCTGTCTCTGTGAAAAACTGGTGGTGGATGTTGTAGCAGAAGCATCTGATACACCCAGCTGAATCGCATACTTGTTTGAAAGGAAACCTGAAGGACAAAGAAACGAGGAAAAAAATTACAAAGCTACTTTGCTTCTTTAGTTTCACACTCATGTTATTCTCCAGTCTGCAAAACAAAATCAAAAGGAAGTAGAGTGTCTCATTTAGAATGTGGCAGTGAAGGTGAATCATTTATTTTTTACTTAGCGGGAAACTTGTAGCTCAGTGGTAGGGCATCTGCTTTGCATGCAAGTTCGATCCCCAATATCTCAAGGTGGATAGAGGTCCCTATCTGAAACCCTGGAGAGCTTCTGCCAGTTAGCATGTACAATTCTGAGCTAGATGGTCCAGTAGTCTGACTCGGCTTCCTATGATGGCTATAAGGTAGCTTACCATTGACAGACAAAGGAAAAAGATGGGGCAAAGGATAGCAATTTGGCTGGAAAGGGGAGGTGGGTGGGGAAATTTTTAAATTTATCTTAAAAACCATTGTAAACAGTTAAAATCATTAGTAAAGGTAAAGGTAAAGGGACCCCTGACAGTTAAGTCCAGTCGCGAACAACTCTGGGGTTGCAGCGCTCATCTCGCTTTACTGGATGAGGGAGCTGACGTTTGTCCGCAGACAGATTCCAGGTCATGTGGCCAGCATGACTAAGCCGCTTCTGGTGAAACCAGAGTAGCACATGGAAATGCCGTTTACCTTCCCGCCGGAGCGGTACCTATTTATCTACTTGCACTTTGACGTGCTTTCGAACTGCTAGGTTGGCAGGAGCTGGAACCGAGCAATGGGAGCTCACCCCATCACAGGGATTCGAACCACCAACCTTGTGATCGGCAAGCCCTAGGCTCTGTGGTTTAGACCACAGCGCCACCCGCACCCCATTAAAAATTGTTAGTAGGATTGGAATAACACTTGTAGTTTAATGGTGAATTTTGGATATAATGGAGATGTAAAAGATTTAGGTTATTATTAAAAGATGCAGGAGGAAATGATTAAAAATAGGACCCACAAAAGGGAGGGGGGAAGTCCAGGAGATTCTTTGAAATCTTGTTTCTATGTTGTATGTTGGATATGTGATTGTAAAATTCTAATTTGGAAAACCAATTTTATTAGGAAAGGGGAGGTGGAGCTCTTGGTGAAAGAATAGCTTGTTTCTTAATGAACACTAGTTCACAATACTTATTGAGTTGTGTCCTTTTCTTTCATAAGAACACAGAGACTCTTCCCAGCAATTCCTCTCACATAAGGAAGAGAGGATGTTCCCCGTCTTGTTCCTTGACCATTCCATGGCTTTGATCTGCTGTGCATTCCATTCTGGCCCAAACTGGAGAAACTTGCAGGCTTCACATAGGGTCACTGTGAGAAGAGGATGCTGAGCTAGATGAAGCCCTGGGCTTGATCCAGCAGGGCTCTTCTCACTGTCCTAATGTAAGAAGTAGCTCTAGAATCAGAGCAAGTACAGGTTGCTGTGGACTTTGGTCCATCTTCATCTCTCTCACGTCCTTCACCTTAGATGCACATGTAAACATTGACTGATGTGATCAAATAGATGATTGCCTCAGGATTATTTTCATGCAGTGTTTTATTGACGGGCACATCTGCTCCTGCACATTAGTAAAAAAACACAACAATGAATCATGATACAGGACATCTACATCTCTATCTCTATCTCTTTCTCTCTATGCAAACACCAGCATGACATTTGATTTTTTTATGTTGTTTTAGCACTGCATACAAAAATACAAGCACTGCTGTAAAACACTACTGAAAAAGAATTTTGGTCCAGTTTTGCTTGCAATCAAATCAAGATGATTTGGTTTTTTCTCCCTGGGCAGGGGAAAATATACACACCAAAAGTGGTTCTCTTCTTTAGTTTCCCAGTTTTATTCCTCTGTCTGCAAAATGAAATCAAAAGGAGTTAAGCTAGTAATACAGAGGGCAGAAAAGTTATGAAATAAATGAAAGAATGGAAAGCAGCAGCAGACTTCACATGCACAGTGATTTGTAAAAGAGGAAGGCGCATTCCTCATGCATCATCAATTCCACTTCAGAAACAAACCAGGTTTTTTGGGACTCCAAAACCTGGAGAGATATTCCAATGGATAGAATTTCAGAACCTAATTTGGACCACCCTTTTGCTTCAATGCTCTAACTAAATCTGCAGCAAAGAGCCATCAACAACTCTCCATTTGCAGATTAATAGAGGGCTTATCTACATTTACTTTTCCTCCATGCTTTCCAGGCACAGTCCATGCTTTAAAGTGTGTCTGAGTGCCCCCACTTCTTCTTCTTCTTGCTCTGAAGCTTTCCCCTCAAACATCCACTCTTTAAATTGAATTGAGGCAAACAGCAATCTGCAGGAAACTTAAATTGCCATTTGCTCCGATTCAGCTTTAAAGAGCAGGTTTTCACAGTGATACACTGGAGCAAAAAAAACCCACCAGTGTGCTTGAACACAGAACTTTAAACCACAGGCCTATGCCTGGAAAAAGCGGGGCAAAAGATACCGGTAAGTGTGGATGAGAAAAACAAATAAGAGAGTGGCTATTGCATTTCCTGTATTAACAATGTACGTTGCTTTTCATTCCCTCCTACCCAAGGACATTTTCAGTATTTCAGTGCAAGAAATAAATTACAGCAAAGACTGTTCTCTTTAAAACAACTGAGAAGAACTTTTTTTTTTTTACCTTGTTGAGAGATGAATACAGTTTTCTCCTGCCTGCCCCCCTTTTACCTCTTTGAATGTCTTATCAATAAAACCCACCCTAAGGAAACAAAGGTAAAATTGAATTACCTTGGATTAAATGGATTAATTTCTCAAGCAGAGTAAAGGACTGATGGGAGGGTGGTAACGATGAATATTTGTTCTCCAGGGAGTTGGATTTAGTACTCTGCATCACTGCAAATACATACAGAGTGACTCCATTAATAAAGCCCCTTAATGGTGAACAGTTGTCCTTTTGAAAATTCAAGTTCCATGTGCATTTCTTTTGTTGAGCAGCAAGGTGGTTGCCTAAATCAGCCTCCTCCAACCTGGTGCCTTCTAGGAGTTTTGGACTACAACTCCCATCAGCCCCAGCCAGCACAGTCAGTGGCCAGGGATGCTATGAATTATAGTCCAGCAACATCTGGGGCACAGAGTTGAAGAATGCGTAGACGAAAAAACATCCTGAGATAATTTGAAGGTTGCATATTCGGTACATGTTAAAACAGGATGGGTTTTATTGTGGGTGGCTATTTTTCTTATGTGAAAATGTTGCAGTGTCCTGACCTATCATGTTGAACCTTATGGTTGCGAATAAGTCCAAATAGAAGCTGCCCCCAATATAGGCCATGACCCACACCCCTCAAATTAGGTCTATTTGAAAGGCGGGTGGAATACCATAGATCTCCTGCACCATCCAGTGCTTTTTACGATATAAAACATGCATGACTTCTAAACTCATCTCATGGGGAACTAGGGCCACCAATGAGAAGGGCAGGTGATCTTTTCACAAAATCTACCCAAGTATATTGAAGTTCAACATGGTTCCCGAGGTCACCGAAGCTCAGGTTTTATATAAGCCAGTTCTTTGTAGGGGGTGTTATTCAGACCAATATGGTATTATTACCTTTTGGTCCATTGGTTCTTTATGTGGGGGGCACATAGCTACTTACCTTTCTTCAAATGTGCACTTAAAACGTTTTCTTACATAAGGTTCCACACATATAGGCATGTGCATAAAGGGTCAAAATTGGTCCATCTCCATCACCTCATTTTCCAGGGGAAATAGATATGCAAATCAGGCCTTTGTGCACATGGCTAAACATGTGGAACCATTGTAAATATGCAGCATTGTGGAGGTGGACTTCATTTATGTATTCATTCAATGGAATCTGTATACCACTTAAATGTAAAAACAAAAACCACTTGGAGGTTTTCATTTGATATGCTTTAAAACCAGTGATACAAGTCAGAGTTAAACATAAAGTCACCAGGTTGGAGAAGAGTGGCTAAAATCCTCATGCTCTTGTGACACTGACACTCAGAATTCAAAATTCCTGCAAATTGTGGAAGGTCCCAGTTCTCAAGCGTTGATCTGTTGCTGCCAGACACCAAGTAGTGGCTGGGCCTGGCTTCTTTCCTGGTGAGGGCCTGATCAGTAACTCATCAAACCCCAATAAGATCCCTGTTGAATCAAACCAAAGGTCAATGCTTTAACAAGGGGTGGGTGGGTAAACTAAACTTAGCATCCATGTTTCAGTGTGTGCTAGTATTCTATTTCCAACATTGTACAATGTACATGCCACCGTTTAGTTGGCATTTGGAAACATATGGATGCAACACCATGCACTATGCTACAAGTTTCTTATCTAGTGTTGTGTGACAAATAATTCTGCACAGCTTGTCAATGATGACAGTTGAGGATTTTTTTTATTTTTTTGCTTAGATGGCTTGACAGTGCTTGTATTAAACAGCGAGAGCCCTACACTCCATTAAGTTTTTGTAAAATGAACTGCCTGTAACTTGTGGTTTCCCTGATAGTGGCAGCAGTGGCGGCGGTTGCAGGCTAATCCTCTGCAGTTGGTTGGTTTGGTTTAGTGAGAGCCTTCAGTCGTTCGACAGGTAGCAGATCTTTCTCAACAGCTAGCGCAGGGACTTCAGGGCTAAAAATTAACTGTGATAAGCAAGAAGTAATTTTCTTAGAACAGGGTTGTTGTTTTTTTAAGAACAGCAGTGAACTCTAAACTGGTTTATTAAATAGAAAGGCCACAGTGGGCTTTGTTTATTTTTTTTGCAAATAGCCTGGGTAATGGATCTTTCCCAGTGGAGCATAATCCATCATATATACTAACAACAAACTCATCCACTGATTGAGGATCCTCATGTAGCCAAAAGATCACCATCAATGCTCAAGAGGTAGGAATCAGCAGGCCTGAAGGAACTCCAAGTTTGGCAGAAGCACCTAGAAGGAGCAGTGTGGTGGTGAAAGATACAGAATAGCCCTCCTGACACCAGCGTTTGGATGGGGCTGGGTCAAGACAGGGTAGCAGTGATGTAGCAGCTGCACAGATTTATCAGTGGAGTTGATGCAGCACAGCTGCCCACCTATCTGCACAAACCTGACCTTGCCACCAGCTCATCCAGCCCCATCCGCACCAGTGGCAACATTAGGGGCGGCCAACATTGGCTGATCACTGAAGAATTGATGGTTTTGAATTATGGTGCTGGAGGAGACTCTTGAGAGTCCCATGGACTGCAAGAAGATCAAACCTATCCTTTCTGAAGGAAATCAGCCCAGAGTGCTCACTGGAAGGACAGATCCTGAAGTTGAGGCTCCAAAACTTTGGCCACCTCATGAGAAGAGAAGACTCCCTGGAAAAAACCCCTGATGTTGGGAGAGATTGAGGGCACAAGGAGAAGGGGACGACATAGGACGAGATGGTTGGACAGTGTTCTCGAAGCTACCAACATGAGTTTGACCAAACTGTGGGAGGCAGTGGAAGACAGGAGTGCCTGGCATGCTCTGGTCCATGGGGTCACGAAGAGTCGGACATGACTACACAACAACAACATTGGCTGCCAAGTTCATTTCTGGACCAAATTCAAGGTGCTCACATTAAAGCCCTAAATGACTTGAGGCCCAAATATATGAAAGATTGCCTCCTTCACTACAGACCCTCCCAGGACCACCAGAGGCAGCCCTCTTGGTAGTTCCACCTCACTATGAATTTTGAGATGGTGGTGGCCCAGGAGAGAGCATACTCTGAGGCCAAACCTAAGTTGTGGAATCCCCTCCCTGCAGAGGTGTGTTTGGCTTCTTAACTCTGTAGCTTTTGGCAAATGCTGAAGACATAGCTCTTTATCCTGGCCTTTGAGACCTGAGATGTGTTTTTTCAGAGCCCACTCTGTTCCTGTGATGGTAATCTATTTTAACTGTATTTAAATTGGAATTGTAAATTGTTGTATTCTGCCCTAGGATCTGAGTTCTGGTGGGTTCTGGCTGGGAAAAAACCCTGGAAATAACCCGTAAGGAAATTGCAGCAATTTAGGTATAATATGCAGCAGGATAAGGGAAAACAAGGAAACCGTGGAGGGGTGGATGGGAAGTTTACATTTGTTAAAAATATATGTAATTAACTTTTGAAAATCAAAATAAAATTGTAAAAAAAAGAAAGGAAACTGTAGCAATTTACTTGAGTGTAACTTGTTCTACAAATGGTGTATTATAAATGTAGAATAAAAGTAACCTATCATGGAGTTCCCCATGGTTTCCCCCAGGACTACAGCTCCCTTCACCCCTGACTACCCATTCTTCCTGGGGCTGATGGGAGTTGGAGTCCAACAACAGCTGGGGGAAACCAAGTTAACTATAGCTCAACATCCTCATGGTCTACTTTGTGTCCACCTTCTACTTTTCTTCTCTGTAGAGAATTCTGACAAGACATTCATAGCCTAGGAAATACGAAATAACAATAACATGGAGCATATATTTTACTCATTGGTATGTTTATTATACCATATTTTACAAACTTCAAAGAGTTTCTTCCTTCAGGATGTCAGGTCTTCTGTTGCTGCCCAGTTTCCATGGAAACATGAAAGTGGTAGCTGTGCCCACAGCTGAAGCAGAACTTTGTTTTCTAAAAATATTCTAGGCAAATCTGTAGATTCTGTTTAAAATATTACCGATAAGTACTGAACATTAAATTCCTAGCATTTTTTTAAACACAAAAAAATCTCTGAGCTGAGATGTAAAGGCTGTTAGTCTGTTGCGACAACAACAAGAAGAAATCTGCTAGCAGTTCAAAGATCTACAAATTAATTACACTTTCCCTCCCTAGAGATGTATATTTCATTTCTTTTGTCTCCAAAGTTGGTGGCCGAGGCTGTGTTTTCCTACAAGAGGCCATGATGGTCACCACCTCGGATGACTCTAAAAGAAGATTAGACAGATTCTTGAAGGAGAGGGCTATCATCGGCTACTAATCGGAATGGCTACATTCTACTTCCACTGTTGGAAGCTTCTCAGTACTAGTTGCTGGGAATCGGAGGTGGGCAGAGTGCTGTTGCACTCAGGTCCTGCTTGGTGGCTTCCCATAGACATCTGGTTGACCATTGAAAGAAGAGGATGCTCTACTAAATGGACCATTGGACTGATCCAGCAGGACATTCTTATGTGTTTCACTTGGTGTTACTGTTGTTGTTGTTGTTGTTGTTGTTGTTGTTAGATGGAGCTCATTTGGATTCATTTTTGATTACCTGTTTTCAACTGTTTTTATTGATAATTTTAATATTTTGTGGAAACTCTTCTAATCAAGTAGTATGTAAATTTTGAAAAATGAAGAACTAAACATCTGGGTCTGGGGATTGAAGGCTGGAGAAGGCTGGTCTAAAAGGCATGCGATGAAGGCAATCTTTCGAATGCTAAGATCTACGCTTGGCTAGTCCTAGATGAAAAACTTTCCTGAAATCATCTGTTCAATGCCATAAGTTCCCATCATGGAAGAAAGCTGAGATACAAATTAAATATATATGTATATGGTTTCACCAGCCCTGTTTAGGGAAGTTTTTAATGTGTGACATTTTAATGTATTTTTAATCTTTGTTGGAAGACGGCCAGAGTGGCTGGGGAAACCCAGCCAGATGAGCGGGGTACAAATAATATATTATTATTATTATTATTATTATTATTATTATTATTATTATTATTAAAATTCTGCACATGAACAAGGCTGTTTTACATGGATTTTGCCTTTTGGTCCATCTAGCATCACTGCAGTGACTGGGAGAGGCTCTCTTGGTTTTCAGACATGGGGCATTCCTAGTCCTACTTGGACATGCCAGAGATTGAACCTAGGAATTCTGCATGCACGACACAGTTTCTCTACCACTGAGCTACGAGCCTTCCTGTGACTTTCTTAAATAGAATATAAACGGTTTAAAAAATAAAACAGAATAGATGTCTCTTCCTGGGACCTGAAAATGCAAGTATGGAGTTATGCAGAACTATCTACTAGGCTTGTAGAAAGATAGCATTAAAAATGAAGAGCCCACTACCCTGTGAAGTAGAGAAGGCATGTGCAAGAGTGACCTGAGAATTGGGCTCTTGCGGATCCTAAATTACTTAGGTGCTCTTGATATTTTTACATGAAGTCTCATAAATTAACTCATTAATCAAGCATTAATGGCCTAGTCAAGGCAGATGTTGAATCCAGCTGCTAAACATGGTTTTAATGGGCTTTCTCTCTCTTTTTTATAGAGCCAATTAATTCCAGTATGATGTTATACTCTTAAGGGGGGAGAAATGTATAGTGTTTGTCAGCCAGGGAAGACAACAGAAGCAATTTCTGAACAAGTATTATTTAATGACTTAAGGTTAGTTAGATTGCCTATTAATTCTTGCATTATTCTCAGAGAACAGGAACATAAGTCCTTGGAGCGGGCCTACTAGGCAACCCTCGTGCATAAGCATGGTTTGTGCATGAGATTATCACAAGTTTGTTACCAACTTACTCTATGGAATTCACACTCATTCCTAAACATTCACTGTAAGCTGTTTAACACATTCTCAAGTAGGAATGAGGCTTATTGCCTTGAGCATGCAATGTAACAATTCATACTGAAATGCAGTTGTTGACAGCATGGCGGGGTGGTGGTGCTCACCTGATCTCCTGACAGCAGAGTCACAGCTGCTTACTGGAAGATAGAGGGGAGAGGTGTTGGGGAGGTTGGCATGGTGCAAACACACCAGCAGGAACACTGAATTGGCTCTGCTGGTGTGTTTGAGCCACATCAACCTCACCACTGCCTCACCCCTTCTCCCCTCTCTCCTGATTAGCAGCAGCAGCAACTCAGATGTTGGGAGGTCAGGGAAGTGCTGATGCCCCTCTGTGTTGTTTGCTGATGCTGAAATGCCTTTACTTTCCCTCGGGCTTCTTACATATGTTTGGTATGCTCTGGAGAGCTCTGTCCAGAAAATAGTAGGCCTTATAAGGACTAGATAATATGGTGAAGAACTTATGGTGAGTAAATGGCTTTCAGTAACTTTGTATTTCCAAATATGCCACAAAGGCATATAACATTTGGGTCAAATAACAGGGACGCGGGTGGCGCTGTGGGTTAAACCACAGAGCCTAGGGGTTGCCGATCAGAAGGTCGGCGGTTTGAATCCCCGCAACGGGGTGAGCTCCCATTGCTCAGTCCCTGCTCCTGCCAACCTAGCAGTTCGAAAGCATGTCAAAGTGCAAGTAGATAAATAGGTACCGCTCCGGCAGGAAGGTAAACGGCGTTTCCGTGCGCTGCTCTGGTTCACCAGAAGCGGCTTAGTCATGCTGGCCACATGACCTGGAGACCTGGAAGCTGTATGCCGGCTCCCTCGCCCAATAAAGCGAGATGAGCACCACAACCCCAGAGCCGGTCACGACTGGACCTAATGGTCAGGGGTCCCTTTACCTTTTAACACGGTGCAGAGAGCTCACGTTAAAGCAAACATTGTTTTATAGCTTAGTTGATAGCTCCACTGTTGAGATTCTGTTACTTAATGAACCAGTGTTGTTGTTGCTGTTGTTTTTAAAAACTAAACCAATGGTTTTATCTGCAAATTTTGTTAAAAATAGTAATTACCAGCAAAATGCTTGTTTCCTCCTCCCTTCTGGCATAGCTAAACATGCAATATGGTGCCCACATCCACATTTTTGTGTGTGTGCTGTGAAGTGTTGGGAAGAATTACAGCTCAGTGGTAAGGGACATGCTTTGAATGCAAAAGTCCCAAGTTCAATGCCTGGCATCTCCAGATAGGGCTGGGGGGGGGGCATGCCTGAAACCATGGAGAACTTGCTGCCAATCCTAATTTGCTTGCAAGGTTTTTATACACCATCCAGTTAATCCCACTTTTTTTCCAGTGTGTTTCCATAACACCTTGCTAACCACAAAATGGTTGTTGCGGTTGTTTTTAAAAAGTGGTGTGTTGCACTAGGGCAGTGGTTCTCAAAGGGTGTGGTACACCACACTGATGTGTCAGGAGAGTATGGCAAGTGTGGTGGGAATATTCAAGACCAATCAATATGATATTTCGGGAATCATTCATGTTCTTATATACCAGCATTGTTTCATACTTTCTGGAGGTTCCATGATCATGTTATAAAGTAATTGTGTTCTGTTGGCAGTTTTGTTTTTGTTTTCCAATGTATTTCTTATCCATAAAAAAGTTCAGTGTGGCGTGAGCAAATTTTTATTCTGAAAGTGTGACCCAGAGAAAAAAGTTTGAGAACCTCCATGCTAGGGTAACTAAGCCCTTTGATTCACATAGTTATTATTTATCCACCCTTCACCCACAAAGTCCCGAGGTGTGTTGCCCGCTAACCCAGAAATAGTACCTTGGGTTAAGAACTTTACCTCAGGATGAGAACAGAAATCGTGCGGCGACAGCTGGAGGCCCCATTAGCTAAAGTGGCACCTCAGGTTAAGAACAGTTTCAGGTTAAGAACGGACCTCCAGAACGAATTAAGTACGTAACCAGAGGTACCACTGTACATCTTTAGCATATGACAAAAAATGTATAGTTACAGGTAGGTAGCCGTGTTGGTCTACCATAGTCAAAACAAAATAAAAAATATAAAAAATTCCTTCCAGTAGCACCTTAGAGACCAACTAAGTTTGTTCTTGGTATGAGCTTTCGTGTGCATGCATTTCAGTGTATCTGAAGAAGTGTGCATACATACGAAAGCTCATACCAAGAACAAACTTAGTTGGTCTCTAAGGTGCTACTGGAAGGATTTTTTTTTGAAAAATTGTACAGTTACATACTCTCCAACATTTATCCAATCAAAATAGGGGTGTCCTATTTAATGTCTTTAGATGTTTTCTGAAGGTTGTATAGTTAGTTATCTCTTTGGCTCAGAGCTTGCATAACTCCATTTCCTTTGCATGGCTATGTCCCTCCCCTCCCCTGAAGTAAAGACACAGACACATATATGAATTTAAATGGGCGTGAAGGCCACAACTTTATTGGTTACGGATGTAGAGCGGTATTGGCTTAGACATTAGACCCTAACAGACTATATCCGACCCCAACCCGTGTGTTGGAAGTCTGGGAAGGGTTAACCCCAGTAAGGAGCCCCGTTGATGTACATCGAATGGAACTCCCACTGTGATCACCATTGGGGCGTGCCTTGGGCCCTAACCTCCCTAGGCGTCGGACATGGCCACGCCCCCGGAATCCATTTACTGGAATACCCTTCAAGATAGGGGCAGGTGATGGCGCTACCTCCCCTCCTCAGCTCTATGATGAATTCTTCCAATGCCTAACCGCCAAACCAAAGTTGTGACATGTTGCTATGAGGTAGGTGAAAAAACCCGGATGGCTAATCCAAGCGGGAAAAAGAACTACCAGGCCCCTTGGCCAACCAAGGCAACCAACCGAAGTCCATAGCAAAGTCAAGCTAAGTGTCAGGGTGGGATGGTGGGTGAACCTAATCAGCTGGGAAGCAGGGCGAAAAGGGAGGCTTCCCCGCTCGCTTCTAGTTTAAAGCAAGCAAGACACGCCCCCCCAGGCCGACCTGATTGGTCAGCCCAAGGTTGATGCGGGCGGGGACTCCCCCTGACGTACCGGGCTGATCCCAGCCCAGTAGGCAGGGTCGGTCGTGACGCCTGCAAAGCCACCTCCTGATGATGGCGGAAGTGGGGCTTGATGAAAATAGGGACGTCCTTCCATACCCTCCAGCATTTCTCCAATGAAAATAGGGATGTCCCAAGGAAAAGCATAATCTAATCAGAAACTGGGGCGACTTCTGTAAATTCTAGACTGTCTCTGGAAAGTAGGGACACTTGGAAGGTCCGTAGCTATGCTGCCAGATGCTCCTCTGTGGAGTGGAGGGTGTTCCACAGAGACTGCCCTCTCCTGCACTACCACTGTCTAACCTTCTGGGGGTGGTAGAATTACCAGGAGAATCCCCTGTACTGATATTAATACCCACGTTCTGTAGTGAAGCAGGTGGTCTTTCAGATATTGGAGGCCCACATTGTTTTACTGTGCAAACTTCCGGCATAAGCTTTGATCCGTCCTGCAGAATAGTGAGTGCCGAAGGCAGCCATCGTAAACAGATGACAGCAACAGACAGCAAGCAGAGAAAGTCGAACAAGACTGGGACCTTTCACTTATGCAAGCTTGACAATTTCGTGAGGATAGAACTCATTCAGCAGCCTGTGGGATTTGGGGCAATTTCCCAGGTGGACAGAGCAACTTAATTAGGTATTCATATTAGGGCAACAATGGATGAAAATAAAATGGAAAGAATTATACTTTTCTCCCCATGGAGCAGTCTAGTAAAACCGTTGAATTGTATAGGTCTTTGATTAGCCTTAATGGCCCATTACTGGCTCGGGA
Organism: Darevskia mixta; assembly: GCA_034641385.1. Lineage (NCBI taxonomy): Eukaryota > Metazoa > Chordata > Lepidosauria > Squamata > Lacertidae > Darevskia > Darevskia mixta. The sequence continues at coordinate 7,780,082 of JAWWNH010000091.1, read as the reverse complement.
AGGGAGGCATAATCGCAAATACACTGAACTGAACAGGTCTGATCAAAGGGCAAGAACACAGCAAAAGATTGTTAAATGAATCTGCATTTACATTTCTGATGCGGAAGATCAAAGGCAAAGGCATAGATTACGGGAACCTGTCAGGCTTGCAGGCTTTCGGGCTGAAAAAAAGCCAAACAGAGCAGGCCAAAAGCTCTGCTACAGCTACACAGAGCTGAGCTGCAGACATTAATAGCAACCTAATTATAAGTCCATTTTCACCACATGGGCATATTCAAACGAATTGGCTTGCTGTATGAAATGGGCTTGGACCAAGTTGCCTGACGGTGGCTCTCTCCTTTGGCTTCTGATGGGAGAATCAGGCCTGTTGTGCATTGCAGAGGACTATAATAGAAGATTCTTGGGGTCCCATCCAACCCTACACTTCTAAGTGAGAGGAATGGCATGTGGATGGCTTGTGGGTGTCCATGTGTCACCTATGTTACCTATGGAAGATTTCAGTAAGTATGTCTTCAAAAATCCACAACATATGAGGAATTGTTTGATCTTCCTGCTCACTTGCTTTTTTCACTAGCCTAACCACTCCTACAGTGAACATCCCCTCCTTTTCAACATGCTCACATTTTTTTTCTTTTGCTCTCAGGATTGGAGAAGGGCAGGGGTGGAGCAAGGGGGTGCAGTAGGGGCGGGTTGCCCCGGGTGTCACCACTGAGGGGGTGACAAAATGCCGGTCAGCACTCACCACAGGACCTGCAGTGCGCTCAAGCCATGTGTCTCTCCTGGGAGTGACATGGTGGCTTGGGCGCACTCAGACTCCACGCTGCCCCAAGTGGTCCGCCCACTGCCTCCCCCTCAGGTGTAGGGCGGCTGAGTAGAAAGAGGCAGGCAGACTCCTTGGAGGCCCCACGGAGTGTCCTGCCCTGGCTTGCTCCGCCCCACGGGCAGCTGACCCCGCCCCTGGACGTGCGCCATCTCAGGCGCTCGATTGGCTTACTATGCCACTGGAGAAGGGAACTCCATAAATTGGAGAGGGGTGTCACTACTGAAGAAACCTTGTCCCTGTTGATATATATATATATATATAGAAAGGGGGAGGATGTTGGGTTTCTATTCCTCTCACTGTGCAGGTATTGTGTAGGATTGTGTAGGATGGGCCATTAAGGCTAATCAATGTCTGTGTTATGCATTCCAGCACTGATTGTTGGAATCATGGGAGCGGATGTTTACTGTACTTTGTTTCCGTTTGTTGTAGTTCTTTCTTCTTCGGAATTCTCTCCAGAAAGAGGAGACATGTTTTCTTTTGTTCTGCCTTCTACTTAATAAAGTAGCTTTTAGTGCATACAACAACCTCAGCCTAGCTCAGTCTGCGTTTATCTCTGCTGGACTCTGAACATGTGCTCAGTGTCTCCAAGACAAGCGTCATTATAATTCATCGGGGAAGGCTGTCGGAACTCCCTAGAGATGCACGCTGACCGCTGATGGGAGAGATGGACTGGAAACATTCCTGTCGTATGTCTGGGGGGTCGTCCTAGTCCCCAGCCGACCCAACAGGCCCATGTGCCCACAAGTTTAATAATGGGCCCATAAGCAGGGCCTCTGAAGCTGATCACAAGGTCTGGGCACTTCATACTGGTGCGAGACAACTTTCAAGTAACTTGGTCCCAACTCTTCAAGGGCTTTAAAAGTCACAACAAATAGTTTCAATCATGCATGGGAATGAGCTGGCAACCAGTGCGACTGACGCAATATTGGAGCAACGTGCTCTGAGTGCCTGCCCACAACTTCCGCAAGAGCATCCGCATTTTTCACTAGCTGAAGTTTCCAAACCATCTTCAAAGGCATTCTCACCCACAATGCATTGCCATAGTCTCGTTAGGTTGTCACTAGCACCCAGTGCAGCAAGACTGGGCCACAGCTGTGTGCCGGCGGAAGCTTTTAAGGCACTGCAGCTGCATTTAAGCAGCTGCATCATGCTTAATTGAAATCTACAGCAGCATCGCCCTTTCCCTGGCAGTGCAATGATGACTTTAGGGGTTGCCCACCTAGTTGGTTTCAAGCAGTTCCACTTTTAAAGTAGGGGAAAAAAGGAGAGGTGATCATTCAATGCTAAGAGGATTTTGTTGAGTAGAAAAAAAAGACTGTTAATGCACATGTTGCTTTCAAAGAATAAAGAAAGAGCCGATGTCAAAGTGAGGCTAGATCATTTACTGCAAGATTAAAGTGGTTACCATAGGACCTGCTCCTATTATATGTCAGGGTTCAGGCTTACTAGCCTTTATCGCTTTTGACTACACTCCTCACAATAAGACGTGGGAGGTCAGAGTGTGTTCGCCATCCTTTGAATCAGAATGTTTCATTACTCTGGCCCATTCTTTGCCAAAGTGTGGAAATGGGTTTACCTTAATGTTAAACCCGCCAGGGGTGCAATTCATCTTTCAGCCGATGTCAGCAGCAAGAACCCTGCCGGTCCGAGAGCTGGCTCTCTCATGTTAGACTCTTAATGTATAGGTCGCTGGTTCAAGTAGCTACTACAGAGGTGCACTGCTCAAGCTGCAGGCTTCCTCTTAAGAGTGCTGCTGCCCACGCACCACCATCATGGCAACCTCTTCTTTTCTTCTTAGACGGAACTGGAATGTTGCGATTTCCTTGACTGTTTGCTTTCCTTGCTCTTTCTAGCTTCAGACACCCTTGCCTGTAGTTGCAAAATGTGCGAGGGAGAGCAGGAACGAGCAGCTGGTACCTTAGCCATCATTCTCAACAGTTGTTGTTGTTGTTCATTGAATCGTAGAATTGTAGAGTGGAAGGGAGCCAAGGGTCATCTAGTCTTAGTACCACTGTATTCCGCTCTGGTCAGACCCCACCTGGAATACTGCGTCCAATTCTGGGCACCACAGTTCAAGAAGGATACTGACAAGCTGGAACGTGTCCAGAGGAGGGCAACCAAAATGGTCAAAGGCCTGGAAACGATGCCTTATGAGGAACGGCTTAGGGAGCTGGGTATGTTTAGCCTGGAGAAGAGAAGGTTAAGGGGTGATATGATAGCCATGTTCAAATATATAAAAGGATGTCATATAGAGGAGGGAGAAAGGTTGTTTTCTGCTGCTCCAGAGAAGCGGACACGGAGCAATGGATTCAAACTACAAGAAAGAAGATTCCACCTAAACATTAGGAAGAACTTCCTGACAGTAAGAGCTGTTCGACAGTGGAATTTGCTGCCAAGGAGTGTGGTGGAGTCTCCTTCTTTGGAGGTCTTTAAGCAGAGGCTTGACAGCCATCTGTCAAGAATGCTTTGATGGTGTTCCTGCTTGGCAGGGGGTTGGACTGGATGGCACTTGTGGTCTCTTCCAACTCTATGATTTTATGATTCTATTTTCAGGTATGGAGTCTCCAACCCTGGCAGTAATATTGGTCATGAGAATTGGCCCTGAGGTCACTAACATAGGGAGAATATTAGAATCATAGGATTGCAGAGTTGGAAGGGACCACGAGGGTCAACTATTCCAAACCCCTTCAATTCAGGAAACTTTTGCCCAACTTGGGGCTCAAACCCACAACCTTGGTATTAAGTGTGTCATGTTCTTACCAACTGAGCTATCCCAGCAAATATCTGCATATGTACCTTGTAAAGCAGGGATGAAGAACCTCAGGCCCATGGTATTTATTTGGCCCTCAGAACTCTCCATAGGCCACACCTACTCTCCACAGGCCATGTCTCACACTTCAAATGTTTTTGCCTGACTGGAATGTGTCATTGAACTCTGATATTCTCTCTTGCTAGTCAGGAAGGAAGGTGGAGAGGTGTGCCGTATACAGGGCCGTCTTACCCATAGGCACTAGGGGTGCGGGGCACCCGGGCACCGGGCTCTCAGGGGTGCCAGGCTGAGAGTCTGGGGCCCAAGAGTTGAGTCCGGGGAAGAGCCCGCCTGTCGGTAGGAGCACCACGGAGGGCTCTTCTGCTGCGGGCAGCTCTGCGTCGCAGGTTCAGGGGCGACTGAGCCAGTGAGACACTGAGGCGGCCAGCCGGCTCCTCCCTCCGCGCCTGGGACTGGCCAACCTGGGGGGGGGCACTGGGCAGATCTTTGCACCCCTGCACTGCATATGCTTAAGACAGCTCTGCATGTATAGAAACTAGTCTTCTGTGCACCCATTGCTCCACCCATGTCTGCCTCTGGCTTTTCCCACTGACATGTGGCCCTCAGAAGGCTGCCCAGATGGGAATGTGGCCCTTAGGTAAAGGTAAAGGGACCCCTGACCATTAGGTCCAGTCGTGTCCGACTCTGGGGTTGCGGCGCTCATCTCGTTTTATTGGCCGAGGGAGCCGGCGTACAGCTTCCGGGTCATGTGGCCAGCATGACAAAGACGCTTCTGGAGAACCAGAGCAGCGCACGGAAACGCCGTTTACCTTCCCGCCAGAGCGGTTCCTATTTATCTACTTGCACTTTGACGTGCTTTCGAACTGCTAGGTTGGCAGGAGCAGGGACCGAGCAACAGGAGCTCACCCCGTTGCAGGGATTCGAACCGCCAACCTTCTGATCAGCAAGCCCTAGGCTCTGCGGTTTAACCCACAGCGCCACCTGGGTCCCTATGTGGCCCTTAGGCTGAGAAAAAAATCCTCAGCCCATTTTAGAGTATTTTCATAGTTGAGGTTGTGCCAGAGATGAGTATATTCAGTGGCTGTTTGTGGATTCTCTCCTAAATTGGTGTGGGGAGGTATGATTTCATATATTTGGCAACCATTGCATTATAATAGTACAGATTGTCTCATAGCAAACACCGACCAGCTGTCAGAAGCATAGTTTGAGGAATAACTTTGTTCCACCGCTGACAAGTTTCAGATGAGGAAATCGCACTATTACTGTAATGTGCCTCTCCTGATGTGTGTCAGCAGTGAGTCAAAACAGCTTTGCAGATTATGTTGCTAACATGATGAGAGGGGTCTTGAGTCGCCGTGTGACCAGCGTTTGCTTTGCCCAGGAGCAGCACAAGTTGCTTTGATGCGGGTTGCCGGTGGGATATGTAAAACACATATAGGGCGCTTCAGATTCTCTGTAAGAAGGTTTCTCTTCTTGGGCAGCTGGCTTTTGCTCTGACACAGGGCAGACACACTTAAACAGCTTTCTCAGGAGATGGAAATGGAGATACAAAAATGGTTTGTCGCAGAGAGGAGCCGCTGAGAGTGTGAAGCGCAGAAGAGATAAATAGGGTGAGTTGGAGGAAGAAGCATTTTGGATGTAAAAGCAGAAGAAGAAGGAAAGTCTTTTAAGAGGGCAGGATAACTGCATAACCCCTAATGGATTGATTTTTGCAGAGCCAGAGAAGGCTGTATTGCCATCTCTTGGTAGAAGCAGAGAACTGCTGGATTTAGCTGGGATTAGTAATTTGCACATGGCCCCAGGAGTCTGTTTGCATGTTGGGATTGTCATAGGTAAAAAAGTAAAGGACCCCTGGACGGTGAAGTCCAGTCAATGGCGACTATGGGGTTGCGGTGCTCATCTCGCTTTCAGGCCGATGGAGCCGGCGTTTGTCCACAGACAGCTTTCCAGGCCATGTGGACAACCACTTCTGGTGCAACGGGACACCGTGACAGAAGCCAGAGCACACGGAAATGCCGTTTACCTTCCCACCGCAGTGGTACCTATTTATCTACTAGCACTGGTGTGCTTTTGAACTGCTAGGTTGGCAGGAGCTGGGACAGAGCAACGGGAGTTCACTCCATCACATGGATTTGAACCGCTGACCTTCCGATCAGCAAGCCCAAGAGGCTCAGTGGTTTAGGCCACAGAGCCACCCACTCCCGCAATTGCCACAGCAGTCGAAGGACAGCCTACTACAGTCTGCCTGAACTGTCAAGCAGCAGAAGGAATCCTTGATCTGAGTTCATGTTGATATAAGAAAACCATGGCTGATCACATAACCTACAATCCTGAACTGGTGTCTGCCCAGATATTACTGAACTCCCAAATCATCTTGCAGTCCTACAATGACTTTTGATGCTAAAAACAGGTCCTTAGGCTTAACTCTGTTCAAATATAATGCCTGAAGCCTGTTGATTGCTGTAGGCTGTGCCATAAATAGATATAAAGAAATAATTCCAGTTCTGATTCAAGGTGGATGCATTTTTATATGGTAGAAGATGAACTTTAATCAACATTTTGTACCCTCTAATGGTTTAATAACCCACTGAATTTTAAAAGAAACACAAGTAAGTAAAATAGTTTTGCTGGTGGACTCATTTCCTGAAACAACTTGCAGCCTACAGCACATTTTTAGTGGCTTAGTTATAAACCTCAAGAGACACTGATCCAGTCTTAACTACTCAGTACAAACTGTGCCACGCTCTAATAAGTGCAAAGGTATGTTTGTAGTACACTGTTTTCATTCGCTACTCAGTTGGTAGCAACTTTTTCTTTCTGTGCCTTCCCAGTCCCGGGAAAAGAACTATGGAAAAAGAAGGAACTGCTAGGATGCTAATTATTATCCAGATTTGAAAACTGGCCTTTTAGGGTCACGCAAAAGCATTGTTCATGTTGACTTTCATTAGTTGCACACTAATCTCTTTCAGTGATTGGGGTGGCAGGGGGAAGTAAAACACTGTCTTTGAATTTGTGCATGTGAAATGATATAATTATAGTTTTATAATTATAGTGATTATAGAGCCAAGGGGGGAGAAATGAATTTTTGTCTCCTACATTCTTCTTAATGATCTCCGAGTACAACAATAATAAAAAGAGAGCGTGATTTCCTGCATCTTGGGGAACATGAGAAGTGATGCATTTTCGCCCATTTCAAATATTTATCAGTCTTTCCCAGACATGTTGTATATAAAAGTAATGAATAAAACACAACGAGAACAGCAAAAGGACCATGTTTTAATGCATTACACATGAACGCTCACAGTTGCAGGAAGAAATAACTGGCCCCTGCATTATTTAAGGAGATTTCCCCCCCCTTTCCCAGGGATGGATCGTGTTGGATTTACCATACTCCATTTATGAGTCAACTTCCTGTGGCCGGGAGCTATTTTGCAACTGCTTTAAGATGAGATTCTCTTTGGCTTTGGAGTAGGAAGCTGTATTTTTAATAGCCAATGAGAAAGCAGGTTTATATTCAAAACGAGATGCAGCCAGGTAAAGCTGAGTGCTAGAATTGAGGTCAGCTAGAATTATATTGTCTATAGACACTCTGGTGATAAACATGTAGCACAGGGGCTTAGGCTCAGCAGCAGAGCACATACAAGCCTACAGCCCCAGGTCCAATTCCTCACATATCCAGTTAAAAGGATCAGGTAGATGATGGGACGCGGGTGGCGCTGTGGGTTAAACCACAGAGCCTAGGGCTTGCCGATCAGAAGGTCGGCAGTTCGAATCCCCGCGACGGGGTGAGCTCCCGTTGCTTGGTCCCTGCTCCTGCCAACCTAGCAGTTCGAAAGCACGTCAAAGTGCAAGTAGATCAATAGATACCGCTGCAGCGGGAAGGTAAACGGCGTTTCCATGCGCTGCTCTGGTTCACCAGAAGCGGCTTAGTCATGCTGGCCACATGACCTGGAAGCTGTATGCCGGCTCCCTCGGCTAGTAAAGCGAGATGAGCGCCACAACCCCAGAGTCGGTCATGACTGGACCTAATGGTCAGGGGTCCCTTTACCTTTTAGATGATGGAAAAGACCGTTGCACAAGATCCTTGTTACCTGCTGTCAGTCAGTCAGCTGCTGCCGAGAAGGCCCATTCTATTCATGCCCCTTACTTACCTTCAGTGTCTAAGCATTCTAATGGGAGCCCTTCTTTGCAGTTTCAAGAACCCGTGTACAGGTTTACCATTTCAGCGAGAACTAGACTTGGGGCCTAATGCTACCATTCTAGACTTTATTGCCCATTCCTCCCTCTACAGAGGAGAATGGAATGGGTTTGATGGGAGAACACTCTGGCACCCATATGGAACATAATAGAGTCTCAGTTTAGCTGACTGTTGCGCATGCAACACCTCTTGATCTGCATTGGATTAAGCTGCCATACTTCTGGCGGGGGGCAAAGTGATTGACAAGACATTATGGGCTGTAAGTGTAATACTTTTGCAAAGTGCTTCTTCTTCTTCTTCTTCTTCTTCTTCTTCCTCTTCTTCTTCTTTTACAAGTGGTACAGTATATATATTTTGTTAAACAAACAAGCATGTAATATCATTGGTTTAGAAATTAGTAAAGGGGATTCAGGGCGAGATCTCTCACCACGCCAGTGGGTGCAATGCAATTGCAACAGGTTTCCACTTCCTGTCCTCCCCACTACATCTTCCTGAACCCCCCAATCTGATCCAGAAGGAAGAAAGAAGAAGAAGAGGAGTTTGGATTTGATATCCCGCTTTATCACTACCCTAAGGAGTCTCAGAGCGGCTAACATTCTCCTTTCCTTTCCTCCTCCACAACAAACACTCTGTGAGGTGAGTGGGGCTGAAGTGTGACTAGCCCAAGGTCACCCAGCAGCTGCATGTGGAGGAGCGGAGACGCGAACCCGGTTCACCAGATTACGAGACTACAGCTCTTAACCACTACACCACACTGGCTCCAAGTCCCATGTGTGCAACTGGAAGTCTGTTGTCCAAGGGGGATGTCGATATGCAATATCACCCTCGGCGCTTGCATCAATGGTGTTAATACTCTCATTCCTTCATGTAGCTGTTTGATCCTGCAGCTTCAAATAGCAGTCGAGTTTCGCAGGATGGCTGGAAGCTTTTGGTTCCTCTTGGTATTTAAGGACAACTTCTCTCTGGCTACAAGTCAAAGATTAGTCATTGTCAGTGCTTATCAGCCATTCTACAAGCTTATCTACAATCCTGCCAGTTAGACTTGGAAGAATTCTCTGTTTCTCTCTCCTTCCCATAACATTTGAGAAGACCCTATTTTGTGTAGTTCTGCCATTTCCATCATGTCAGAATCCAAATTTAATGAAGATTTACGGTAAAGAAAAGAAAAAGAAGGAATTCCAGCTTCTGAATCCCAAGACAGGCTTCTGCCATTAAATCAGCAATTATTTACATTATGTCACAGTAAAAGAAAAAAAGTTGTTATGCACTCTGCCCCAGCTTAATTTTCGCTATTACAGCTTTTCTTTTTCCGTACGCAAATGCAAATATAATGATCCCACACTAGCAATTAAGCTTACCACTTCAACCAAGTACACATTTTCTCCGTGAAGTGAAAACGGGGTTTATGTATTCACTGCTACCAAAGAAAAGGGGGAGATGCAAAACTTTCACCCATCCATCTTAAATAACTTAAAAAAAAAAATTGTGCGAATCTGTATCTACCGCAAGCTCATATATTATGTATAGCAGCTGTGCTCTGATCATGATGAAGGGAGGGCTATAAAAACTCTGACATAAATAAAGGAAATAAATGCTTTTGTGGTATTTGAATCTTCCTCCAATTATTTGGCAGTGTGAGTGTATTATTTTCTACATGGTATGCAAATGGTACTCATGTACATTTTCCTGATTTTATGTGTCCTTCCACCAATTTTATTTTAGATGCCTTCACTGCCAGAATACTGTTTGCTGGGAATTGAGTGGGGAGAAGATTGCTACGCTCAGGTCCTGCTTGTGAACTTTTCAGGGGCATCTGGTCAGCTGCTGTATGAACAGGATGCTGAATGCTGGATTAATAAGGCTGGATTTGATTAGAGTTTATCCATACATACCTTTCCTCCTGTCTTTCCAGGCATGGCCTGTGCTTTAAAGCTCTGTGTCAGAACACCTTTTTGTTTTGTTTTGTTCCTGAGCTCTCCCCATGAAAACCTGCTCCTTAAAGCTCAATCGGAGGAAACAGCAATCCGTGTAAAACCTGAATTGACATTTGCCCCGACTGAGCGCTAAAGAGCAGGAATTCCACTCTGATTTCCATACAATAATAATCTGGTGGTCATGCTGCTAAATACTTTGATCTCCCGCCACACACACTGGAGGTAAGAGAGGAAGCATCACAGTTGTGATCTACAGCTGTATGGATTTGGATGTTTTCTGTCTTAATAATGTTGCATTATTATTATTATTATTATTATTATTATTATTATTATTATTAACAATTGAACTTAGTCAACTGCATCTTTTTTTAAAAAGCAACAGTTTAAACATTCTTTATTCTGTAAGCAAAAAAAAAAAAAAAGCCACATTTTCTTTGGATAATTTTAAATTGGGCATTTAGTAAACAGCTCAGTCATCTGGTTGAGCCGCTCACAATACCTTGTTTGTTTCTTTCCCTTTCAGAACTGTAGGTCTTTGGTTCTTTCATAAGAGCTGTTTGCCAAGTGGCCCGAAGCCATGGAGAAATTACTTTTCTGTGAAAGCTGCACCTTTGCAAATAGCATGTGAAAATTACTAAGATGTATTTAGTTAAAACAAGAGCAGCAACAGCAAAAAGTGACGGGAATAAATGAGAAGGGAAAGGGGAAAAAAAAACATAGGCTCTTTAACTCTCCCTTTCATTTCCTATAGAATAAGAACAGGAAATGGTTCCAAACTTTCTTCTTCCTTTCTGCATTTTTTCCATTAAAATGATGTTCGAATGATGTTTGGCCAGATTTGCCATCCAATTTTTACCCTTTACTCTTGCTTTTAGCCTTCATACCTTCAACTCTTTGGGAATCAATTGTGCAGCATGTAAAATAGGACTTGATGGGGCAGAGAAATAGGTCCACACTCGCCATAATCCCAATTAAGGGGGATTTTGTCATAACCTGCATTTCATCTTGTTTCTAAATTCCATTTTGAGGCTTTGAGGCCACGCCGGTCACTGCAGAAATGTTTCATCTGCTTAACAAGATCCCCCCACCCCTTGATATTTTAGCAATTTGACCTTGGAACATTACATGGAAGTGTGCTTCCGTCTTTGATTCTGTCAAAGGAAATGCAGAATTGGAATGTGGGGACAACTGGACGGAATGGAAATCATTTTTAAAATAGTCGTGCTTGAAAGAAATGAAGTGGCTCAGGAATCAAATTAGCCCCTTTTTGGCATAAGGTTTTCTTCTTCTTCTTTTTCCTTCCAAAGAACAATTCTGCATTCAGGGCTTTCCATTACCTTGCTTGGAAGGAAGTGGACAACATAATGTTGTTGGCAATTTCCTCTCCCCTCTCCCCTCAACCCCTCACTCTCTGAGTACACTGATGATAAAGGTAAAGGTAAAGGGACCCCTGACCATTAGGTCCAGTCGCGGACGACTCTGGGGTTGCACGCTCATCTCGCATTATTGGCCGAGGGAGCCGGCGTACAGCTTCCAGGTCATGTGGCCAGCATGACAAAGCCGCTTCTGGCGAAACCAGAGCAGCGCACGGAAACGCCATTTACCTTCCCGCCAGAGCGGTTCCTATTTATCTACTTGCACTTTGACGTGCTTTCGAACTGCTAGGTTGGCAGGAGCAGGGATCAAGCAACGGGAGCTCACCCCGTCGTGGGGATTCGAACCACCGACCTTCTGATTGGCAAGCCCTAGGCTCTGTGGTTTAACCCACAGCACCACCCGCGTCCCTGATGATACTTCTCCTCAAATCTCCAAAGGTGTCTGACAAGGCAGTTTCAGGTTGTATAGGGGTGTATTTAGACATGGGGAATATTGCATTGGTTTTCTTGAATATGCCAGGGCTTCTTTCCTGTTTTCTGAGGTTCCTGTCATGCTCCCTGTTGTGTTATGGAACTATAGCTTTTTGACTGATATATCAGCACGTTGTACTGTACTAAATTTCATTTGCACCAGTGAGCATGGTGTGAGCCCAGTGCCGGATTTACCTATAAGCTAAACAAGCTATAGCTTAGGGCCCCACTCTCTTGGGGGCCCCCAAAAAAATTAAAGGGGGAAAAGAAACACTGGATGTACATTTCCAAAATATAAGATAAAAAAACAAATAAAATAAAACCTACATACAGCAAGTGCATTCTACGTCATGTGAAATGTTACATAAAATGCAAAAACCAACCACGGTCAGGTAAGGAAACATCAGGAAAATGGCATAATGTGTGTGTGTGTGTGTGTGTGTGTGTGTGTGTGTGTGTGTGTGGAGAGAGAGAGAGAGAGAGAGAGAGAGAGAGAGAGAGAGAGAGAGAGAGAGAGAGAAGCAGACTTACTGAGCAACCATCTCAGGAAGGAGAAGATAAATGAGACTTTTCTCCACTTCTCCTTGGTGGGGAGAAATCTTAAGTTTGAAAATAACTTGGGGTCTAGCACTCTTGTCTCCTTCAAAGAACATCCTGTTAAAAGAGAGCCTTACATCTGTGAGAGCAATTGTAGAGAACGTTGAGATGTTTCTTTCTTGTGTGTGGTAAAATCAAGTGAAGAAGCTGCTTGCTTTCTTTTCTTTTCTTTTTATCAGTGTAAAAGGAATTTTTGTTTTGGTTTTATTTAAAGCCCCCCTCCCCCCTTCCTTTCTTCCCTTGCTGTTTCAAAACATTTCAGACAGGCACTGTTTGTTCTTTGCATCACTTAGAACAATGTGTCTTAGGCATCACTTTGTGTATTTGTGAAGAAGTCTTTATTATACAGCGCTGTGCTAAGTAGACAGTCCATTAAGAAATGTGCGTCAGATTCAAGCATATAGCTGATGAAATAACAGGACGGTGGAACTCGCTCAAGGACACCCATCACAAAGACAAATGCAAGGGTGCAGAGTGAAGTAAACTGTCGTAGTAAAAATACCGCAGGAAATGATGTACTTCATATATCTATTTTCCACCTCACCACCCACTGAGCAGAGAGAGCTCTGAACACAGAACTTAATGGAGCCAATGAGCTCCAGTCAGTTCTATGGGAGACGAGATGGGGCTTGCCATCAGGAGATGTCTTGAGAAGACTGTGAATGGTTCTGTGTATATAAGGAGTTGTTTGAATGTGTGCGAGAGATCTGACTGGAGACCGAAGCAAGATGCATATAATTTGTGTTTGGATGTGAATGTGGACAGGTACGAATGGAGAAGGAACCACAAGCAAAAATGTGTCTGTGAAGGAATGAAGCACTTTTGAATGTGTTCTTACTTATGCAATGTTTGCTTTCTGTTGAGACATTGGGTTGTTTAATAATAATAAATAATAATAAATTTTATTTATACCCTGTCCTTCCCAGCCGAAACCGGGCTCAGGGCGGCTAACATCAATAAAATTACAATATAAAGCATAAAAGAAAGAAAAAACCGTTAATTAAAATACAGGTTAAAATACAATTTAAAATTTAAAATGCCGCTTCATTTATCGCCCATAATCAAAACCATTTAGAGCAGCAATTCCCAACCTTTTGGGGCCCAAGGCCACATTTGGAAATCAGAGGAACTGCCATGGGCACCACCACAAAATGGCTGCCATGGGTGCCCGGCATACTCTCAAAATGGCTGTACTTTAAACTTGTCAAATATTGGGATTTTTAATGTGCCATGGGTGCCAGCACAAAATGGCTGCAATAAGACCCCCCTCAAAAAAGAGGTAACGGTATTGTGTACCATTGACTACCATCACACACCAAAATGACTAGGAAGCAACAACTTTCTATATTATGTGAAGCTGATGAAGATGATTTGTGATATTATGCATTTGTACAATGTACATGTGAATCCTTAGAAGGAATAACATGGAAAAGGGACAAGGTAAAATGAGAAATCTCTGCCTAGATGTGGAAACAAATGCAATGCCTGGCTCTGTTGTGTTCAGATATTGCACAAACTATTAGAGGGACTGATGGAACTATCATACTGATGAATGGCTGCATTCAGTGGCATTAAAGAAAATTTATGTTAGAGCAACTGTCACTAAAAACATTCATTAATCAAAGGAACTTACTTACTGGTCTCTAATTTCTATTAGTGAGCTATCAATACCACATTAGCTAATCCATGTGCGTAATGGCAATCACGATGTTCCCCCAAACCCAGTAAACTTTCAAATTTATCTTCTTCTTATGATTCGTCTTGGATTTTGATGGCATTCCTACAAAATGATATTTATCAGCCCTGATCAGTTTATACTTGTAACTGTCTAATGTGATATTCTATGCTGAGCGGAAATCTAATTGTGCAGGTCAAAAATCTCTCATCTTCTCAAAGCTCTGATTCTTCAAGTGAATTTCTCCTCTTGTCTGGATCAGTAAGCTACCCGCAGATTCACCCTTCCCCACAGCTTGAAAATCTGAGTTTAACAAGTCAGTCTGTTTAGAATTTCGATAGGACACTTTGGTGTAATTTGTTCAAAGCTGGAAGGATTGACACTGACCTTTGTGAAGTTGGTAGGGTGGAGGAAATAACTGATCATGTTGTATGTGATTGTTTGAGAGATTGGGATGAAAAAGAACCTCTCCTTCACAAACATAAGAACTTGGGCATTATAAATTTGTATTTTGGGGCTATCCTTTGTGTGGGAATGTTAAGGATAGTAGGAAAGGATATATTGAATAACTATTATCCTTCCTTCACTCACGCTAGTGAGTGATGTAGCAGTGCAAATTCCCCTTGATATAGCAGGAAGCTAGTTTGCAGATCCATTTGAATCTCTTAGTTAAGATTACTTTCTGGTGTCCCCTTTTATCCCTCCTTGTTAGAGTTTTAGCATCTAGCTGTCTTCTGCTGTGCTTTTAATTATGATGGTGCAAGCTGCCTTGGACATCTTTTTTATAAAATATAAAAGGATGCGGGGGCAACTCACTCTAAAGCCGCCCCCATCATAAACATGCAGTTTATCAATCGGCTTCACTCTCCCTTGGTGAATGGCACCTGTCCTGTATGGTTGGATATTCCAGTGATAATGAAATAAGATTTGACAATGAACAGCTGGTGGTGAAGAACCAATGCGGTGATGGGTCACTTCATTGGTAGTGCCAACCGTATACTAGTGGTAAACTGCAAATGCAAGCTATATTGACATATTCCCTGCTGTACTGGATTCCTCCCTCAGCAAACGTGCTGTTGATTTCATTTCATTACCTCCAATCAGTTCTACTGATGATGCCACTGTCCAATGTAATAGCATTTCAATATTGATTTTCCAGACAGCCCTAAATAATGCTGTCATATTAATAACCTCCAAGGCACTCTTGGGGTCAGGCTTCGTGTATCTTCCTTAAGATAACACAATTGCAATGATCACCATTCTTTAGGGGTCTCCAGGTCAACAACACATTTTTTAACCCGACAGATGATTACATGAACTGCTTTTTCCTGGCAGAGGGAGGGACATCAATATATTTGTTTAGCTTAATAATGAAATGTTGCTGCCGCCGTCGCTTTTTAAGGAATTGGTATGTGTTGTGATCTGTTATTATGCTTACCATGCAGCATTAATGTGATGGATACATCCACAATGGAACCTTTCTCACACTGAGTTCCATTTAGCATTTGCCTCTGGTTTTCTTATGTTACCTGAAGCATTTGCCCCTGTGGTTACTTCCATGCTGTTGTGATTTGGGTGGAGAATGTCAGGAGCTGCTCATGAGGCGGTGTGGAGCTTCAAAAGAACCCTCCTGACATGGCAGGGCAAGGTGGCAGGAATGGCAGATTGGCTCCACCAGATTGGCTCCACCAGATTGGCTCCACCAGTGCAACTGTGTAGCCACTGTGGGATGTAATTCATTGGGACAGTCAAATGCAACATTCCTTATTTCCCTAGAGTGGGCACAGACAGGGGGATGTTACTCCTGTCAGTATAATTTCCTGTTCCACTGGTCTGGAGCATCCTCCCCCTGCATGTGACCAGGCAGATGGGTGTGACCCTGGCTGACTCCATAAAAGAGCCGAGTCACACAGCCATTTTCTCTCTCTCTTATCTCTCTCTTGCTCTGATCTCTTGCTTGCTGCTCTCTTGCTGCCATGCTGCTTTCCAGCAGCCATTTTGTTCTCTTAATGTAATTTTGCTGTCTGCTGGCTCTCAGTCAGCAGCACATGATCTCAATCTCCATATGAGATTAACTCACAATTTGTTATGTAACTACTAAGTAAAGTCTGCCTTTCAGGGATCAAACTGTGAACTGAAATGTGAGTAAACTTCTTGTTACTTTTAAGGAAATATTCTTGTGCCTTTATTCTTTTAAGAGGGATAAAAGGGGACACCAGGAATAATCCATCTGGGCAGGCCAGATTGGATTACTTAACTAAAGAGATTCAAATGAATCTGCAAACTTGCTTCCTGCTATATTGAGGGGAATCTGCTCTGCTACATCACTCACTAGCGTGAGTGAAGGAAGGATAATACTTATTCAATATATCCTTTCCCACTATCCTTAACATTCCCACAGCCACAACCTTGCTACCATTCTCCCTAACCTCAGCCTCATCCAGGTAAGAGGGAACAAGGCCAGAGGGTGCCTCCACAGCTCTGCCCCACCATGTAGGCCACTACTGAATAGTGTGTCTGTCAGTCTCTCAGTTTGTGATTTTCAGGTTGTGAGGTTTGTTGCTTATATAGCCAAAAGAGAATCACCCACATATACGAGGGAGGTATCAGCAGGATTGGGTGAACTTTGAGGTTTAGAGAAGTATAATTAAAGCAAAAAACAAAACAAAAACAAAACCCTAAGGGCAGAACTGCCTACAACAGGACTCAGTGAGTGGCCCTGTTTTATATATTATAACATCTAGATGTCTACTATTGTGCCAAAGATACATAGCCTCATTCTTTTTTAAAAAAATACCGTATATAACTCAAGATAAAACAAAGCCAACACTGCAAAAACAGAGCAAAACAGCAACAAAAGAAACAGAACTATAAAAGAAAACCAAGGCAAAGAAGGAGAATAATCTTTTCTATGTTCAAACAGATCTGAAACCAGCACAAAGTTTGCCTGATGTTGGAAGGCTAACGGTGAAGGGATAAAATGAACCCCGGGAGGAGCTGAAAACTCCCATCAGCCCCAACTGGCATGGCTAACAATCAAAGATGGTGGGAGCTGCGGTCTGGCAACTTCTGGTGAGCATTACATTAGCCACCTTTGTTTTATAGCATCAGTGCCGCTGGAGAAACAGCTAATTTCACATGGAAAGGAGATTTGAAGCAGGGTTTCTGAGGAAGATCTTCAGGAATGGATAAGTAGGTCCATGTGGGAGAAAGCAATTCTTTTAGTGCAGGGTTGGGGAACCTCAGGCTCAGGGGCAAATGGAGTCCTCCAGGCCTCTCTGTCTGGTCCATGGGGCTCTCCTCAGGCCCCATGTCCCCAGACACAACCATTCTCCCAGGCCCCACCCCTCACTGGCTATGATTCGTATCCTCCTGGAGTGTGGACTTGAGTGCAGACAATGACTTCTACTTGCATAGAAGGAGGATAGAGATGGGTATGGAAGTGTGTGTACAACTGCTAACATTTGCAGAGCCAGTGTGGTGTAGTGGTTAAGAGCGGTAGACTTGTAATCTGGGGAACCGGGTTCGCGTCTCCGCTCCTCCACATGCAGCTGCTGGGTGACCTTGGGCTAGTCACACTTCTTTGAAGTCTCTCAGCCCCACTCACCTCACAGAGTGTTTGTTGTGGGGGAGGAAGGGAAAGGAGAATGTTAGCCACTTTGAGACTCCTTCGGGGAGTGATAAAGCGGGATATCAAATCCAAACTCCTCCTCTTCTTCTTCTTCTCCTTCTTCTTCTTCTTCACTCACTTTTGGTTCTTCATTGCACGTACTATGGTCATGTGATCTCCAGAGGGTTGCCAAGAAGGAAACGTAGTCCTCAGGCTGGGAAAAAAAAGGTCCCATTTTGATTTAGTATTTCCAATTCCGATTCCTAATATACTTGCCCCACAATTGCAGGTTTGGCCTTTTGCTTTTCTCTTAATGCTTATTTTGCTCCATGTGTCTTGCACCTGCATAACTCCTGATGGTATACAGTTCCTTCACTGTCTTTGCGGTTTCACTGCCATGCTTCTTCCAAGTGGTTCGTTCCATAGCAATGTGTGAACTGGCTAATGTGTTCTCCAAGCACATTTTATCATTTGCACGATGCTCCCACAAGTTCCACTAAGCCAGCAAGAATACCTTACGCCAATGGATTCCCCCCCTACAGCCTTACAAAACACTGCATTTTAAGTGCTCAGAAAATGTGAGGTTGGGAACTGCGCCTTCATGGGGAAAAGTTGCAGGCTGCATGCAACCCATGGGGACAAAGGTGATCTGCAAATAGGTATCAACTCTGGAAACATATCCCCCAAAATGTAACAGTTTCCTTTAATCACAAATGGTTGATAATGATCAGAGGTTTTTAAAAAAAGTGTTGTCTCAGTTGCTTTAATTATTTTCAAGCCCACAAAGAAACTTAACAGCAGTTTAATTAGAAATATTAGTCGATTGAGCTGCACCTCCAGCAGACGTTGTGTCTGTTCAGGGAGAAGTAAAGAAGGCTGGGGTTAGAGATCTGAGCAAATCACTGCAAATAAGTTATTTGTGCATGTATTGCATGTCGAGGTCCCAAACCACCCCTCAAATGAAACACACTTCAGACAGAAATTTAAGTTGAAGGTTTTTGGCATGATTTTGGCCACAACTTTATTAAAATACAAAATATGTGAGTGGTTGCTTAGGCATTGGTTCAGACTATCTGTCCCGCTGGGGACAGAACTGACATTTGTCAGTAAAGGGAAAACACTTTGGGGAGAGAATGGGAGCTGGGGGTCTGACCCTCGCCTCTCCCCAAATGCTCCCAGGGGCTCTTTTGTGGCCCTGGCCCCCGACCGGGGGATACGGACAAAAGCATGGCGAGCCCCTGGATTCCTTTAACGGAATTCCCCACGCAGCAGCAGCATTGGAGGGGCAGCCACAGTCAATCCTGACCCCTCCACCAACCAAATGAATAACCAATGCCTAACCGCCAACCTTACAAGTTGTGACTAATTGCTACGCAGTAGGCGAAAACCAAATGGCACCAGCCAATCAGCCAAATGGAAAAAATTCCTACCAGGCCCCTGCCCCAAAAGCAGACGACCCCATGACAGGCATAGCAAGGTCAAACACAGAGGCCTAATAAAGGGAAGGGGGGCGGGAGATCTGATGCACGCAGCAAAGAGGAATATCACGCTGCGAGCCAAGCAGTATATCGTCACTGGGCTGTCCATCAACAAATTGCAACATAGAAATCTCCCCAACAACACCCAGGACCCAATCACAACAGTGGCCATTTATACGATCCCGCCCAGCAACAGAGGGGTGACTTGCTGGCCCCCACCGCAACACGGGCTCTCCATGAAGGAGAACCCACTTTATAAACTTGTAGGACCATTTACAGTGTGTAATAAAAATGCAACAATCACCCTCCACCCTCTATAAAAAAAGAGGCAAAGCCTAAAAGAAAAGATAACAGCATTAAAACTGCTTGAAATGCCAGTGGTTCGTTTGCTGACCATTCCATCTGACAATTTTGTTTTCTTTGCACTTTCCCCCATGAATTTGAAATTTTGTCTTTTAAAAATTGGCCTAATCCAGCAGGCTGTTATTGTGTCCTTATGTTCTTGATCATTTCTCTCCTAAAATATTCTGCTAGTGTGGTGAATCTTCATTGGAATTCTTCTTGTGCTGTAAGGGCATAAAAATGAGTTCAGGGCATATTTGTGTTTCCCTGAAAAACAACAGCATTTCACCTGGAAGGGAAGTGGTTGCTGATCCCCACACTAAGCAAATAGCTCAGTTTTGGCAGGAACATGACTCACATCGGTAATTGTCCTCATAATAAATATTGGGCTTTGGGGAACATGTTCCTGAAAAATAATAATATAACTTTGTGCCAGCCAACCACAGCAGCTTGCTTTGTTGTTCCCAGCAAATTGATGGGCTCAACCCTGTCCTCTTGATGTTTATGCATTTCCACCCACTGCTACTGGTGCCAGCCGCAGTTCTGCACCAGAATACCTCCCACCTCCCTTGAGATTCTTGCAAACTCAACATATTCACAGTTCTGTGATGCATTTCTCTCCCCCGTCCCCCTTCCACCCACAACATGAATATTTGTAGATGTGAAATAGAGGTGTTGAAACTGATGGGCATTTTCACTTGCCAGGTTTGTCTGAGGCTAAGTGCCAGGGCCTGCAGAAGACATTTTGGCACTTGGGGTGGACCCCCCCCCCCAAATGGTGCTTCCCTCCCTGCCAAGAAAGAGGGGTGAGGGAAGATCAAGGAACAAGGGAGGAAGAAAGATTGACATTGGGATCTGCTGCCCTGGAGGATCCTGCTGCCTGAGGCGGGCGCTTCACCTGGCCTCTGGGGTGGGCCAGCCCTGCTAAGAACTATATGCAGAGCTTAATAATTGTATTTGCAAGGGCTGGTGGAGGCAAGCAAGTGGTCCTGCAGGAATGGATAGCCCAAGAGCACCTCGGTCTGTGCCCAGTTGACAAGATGCTCAGATTGAGGAGGCAAGAGTCAGCAGTTTTATCAGACCAGGTGGAACTTGGTTGGATTTGGAAAACGACCCCTGTCTGAGACTGTAGCTGCAATAACCGCCCTTTGCCAGTCTGCGGTGTGTGTGTGTGTGTGTGTGTGTGTGTGTGCGTGCGTGCTGCAGCACACCTGACCAGCAGCTTCCTCCCTTGACAAGTTGCTAGAGGAGGGATGGGTAATAATAATAATAATAATAATAATAATAATAATAATAATAATAATTTATTATTTATACCCCGCCCATCTGGCTGGGTTTCCCCAGCCACTCTGGGTGGCTTCCAACAGAATGTTAAAATACAATAATCTATTAAACATTAAAAGCTTCTCTAAACAGGGCTGCCTTCAGATGTCTTCTAAAAGTCTGGTAGTTGTTTTTCTCTTTGACATCTGGTGGGAGGGCATTCCACAGGGCGGGTGCCACTACCGAGAAAGCCCTCTGCCTGGTTCCCTGTAACTTGTCCTCTCCCAGCGAGGGAACTGCCAGAAGGCCCTCAGCACTGGACCTCAGTGTCTGGGCAGAATGATGGGGGTGGAGACGCTCCTTCAGTAACTTTCGACCCTGCAAATATTGCTGGACTACAGCTCCTATCATCCATGGTCATTGGCCATGCTGTTGGGGGCTCATGGGAGTTGGAGGATAGCAACATCTGCAGGGCCACAGGCTCCCCACCATTGCATTAGAGCAGGCTTCCTCAAACTCGGCCCTCCAGATGTTTTGAGACTACAATTCCCATTATCCCTGACCACTGGTCCTGCTAGCTGTAGGCCAAAAACATCTGGAGTTTGAGGAAGCCTGCATTAGAGGGTAGGCACAGAATGCATAGCATCTTGATCCATCTGGATCTAGACTTCCCTGTTCAAGTTCCCTGGAACTTTCCACAAACAGTTTCTGAGTGTTTGAAGCACTTTAATATCTTTGCAGGCACAGAGTATTCTGGACCCACCATAGAAAGGGTGTCGCTGTTCTCTCTCTGCCACCTCGTTTATTTCTCTGCCATCCCATGCCTCTGCCCCATTTCCTCATTCGTTACCACTGAAATTAAAATTAGGTCAAAAATCCCCATTCTTCCTTTAAAATACAGAGCACAATCAATTCCAACTGACTCAGGGCCAGGGGTCCTTCTGGTTAGGCAACCATTCTAGCTTGTCAATGAATGCTTTAGTAAGGTAGCTGTATAAGGTTTATGTCCCTTCTTTTAAGCAGATCTGAAGACGACTCCCTCCTGGTTTTGCGCTAGCCTGCAGAAATCGATCTGGTGCGTATCAGGGGGAGGGACTTCTGTTACGCTGCCTAGCTAGTGGAGTCATCCCTGCCCCTCTTGAAAAACAAGCCAGCCAAAAGGAAGACACCAACTCAACTGAGTTTTTGGCCCCTTTGAAAACCGAGTAGTTCATCCAAGCCTTTGCTGGTCACTGACACTAATGTCACTGAGAACTATCTGGCTATTGGGATCATTACTGTTTTCACTGGCTTTATTAGATCTTAATGGGCTGATTTTATTGCTACATCATGGTGTCTTTGTTTGTTTGTTTGTTTTAAAAGATGGGAAATATAAAAATGTTCCAAATAAATAAATAAATTAAAGTTTCAGGTTAGTTTTACAGCATGTGAGGTGTGGTTAATTCTTTCTTTGCGCTTGTCCAAAATGCCCTGCATTGCCAGTCTCAAAGCTGGAGGTGATGAGATGAATCTGTGTCCAAATGGGGTCACGTAGGCAGACTGTTGCAGAAGTGCTGACATCTATAGTATGCATTGGGCTGAGACTTTTAAAACTCCTCATTTATCTGTCAATAAGTACATTGCATAACTTGGCTTGGGAGCTCTTTCATGCAGATGAATGTCCCACATGGTTTGGTTTATGTGATAATTCTACTTAGTTCGGTGTCTTGGTTTCATTTATAGACATCTGCTTGCTTGGCTGGAAACTCTGGTTCAATTAGGATGCATATCGTCTACTTCCCCCCGTTTTTACAGCAGTAAGACTTCTGGGGAGGGTTACCAGCATATTTTATTAACAGTACATACTCTAGGCTCTGAGTTTCCACTCAACAGTAAACAGGAGAGAGAGAGAGAGAGAGAGAGAGAGAGAGAGATGATTTCATTAAATACGAAGGCCTGACCTCCATGATGCATTCAACCAGTTTAGCATTAGAAAGGTTAGAACAAATTGAGATGGAAATAAATGAGAGGTGGGCCAGCAACACTGAACAATTAATACTGGGAGTGTGGGTGGACTGAAAAGAGGAGGGGAGGGAGTGTGGAGGCCCAATTCATATAAAATTGCCACTTCAACCTTTTGAAATTATGGGCCGTCCAGCCATACACTGTGTTACTGTGACAAATAAGGGGCTTATTGGAATCACATAGGCATATTGTTTTAATTTATTTCATTTTTAGGGGGAAATCCTATGGAAAGAGCCACTGGGGTTAGCAGTTTAGTCCCCAAACCTAGCTCAGCCAAAGATACACGGGCAAAGCTTGCTTATTCCGGCTCAGCTGGGACTTAGCTGGCTGAGCCGAGTCTGGTTTAAGGCCTCTAACAGGAGCATTCTGGGGAAGGGCCAAGGGTGAGACCAGGGAGAGGGACTTGAGCTGGATCCTAAGCCCATTCAGCACATTCACACAACTCGGGAACCTGGTGCCAAACCCTGTTTTAAAGGCTTGTTTTCCCTTTGCCGGGCTTAGGCAGAGCAGTAGCAGCAGCCCCACTGCGGAACAGGGTTTGGATCTGGAATATTTTTACACTTGCTTAACATACAGTGGCTTGCTTTACACCGTCTTGTGCACAGGATTGCTGCCTTAATTATAAAGTTGAGAGGAAGCTTACGCTTGTGATGGCCTGGGATTCAGACTCAGATTCTGAACCTGAGGGTTCCCAGCCTGCACAGGATCCCCCACCTCCAGAATCAGCAGAGCCAGGGCTAGGGCTTGAGTCTGAAGGGTCCTCACCTGTGCTGGATCCTCAGGTGCAGGCATCTGCTGAGTCTGCTCTGGCTCCTGATGGAATGGAGGACCCATTGCCTGCAGGTGCTCCACTCCCAGCCCTGTCAGGGGAAGCTGAGGTTGCCTCTGGGTCCGGTAACCCTCCAGCCTCTCCTGAGCTGCAGAGGCTCAGGGCAGAGAGGCGAAGGGAACTAAGTTCCCGCAGGAGGAGTGCTCGCCTCCAAGCCAGGAGAGGTGAGTCACCTGAGGATTGGAGCCGCCCTATGCCTCGGGGCAGATAAAAGCCAGCCAGCCCCAGGCCAAGTTGCAGGAGCAACATCGTTGGTGACCAGTTCCTGCCGGTGTTTCTGCTTGCTACCTGTCCTGCTTTCCTGCTTGAGTTCCTGACCCGCCCTGGTTGCCTGCTTGCCTACCTGTTCCTGACTTTGCCTGCCTCCCTGCCCTGCACCTAGCTTCAATTATTATGGACTGCCTTTCGTTGCACAACACTTTCCATCGTAGTCACTTACAGAAGTCATTCTGCCTCTCCAAGCAGGCAATCGTGAAATTTAAGGCAGGACTGAAATTTATGGAGATACACAAATTTGCCTTCACTGAAAGCATGTCACAACTCTGTCCACAATACATTTCCTATTTTTTTGTGAACGGAGAATATGTGCAATCCACAAAGCTTCAGCAGTGGCAATAATAGATTCACATGCCACTGTGAAACTAGCCACGTTCAGGTATAGTCAAATTATTACTAGGGCGGAGGTGGAAGGCTGAGATCACTAAACTGGTGTTGACTTAAATGTATGTTTTTTTCTGCTGAGAGAGAGAGAGAGAGAGAGAGACTTTTAGGGTCGAACCTTCTTAAGGCAGGTTCCAACAACATGTCAAATTTATATAATTGATAATAAACATAAAACACAGCAACAAGAGAATTGGAAGAGAGAGAAAAACACACAACAGTGACCAGAAATAACCTCAAAGCAGCGGTAGTCAATGTGATACCCTTGGAATGTTTTGGACTACAACTCCCATCATCCCTGACCATGTGCCATACTGATTAGGGCTGTTGAGAGTAATCCAAAACATCTGCAGGACACCATATTGGGTGTCCCTGCCTTAAAGCAGCCCCTTGTCCAGTAAAGCTACAAAGGTGCGTAAGCATCAACTGACAATAATGACAGCAACATTTCAGTGAGATCTGAAAAAAGAGACGATGCTATATTTGTTACACTGACAATATCCTCAAAGAAAAACTTGGAGCTTCTTAGCATAAGATAATACCCACTTTAATTTAGAATAATTGCTTTGATTATTATTGAGTCTGTGAAATGGACTAAGCAGGCAAATCCAGTCTGCTTTCTAGATACAGCAAATGTGGATTAATTAAGCATTAGATCTTGGCCTCTTTATGGCATTCCAAAGTGTTGGAAGGAGGGATAGATCAATCATCATGCTAAATACATGATAGAGTAGGGCCTGAGCCAAACTAGACTATAAATACAATAATTATCTGGGAGCATTCCTGTGTGGAGTACAGTTCTGCCCTGGGATCCTTTAAAATTATTTTCAGCTGAGATATGGGAGCCTTTCCACCATTGCCTGAGAGGAGAATATTTGCTGTATTTCTAGTGGCAAAGAAGCTTCTGCTAGCTCGCTTGACAATGACAATCAATGTTGCAATCCTCTATAGAAAACGATGCAGATTGGTCCATTATAGTTGTCTTTGGTAAGATGGCCTTGGGGGGCCATCTTACCAAAGCTCCTGCAGCCAATCAACAGCCACGGAAGCTGCGTTGGACGTCCAGGTTCCAAAGAATGTTCACAAACCAGAACACTCACTTCCGGGTTTGTGGCGTTCCGGAGCCAAAATGTTCAACTCACAAGGCATTTGGGGTCCAAGGTATGACTGTAAATAGAAATAACATTGTTATGGAAAGGGATTTCAAACTTCTGCATATGCAACAGCATCAGATGTACAGAGTGTGTTCTGCTGAAACCTAGCCTCCCATTTCTCTAGAGTTTTCTTTCCTTTGAAGGAAGCTTCCACTTTTCTTCCCCATATGCAGGACGCCTTAGAACAGGCTTCCTCAACCTCAGCCCTCCAGATGTTTTTGGCCTACGACTCCCATGATCCCTAGCTAGCAGGACTAGTGGTGGGAATTGTAGTCTCAAAACATCTGGAGGGCCAAGGTTGAAGAAGCCTGCCTTAGAATGTCTTTATGATTTCCATGAATTTAAGGAATGAATATATCTTATTGCCGCAAGGAGTGTGTGTGAGAGAGAGTTATACCCTTAAATATTTGTCCGCTTTTCTGCAGCACACATTTCCTGATCCAACAAAGCCCCGTGAAAGAAGTTCAATCATGAAATTTTCCTCTGGGCCTTAATTGAAAGAAAGGGAAGCTTGGGAGGGTGCCTGAAGAAGCTGCTCTCATTTTGCTTTGAAAGGAAGATCTTCCTTTTATTAGCTTTTCAACAAAATCTGTCTACACTGATTTCTTGAAAAGCAAACAATACTTCATTTTCAAAATAACTAAATGCACAAGTGTCAGGTGCATGGAATGCAACCTCCCTGCATTCCCATGCTTGCAAAAAAGCTCAGCTGGGGCATGATTGCATTTTCAGGAAGTACAGGCACCTGGGTAGTCAGCAGAAGGCACAGACGCCATTGAGAAGAAAGAAAGAATCATTCACAAAGTTATTGGCCACCTCAGAAGTGAGGTAAGTGCAACTATCGCCACCACATTCCACATGAAAATGTCTCCCAAATTTTCCTTCCCTAATTTTAAAATGCAATTTATTTTCTCATTAACTGATGGTTTGGTGGTAGGCGGTGGTGGTGCAGAATTTTTTAGAAACAGCAATAAGTCTAGTTGCATGCCTAGACCAGGGCAGGAATGTACTTCCAGACAAACCTAGAGAAGGTGCTCAGGACATGAGTGCGTCACATTGAAGGGGGACTGCCATACCATAATGGGGACCTCTAGAAGAAGCTCATCTTGCACAACATGCAAGTTTTAATCTCATGTTCTCTCCTAAGATAGGGACCCAGGTGGTGCTGTGGGTTAAACCACAGAGCCTAGGATTTGCTGATCAGAAGGTCGGCAGTTCGAATCCCTGCGACAGGGTGAGCTCCCGTTGCTCGGTCCCAGCTCCTGCCCACCTAGCAGTTCGAAAGCATGTCAAAGTGCAAGTAGATAAATAGGAACCGCTCCGGCGGGAAGGTAAACGGCGTTTCCATGCACTGCTCTGGTTCGCCAGAAGCGGCTTTGTCATGCTGGCCACATGACCCGGAAGCTGTACTGCCGGCTCTCGGCCAATAAAGCGAGATGAGCGCCGCAACCCCAGAGTCGGACACGACTGGACCTAATGGTCAGGGGTCTCTCCTAAGATGTGTGCAATCCTTTCAAAGCCTAGACCTGAGGCATCTTCTGTGATGCTTCACCCCACCCCACCCAATTCAACCCAGTCCCTTTAATTGCCTTCTTCTCCTGAGAGCTCAGTGATGCAACACTCTTCTCTTGCCTCTTAGGGTAGCATTTGCAGACCTACATATTTGTAGGCTGCAAGGACTTTGGCTCGGGACACTATTACTGTACTTGCTTGCTTGCTTACTTACTACCTTCATATACCAAAAACTAGTTCTAAAATTGCCCTTGCCACCAGTCTCAAGATCCATTAAAAAAGACCACCCAAAACCACACGCACAAAATAAAAACGGGATGGGAGAGAGGAGGGCATGTGTGGCCTCCAAATACCTGCAATACTTCAAGGATGTGAAAGAACCTCTTATCTTTGTAGCCAATGAGTTATCTGTTACAAGCTTTGGGAACAAACTCTTGGAAGGAAACTCTTCCTCCCAGAAAGAAAAAGAAAGAGAGCTCTAACTGATGAGTGATACTGGTTGTAGCACATCTATTTTGCATATCAGCTCTGCAAATGCTGCAATTTGCATTGAACACCTGAGGGAGGAAGTCTTATTTTTATCCTGCTGTTTTCCAAAGAGGTCAAGGAAACACAGTGGGAAGAGCTGCGTTTGCAAACAGAAGATCTAGCTCTGTTGTCAAGGAGGCCAGACCCTGGAGGTTTGGGGGCTGTTCTGATTTGGGGAACGGGAGATGGAGCACTTGTAATCTCATGCCTGAATGTTCCAAGTTGGGGATATGCTATGATCAGTGGCAGAACATCTTGAACAGCCTTCCCCAACCTGTTGCCCTCCAGATGTTTCGGACTTCCACTCCCATCTTGCATGGTTGGCTGTCTGCAGATGATGGGAGTTGTGGTCCCACAAATATCTGGTGGGCAATAAGTTGAAGTGGGCTAGTCTAGAACATGGCTGATATTTTGGAAAGCAGTTAATATGTGACACAAATCACTATCAAATTAATTTGAGAGTGCCAGCACTGAAAGTTTGTAGATATTGATCACTAGCAGGGCATTCATGAGAGCAGAGTATATCAGAAGGTCCAGACACTTTTTGGTGTCTCAAAGAGAGCAAAGGTGAGAAAGTCCAGAATTAGAGAAGACTCTTGGTTGGAGTTGAAAATCCATTGATGTGATGTTTCCTCCCGGAAAAACCCAAATCCCTAAAGTGTATTAAATGTAATCCCCCCCTCCAAAAAAACACTTTCTGAGTGCCAAGGAGATGCCATTAAAGAGACAAGCCTGTGCATAACGAGCAGGGCTTAAAACAAGAAGGGGAGCGAAAATGCCTGCCAAACATTAATGGGTCAGTAAGAACAGCACGTAGAAGTCTTGCTCCTTAAAACCAGCCAAGAAGTTATAGTCAATTGGCAATGGGTTTGCAGATACTAAAATAATTGCTGAGTTAATTGTCTAGGACTAGGGCAGCAGGGAGGGCAACCCTTTGAAATTCCCTTTTGAAACTCTGGATTATGTGAAATATGAAAGTACCTCAAAGAGAGATGAGCTAGAGATTGGGTGAACCACTTGAGCAATGGCTCTTTCCAAAAGACCTTACAGTGGTACCTCAGGTTACATACGCTTCAGGTTAAGAACTCCATTAACCCAGAAATAATGCTTCAGGTTAAGAACTTTGCTTCAGGATAAGAACAAAAATTGGGCTCTGGCAGCACAGCGGCAGCGGGAGGCCCCATTAGCTAAAGTGGTGCTTCAGGTTAAGAACAGTTTCAGGCTAAAAACGGACCTCCGGAACGAATTAAGTACATACCAGAGGTACCACTGTACTTAAGTTGGAATTAAATCATTATTTGCAGAGGCAAAGTCTCCTGACTTGAAATCTGTCAATCCACAGAAGTTCAGAGCGAAGATAATAATGTCATAGACATGCCCTCCTCCCTCCCTCCCTCTCTCTCCCTCTCTCTCTCTCTCTCTCTCTCTCTCTTTCTCTCCCTCCCCCCAAAAGCTATTTCAAAGAAGTTGCAACTGCCTCATTAGTTGCAGACCAGAGCTCTTGAACATCATTGTACATGATGTTCTTGAACATATACAAATGACTTCCTGAAGATACACTAGATTTTGGGCAGGTTGTTGAAAATAAGTGAATTAGCAGGGCTAACGGATAGCTCAAATATGCTGTTTGCATTTATTTGCACAGCACTTTTAAGCACTGTTCCAGCTACTAAAGTTAGTCATAGAATTATAGAGTTGGAAGGGACCCCAAGGGTCCTCGAGTCCAACCCTCTGCAATTCAAGAATCACAGCTAAATAATCCCTTTTGAATGACCACCCAACCTCTGCTTAAAAACCTCCAGCGAAGGTAGAGTCCACCACCTTCTGAGGGTGTCCATTCCACTGTCGAGTAGCTCTTAACCCTAGAAATGTCTTCCTAATATTTAGTCAGAATCTCCTTCCTTGTCACTTGAATTCATTGGTTCAGGTCCCACCCTCTGGAGCTATACTGATTCTGTGAGTTTCACTGGGTTTTTTGTTTTCTCTTCCGTACAATAATAGCCCGTTGGGATTGGTCTGTTTTTCCACAGCAGAGAAGAGGGCATACTGGGAGGAATAATGGCTTATCAGGACTTGGTCTATCGCATTTCATGCATGCTTTTGTTAAATTTGGCTTTGTGTGTTTGAGATTCCTCCACCCCACTCCAACCGCAGGATAACTTTCCCATAAAGATAGATCACAGCCGACAGTTTTCTGGCAGAATGATCGCTTATGTGGTAAGATCAAATGGCCACCACTGGGCCCTTAAATTAAGTTGCGCCCCATCCCAGAAAACAATAAAGATGTTTGTTTGTTTAGGGCAAGTTGCCGACTTGTAAAGAACGATTCTGAAAATTCTGGTTTTCAGCCTTGTTTATCCATTTGTCTTTATCCATTTGTCACATTGATCCACTTCAGTCTAATATGAAAAGACAGCTTTGGTGAGCCCTGCTGTTGAAAAACATGGTGCAGTGCTTGTGAGTAATCAGGAATGCCAAACACCCACCGCCCCACACAAAGAACAAGAAGTCAATAATGGAAAGAGCAATGCTTCTCTTGAATTGCTTTGCACCCAAGGGTGAAACAACAGGCTCCAATCAATAAGAGACCGGTTGCAACATCTCTTGAATGCTCTCTTCCTCCGAACGCAAACCATCGCTCCGTGCTATCCGCTTATGCCCTCTGAGGGGATGGAAGAAGTCTGACTTGGGCTTTAATGAGAGAGGTCCTCCTGACGCCCCCTCTGCCTTGCAAGCATTCAAAGTGCAGATCCATCTGTGCACACAACCTCTCTCCAGCTGCGCTTTGCAAGGAGGGTGGCGCCAGCTTTGATGGCACCTTCCATCCAACTGGTTAGCACTGCTATGGGGCTGTTAGCCGGGCTGCTCATCCCTCGCATTGGACCCCTCTTTGAAACCTTGCAATTTGCGATTATAGAATATAAGTGGATCTGAGGATGCCATAGATGCCGTCCCAACTCAGTACATGCGAATTGCTTGTTTTTATATATATATAAAATATCCGTAGTAGCCATGCTCATATTTCATTTTAGGATAATAAAAATGAACTTGGCGCAGGGCATTTCCTGGGGATTAATGGCTGGCTGGGGTTAATGGGCCTTGGCTATGCTCTGGGCCATCAACACCTCCCAGCTGGTCATTAATCTGCAGGATATACCCGGCACCAAGATGATTATATACCTTTATGTGGGTTCTTCTTTCCAAGCTGAATTCAGGAGCCCTCGGCGCCTGCTGCTTTTAGCCACAGTAAGAGCTTACAGCACTTACAGGCTTCAAATGTTTGTTGCATTTCCGCTTAGTGGCAGCCCAAGAGTGCTGTGCTTCAGAGCTTTTTCAAAGAGCACCTACAGAACGGGTAGAGAACGAGCGCTCAGCCTGCCGGGCTGCTAGGTGACCTGCTGATTGTGGCAGCTTTACCAGCATGGACAACGTTTGGGTAGGATAGTTTCGCTTCCTCTGCACGGCATGCAGGCGAAAGCCACACAAGCAAGCTCAAAAAAGCACATTGAGATGCGTTTTCTTTTGCAAGAAGAGAATGAGCAGTCCTGGTTTTTAGATCTTTGGGAGACTTTGGAATGTTATGATGATCTGACGGGAGCAGGAAGGAAACAGAGGTGCCTTACAACCCATTATGAAAAAGTGGGAGAACCAAGTGCATCTAAGATATACGAAGTCCAACTGATGGATTTTATCTTTTTTTAAAAAATTGCATTTATATCTCACCTTTACTCCAAGGTTTCCCATTACCAGAACATGCCAAGTGTGCATGCACACGAAAGCTCATACCAAGAAAAAACTTAGTTGGTCTCTATGGTGCTACTGGAAGGATTTTTTTATTATTATTTCAACTACGGCAGACCAACACGGCTACCTACCTGTAACCAGAACATGCCACAGTTAGCCTCAGCCTTGCACAGTTCCCTTCCCTACCTGAAAGGAGACGATCAAATTCCAGGCATCTTTTGCAACAAGCAAAAGTTTCCGATGTTGATGGAACACAGAAAAGTGGTCCATGCAAGCCACAGTTGCCTGTTTTGGGGTGGGAAACTTCAGCTCTGTAGACAAATGATGGAGATGGGGCGGGCGAGCCGGAGGGGAGTCCATTGACTTCAGCCCTTCTGTCACATCACAGCTGCAGTTCTGCACATGTTGCAGAAACAACTTGAGAAGCAGGGATCTTGCCATCCTCAGAGCTGCTCCCTGCATAATCGGGGCTGTGGTACAATGGATTGCTGCAGGACAAGTGAGCTCATTCCCACTCTCTCCACCCAAGCAATTTCCATAGCATGCTTTTAAATGCCTGAGCAGAGCTTATGGATTTGTTACAAATTGTGGCCGGAAGCTTCAGATTTCCTCCACTTACATGCAAAGGGAGAGAGGGGCACACAGGCCTGAGGCTGGCCATGACACAGTCATACAATACTAAATCATGGTTTTGTGTTCTGTCTGAATTTAAACCCCACACACATCTTTAAAACCAACAAATCTGAATAAAGCCTGAATTCTTGTCTAGAAGCACAGAAATGGAATAATGCTTTTTTTTCTTTAATCCAATTTTTTACACCAGGGTTTAGCAACTCTTTTCTATTAATGCTTTTACTGCTGCACACTTTCACTCAGTAGCATGGTGTGTGTGTATGATTTGAACTGGCAACCTGAAAAGGAAAAAAAGCTGCTTTTATTTTTACCTCTCTTATGATCAAGCATTATAATAAGAGATAATATTTGTAAACGAGTGGATGAATGCACAGCTTCAGAAACGGTAGGCTTTTTCCTCAGCTACAGACGTTTCTGGTGATGTGATAAAATGATCCAATGTCACCTCTAGGCTAAGCAAGCAGGACAGAAGAAGGGCAATGCCTTACTTCTATAAATGCTTGTGTTCACCAATGTCATGGTCCTCACTATGAAATCAAGGCCTTACAAATCGTGTCCTCCCTAAAAGAGGGCACGTGTTGCGGTGAGACCTGGAGACTGACCTCCTGGTTGTGGGTGGGTCTATTGGATAGCCACAACACCAGATTGGTAGGTCCCTCGTTGCTGGGTGTAATCTGGCCAATGGGTGCAGTGTAAAAGGTTTGTGGGACCTATATAAACCCATGCACATGTTCCAGAGCTTCCTTTCTCAGCTTGTGCATCGGAACACCTG
Source organism: Darevskia mixta (assembly GCA_034641385.1). Classification (NCBI taxonomy): domain Eukaryota; kingdom Metazoa; phylum Chordata; class Lepidosauria; order Squamata; family Lacertidae; genus Darevskia; species Darevskia mixta. Next base: position 7,747,709 of record JAWWNH010000091.1, on the reverse strand, counting down.
GCCACCTCTCCCTAATTTTAGGGCATTTTGCGATTGACCTTGCTATGCCATCGTGTGTCATCTGTCGTTGGGACAGGGGCACGGCAGGAATTTTCCCCACTTGGCTGATTGGCTGTGGCCATTTGGGTTTCACCTACCGCGTAGCAATTAGTCACAACTTGTAAGGTTACGGATAGGCACTGGTTCATGTGATAGGGATGGGAGAACGATCTTGCCATCCCTATGTGAAGGGTATTCCGTTAAAGGAATCCAGGGACTCAACTTGGTCAAGCCCCGAAGGGGGATTGTGTCCGTGCCTGAGTCCAGGGGAGCATCTGGGGAGTGAACAGAGTCTGTTCCCAGGCTTTTCACCTGCCTCAGGTGTTCATCCTTGGCTGACCTATGATAGAGCTCTGGGTTAGCACTACCTGCAAGGGTGTAGGGAGCTAGTCGAACCAGAGCCTATGCAACCACTCACTTTTCCGTAATCAATAAAGTTGTGGCCTAAATTCTGCCAAAAACCAAAACTAAAATTTGAGTCAAATGTCTCTTTATTTAGGAGGGAGGTCTCTGGGTCTGAACATGCAAAAACGTCTGCCCAAACAAGGTTGCTTTTACTTGGGCTCCATCATGCCACTTTTAACAGTCATGGATTCCCCTCAAGAATCCTAGGGAGCATAGTTTGCTATGAGTGTTGAAAGTTGTTAGAAAACACATATTCCCCTCACAGACCTACTATTCCCAGAGTTCCCTGGGAGAAGGAATTGATAGCTTCCCATTTTGAGAAACAGATGCTGAACTCGATGGATCTTTAGTCCTTTTAGCAGGACTCTTCTTAAGTTGTTTTGGACCTCCCAGTTAAAAAAATGCAGACACAGAAGGATGGAAGCCTTTTTCGGACTATTTAAAGAAACATTATCGTATGATGAATTTGTGAGCAGGATGTGAACTATGAGCAACATCAGGAATTAGAGATTACTGTATCATTGTCATGATATAAAAGAGATAAGATAGGGTGCAGCCAGGGGGAGAAATAAAAAACATCATTGAAAATGGGATGGGAGGTTGACCCCAAAAAGAGAAAAATCTATCATGTCTGTATATGTATATGTGAAATTTTTGAAAATGTAATAAAATATAATGGGGGCGGGGGAATGCAGACACAACAGTGGTGCAATCCATTTAATGGCAGGGTTTTTTTTAAGCATAGTTTTTGTTTTGTTTTGTTGTTTTGTTTTAAAGCATAGAAAATTCAAAAACGTTTAATCTTGTCTTAGATCACCTATCTTGACTAGCGTTGAGGAAGAAACCCATAAGTGAATTAGCTGGTTCAAGGAAGGAAGATGGGTGAATGATTTGCCATCTCTAAAAGGAGAATTACAAACAGAACCTGAGGCTAGAAAGGTCTTGTTTTCCTCAAGTTATCTATAATTTAGGATCCTCCTCCAATTCCCACCAGGTCCCTCGGAACATATTTATTTAGCTACGCCAAGCTTGGCTGGTAGGTAATAAACACTGCAGTTCAAGTTTGTGAACTGTGGATGTCAGAGGCTCAGATCTCCGAATAAAGAACCCTTCCTCTTGTAATTAAACTTCAGATGGGTCAGTTTACCTTCCTGGCCTTGTAAGCAGCGCAAGTTGACTTCTGTCACACTCCACATCTTTCTAAAGAATGACCTTTTGTTCTTGCTGGCGTTTAATGAACTGTTAAAATAAGACCTGGCATAAAGGGGGCAGTTGTATAACATTGTGCATCTGGGCAGCATTTCATAACAGCCTCAACGAGAAAAATAAATACGGAACCCATCACCTGCCTTGTTTTCACACAGGTTCATAACATATAAGAAACAATAACGCTTCACATCCGTTTAGGCTGTTTAGGCATCCATGGCTCACACGGTTGTAGTCACGCTAGAGTGTGCCTCTTTTCTGTAAAAAAATATTCCGTTGTGAAATGACTAACCCACATCACAAAATGACAGACTTATGTTTACTTGTTTGCCATATTAAAGAAATGATCACTAAATATTTCAGTTGCCAAATATGATTCATAGTGAATATGGGTGGGAAAGGGGTGCCAAATTTCTAATATCGAGAAAGATTCACACAGTCACTCCAAATTTTGAATAAGTTCAATTCAAGGCTCAGCTGTCTGGACCTGGGGAAATGGGCAAGTACACTGAGCCACACTATTGGCCGCTCACAATTGGCCTCAGGGGTGAGGAACATCAGGTCTGGGGCCCAGAATGCATCTCTAGATCATTCTTGGGACTCTCTCCAGGCTGCACACCCTCTAAAGCCACTACCATCACCCCTTGGGGGTCCTGTTTTGCACCACCTTTGAGGTTTTTTTGCCTGGCTGGGATACATTCTTGAACTCTCACAATACATCATGCTAGTCAGGAAGGAAGGCAGATAGGTTTGTGTGTTGCTGTAGAAACTAACCTACTGTAGAAAGGTTAATTTTACAGTTGTTGATCCACCTACTTTTTGTCTCTGGCTCCGCCTATTGCTGACATATTGCCCACAAGGAAACACAGCTGTGCCATGGCCTGGGGCATCTCACTTTACCCTGCAGCATAACACAAGCAGGGGAGCCGGTTTTAGCATTCTGGCACAGCTTCCCACCCCCTCCTCCTCTCCGTCAAATCCAATCCAAATGTTTTTCCTTTGCTTATACTCTTGAGCTCTTTATATCTGTCATTCATGGCTGTGCCGGTTTCTCTGTTTAGCAGCAACATGCTGTGGGCCTTCCTTGGGTCAATAAGAAAGCCTCTGATCTTTGAAGTGCCACTGAGCATAAGATCTGAATGCAGCAACCAGCACAGCAGAAGCTGGCAGATCTGGGGAGACCCTGTTATGGGTGTGTGTGTGTGTGTGTGTGTGTGTGTCAGAGAGAGAGAGAGAAGGCATGTATGCTTTTTCCTCACCTCCATGTGCATAAGGGTCATTGGATCCAGGAACAATCCATAAACTCAGAGGCATAGCCACAGTCTGGTACTGCTGGCAGTGATTGGAAACGCTAACTCAAGCAGAGAAAGCAACATCTCATTGCCTTGCTATAGTAAAGGTAAAGGGTAAAGGACCCCTGGATGGTGAAGTCCAGTTAAAGATGACTATGGGGTTGCGACACTCAGCTCGCTTTCAGGCCAAGGGAGCTGGTGTTGGTCTACAGACAGCTTTCCGGGTCATTTGGCCAGAATGACTGTTATGTACTGAGCTGAATCCTAGAACAATAGGATCCAAAATGCAGCAGTCTGGTTGGTCCTAGAACAATAGGATCCACAATGCAGCAGTCTGATTGGTCCGCAGGAGCCACCCAATCCAGCTCCAGGTGGAAGTGAATCAGCAACCTGATTGGCCTGCAAGAGCAGCCAATCAGGCTCCTGGATGGAGTAAATCCACAACCTGATTGGCCTACAGGAGTAGCCCGGAATTAGCCAATCACGTGGGGCCCATTGTGTAAATAATGTATATATAGCAGATGTTTTGGGGAAAAATTCATTCCTTGCTACTATGAGCTGAATAAAGAGCATGAAATTCACACTTGACTCCGAGTATATTTCAGTAACTAAACCACTTCTGGTGCAACAGGACACCATGACGGAAGCCAGAGCGCAAGGAAACACCGTTTACCTTCCTGCCGCAGTGGTAACTATTTATCTACTTGCACTGTGGTGCTTTCGAACTGCTGGGTTGCCAGGAGCTGGGACAGAGCCATGGGAGCTCACCCCGTCTTGCGGATTCAAACTTCTGACCTTCTGATCGACAAGCCCAAGAGGCTCAGTGGTTTAGACCATTTCAGAGGGTGTGGGGAGATTAGGAGAGGCTGTTCTGTGTGATGGCCCCACAAGGCTAGAGAGGGCTGCAGGCCATAGAGCTGGAATCAGTACTTCCATGTGAGGAGGATGCTTTTTCAACCCAAGGGGCGCATTTCCCCATGGAGAACCTTCCAAAGGCCACACAATGGTGGGCACAGCTAAAGACAAAGATGTGCAAAGAGATGCTGCATTCCAGCCTCACAAAAGTCAGAGGAGTGTGTATATGTTTGTGTGTTTAAGGATATATTCCAGCCACTCAAAAGCATTGACTCTCAGTCAAAACATGGCAGCAGGTGCACTTACTTGTAAGCAAATAAGCCTGGAAAAGAGGAGACTGAGGGGAGATACGATAGCTGTCACATGTAAGATGGAGCAAGCTTGTTTTCTCCTGCGCTGGAGGGTAGGACTCGAACCAATGGCTTCAATTTATAAGAAAGGAGGTTCTGACTAAACATATGGAGGAACTTTCTGGCAGTAAGAGCTGTTTGATAGTGGAACAGTCTCCCTTGGGAGGTTTTGGACTCTCCTTCCTTGGAGGTTTTTAAGCAGAGGTTGGATGGCCATCTGTCCTGGATGCTTTTGCTGAGATTCCTACATTGCAGGGGGTTGCACTAGAAAGATGACCCTTGGGGTCCCTTCCAACAATTCTATGAGTCTATATCTATCAAAGCAGATTAATGGTACAGACTCAACAGCAGTTAATTACAGCCCAGGGGCAATTACAAGGTGGAGTGTTGACGTGGATGAACCCAGCAAGGCCAAAGTTCACAAGGCCAACATTGGTAACAAGGAATTCAAGACTGTCCAGGAGCAGTAGAGCTGTCCCAACCAGTTTCCGTGCCCACCCGCCAAGCTTTTAAGCAGATGTGAGGAGCGTTCACCTACTCACACGAATCTCTATTCCTATGTGTGAATTGACTTTAATTAATATAACTCCCCTCCTGAATTCCACCATAACTACCGGTATCTTACTCCGCCCATTCATCCTCATAGCAAGGCCACTGACCCATCCGTTTTATGAGTACACAAGAATGCATCACAACTAGCTCTGAAACAAAGCTAGAACTTCAAAAATACAGGTGGGTTTGTTTTTTTTTTTTAAAAAAAGTGATTTGGTTTCAAAAAAGAGGATTCCAAGTGAACCTTTCTGGTTCTTGCTAATGTTGTTTGCTTTGCTTTGCTTCATTTCCCCCACCCTTTTTGTTTTAATGTTTAAGCTGCCAGTTCCCAAAGAGCCTCATTAAGGGGTTGGAGCCTTGGAAGAAGAAATTAATTCAGAAAGGTGATATTCTAGTTTTGGTGCCTGTCTTTGAGAGCGTGATGGCATGGCAGCAATAACAGGAGAGCGGGAGAAGGAGGGAGAGAGGAGACAGGGAAAAGACCCTTCATACAAACCTCGAGAGATGCTCAAAGAGAGGGCAGAGGCATGCATTCATCAGTGAGAAGCCAAAGCCTAATTAGCAGCCATGAAATGAGCAAAGATGAAGTGAATAATCTGCCAGGGAAGTACAGTAAAAGTCCATTCTGTAAATGTATGCTGGTGATTCTCAACGTAGGTGGCAACCTACATTAGGACAGCTACGTGGGGGAGTTCTTCCTGGAAATTCTCATTCATTTGTTGATTGGAACAATAAGTAGAAGGAACATTGACTCATCCCCATACAAGTGCAGTAGATGACACTGTGTGCTCCATCCTTCGCTTGATTCCCAATGTATGGAGTCATTGTGGAAAGTCTGATTTCCCTTAGGGTTTCCTAAGTATACAACTTGGATCAAAATGTACACTTACACCAAACAAAATAATCTACTAAAACTGCAGGAAGCCGTATCAAAAGCTGTATATATATATATGTGTGTGTGTGTGTGTGTGTGTGTGTGTGTGTGTGTGTGTGTGTGTGTGTAAAGGGACCCCTGACCATTAGGTCCAGTCATGACCAACTCTGGGGTTGTGGCGCTTATCTCGCTTTATTGGCCGAGAGCCGGCGTACAGCTTCCAGGTCATGTGACCAGCATGACAAAGCCGCTTCTGGTGAACCAGAGCAGCGCACGGAAACGGCGTTTACATTCCCGCCGGAGCGGTTCCTATTTATCTACTTGCACTTTGACGTGCTTTCGAACTGCTAGGTGGACAGGAGCAGGGACCAAGTAACAGGAGCTCACCCCGTCGCAGGGATTCGAACCGCCGACCTTCTGATCAGCAAGCCCTAGGCTCTGTGGTTTAACCCACAGCTCCACTGATTTGATATAGTCAAATCAGTCGCATGTGTTTTAAGCAAATGTTACGATTTGCAAATTCACTATCAGAGCAATGCTAGTTCTTGTGATACTGAACTGATATTAAAAGCAGGCAGCCAATCTTGTTCAGTCCCACAATCGTGCCATTTTATGCCAACAACACCAGTTACTCCTCACATCTCGATTCAGTGCAAATGTGAGAATATACACAACAGCACAGTGCTTTTGCATCATTTACAGCACAATCCTATACATATATAATACTAGTTACAGGGAGGTAGCCGTGTTGGTCTGCTGTAGTCTAAACAAAATAAAAAATAAAAAAATTCATTCCAGTAGCACCTTAGAGATATACCAATAACAAACTTAGTTGGTCTCTAAGGTGCTACTGAAAGGAATTTTTTAATATATAATACTATTCCCAGGTTGTGTGTGTAAAACCAAAAGCTGCAGTCCCGATCTCATCTTCTCAGAAGTCTCATTGAACAACCCCAGGTCAATGGGGTTGGGATCGCAGCCTAAGACTACCAAACCTATGATGCAGTGCAGAGCTGAACAGAAACATGCGCACAATACCCCGAGCCTTAAATTCAAGATCACAATTGAGAAAAAACAGTGATTTTTTTTTTTTTTTTCAAAATAGGCAATAGAAAGGGAGCCAGACAAATAAAATTGGAAATGGATTTTTCTTTCTAATGCTGACAGATAAATCTTTGGCCTTATTGGGGTGGTGGGTGGGTGACAAAGTTTAACGGCATAGTCTCTGCATACCTGAACACCTGCGAAACCCACACAAATACACCACAAGTGCCAAGATTTTTATCTTTTCAGCAGCAGGTGAAGACCTCATTCTTTGCCCACGCTTTTCAGCTTTTCTTAGTTTGTGTTCCTATCCTCCCGCCTCTTGCATTTTCAGAAGTACGTGTGGTTTTAATGTTTAACGCAGGTATAAATAGTAGGAAGAGAAGGAAAGGCAGGCAGGCAGATTTTGAGGCCTGATCTGTGTGCATAACTAGCAATCTCCATGTAATTTGAAGAAAATAAGCTTAAATCATAGGCAAATTTGAGTAAGTTATTGATATTGCCAGAGAAAAAGAAGTGGGGAAGAGGCTGTGATTCTCCGACACTTTCCCACTTGGTGGGCTCTCTTTTTTTGTAAGATGTTTGTAAGATGTTTTCTATGTGTCTGAATCCCACTGTTGGGGAATCACACGTGGCACATGATTTGTATGCCTAGTTCCCCGTCCAGCTGGGGATGCGCACACAGAAGTCTATTTACATGTGCCTATGGCCCAAAGGTGCATCCAGGGAGAGATGCTTTTGGTTTTCATTCATTGTAGAAAGCACAGGGTCCAATAGATGAATCTCTTGGTGGTGGCTGTTGATTTTTTGTATGTGTGTGTCCGTGCAAGTGAAGAGATCTTGGTTTGCAAACCTTAAGGAGCAGTAGCAGAGTTGGGGGTGGGAATCGAGAGTGGACAGAGAAAAATGGTCCCAAGCAAGATACGTATTAATGAAAAATATTTGTCCTCCTGCAAGCAGGAGCATTGGGATGCAAATGAGACAGCTGCGTTCTTTAATTGCAGCTGGATTAATAAAATGTAATTTTTACAACCCATTTGCAACAGACCGCTGGGGAATACATTTTATTACCACTCTGGGTGTCTTCTAGTTAATAAATTCGTGTCTTCTGAGCATAAGCGTTTGGCTTCAAATCCCAGATACAAGTTTATTAAAATTGTAATAGTTCTTGGAGACTATAAAATGAAATGAAGTGCACAAAATGTACATTTCCAGCACATGGCTCTCAAGCCATTTTTTACATGACTAATTTCCGCATTTCTGGCCTTGGCAGTCTGGTGTGGCTGAATTTAAATAATAAATATTTAACCAGCCACAGATTTTGGTCTACGTGCATTTCAAACGTGGGCTGCTTTGGCCCCCTTTGCAATCTTATTTAAGGTTTACATTTCATAGAATCAGAGAATTGTAGAGTTGGAAGAAATTTGAGGGTCATCTAGTCCAAACGCCTGCAATGCAGGAATCTTAGGATGTGGTGGTTCTCTTGTTCAGCCAGCGTAAATCCCCAAGCCCTGACTCAACCAGAGATATGCTGCCCCAAATCCTCCATCCTGGCTTAGCTGAAACTCAGGGGGGTGAGTTGTGCCCTGGAAAAGGAGTGTTACGGTGGAGTGGTTGAGCCAGTTCCAGAGGAGGGACACTTAAGTTGAATACTGTGTGCATTCAGTTTGGTCATGCTGGTATAAGTTAAGCTGGCAATGTTTGGGAAGCTGAAGAAGCTTTATCTTCACTCAGTAGAACAACGTTGGCAAAGTGTTTCCTAAGTTTTATTGACAGAAGTCTGATAGAGCATCATGTTGAACATATGGAAATGTTCACTGCCTTCTACCCTGGTAGATTTCTGCAGTGCATAGGCTTTCTTCCACACATGCACAGTATCTGTCATAAAGATGAGCATTTCCCTAATAATGGATATGTTCTGGTTCGATATTTGCAGAGCTTTAGACTCTAAAGTACATCTTGGTGTACAAACATAATTAGTGCCTTCCTACTGACAGAGGAAGAAGATAGCTATACTTTGCTAATTTCTTCAAGATGAGCCAGTCAATAGTTTCTTCATATTGATTGACACACATCTCCTCTAACCTTTACTCAGGAGCTCACTTCAATTAATTATAGCATCTTGGCGTTATTTTGTCCTTTGCGATATTCTTGCCAATGATTCTTTCGCATTCAACTCTTGATCCTGATGTTTACTGGTATTCAGGCATTACTGGTATTCATTTCCTGGTATTTGGACAGAAATGGTTCATAGTCCAGTTCCTGGCATTGGCTGCTGGTCTGGGGAAAACTCCTGTCTGAAACTCTGAAACCCTGCCCATCAGTGTGGGCAGTACTAAGCTAGGTAGGTGGATCAATGGTCTGACTTTGTAGAAGATATCTTCTTGTAGTGGTCTTTTGTGTTCCAACCAAAGGAGTGTGGCGGAGTTCCAGCCAAGGAGTGTGGTGGAGTCTCCTTCTTTGGAGGTCTTTAAGCAGAGGCTTGACAGCCACCTGATGGTGTTTCCTGCTTGGCAGGGGGTTGGACTGGATGGCCCTTGTGGTCTCTTCCAACTCTATGATTCTATGATTCTATTATTCAAATGGATATTGGACAGTGTCGGTATGTGCAGGAGAATTTAATACCCTACTTAGAAGGTACTGCTATGTGTTGATGTGAGGAGAAGGTACGTGGACTTTCCTCCTGTGACTGTGTCAAGGTGGTTCTTTTGTTTATGAGATTCAGAGGTACTACAAACACAAGTGAGTGAGACGATGAAATATTTTATTCTAAACCAGGCTTCCTCAAACTCGGCCCTCCAGATGTTTTGAGACTACAATTCCCATCATCCCTGACCACTGGTCCTGCTAGCTAGGGATCATGGGAGTTGTAGGCCAAAAACATCTGGAGGGCCGAGTTTGAGGAAGCAAGGATTACATACATTACCAAGCAAGCACTTCAATCTGCCACTTGGAAGCCCTCAAGAAGTGGTGAAGCAACTCCCCCAGGTAGCCTTAGTTTGTACAGCCCTGCGATCGATCAGTCCGTGCATGAGCTTCTCAAAAACTATCCCCAACACCATCCGATTTATAGATAGCTATCCTGTGTGGTTTGCCTGACTGCCTACATGCTACTAGCTACATACAGATTAGCCACCTCTCCCAATGCTCTACTTTCTTCAAACAATGTCCAACATCAAAAGAAGGTACCCAGCAACATCACTTCCTTCCAGCAGATTAGAGGCTGCTCTTCAGCCATCAAAGAGCTTAACAAGAGATAGAGATGGGGAAGCAAACAGAGGCAGGAAAGCCAGGAAACCATGTTAGAGCACTATCTCCTCGAAATACAAATATCTTCCGGATAAATTGCCCATACAGTCTGGAAGGCACTGCTTGACACAACCAGGATGAGACAGTGAAGGGCTTCATGCCCCATGCTTGGAGATGACCTACCAATGCCTCACAGTAGCTTATCATGTCCATTGGCTTGTAAAGGTAAAGGTAAGTGCAGTCGTGAACGACTCTGGGGTTGCAGTGCTCATCTCGCTTTACAGGCCGAGGGAGCCGGCGTTCGTCCGCTTCCGCAAACAGTTTTTTCCGGGTCATGTGGCCAGCATGACTAAACTGCTTCTGGTGAAACCAGAGCAGCCCACGGAAATGCCGTTTACCTTCCTGTTGGAGCGGTACCTGTTTATCTACTTGCACTTTTTTGGCGTGCTTTCAAACTGCTAGGTTGGCAGGACCTGGGACTGAACAACGGGAGCTCACCCCGTCGCGGGGATTCGAACCGCCGACCTTCCGTTCGGCAAGCCCAAGTGGCACAGTGGTTTAAACCACAGCGCCACCCGCATCCGCCATTGGCTTGTAGTGATTGGCAAATCTGTCAAATTCCAGTTTCTCTTGGTTTCTCACTTTTTCCTCCCTTTGGTCCTTCACAATTTCATACCAGTTTGCAATTCTCAGAATTTTAGTGCAGATTTATCCCAATGCAGTCTTCCCTAATACAGTATACACGTTTTTGCAAAGCATTTCCCCCCTCCTAATATGATGCATTTTGCATATTATTTTCACTAATGTATGAATTTATATTCATTACTATTTCATTATTGAATTTATACCCCAACCTTCCTCCCCAAGGAGGAAGTATTTGCACAGCTTCCATTAGTATGTTCATTTTTGCACACATTACAAAATGTGTACAATTGGAGAACTGCATGACAAAATTCAGAGACGTGCAAAGGACGGTCATGCTTCATTTCCCATCATGCTTCAGAATGTGTGAATTAGATACATTACATTTAAATATGAACTAAATCATGGGTAGGAAAACTAAGGCCCGGGGGCCGGATCCAGCCCAATCGCCTTCTAAATCCGACCCGCCGACGGTCTGGGAATCATCGTGTTTTTACATGAGTAGAATGTGTCCTTTTATATAAAACTAGCTGACCCGGGCCATGCCTTGCTGTGGCTGATTTTATGCTTATTACCATCAGTAGCAGCCGCAGCCAAAATAAACCCCCACCTACCCCCGCCGGCATCGTGTGCACTCTGCACGCGCTCAGGTGCCCTCTCGCGGCCTGTGGCAGAAAAAGCCGAGGAAGGAGGCCTCTGACGCCGTCTGAGGGAAAAGCACTATGGCAACGCACAGATAAAAAACACACATTGGGAGATCACTGAGGGACAATTACAGTGGCCATTTCCTGGCGTGCCTTGCCTGTGGCCTTTTCAAGGGGAAAAGTGCTAGTAACCCTCTACAGAGAGGATTTGATTCCATTTCCCAGAGTGCCTTGAGCACGTGGTTGGTTGGGATAATAAGCCCACCATTTCCCAGCATGCCTTGCGGTTTGGGCGAAAGAGCTTAGTTCACCCACAGGGCGCCTTGACTCCATTTCCCAGCGTCCCTTGCTGGTCCGGCCTAGTTAACTGCGAGAGGCGGCGGCCTCCATTTCCCAGCGTGCCTTTGACAAAAGAGATATTTACATTTCCCTGTTTCCCAGCCAAGTTAATCACACCCTTTTGTCTGGCACTCAGGTATCAGGAAGCCACTGACACAATCACCTCCTCCTTCCTTGCAGAGAAACAGTTTGTCAGTTTGGGAGTGAAAATGGAGATAGGCCTGCCGTTGCTAGAGGGCAAGGTTTTCCTGGTGATGTCATATGTGTGCGCCAATTTTTTGCTTTTGTAGCTGTAGTACCAGTATAGCCGTCGCTAGAGGGCGCTGTTTTCCTGGTGATGTCATATGTGCGCGCCAGATTTTTTTGCGTTTTTTCTTTATTTTAGGTATGACAGGTGTGGTTTTTCTGAATTTTTATTATGCCAGATTACTTTGAGATGGTAATGGAAACACTGTGTCCAAATTTGATGCGATTTGGTCCAGCGGTTACACAGCAAGGGTGTTTTGGACAAACGCGCAATGGGAACATTTTTATATATATAGATGCATCTCTGGGTTATTTGTGGGGCATAGGAATTCATTCATTTTCCTCAAAAAAGTATAGTCCAGCCCCCCACAGGGTCTGAGGGACAGTGGACCGGCCTCCTGCTGAAAAAGTTTGCTGACCCCTGAACTAAATTGGATTTGTGCTGCATCCCTTTTGGGTGTAATTAGCCTATCAAATTGGACTATCAAATCAAATATTATTTATTGCATTAGCCATATGGCCATAGCACATAATGAGAAACCAGGCAGAAACCTGTCTCGAATGTACATAAAATACAACAGATACATTTTGTACAAATACATTTAAAAACTTTAAGTATAAAATTATGCTGAATGAAACAGATAAAATAAGAAGCAATAACAGGGCATGTCGACAGTGACTATGTCAGGAAGTTACATAGGTCTAGGTCTAGGGCAAGTTAGCCGAAGAGGTGGCCCTGAGTTTCAGTGCCTGTAAAATGTAGATAGCCACACCACGTGTGACCAGGGGGTTGGCGTCTACCAATAAGTATTTCATGCGGTCGTCGTCCCGGGCGATGGTCGGCGGGATTAAGAGGAAAAGCCTGCGTCTAACTGTAACATATAGAGGGCAGTAAAAGAAAAAATGAATAAAGTCCTCTTTCTTTCCCTTGTTGCATGGGCAGAGTCGAAGATCCAGCCGAGTATTGGAAAATGGGTGTAATTAGCCATCTCCCACGCATTGCCACTTGCACTGTGCCTTTGTCACCATCAACAATGCCATCTACCAATAGCCAATGGTGGAGGAAGCCGCTTGGGCGCCTGGGGCAGCACGCCCAGGGACAAGGCGAGCCGCCCTTAGGGGCGGGGTGAGGGCAGGGGCGGGGCCTCTGGAGTCTGCCTGCCTCCTCCCACTCAGTCGCCCTACAGCTGGGGGGGGGAGGCAGCGGGCAAACCGTTTGGGGCAGCGTGGAGCCTGGGTGCGCCTAAGCCACTGCGTCACTCCCAGGAGAGATGTGTGGCTCGGGCGCGCTGCAGGCCCCGTGGTGAGTGTCGCCCGGCATTTTGTCACCCCCCTCAGTGGTGACACCCGGGGCAGACCACACCCACCGTACCACCCTTCCTCCATCCCTGGCAATAGCATGTCCCTGCTGCTGGCAGGTTGATCCTTCCCAGATTCACTACATATGCAAAAGCAGTTAAAACATTTGCATTTATAAAAGCAGTTAAAAAAAACCAACTACATGGTTTTAAAGAATAAGCGATTGTATGTATAAAAGAATTGCAAATAAATCCATATAAGAATCCAATTACGGATAAAAAAAATCTCTTTTGAAGGCTTGTTGAAAGCGCAAAGGTCAAATTCCTCAAGAAGTCAGCACAACACTCACTTCCCCTCTCATCTCGTTCACAGACAATGCTGCTTATCCTTGAGATACTTGGAGGACATGGATTGGCCTGAACTAGTGCTTTGCAGAAGAGGCCTCTAAGTAAGGTAATGGTGGAGCTAAGGCTTATTTTATAAGTGGTATGTTGGGAATTACTCCTACTTGAATTCCGTGCTATCCGACTTGGAAGCCCCAGATCCTATTACATGAACAATCAACATGGGCCGTGCTTGATGCGGAACACTCTCGCATAATGAGGTTCACCTGGCACCCCCATTAACCTGTTTAGGTAAGAACTCATCTCTTCTCCCAGGCATTTATGTTTATTTGCTTTGCTGGGTTTTGATGCAACTTATGTGCATTTAACTCATTTCCATTCAGCTTTATGTGCTTGGGGGGGGGAATTAAAGGGGGATAGAAAGGGGGCTGGCATCCAGGAATAAAGATATTGGCTATGCTACCCACCATTGAACTGAATTTATTTTGACTATATATAAGATAATTTAAGATAGATAAGATAATTTATTGTCATTGCACAAGTACAAGCACAACGCTATACAAGTGCAACGAAACTGCACGCCCCCCGTAAAAACAAAGAGAAAGAAAAAACAAAACAAAAAGCAGCACAAAACACACACACACACCAAAAAAAGCCACACATACACCCATCACAGCTCTCCAAGGTCATATTATCTGGTTACAGATAATATGACCTTGGAGAGCTGTGATGGGTGTATGTGTGTGTATGATTTTTGTGTATGATTTTTGGCTTCACACACTATCCCCGGATGTAGCCTCCGTGTAACCTGAGAGTCACCTGCTGTTTGACTGAGTTTGTTTTATATGTTATTGTATGGCTTTTATTGCAATGTGCTGTTCTTTTTCTGATTTTATGTCATGCTTTAGGCTTTTAAAATTTTGTCAGTCACTTGGAGAGTTGTTGCTTTAATTATTATTATTATTATTATTATTATTATTATTATTATTATTATTATTGACAATGAATTCTTAGAGACATTTATTACTTCTCATATTGTGGGGTGGAAACTCATAAGGCAGAAAGCTAAGCTCTGGTGATATTTGGTGAACATTGGTTCCAAAGTTCTGAATCTATGCTCTTCAATACAGAAGGTCTGAACACCCCACACAGATGTTTACGGTGCCTCTTTAGTGAGGGAAATGCACTCTCTGTATGCTCAGAGGCATTGTGTTGTACAACTGGCTTGTGGAGAAACCCCACCACCACCAAAATGACCCCAGAAACCCCTGATATAAGAATGAGCCCAGGCTGGTGGGAAGCCTCTTTTGATCAAGACATTGGTTTATACACTGGTCTCAGATTGGAAGATTTATTTGCAATTGGTACCAAGTGCATGTTAAAGCATGTGGCATAACCATGTGGTTTCAAGATACTGCAGATTGTGGAGACACTTTGGGGCAATTGTGGTTGTCTTGGACACATGGGAAGCCACAAGTCTCTCTGTCCTTCTTGATAATGCAAGACATTCCTTCTCTGTGTGCAGCATGCTGCAAAATTTAAGACTGGCTGATATAGCTTGGCTTTTGGTCCATCTCAACCCGTCATTGGACTTGTTCTTAGATGGCTACCTTCCCAAGAGAACAGATGCCCCTTGTTGCTTGCATTGCTATGAAGCACCATGTACTGCATGTCAGTGGATGACAAATGTCAGTGGTGGCAGTAATAGCTTCCATGTATCCTGAACACAGATTTTCCTTAGAGTCTAATACAGTTTGCAAACTGCTCCTCTACATCCTGCTATAGCAGAGTTTGTACATTGCCCCCCATGGGTAGGCAAACTAAGGCCCGGGGGCCGGATGCGGCCCAATCACCTTCTAAATCCGGCCTACGGATGGTCCGGGAATCAGCTTTTATTTAAAATGCATATCTGGGTTGTTTGTGGGGCCTGCCTGGTGTTTTTACTTGAGTAGAATGTGTGCTTTTATTTAAAATGCATTTGTGGGGCATAGGAATTTGTTCATCCCCCCCCCCAAATATAGTCTGGCCCCCCACAAGGTCTGAGGGACAGTGGACCAGTCCCCTGCTGAAAAAGTTTGCTGACCCCTGCCTAACCCATGCTGTAGAACTTCCAGTGTATGGAAGTTCACCAAATTACCCCTTCCCTGCCTTTTAGGATGCTCATTTTCAGGGGATAGGCTAGATTCTGGGTTCAGAGATCTGAACACACTTTCTTCCCAGTTTCTCAGTTGCATGTTTCAAT
The DNA here is from genome assembly GCA_034641385.1 of Darevskia mixta. NCBI lineage: Eukaryota > Metazoa > Chordata > Lepidosauria > Squamata > Lacertidae > Darevskia > Darevskia mixta. The sequence goes on along the minus strand of JAWWNH010000091.1, from coordinate 7,732,087 downwards.
TGGATGGTTTCAAGGTCTTTGGACAGCATGTTTGGATGGAATAGTTTGAACAGGTTTGATAAACTGATTGCTTATTATTATTTTAGTCAATGTGGTTGAAGTCCAGTGACAAGACAGGTACTTTTCTTTGCAATTTTCAGAGTGATAGCACCATATCAGTTCTGCGTCTTTTGGGATGTTTAGAAGCAGGTCCATGCAGAGTTTGCCTGATGCCCAGGGTGGGAGTCTTTTTAGAATAAAGTTATAAACTAAAACAACATAGGTCTGCCAGGCCCATGGCAGCCCCCCCCCCCCCCGCTGACTTAGCCCTTCAAGGCCCGGGGTGAGTGTACCCAGCTCCCCCCACCCTCTCTGCACAGGCCTGGTTAGAATACTGGTGTTTCAAGTTAGTTGCCACTCACAACAGCCTTGATCAGCAATACAAACCCAGTGCAGATTTGGGTTTTAGCCACAACAGCTCCACACCAGCAAATTGCACCATTGAAAGTTCTGATTGGTTTTCAGTGCATTACTGAGCTAAGTTCAAGGAGCAATCCTGTTCCCCCAGAAGCCAGCATGAAGCAAGCTGGTGTAAATTATGCCAGCATAATGTTACACCAGACCCAAACCCTATTCAGCAAAGGGACAGCTGCTGCTACTGCATTGCCCAAGCCTGGCAGAGGGGAAACAAGCCTTTAAAATAGTGCTCTGTGCCAGGTTTTCAGGTCACATGACTGAGTTGAATGAGTTTAGGATTCTACTCTGCTAATCGTGTGGTCATGTCCCTGGATATGGGCCACATCAGCTGTTATTAGATTCATTCCCTGTGTTCAGTCATGGGCTTATTGTTATCACATGACTGTATTTATGTTTTTCATCCCACAGAGTGGAAGGGGGAAGTGACGGCAGACAGGAAGTCTTGTCTTGCTATGTATCCTCTAAATAGGACTCTTGTCCTTTGTTCTCTCTCAGCTGCCTGATGCTAGAGAGAGGGAGTCATGATGTAGAGCTCTGTGTATGTAGGTATGTAATAAAGTAGTTTTAGCTACAATGCTGAGCTGCCGTGGTCTGTTACGCTACTGCGCATATTTCTGCTGATTCTTGATGTGTGCTGGATGTCTGCCGACACCAGTCGCTATGATGTTCGGGCTGAAGAAGCTGATAAGCTCCCGAACGATCATCCTGGAAGGCGAGATCATGCCAGTCGGACATGTGTCTTTGCTGTGTCTTTCCGGAGTGTAAAGACCGTTCCATAACATCAGCGTGATGGGAGACCGGAGTGATGAATCCCAGGCGACGCTGCATTGGGGGGAGGCAGCAGGCCTCTGTTATCACCCAACAGCTCCTATCCCCAAAATGCCTTTTCCTGGGTTGGGGGACTTACAGCAGCCTTGGCTCAGCTAACTGAGCCCTGGCTTACCTGGGATGACCGAGTTATGTTGGTTCAAGGCTGCGCACTTAACACTGGCTCAGCCTGTCTGGGCTGGGAATCAATTGGCTGAACCAGAGATCTACTACATCTAAACTGCTCATTCTAGCAGATTGTACCATGGGAATTCTCCCTTAGTCAATAAAGCCCTAAACAGCTGAAGACCAGGTTACCTATAGGACCAACATGGCCCTTATACACCAGCCAGATCACTCAAACCATCTGGAGAAGCCCACCTGACTGTCCCGTAGTTGTTTCAGATTTGTTTAGCGTCTATGCAGACCAAGGTCTTTAGTGTCGTGGCACCAGTACAGCAATAGGACACTGTTCCTATTGAAATCAGGCACCCATAACTCTGATATTTTGCCACCTGTTGAAAACATTTCTGCCTGGCCAAGCAGTTTTAAAGCATTGGTGTGATTTTGCATCTATCATTTGTTTTGTGGTGTAGTGGTTAAGAGTGGTAGACTCGTAATCTGGGGAACCGGGTTCGCGTCTCCGCTCCTCCACATGCAGCTGCTGGGTGACCTTGGGCTAGTCACACTTCTTTGAAGTCTCTCAGCCCCACTCACCTCACAGAGTGTTTGTTGTGGGGGAGGAAGGGAAAGGAGAATGTTAGGCGCTTTGAGACTCCTTCGGGTAGTGATAAAGCGGGATATCAAATCCAAACTCCTCTTCTTCTCTTCTTTGTGTTTTATGATTTCACAATATAAATCCATTTTAATGTTTGTGTTTCACATCACCATGATATATATATATATATATATATATATATATATATATATTTGAATGAGCAAATACTCCTATGAATAAAAATAAAACGAAGCATCTGGGCCAAGGTCATAACGCCAATTCCCGTCACCAGATAAGTAAGTGTCAAAAACAAACTAGGTTCGGCACTGAGCTGTGAAGATGCCATAGAGTTGATTCTGGAGTGAGTCTGCAGAAAATTTACTCAAGTCCCATTATCAGCATGTCAGTAAGGATGCTTAAGGGATTCAATATTTGCTACTTTTGCTATGAAGTGATCTGCACCTTCCCCGCAAAATCTATGTTGCATCAGATTTTATAATTTTCCATTGGTTGCAACACAACTCTTGCTGGAGGCGGAATCTCAGCATGCATTCAAAAATACAAATTTTGAGGTAGAACACTTCTGGAGAAAATATACTCAAAAGTTTAATTGTGAATCTTGGTGCAGTGTGTGTGTGTGTAGGTAGATCAACATGATAACAGGATGGAAATCAGCTATGAGCAGGCATGCAAAAATTACCTAGTCTGAAAATAGACTGCTTAGACCACCCTACCTTTCAGTTTTGTTTGCCATATGGATTGACTGTAGGAGATTTGCTTCAATAGGGAAGAAAGATTCCTGTATGCAATGTTTTTTTGCATGTATTTTGCAGTAGCTGTTAAATTCAATGAAAGGAGATAAAACTCAGGAGACCATTTGGTTATAGCCACATTAAGAGGAAAAACACACACAACTATATTAAATCCAATTTGATTCTTGCTTTAAAACACATGTAAAGAAATGACAATCTTTGTGGAAGCTTAAATTACTGCTAACTAATCAACACCACTTAGTGACTTGCTAACACTGTGTGTGATTTCTAATTACTTCTGTAGTTTGTCATTGTTTAACACAATCAAAGCTAATTGACCAGAAATTTTTTTTTTTTAGGTGATATTGTTGTAGGCTACAGCAATGTTTTTAGTGTTATTGTTCCCACTTCCTTTTAAGCACCCCAACCTTCTCTGCATCATTAAATCTTAAATTGGACTTTGAAAAGAAGTGTATTTTATTACAATTATCAAATGGAAAGGAATGTTCATTCCATGGTGAAAAAACCCCCCACCAAAAGGGTCTTTATTGCCATTCTTTGCAGGTCAACGGTTTTTAAAAAGGGAAATTTGATTCAAAATGACATATTCTCATTTATACTACAGTAGTTATAGAAGTCAAAGGCAAGAGCAGGAACTAGTGTTAAGTGGGCACTGCTGCTTTTCCCTTTTAGTGGAAAATCTTAATGTCTGAGAGTAAAATTGATGATAATGTAGAACTATTAGTGGATTGTGCAAATATGTCTTTGGTGAGTAATCTGTAGTCATTTTATCCTGTCCTACATGTTATGAAATATGAAATCTATTTTCCCCCCTGCATTTACCTATTTTTACAAATTTTCTTTCTATTCCTTTCCCTTCTTCCTATGTGGAAAGAGAGTTCTTTGGAGCTGGGGTATAAGTGGACATGTAATATCTGGAATGGAGGGAAGGACCACAGCACAGTGGTAGAGTATATGCAGAAAATCCCAGCTTCATTCCCATTTGAAAAGACTGTTTACCAGGTGATGAGAAAGATCCTGGAGATTCCGTGCCAGCCAGTTAACCCTACTGAGTTAGATGGACAAATAGTCTGACCTGGCAAAAGGAAGATTCATGCCCTGGATCAATTGTTCTTCAAGCACAGAGCCATTGAGCTTAGTGGCTGGGACAAACACAGCAGGCAGAAGGTGCACTCTATTGACCGGTGAGGAGCAGCAGGTGTTGGCAAAGCAGAGTGGTGTGCTGTGGTTCATCTGGTTTCCCAGTGTGGATGGCACTGCCGGTTACCAAGATGTAGTGGGGTGAAAAGCCAGGGAGGTCAGTGTGGTGAGGGTGCAGTGGCAGAGCTAATCCAATATCCCTGCCACTGCAGCCACACAACACTGACCTCCCCGCTGTGTTTACTCTTCCAGTCAGTTGCTGGCAGTGACCTCTGCACTAGGATGCCAGGTGAGCAACACTGCCCCACCCTTACCTGCCTGCTGGCCATTACCGGTCAAGAGTTAACGTACCTTATTGTCAGGGACCTGACCTCACGCAAGGCACTTGAAACAGGGAAGGAGGGATGGAGGGAAGCGCAGCCTCTCTTGAGAAGCAGTTCGGAGTCCAGTGGAGATAGCAAGGACAGCCCCAGTGGTGGCGAACAGGAACTGTCAGGCAGTGCGGTTGAGTTGAGGGTCAGAGATGCTGATAGAGCCCTGGATCGACCGGAGGGGGTTGCGGAGCAAAGCAGTCAGCTACTTCCGTCGCCCCAGCTGCGTAGAGGGAAAAAGTGTAAGGAAAGGAGGAGACGTTTTGGAATTCCCAAGCTTCTATGCTGGGGAAGGAGTAGGCAGAAGCCACTCCCGGATTCTGGAACCGACTCAAGCGGACATGAATCTTAGACGCTCTGATGTACATAGACTGTAAATAAAGCATTAGCTTTAGAAGAACGGATGTTTCTGCCTCTTTACTCTCGAGGAGACAACCCCGAGCCCTTACACTTATATACCGTGATGGTTGGAATATCACAGTCGGTAGAGCACGAGATGCTGAATCATAGAGTCATGAGCTTAAGCCCCACGTTGGGCAAAGATTCCTGCATTGCAGGGGTTTGGAATAGATGACCCTTGTGGTCCCTTCCAACTCTACAAATCTATGGTTCTATGACTACCTGACTCTGTATGCTTGATGCTAATCGCTGATGGGGCACTTTTGGGAGTTCCCCATGCCCCTGAAGTTTGGTTGGCCTTCACTAGGGGCCAATATTTTAGTGTGGAACTCCCTATTGGAAGAAGTCTGACAGCAACCACCCCTGCCTTCTTGTAGGCATCTTCTGAAAACTGCCTTGTTTAGATAGGCCTTTGTAATATGAATTTCCTCTTTTTCATTTAACCAACCAATGTTTATTGATGTTTTTAACGGTGTTTTATGGATCCTTTTGCTGATTTTGTATTAACTCTGTATGTTGCATAGCACCTTGATATGTTTCTAGGAAAAGTGCAGATTATAAGTACTTCAGAAACTAGGCTCCTAGTATTTGATCTAAGCCAGGCCAAGCCGGAAGCTTCATACCCTCTACCAAGTGCAAGAGCTGATGCAACGTAATTTTCTTTTAGTGCCTTAAGATGCCTCTAGGGCCTGAATGCATGCTGTCTATGATAGGTTGAGGTCCCAACGTCAAACCATGAAGTTAGTGGTGCATTCCCTGGCAGGACTGAACAACGAATACATGTCATACTCTGGATTAGGGATAGGATCAAAATATTTAATGCCAGTATATTTTACGTGTACTTGTCTCTGGAAGTTATGGGACAAGGAAACACATAGAGAGGAATTTGATGAAGAGCTTTGACAATTGTTGCACCAATGGAAGTATTTTAGCTTGCCAGATGGAACGATCCTCTGTCTCCTTCCCCAGTTATCCATATGTCATCAGAGCTAGAATTTTTTGGGGGGTGCACAAGGGGAGGAGAGGGATGAAAGTGCTGTTGAACTAGCAGAAGTCATTGCATGAGTTTCTGCTACCAGGACTCGTTAGTTGAAGCTGGCTTATAGGACCCCTTTACTGAAAGTGACTCCTCTTGAAAGTTGGTGGTCCAATGCATTCCATCCATTCATCTGTCAACAGGCCCAATTATCTTGCATGTGACTCAATAGGAGCATATTCTCTTTTGTTCAGCTGAATTCTGGCCAATAGCCTGCCTGAGGGTTGTAGTTTTGAGCCCCATGTCGGGCAACAGATTCCTGAATTGCAGGGAGTTGGACTAGATGACTCTCATGGTCTCTTCCAACTCTACAATTCTATGATTCTATGATCAGCAGAGCATAGTGCTATTATGCCCATAAGAGGAGCAAAATCTTATTTGGTATTGATTTTATGCAAGTGTTCCTACATGTGCAATGGTTTTAACAGTTTTGCATAGGTTATTATACTGTAAATGTCTTCAGGATGCTTTATGGGAAGCAAATAAATAATAAATAAAATAGGGTTCTTTCTCATTAAACTGAACATAGACCCAATAGCATTTCATATAGAGGACCGTCTGCTGACAGCTCTTCAGATAGAAAAGTGCCTTATGTAAAGCAAGATACATAGGGGCTGTATAGGTTTTCAGCCACTTGAGTTTATTATTAGAGAGAATGATACTGTAGATGACAACTTTAAGGCTGGAAGAAAGTAGATTTCTTGATAGCCCCTTGCAACTTTATAGCAGAGGCAAGATTTGGACTGAGACATTAGCTACTACACCACCATGCAGAATCTCTTGTTTTGCACCAATTTTATTTAGGAACCCCAGAGAACAGGCGGAAGCTGCCCGTATTTTTCACAGCCGTGGCACTCTTGAATTATTAGAACATTCAAAAATACAAGGCCAAAGTCTTGACTGGTGTAAATTGTCGCTGCTCGGCTGGAATCAATTTTACATCTGCAGAGAATCTGGTGAAAAGCCCTTTAAGGTTACTTGATTAATACTTTAGCAGAGCTGGAAAATTATTAGAACATTCAGGGGCCTCTTCTGTCATTCCATGAAGCCCTTGACATTTATTGTAATTAAAAATCAAAATGCCTACAAAACATTTCTCTTGTTTAAATGGTAAAGAAGTGGTGCTCTCGTCACTTGAAAACACCCATTCATCTTGACCCTGAGTGTGGGAGTTTAATTCATCTAAGAAGGGAGTCGGGGGATTTAGTGATGAACTAGGCATGGAGTGAATGTTACATTCCTCACCTTCTTCCTCTCCAGTATTTTGTTCAGGGCCATACACCCATTTTTGTTGTATTTTGTCATCATCTAATTAAACCGTGGGTACGTACTGAGAATACGCAACTGAGAGATAAACTAGCTTTAGGGTGCAAGCCAAACTCCACCGCTTCTAACTGCCAGGCTGGAAGGTGGGTTGGAAAGGAAATTCTGGGTTTAGCTAGGATGGATTCCACACCTTGCCCGTAGCTGGACATGTTGAAGATCCAAAGAATGCTTGGCTGATCCAGCTCTGCCCCCTCCTCATCCTGACCCTACCATCAAAATGCTCGATTTTTTATGGTATGTAAGTGCCACCAGTTGTCAAGGTACCACTGAAAGTAGGTTCACCCGCTCACGATTTAGGTGGGTGCAGTCCAGAGCTCTGCAGTTTCCATTGGTGGAGCCTGCCCACCCAGGCAAGTAGGGCTGGGCAGTGGAAAACCCCTGCTTCACCCATATTCTTTCCAGCATGGTAGATCAGGGGGTTGGATTGCCCTGGCCAGCAGCAGTCTTACGCCTGGGAGTTGTTGGCATCCGTCTGTCTTGAGAGACAATGGAAGAGTATGCCATCAGGGGTAAAGTCAAACCATTGGAGAGTTGCAGCACCTGCTATGGCTGTAGAGACTGATATGGGAAAGACATGTTTTATTGCAGCTGGGGCAGATGAACATGTCTGGTTTTGCTGGCGTTTCTTTCAGCGGTCATTCCTCCTCTGGTCGCTACTGTAGATACACAACCTGACAGCCTGGGAGTAAGTCTCATCAGTGGCGGAGCTTCATGTTCTGGCACCGGGGGGGTGGAGAGCAGGCGGGGGTGTGGCTGGCGCGTGTCCCAGGGGGTGTGACATGTGTCCTGGGGGTGTGGTGCGCTGCCTGTGGGGGCGTGGCACACAGCGCGGGTGGGGGAGCAGCTGCGATGGCACCCCACTGCAATTGCACTGCCGGGAGTGGTGTGCTCCCCCTGCCCACCTCTTCCTCCACCAGTGAGTCTCATTGAAGTCTGTGGGTTCATCTGAGCATATATACATAGAAACTGTGCCGTTTCCAGAACATTTTCCTAAAGAAGAAGAAGAAGAAGAAGAAGAGTTTGGATTTGATATCCCGCTTTATCACTACCCTAAGGAGTCTCAAAGCGGCTAACATTCTCCTTTCCGTTCCTCCCCCACAACAAACACTCTGTGAGGTGAGTGGGGCTGAGAGGCTTCAAAGAAGTGTGACTAGCCCAAGGTCACCTAGCAGCTGCATGTGGAGGAGCAGGGAAGCGAACCTGGTTCACCGGATTACGAGTCTACCACTCTTAACCACTACACCACGCTGGCATGGCAAACAGATTGGAGCCTTCCCCCTCAAACACATCTGAGAAATTGTAAGCTGAGTGCTTTGTAAGACTGGTGGAAGTATCTATTGAACATCCTTAGGTACTGCTTCATTAGTTTTGTTGTAACCCACCCTGGGACCTGGACAGGTAATAAATTATAATATTAAGAATAAGAATAATCTGTCTTGCTTCATGCCAGTTGCTTGTGCATAGGATTACTCCTTTAGTGTCAGAACTGGGGCTCAGAAGTTATTCTCAGTGTTTATAAAAAATAACATGTGAATCCGCCCTCTGATGACAAACTATTAGAGCACAGCGCATTTAGTGTCAACCTCTGATGTTCTGACTTCACACATCTGCAGGGGCAAATCCCCCATGCCGCAGAGAGGATGCGATCTTGTAAGGAAGGTTTGTTACTTTTCTTTTAACAAATCTTCACTCCCCCCCCTCCATTGAATCTCTGTCCACTCGACCAGGAAACACATTTATCCAGAGCGCATGCCACACGCAGCACTGCTTCTTCGCCTTCATGATTGTGAGAATACTCTTGGGCAATTAATCTAGAACAATAGACACAGTATTTATGAAGGCAATATAAATGTTAATATCAACGCGAATTTTGTGTGCACCAGATGAAAAGGTCAGGTCCCCGTCCCCCCATCATCGCTTGGGACAGTTTGATAATGAACGTTTAATAATGTCAAAATCGTATTGCTTATTCAGCAGAGATGAAATATCATATCATGGAAGTCTATCACCAATGATGAAATCATTACCTGAGCTGAATGGGAAGAAAGCCAGCCAGTCATCTGGGAGGATTTATTTAGATAGCTTCTAACACAAGGAGGACCTTGATTTAAATCACTTCGTAATGCCTTTTTGTCTCTGCCTCTTCATCCCCTTTACTTTCCAAGCTTTACAAACAGAGTAGATCTGAATGACAATCGAGGAAATTTTCTTGGTTTCCTATTTTACGCTGTTTCACCCCAAGTGCTCAAGAGAGGCACTAATCCTTTGAAAACGAGGGCAGCCTTCTAACAAATTAACATTAAATGCATTCCCTATGAGCCACCAGAAGGCAAGGCAAATTAGGATTATCTTTTCGTTAAAAAAATAAAGTCTTAATAAGAACACTGGAAGGTGCCTTATACTGAGTTGATCAATTGCTCCGTTGGATTCAATATTGTCTACACCGACTGGCAACATCCGTCAAGCATTTCGAGCAGGTTTCTTTATCTGCCCTACCTGGAGAGATCAGGAATTGAACCTGCAACCTTCTGTATACAAAGCATGTGGCGTGTATTTGGCCCTTTCTAGTGAATTTTCTAGGAGAGGGGTAGCCAACATAGGACTTATCCACATGTACCTTTACTCCCAATTTCCAGGCACAGCCCGTGCTTTCAAGCTTCATTTCTGATCACCATTGAATCAGAGCAAACAGCAAGCCTCAGAAAGCCCAAATTGTCATTTGTTGTGCTCCAGCTTTATAGAGCAAGTTTTCAAGGAGAAAGCTCTAGGGCGAAAGAAAGAACACTCAGAGATTGAGCTTTTCATTACAGACCTGTGCCTAGAAGCCACAGGGCAAAATGTCAGTGGCTAATAATTTAATAATAAATTTATTATTTATACCTCACCCATCTGACTGGGTTGCCCCAGCCCCATGTTCATTATTTTTCATGTTCATTATTACTCTGATTAAAGCACAGGGCAAAATGTCAGTGGCTAATAATTTTATTTAATGATAATTTTATTATTTATACCTTGCCCATCTGGCTGGGTTGCTCCAGCCCCATGTTCATTATTTTCAGTGGGTCTACGTAGTTCATTGCCACTCAGTGTTTTTAACACTGATGGGTACCAAGACTCCAGTATTTCAGGCAGGAATCTCTCCACCCTTATCTGAAGACTGAACCTGGGACACATGCTACAGCCCTTCCCTCTCAGGACAGGTCAAACTTTTGAGGGCTTCCTTTATGAGTACGCCCTATGCCCAGGCTATCTGAAGGACTGTATTCTCCCATATAGTCTTCGAGCTCCAAGATCTTCAGGAGAGGCTCATCTCTCATTCTTGCCGCCCTCACAGGTGGTAGGGACTCAGGAGAGGGCCTTCTTGGTGGCTGCTCCTTGACGTCCCTTTCTAGTGAGGCTAAACTAGCTGCCTCGTTGTCTCTTCTTTGGCAGGTGAAGGCTGTTTTATTCCAGCAGGCTTTGGTGGACCAAAGGAAAGGGCTTTTAATGGAGTTGTGCTGTGCGATCTGCATTTTAACGTATTTGTTTTGACATTGTTTTAAATTCCATTATAGCTTAATTCCTTTTAACTATTATCTTTTATGTGTTTTTAGCTACCTGTGCCCCCCCTTCTTTTATTTTTTACATGGTGCCTTGAGTCCCAATTCTGAGGGAAAGGCAGGACTTAAATGAATAAAGCCAGTGTGGTGTAGTGGCTAAGAGTGGTAAACTCGTAATCTGGTGAACCGGGTTTGCTTCCCCGCTCCTCCACATGCAGCTGCTGGGTGACCTTGGACTAGTCACACTTCTCTGAAGTCTCTCAGCCTCACTCACCTCACTGAGTGTTTGTTGTGGGGGAGGAAGGGAAAGAAGATTGTTAGCCGCTTTGAGACTCCTTAAGGGGAGTGAAAGGCGAGATATCAAGTCCAAACTCCTCCTCCTCCTCCTCCTCCTCCTCCTCCTCCTCCTCTTCTTCTTCTTCTTCAACAATGCTCTCAAAATTCCTACCTAGGGATGCTGGGAATTGAACATGGGACCTTCTGCATTACGGACCTGCTTTCTGAAAACTCCTCAAGACCCTCAAGGTGTTGCAGTACTTGCTCAGTGATGGAGGTGGGTCAAATGAACAGTTTTATGGACCTGCTCCCCCCCTCCGGCCCCCAAGGTATTGCAAGCACTCAAAGGGGATGCTAGGGAGAAAGTTTGCCCGTCTCTTTGTCAAATATAGCTTAGGTGCTGGTGTGCCATAGTGAGGAGAAAAGGATGCAAAGCCGCTTTTGCTTGGCATTATGTTACAGGCAAGCAATAATGGTTCATCTAATGGCTGCCATGAGAAGTTGCATATCACCTGCCAAATTTGCATTTGCAAACACAGGGATATTTTTATTCAATTCTGTATATGAACAATGCCAAGTGGATGTCGCTGCTCCCCCTCCACTCTTCCAGATACATTAATACATTTTCATAACTAATTACATAACTTCCCATAGCATTCCAGATCAGCAGTGCATGATAATTTGCTCCTTTTCAGTGACTGACGTTGAACAGCAATGATTTCAATGTGTTTTTAATATTTTAAGTAAATTGAAGTGTAAGTGTGTGTGGTTAAAACTGTGTTTCCTTCTGTAGTAGATTATTTAATGACTTACTGAAATGATAGATTGTTTTACTTTAATGAACAATTGTTTCTTAACTAGAGTTATCATTTATCTGTAGCTGTCAGAAATTATTCAAAATTCTCGGTGTTTCCCCCTCTTTATAATGGAGAGAGATGCTTTTTTGCCTCTCAACCTTTTTGCTCAGTAAAAAGAGAAATGACCGTCAAATTCCACATAAACTTGTAGGCACCCTCCTTATTGTAAGTGAACAACCCATCTACAAATTTCCAAATTAATCAAAGCCCGTCTAAAGTTAAGTGCATCTAAGATCTGTTTAGGGAGGCGGGTGGCGCTGTGGGTTAAACCACAGAGCCTAGGGCTTGCCGCTCAGAAGGTCGGCGGTTCGAATCCCCGTGACGGGGTGAGCTCCCATTGCTCGGTCCCAGCTCCTGCCCACCTAGCAGTTCGAAAGCCCATAAAAGTGCAAGTAGATAAATAGGAACCACTCCGGCGGGAAGGTAAACGGTGTTTCCGTGCGCTGCTCTGGTTCGCCAGAAGCGGCTTAGTCATGCTGGCCACATGACCCAGAAGCTGTACGCCGGCTCTCGGCCAATAAAGCGAGATGAGCGCCGCAACCCCAGAGTAGTCCTAACGGTCAGGGGTCCCTTTACCTTTACCTTTAAGATATGTTTGTTCAACTGGAAGAAGATTAAGGCATGTAGTTAATTCTCCAGTTGAAATTAATTGGTTAACTGGTTAGATTGTGCCTATAGGTTTCCCTCCCCCTTCCTAAATAAATTAGTCTCAAATTAATTGTTCACTTTGCTTATTCTCCAGCTGACTTAGTTTCTGATATGAAAATTCATCCTTATGTAGTCCGGTTCCACCTTATGTAGTCTGCTTCCACCTTATGTAGTCCACTTCCACCTTATGTAGTCCACTTCCACCTTATGTAGTCCGCAATCCTATGCCCAAACAGCTACCATAAAGCAAGCCAGTGTAAGGTGAGCTGCCGCAAAGTTATACCATGTCCAAACCCCTGGGGCAACTGCTTCTGCTCTTCCTAAACCTGGCAGGGGGGGGGAACCATTGTATTTAAAATAGTGGGTTGCCAGGTCACATGACTGAACTGAACAGGATCCAACCTGCATGTTGCCAGAATTCAAGCTCAGCTTCAGTTCTACCCTAACAAACTCACACACCTACCTTCTCATATATGCCAACTTTATATCATTTTTTTAAAAAAGAAATCTGTGGCTGCCTTTAATGCTTCGTCGCAGCTTTGGTGAAGCAGTGTAAATAGGAGCAAATCCACTTGCATTTACACCACTCCTGACAGCGGCTTGACCCTACAAGTTGGTGCCTGTGTTGTTACATATGCAGGGCTTATTAGCAAGACACCCACAGACTTCTGTATTGATCAGCTGCATAACAAATTGCACATCAGGCAATCACAGTTTGTGAAAGGATCAGGGAAAGAAAGCGGGGAGGGAGAACCACACACACACACACACACACACACATTATTATCAGCAGGAGCCCGGAGTCATTATGCAGTTAGCGTCTGGCTTTGATCTGAAATCTCGTTTCTACCAAATTTACGCCAGTGACTTTAAGGGAAATTGTCCTTTAATTAGGATGGTGTAAATGAGAGGTGGAAGCGGACCCTTTTGCCTATACTTCACTCTGCAAAATGATTATAACTCACTCTTCCGTAGCCTTTTAACAAGTCAAATTACATTCTGCGTCTAGTTAAATACAAATGTTTCTGCTCAGAATTGGGTTGGATGGAAGGCGCCTAAGGATGTTTGTGTATCCAAAGTAACGTTGTTAAACATTACACACTGCTCATTCTCAGTCCTGTATGTCTGTTATGTGGAGGTTATTCTCTCTCCCACCCACCCTGTTTTTATGTGGTATGCTGTTTTGATGTCATGTCTGCTCCACCTACTGGAATATTGATTCTTAACCCCCCCTCCCTCTGGGTTTACTCTTATAAAAAAAATAAAATCAATATGATTTATATTGGCACTTGCTGGTGACATTATAATTTCGAAGTCTGCCAGCAGCTGGTTTCTAGCAAACCTCAAAATAATGCTAATGCATTGATGGAAGCTCATGAATTAGAACTAAAGCTATGGATGGCTAAAATAGTCATGTGAGTCTCTCTCTCTCTCTCGTCTGACCTACTTTTTGAGGTTGTTGTAAAGATAAAATGAGTGAGGCGGTCAAAGCCCAGGCTCAGCTGGCAGCTAGGATTCAGATGTAGTGGATAAGGAAGGGGCAATGGAATCAGGGTTGCCCCAATCCCTGGCAAACCAGCAAATCCTGGACCTTGATACTGAGCCAAACTCTGGCAAGCCTGGAGCACCCTGGACCGGGATTATCAGATGCAACTCCTCCTAAGCTGGACTCCCACAAGGGACTCAGCCCCCTACACCAAACACCTCACTGATACATGAGACGCACCAGTTGGAATTAAGTCACAGAGAGAAAATGGAGGGCTCATCTCCATAGATCTCTATTCCTCAAGCCGTATGGTAAGCTCAGAGGGGTGATGGGATAAAATAACAGACAATTAGATTGGAGTTACAGGTAGGTAGTCGTGTTGGTCTGTCATAGTCAAAACAAAACAAAAAATAAAAAAATCCCTTCCAGTAGCACCTTAGAGACCAACTAAGTTTGTTCTTGGTATGAGCTTTCGTGTGCATGCACACTTCTTCAGATACACTGAAACAGAAGTCACCAGACCCTTATATATAGTGAGAGGGTGGGAGGGGTGTTACTCAGAAGGGTGGTGGGAATGGGTAATTGGCTCATAGCTGTGGTAAACCTGTTGACGACTGTTAAGGACTGCAATTAGTCTTACAGGAAAAAGCGAGGGGTGAGAAGGTTAAAAATAGCTTTGTCATGTATAATGAGATAAGAATCCAATGTCTTTGTTCAGACCAGGTCTCTCCATGGTTTTAAGCTTGGTAATGAGTTGCAATTCAGCAACTTCTCTTTCCAGTCTATTTCTGAAATTCCTTTGCAATAAGACAAATTAGATTGGAGTCATTTGCTCATGCCCAATGAGCTGTCCATGGTTCTGCAAGCCTTGCAGTTAACCATCCTTATATTCTCTAGGTCAGGGTTTCCTAAATGTGGATGTCCAGCTGTTTTTGCACTTGAGTTCCCATCATCCCTGACCATGGGTCCTGCTAGTTAGGGATGGTGGGAGTTGTTAGGGTCCTGCTAGTTAGGGATGGTGGGAGCTGGAGACTCAAGTTTGGGAAACCCTGCTCTAGATCTCTATCAAGTGTCTACTCTCTCTCTCTCTCTCTCTCTCTCTGTGTGTGTGTGTGTGTTGAAGCTATCTGCCACCCTTGTCCTTGTCGTTGTGACTACCACATTGAACTTCCATGTTGGTGATCTCACATCTCTCTACCACTGCAGTCTACTGACTGGTCATGCCACCCTTTGAACATGGGTTCTGTCTCTGCTGAGATCAAATGGTAGAGCGAACAACATTGCATCACTCTGAATGCCTTGGATAAAGGGATAGGAATGAATGAATGAATGAATGAATGAATGAATGAATGAATGAATGAATGAATGCAGCTTTTAATAAAAGTGCTAATAAAAATTAAAGAGAGCAGATTCCTTTGGGATGTCAACCTTGCCCATTCCAGAAAGCTACAGGCTGGCATTGCTACATTAAAATCCTATATAAAATAACCAATTGAAATAGATAAAACATAACAAGCTTAAACCCTCCCCCATTTATTCTGGATTTCTTCTAGGCCATCCACCTCCAAGGAAACAATAAAAATGCGAAGAGCACAATAAAATGTCCAATTAACAAAACCCAATAAAAGTGTGCCGTTACAAATCATACGAAATAAAACATGCTAAACAAGTGATGTCCTGCTAAAAACTCTTCTTGCCAAAAGCCAGCTCATTATATCCACCACACAAGTAGAGCTAGCTACACAAGGGGGCACAGGGCACACACAGCCCTGTCTTCCAGCCACCCCACCACCAACCTCAGCATTGACTCCTTAAGGAGGCTGCTTCTCTCTGGCCACTTCTACATCATACATTTAAGGTACTCTTATACCACTTTAAAAATCATGGCTTCCCCCAAAGAATCCTGGGGACTGTTAAGGGTGCTGAGAGCTGTTAGGAGACCCCTGTTCCTCCCACAGAAACTCTGATTCCCAGAGTAATTTAACAACCAATCCCTTTTCCCAGGGAATTGAAAATCTGTGTGCCTGCACCCAACCAAAACCTGAAACGGTCCCCCTGTTGAGAACAACCGCCTTTCATGTGTTCACCTTGCCCGATTGCTCTTGCCACTTTCCGACTTAAAGTAGCTTATTCTCAGGTTGCATTGCTCTAAACCTCCAAATCCTTTCTTTTCTACCTTTGAATCAAAGGCTAGATTGTGACAAGAAACAACCTGAGATTGTCGCTGGCCTTTTGAAACCAACAAGAAAGAAACCTTATGGGGTTCTATTAGGCACGGAAATGATCAGTAATAAAGTTTCTTTCGTGTCTGTTTTTCTTTTTTTCCTCCTGCGGAACAATATTATTCAACTTCTTGACACTAGGCACCTGTTTTTTATTTTATTTTTTTCTATCCAAGGAGCTAATAATGTTATTTTTGTCCTTGCGTTATCGAGGCAAGACAGAGATATTTGTCCCTTTGATGCATTGGATATCACATTATCCATTCCCCCACCCCATTATGATTTGGCAGGTGCTATCTCAAAGACCAAACGGACAGTGTAAACATAGGTTCAAGTTGTCTTTTAGCACAAGGACTGTTTGTGCATTCAAGTAAGATCAAGTAGTGGAACTGTCCCTGGACTTTGCCACTTTGGATAGATGGGAGGAGTCACAATTTTTAAATGTTCCTGTGCGGTGGAAGGGAAAGTCTCTCTGCCCTGGATGGGGGAGACATTTAGTTCAATTCACATTTGAAGACAAACTTATGTAATTCAAACTTCCTGAAACACCACACAAACCAGAATGTACCTGTCCTTCAAAATTCACACTTATCTGGATTTTGTAATGCAGATTTCCTACCGTGTATCTTGTTGTTGTTTAGTTGTTTAGTCATGTCCGACGCTTCGTAACCCCATGGACCAGAGCACACCAGGCACTCCTATCTTCCACTGCCTCCTGCAGTTTGGTCAAACTCACGTTGGTAGCTTTGAGAACACTGTCCAACCATCTCATCCTGTATCTTAGGGGGAAGCCTTTATGGAAATGATTATATTAATGAAAATGGCATCCAAAATATATTATATTAGGAGAACTGTAGAGTTGGAAAGTACATCTAGTCCAACCCCGTGCAAGGCAGGAATCACAACACACACACACACACACACACACACACACACTGTATATTAGGAGAAATGCATACTAAAATGCTAATAAACTTTCATGCTGAACTTCAAAAATAAGAAATTGAGGTGGGAAGTAACAGCATTGTTCATATCAGCATATCTGCAGATGGAACACTAGCATGCCAAGGACAAGCCTGACCCCTTCTCCCTGACATACTACGTTTCTGTGTGCAGGGATTTTCATTTGTAAGAGTACAAAAGCTCATATATGCCAGATCAAGTTGCTTGTCTGTCTGGCACAATATGCACAAGGAACTCATTTCAATACTCGGAAGAGGCATCCGTTAAAGGGATCACCTAACAGATGATGGAAAGTATCTGGAGAGTCCTTTCTGCATGCAGGATTTTTTTGTTTGTAAGAGTACAAAAACTCCTATAGGCCAGATCAGTTTGCTTGTCTGTCCAGCACAGTATGATCCTTTTATCTTATGCCTCTTCCGAGTATTAAAATGAGTTCCTTGTGCTTACACACTATGTGCTCTACCACTGAGCCATGCACCCTTGCCAACAGGAGAACATTCATTCATATACCCAAGACCCGGAAAGGTCAAATGCAGGTCAAAATGGTGAAATCCAGAATAAGGCTTTGCTTCTCGAGATGGGTCCTTCAAGTGGCTTTCAAAGTGTGTTATGGGGAACCCTGGGGTGTCTTGGAAGTTTATCTAGTGTTTATCTTAAAAGAGAAGATTGGAAATGTCCAACAAGTTTCCCGGAGAGAAAGCTTTTCCATTCATCTCCCTCTTCTATATGGGGCAC
The DNA here is from genome assembly GCA_034641385.1 of Darevskia mixta. Taxonomy (NCBI): domain Eukaryota; kingdom Metazoa; phylum Chordata; class Lepidosauria; order Squamata; family Lacertidae; genus Darevskia; species Darevskia mixta. The sequence goes on along the minus strand of JAWWNH010000091.1, from coordinate 7,714,335 downwards.
ATTTTCAGTTCATGCAGGAGAACAGTAGATCCCTTTAGAGTTAGACAACCCCTGAGGTGGGGAACCTCAAGCCCAGAGGCCAAATGTGGTGCAGTGAATGGCCCTATCCCAGGGCCAGATCCTGCTTCCTTGTCAACTTTTTAAACAGCATGTCTTTAAAGTTTCCTCTGATGGCATTTCCATTTTCTTCCTGTGCAATTTTCCTCCTTCTCTGCACAAACTTTCCTTTGCTAAGCCATGACTCTCTGAATGTTATTCTGTCCACGCCTGAGATAATAATGCATCAAAGTCAGAAAACGGAATTCAGCAGACAAAAAAAAGGAGGAGCTTTCATGTGAAGATTCATAGGGCCGAAATTTCACTTCCCCTTCTAATAACAGTGGAGCTTATTAGGACTCTAGGACTCAAAAACACGATTTACATTCTCCCCCTCTATTTTTAGCTTTTTTCAAGCATTACTTCAGAAAGAAATGCAGACTAATCAGGTTCGCTTTGGTTCAGTCGTTCTTCCATTCTCTCCTCGCTCTCTTGCTGTGGGGAAAATGTTTTGTCGGTTTTGGATATTTTACGCGGACACAGAAGAGACCATGCTGGAGACAGTTTCTGTTTCTCTGTCCCCAAAGCAATTTTTATGTCCAAATTTAATCTGACCATGTCCCTTTAGAAAGCAAATTTTGTCATGAACTGTTGAAAATCCATTGTCAGATGGTCACAGCCATGGCTGTTATTTTCGTCCACTCTTAAGCCTTGCATTAGGTCATATCAGCAAGAGTGTAAAGCACTTAGATAAGCTGCCAAGCCGTTCAATCTTTTATCCCTCCCCCAAACCAGATCACTTATTTTATTTTTATTCTCTCTTCTTTGCTAGCTATCTAAGCCTTTCACTTTCACACATGTAGCCTAGTTGAAAGAATTGTTAAATTCAGGGACCTTTTCTCAGAGCTGGCAAAGTGCATGCTTAGTATGTCTATGTATTCCCAAGAAGGAGGAGGAGGAGGAGGAGGAGGAGGAGGAGGAGGAGGAGGAGAAGAAGAAGAAGAAGAAGAAACAGCAGCAGCAGCCACCCATCTGAATGCCCCAGGCATTCTGGACAGCTCCCAATAAAATATTTAAAACACACTAAAACACCAAACTTCCCCATACAGGGCTACCTTCAGATGTTTTCTGAAGGTTGTATAGTTACTCATCTCTTTGAAATCTGATGGGAGGGCATTCCACAGGGCAGGTGCCACTACCAAGAAGACCCTCTGTAACATCACTTCTCATGGTGGGGGAATCACCAGAAGGCCCTCAGAGCTGGACCTCAGTGTCCAGGCTGGATGATGGAGGTGGAGATGCTCCTTCAGGCATACAGTGCCGAGGTCAGTACCTACACTTTGAATCGTGCTTGGAAATGTCCTGGGAGCCAATGTAGATCCTTTAGGACCAATGTTCTATTGTCCCAGCGGCCAGCGTGATTCAAGAATCTCATGGAATTAAAGCAATTTTTTTTAGGCAACTTTAGGAGCTCCAGGAAGGTAAAAGGAACAGAGGAACAAGGCCAGCCCAAGACATTTTGCTGCCAGAAGCAAATGCCAAGATGGCACTGTCTCCTTATTTCACATAATAAGATGACTAGGCTTGGCAGTTGAATCTTACCTCAACACTGGTGATGGGACGTTGTCTTCCACAACATCCGGGGCTAGGATTTTGATGTTTATTTTGGGTGGTGGTGAGATACGCTGTGTGACATACACAGCTCTGTCCTGCAACAGAGGCCTTAGGACAAGACAGGGAACGTGTGGCTGAGGCCCTTCAACTCACAACTAAACTCCAACTTGACTACAAATCCCATCATTCCTGACTATTGTCCATACTGGCTGGGGCTGGTGGGAGTTGGTTCACCCGCCAGCATTCAGCATCCGAGGCAGCTGTTTCCTCTTGTCTCATGATAGGGCTGGCCCTGGTGTGGAATTTAAAGGGAAATAAGCTGTGAACTTTCTTGGGCAGGGGGTTCCACACACTCGTCCCCGAGATTTTTTATTTCTGTTGTACATCAGCCTCAATTGCAAACATCCATACTACAAAAGAAACTTTGCTTATACTCTCAGTTACATAATTTGCAGGTGTGTGGGCTTCCACCCAGTCTCCCGTGGTGGAGGAATAAGTGTCACTTGATTACATTTCTATTGCTGTTCTGAAACCTGTAATCTTTAGGCTCTGGCAATGTTTTAATGCATACGAGAAGGTGAGCTTGTGTCTGCGGCTCTGAATAAGCTGAATATAAAAGGGGCCAATATTTGTCAAGGAGAATTCCTCACGTGACTCGAGAGGAAGAATACAACAGCAAGCCACAAAAGGGTTTAACTGCTCTTGGGATTGAATTCAAATGGAGTGAAAGGGATGTCAATTAGTGTTCGGAGGTGTTTTGTATGGTCTATAATTAAGAAAGAAAAGGGGGGAATGGTGTTTTGCATCACCAAGTACTGAAATAAAATGTCTTGTTACATTAAAAACCACTTGCCAGAATTCCATCGCACACTGTTTGCAGGGCTTGGAATGAATTAGTTCAGAGGAACGGAGTTCACTGAACTGGTTGAAAAGTTTCTGAGCTACATCTGAAAGTAGTTCCTATAATTGCCGGGTGAACTAAAGATGAATTGGGTTCATTTTGGGGTAGACGTTTGAATGGCTTCTTGTTTCATTTTCGCATTTATTCCCTCTCCTTGCCCCAAGCAGACAATAACACACACGCACCCCAACCCCGATAATTCTGCAATCTCACATCAGGTCCACCCAGTATGGTCCACAGTCAGGGGTGATGGGTGTTACAGTCTTGAAACATCTGGAGGGCCACAGCTTTGCCACCACTGCCACAGAGTGAGGGTATGGTAGAGTGGTCATAGCATGTGCTGCCCTCCAGATGCACAACTCCCTTCACCCCAGACCCATTGGCCTCTATGGCTGGTGCTGATGAGAGTCAGTTCAGCTACATCCGGACAGCACCGTGTTGGCTATCCCTGCTCCCTTATATTGTCACTGCGGTCAGAGGCATGACATAGTAGCATTTAACATATTTGTTATAGCAACTATTATTTCTTTTTTAAAAAATATTATTGGTGTTATTTACTTGTTCTCCTGTTACTGCTTTTCTGATTCAATTGTGGTTGTTGATTTTGTGTTGCGTTGTGTTCATGGCTACGAGCAAGTTGCTGGGAACATTTATTATTTATTTTTTTGTTGAGGAGGATGTAGTAAAGGCTTCATGCAAATAAATTAGCAGTGGGTGTGGGTGTGGGGAACTAAAATACTGTAGCTGCCAGAATTCTCTGCAAAATCTTGCCCTATGGCCTGTTGCCAAGCTGTGTGTTCAACCCATCCCTCCAAAGACCTGCTCCTTCACACAATCTGAATGCCTCCCATTACAAATCACTAAACTAATCTGTGTCCTGTCATCCTTGAAATGCGCTACTCCGTAAACTGCATATTCATAACCAGAGACGCTGTTGTGATGGATTGTTAGTGACAGGTGATCCGAGCTGTCATCCATTCCATTCTCTCCCTTCTGCCTTCTTGAGTACCCACCGGTGGATTGACATTTACACACTTGTTGTCTTGATGGTACAGAGTTCACTAAGTTAGAGCACCGAAATCGGTGGAGATATTATTTCTTCAGTGCCCATAGGCAGAGTAAAGACACACAGAAACCAACCTTTAGTCTACGCTCGCAATAAAGTGTTTCCTTAGTTCAAGGAAGGTGCTAAGAAAAAGCTGAACAAAGACACATGAAGTTATTTTATACTGAATATATGCCCATGGGTCCCTCTATTCTGACTGGCAGAAGTTCTCCAGGGTTCCAGGCAGAATGCTAGAAGAGAACCTTTCTCGGAGGAGAAGCTGGGGATTGAACTAGGAACCTTTTCCATGAAGGGTTGTGTTCACAAGAGGCAGATTTCAGACCAGGGTGGTGTAGTGGTTAAGAGCGGTAGTCTCGTAATCTGGTGAACCAGGTTCACGTCCCTGCTCCTCCACATGCAGCTGCTGGGTGACCTTGGGCTAGTCACACTTCTTTGAAGTCACTCATTCCCACTCACCTCACAGAGTGTTTGTTGTGGGGGAGGAAGGGAAAGGAGAATGTGAGCCACTTTGAGACTCCTTCGGGTAGTGATAAAGCAGGATATCAAATCCAAACTCTTCTTCTTCTCTTCAGAGGTGCAGTTGCCAGAGAACTCTGTCTCCAACGAGCCTGGGACCATGACAGACATCTGTGTGAAAATGCCATACCTTATCTTGCAAACAGGGCTGCCCTTTTTCCTTGCTGAGATGGAGCAGTCAAAGGAGCCCTGGTAGTTCAGTCATTAAAGCATGGCACTCTTACTATGGGGGTTGTGTGTTTGAGCCCCACATTGGGCAAAGAGATTCCTGCATTGTAGGGAGTTGGACTAGATGACCCTCGTGGTCCCTTCCAATTTCTGTGATTCTATGCAAGGGGTCAGCAAAGGAGGAATATACCCTGGGGAAGCAAACAAGGTTGCTAAAGGAAAGTCGGAGAGGGCTTTTAACAGGCGACTCTTAACTAATTTAATTGATTAAAACATTCCTACTGAAAAGCGACGTTCAGAATTGGCCATCAGTGCATCTCCCCATCACTACTTCTTCTTTTTTCTAAAAAGTGCTGGAGCTCAGTCCCAGCTGTGGCTAATTAGTTTGCACACTAAGCTAGTTCCAGATGAGCAGATTCATCTGATAGGGTGTCCTGCGGCTGTAAGAGATGACCAGCTGCAGAACAGCAGAAAAGTAGCCAGAAGTCTGATTGTGATGCAGAAATAGAACACTGTGGAGAGGGATGTGCCGCAGAGGTTGGTAAAATCACTGCTTTTTTTCAAGAAGGAATTAAAAACATTTTAAACTATGTATAGAAAAATGCATATATTAGGGGGAAAGTATCCATAAAAGTGCATATATTAATGTTTGCACTATATTAGTAGAAAATTACTTACCCAAATGTGCATGTTAGGCAGAATTGCAAAATAAAGTGTATATAATTTGCATAATATATTTACTTATTTAAAAATATCTTTATGACAATACACATTTAAATATGCATTTTTAAACGTATTTTCTTACAAAATACACATTTGAAATGCGTTTTGATGCATTTGTTTTGGAGCCAAAATCTGTGCCAGAACATTCAGGAAGTGTGAAAGTGATGGGTAACTGAGATCTGATCTGTGCATTCATTCAGGGAAGACAGACCAGGTCAGTTTGCACTGGAATCCATAATGAACAAGTTCCTCAGTAGGCCCTACCTCGAAGCGCATAGAAATTGTGTCCCTACCTTTTTCTTGTCTTTTGGAGCCACACACTTACATGGAACTTCAGTACTTGCATTTTCTTGATGGCATATCTGAATAATAATAATAACAACAACAATAACAATAACAATAACAATAACAATAACAATTATTATTATTATTATTATTATTATTATTATTATTATTATTATTTGTACCCCACCCATCTGGCTGGGTCTCCCCAGCCACTCTGGGTGGCTTCCAGCAACATTAAAATACATTAACACATCACAGATTAAAAACTTCCCTAAACAGGGCTGCCTTCAGGTGTTTTCTAAATGTCATGTAGTTGTTGATCCTTTTAACCTCTGATGGGAGGGCGTTCCACAGGGCGGGCGCCACTACTGAGAAGGCCCTCTGCCTGGTTCCCTGTAGCTTTGCTTCTCGCAGTGAGGGAACCGCCAGAAGGCCCTCGGTGCTGGATCTCAGTGTCCAGGCTGAACAATCGGGGTGGAGACGCTCCTTCAGGTATACAGGACCGAGGCCGTTTAGGGCTTTAAAGGTAAGCACCAACACTTTGAATTGTGCTCGGAAACGTACTGGGAGCCAATGTAGATCTCTCAGGACCGGTGTTATGTGGTCCCGGCGGCCACTCCCAGTCACCAGTCTAGCTGCAACATTCTGGATTAATTGTAGTTTCCGGGTCACTTTCAAAGGTAGCCCCACGTAGAGCGCATTGCAGCAGTCCAAGCGGGAGATAACCAGAGTATGCACCACTCTGGAGAGACAGTCTGCGGGCAGGTAGGGTCTCAGCCTGCGTACCAGATGGAGCTGGTAGACAGCCGCCCTGGACACAGAATTAATCTGCACCTCCATGGACAGCTGTGAGTCCAAAATGACTCCCAGGCTGCACAACTGGTCCTTCAGGGGCACAGTTACCCCATTCAGGACCAGGGAATCCCCCACATCCGCCCGCCCCCTGTCCCCCAAAAACAGTACTTCTGTCTTGTCAGGATTCAACCTCATCTGGATTGTGTCGGCCCTGCTGTGGTCCACTATTTCATGCAGCTGGATTGCCAGACTCCTCCCCACCCACTCAAGCTCAGGAATACACTGATTTCCATTTCTGAAACGTTGAAGGGTCCAGAGCGGTAGTTTAGCTCTTAAGATTAACCTTCCTGGGAGTTAAAAAGCGCACGACAACAAAAGCATTCTCCACAGCTGTTCCTGCTGAGAATTTGCTTATGCTGCAATGTGGAAACTTCTGTTGGTGTTGGATCAAGGTGTTTTTTAGAAGATGCCTTCTTTCAAATTCATATCACTCCAGATGCACTGGAAGAGGAATCAATATGATACGGTCCTCCTTCCCAAGTGGGGAAGCTGCAGTATACCAGTGACAAAGCGGTTTGCTCTATTCAAGCTGGTAAAAGATCAGACTCAAAAGCAAACTGAAGTGGCAAACAGGCAATACGCAGAATAACAAATGGCCCTGACTGGGTACAAGGTTACGCATGCATATATCAAGAGGAGGTACTCCTGAATACCCATTTTCAGAAACTGAAGGACTTTCAAAGAGAGTCTGAGAAATATCCTCCTCCGTAAACACACATAAACACACACTTTGTAAACTGAGACATGTAAACTGTTGGCATTCCATATGGAATATAGAATGATGGCCTGGGAGGAAATAAAATGTCTTTTACTTGGCTCTCATTTCACATATCATCACTATCATTTTGCTATTACCATAATTATTTATTGCAGTTACTGACGACTTACTACAAAAATGTATCAAAAAGTCTTACAATTATAAAAGCATACATGTTCCAAAATTTAAAATGCATCAGAAGGAAAAAAGAACATTAATTGGCTAAAAGTGTTCATCTTGCAATTCCATAGAAAGGACAAATCCTACCACACCCTGATGAACAGCAATTCAGGCTAGCATATCATTAAACCCTTTGTCCCCTCTTAAGACCCAAAATGAATACAGTCAGACCTCCTCTTACATCCGCCTCCGCTTGCATCCATTTCACCCAACGTCCGCAGCAAACCCGGAAGAAACAGGCGGGTTTGCCACTGTTCGTGCATGCACAGGAGCGCCGATCGCTGTTCACACCTGCACAGAAGCGGGCAATCGCTGCCTGCACCTGCGCACAATGGCGCCTCTCCCAGCGACCTGTTTCAACCTCCGGATGGACCTCTGGAATGGATTATGGTCACAGGTAGAGGTTCCACTGTATCCTTACCCAGCATCCCAAAGTTGATTGGGGGAGGGTATCAACCAGCCAGGAGGCGAGGCTGTACAGCTGGAGGAGGAGGAGCCAGGGGGGCTGACCTCCAACCTGTCACCAATAATTTGCTGCCATCTCAGCGATTGAAAACAGTTCCAGACCTTTCTAAGAAGTGTGAGCACACCAAGCACACCAGTCCCAAAAGTCTACAAGAGGGGCATAACCATTTTTTGGAGACATCTTCACACCATTTGTCTTGTCTCAGACTCTTGGTGCCATTCTTAAACTCTTAAACTAGCCATGCCTGTAGTCATGTGTACTCGTAGCCTGACCTTGTTAATTGTAATTGCTTAATTGACACTGAAATGGGAATGCCTGTGCATTGCTAAAAGGTTTAACATAGGAAAATTCCTCTGGAGTATGCTAAGTGGTCTCTAAACTTCTTGATGGGTTGATAAATTAACTATCGGTGTTTTCTGCTAGGTAACACGTGGTGTTTTAACCTTAAATCAGGTGCCAAAGGTTGTTGTTGTTTAGTTGTTTAGTCGTGTCCGACTCTTCGTGACCCCATGGACCAGAGCACACCAGGCACTCCTGTCTTCCACTGCCTCCCACAGACTCATGTTGGTAGCTTCGAGAACACTGTCCAGCCATCTCATCCTCTGTCGTCCCCTTCTCCTTGTGCCCTCCATCATTCCCAACATCAGGGTCTTTTCCAGGGAGTCTTCTCTTCTCATGAGGTGGCCAAAGTATTGGAGCCTCAGCTTCAGGATCTGTCCTTCCAGTGAGCACTCAGGGCTGATTTCCTTAAGAATGGATAGGTTTGATCTTCTTGCAGTCCATGGGACTCTCAAGCACCATAATTCAAAAGCATCAATTCTTCAGCGATCAGCCTTCTTTATGGTCCAGCCATAAAGGTATTTGGTTGTGAATCTCCATTTTGAAAGGGAGCTGCCTTTATTCTTTGGTCTCAGGCTCTGTGGGAGTGAGAAGACTTACACAAGATATTGTATGGAATTATATGGATATATCTTTGATGTCTCTGTTCTGTTTAGAAGAAAGTTCTGCAAGTATAGTTTTGGATAATATCGAATGGGTCTGGACAATGCTTCCTTTCAAAAACAGCCAGTTTTTATGCATCCAGCTGCTTCAATATTAATATTTGCGATAGACCTGTCCCATTTTAAGCATTGCACAAAGCTTTATTTCTTACTCACACAAAAGAGCCTGTCATAGCATTTGGGATGGGAACCCCAACAGTACCTTTGCTGTAGATGATACAGCTTTGGTTGTTTATCTGTTCTTTTTCCCCCTTTTGTTTTTCGTTTCCTGGAAGCGGATGAGCTCAAGAGAATCATTTAGAAATCAGTAGCTGTTTTTAATAGTCTCATAGTATCAAATAGTTATACCAAAGATGAGCATTGCAAGCGGAAAGCATGCTTGCTTAACGATTATGTGTCCCTCGGTAGACACATTGAAACCCTTGTTGTGTTAGTGGCTTCCCAGTCCGCCAGCCTTCAGGCTCCGAATATCCGCCACGGATGTCCAATTCCAAGTTCTTGCGAGGGAGCCATATTCTGAATATTTCACAAGTGCTTAGCAGGAAGGTGGTGTTAACAGGATCCTTCATCTTTTGCAGCCAGGGGGGAAAAGGGGGGGGGAGCAGAAAAACTGTTCAAAAGTGCAACTTTAATCTTCGTTATAGTGAGCAATGAAAACGACTGACAGCTCAGAGAAAGGACGGTATGTGTTGTAGCCCCACCTCCCATTTAGTTGCCAACAACTGGCTGGCAAGGAAGCAAGCAACACTAATGTGATGTGTGTTCCTACAAACATTACCATTTCAAAGTCCTCCTATTTTTAAGGAGAAAAATAATAATAAAAGGAAAGCAAACTGTACAGGAGCTTGTTTGTGGCTGTCATGGAATTTTCCTTTTGCCAAATGAAACGTACCTCCGCCTTCAGCATTTTAAAGTCCTTTTGCTTTGATTTTTATTGTCACCTTAATTGTCTTCCTGTCGTAAGGGGCCCTGTGCTTTGAAGGGCAAAATAAAATTTAGCTATTGCTTTGCCTTGCGCTTTCACTTTTCGAGAACACTGCCGTATTTTATATTACAGGTTGCCTTGCTTGGCTGATCTCCCCTCTAATGAAAGTACCTGATGATTGAGCAGTGCTTCACTCTGCTACCGTACCTGGCTACTTCATTTTTCCATGCTTTAGGGTTGCTTTTGAACTATGTATTGAGGGGAGAAGGGGGGGGGGAATCTCCCTGTGTCTGATAGAAGGGACTGCAGCTGATGACTAGGTTAAATTCTCCTACAAACATGTCTCACAGTTAGAGTTGGGGAGGATTCAAGTTCAGTCCATGAACCCCTATTTTACCTCCCTTTTACCCTTACACATATCCTCAGATTAAGTTGCATAATCAGTGAACCTTGGTAGCATTACAAGTACATTTTCCATTAAATAGATGGTTGCCACTATAGGAACATGGGGACAGCCATCTTTTTCTCCATGCAATTCCCCAGGAAGGGATTTCAGATTATGACATACAGTTGTTCCTGGGGAGCATTTTAAGAGAGTTGTTTGTTTGTTTGTTTGTTTGTTTTGTTTGTTTTAAACTGTGTAGCTGCAGAACACCTCTAAGCAGCTTCATAGAGGCTTCAAACTTCCACATAAGTACCCTTTTGTTGTTGAAAAAAGTATATGGATTTTGTTTAGGAAATGGGATTAAATAGAATGAAACAGGGCTGGTTTTAATAGTATCATAGAATTGTAGAGCTGGAAAGGATCCCAAATGTGATCTAGTCCTCTGCAATGCAGGAATCACTTTTGTATTGTTTCTATAAAAAAAACCTAGCATGACTCAAATACAATGATCCACCCACCCCTACTCCCAAACCAAGGGTACACATGGATTTTCCCCTTTCAAAAGAAATCTGTTACACAGGAGAGTCCTAATAAACATGTAGGCTTCCATCCACCACTCCATACCTACTTCGCCTCCATGTGCCCATGGGCTTGCCGATCGTAAGGTTGGTGGTTCAAATCCCCATGATGGGGGTGAGCTCCTGTTGCTCTGTCTCATCTTCTGCCAACCTAGCAGTTCGAAAACATACCAGCGTGAGTAGATAAATAGGTACCACTGGGGCGGGAAGGTAAAAGGCGTTTCCATGCGCTCTGGCACTCGTCACAGTGTTCCGTTGCACCAGAAGCGGTTTAGTCCTGCTGGTCACATGACCCGGAAAAGCTGTCTGTGGACAAACGTCGGCTCCCTCGAGATGAGGCGAGATGAGCTCCACACCCCATAGTCGAATTTGACTGGACTTAACTGTCCAGGGGTCCTTTACCTATACTGAAGTGAACAAGCATTCAAGCTAGTAAGGTTTGTTTTGAATTGTTGGTAATGTGCTGTAGGATAATCATGTTCCATTCTGTATATCTTTAGCCAAAGTGGGGGCGGGAGAGATAAAATAGCCTCTTTGCTCTTAAATCTGTGCAGAACAGGCCACAAACAAAATAAGCTGGTAGAGAGATGCGATGCCTTTAACATTATGCAATGAGAAAATAAATTGCTTTTGAAAATGGTCGAAGAGGAGAGGAAATTTATCGGAAATTCTCATAGGTGGGGTATAGGTTTTTGTTTGTTTCAATTACCTTACTTTTAAGGTGCCTGAGGGGTGATTGTGAGTTCATTCTACAAATCAACTCACCAGTGGTCTGCACTCTGCAGCTTTCCTAGGTGCCCATATTTTTGTTAAAGATATCGTGTAGGAACTGCACCCTTTTTTCATATCAGGATGCCTAGGCAGCCAGAGAAGCTGCAGAGTGCTGGTGGACTGTTTACTCGAAAGAAACACACATATACACCACTGCTGACCACCTTGCAGTGAGAAAGTCAGATCAAAATGCTAAGAATGAGATATAGAAATAGGAGATTTTGTAGCAGGGAAATAAAATGTTTTTGGGGATGGAGAATAGGAGGACTGATGTCAGCACAGTACTAGGTACAGCATAAGAGTGTTTCTATTTGCATCTGTGAAATATGAAATATTGACCAAATATTTCCCTAAAGAAGACCTTTTGTTTCTCTCTTGCAACGCCATGCTTTGTGTGGAAAACAAGAACGAGTAATGCTCATCTAATTTACATAAGGCATTAAAAAAAAAAGAGTGGGGAGATGTCATCAGGATTGTTGACGTCTACATGAGCATGGAAATCTGCCCTTGTTCCAGCAATTGTGGGGGATGTTTTAGACAGATGGCAGCTGAAAATGCAAATGTAATTAAAATATGATGTGTGGAATATTAGAGGAAGTTATTAGTGTACTTAACTAGCTGTTGATCTGCAATGTCATGTGAGTTGCTGGCATGCTGAAGTGTGGAACAAATTGTTTCTGAAGAAAAAGCCCTGTCCTCATTTTTATTTTTAAGTCATTATAAGAAGGAGTGTTTCATGTCATGAGGCTGGGGCACACACTCTGCACTCTCACTCTGTCTACACCCACCCACCCCATCTCTGATTCTACCAGACATTCATGCAGGAGTGCAACATATGAAAAGAGTCTACATGATCACAATACCACACCTGCAAGTCCAGTTTTGTTTAGTGCGCTGCCCAAATCAACGGGATTTCCTCCATGGACATCTTAAATTTGTCATGTAAGGAGACAATTGCTTATACAAGCAGATAAGCCTTCCAAACACTTGGAAGGAATGTATCTGGAATCCATTTTTAGAATTTGTTGGCAAAACACTTGGCTGCTGAAATCTCTTCTCAGCCAACAGGGGACTTTTCCATTCCTATGAGTTTTCCTTTCCCCATGTGTGTGTGTGTATGAATATATCCCTCCTTGACACCTACCCCCGCCTCGTATGTATCCTTTAAAAAAATGTGTGGGTGATGAAAATGAACACATTGGACATATGGGTACTGTTGTGACCTTTTGTAATAGAGAGGAATGAGTTGCCATATAAAGATTTCTGTCTTTGCATATTTCAATGTGTATTTGATTAGTTCATATCCTATGTGGCAATCATGGGGAGAAAATCACTCCCTAGGGTAACTGTTATCAGGCAGCAAGCAATTGGTGATTTGCTAAATAGCTCGCCACCCAGGTATGGCAATCTTGATGACCTGGCATTGGTCCAGTTTGTACATCATGCTAAACCACGGTTTGGCATGACAAGAATGAGCAGCAGCAAGTGTCAGGATTCCGCTCACCCTCATCTCATGCCTGAGAGGAGAAGTTCAGAAGCTTTTGCTTCCAGTTTAGATTAATAACAGCTTGTTGTGCCGTTCAAGCCCAACAAACTGTGGCTAATGTAAACTATAGTTTTTAAATCAACTTCACACCATAGGTTATGAGATGGCCTTGTTTAGACAAAACATAGGTAACACTAACTGCAGTTTAGGGGTCAGGCAATACTGTAAACCTTGGTTTACAGAAACCAGAAGCAAACACTTCCAAAATCCTCTTTGCAGCGACACAAGGAGAGGGGAGCACATGAAATCAGAGCTGACTGTTTTCTCATCACATTGAACTCTGGTTTTGTGGGATCATAGAATCATAGAATTGTAGAGTTGGAAGGGACCCCAAGGGTCATCTAGTCCAACACCTTGCAATGCAGGAAACTCAGCTAAAGCATCCATGAAAGATGGCCATCCACCCTCTGCTTAAAAACCTTCAAGGAAGGAGAGTCCACAACTACCCAGGGGAGACTGTTCTACTGTCAAACAGCACTGTCACAAAGTTTTTCCTGATGTTTACTGAGAATCTCCTTTCTTGTAACTTGAAGCCATTGGTTTGAGTCCTGCCCTCCAGAGCAGGAGAAAACAAGCTTGCTCCATCTTCCATGAGACAGCCCTTGAGATATTTGAAGATGACTATCATATCTCCTCTCAGTCTCCTTTTTTCCCCAAGGTAAACATACCCATATCCTTCAACCATTCCTCAATAAGGCTTGGCTGCCCTCCTCTGCACACGTTCCAGTTTGTCAACATCCTTCTTAAATTTTGATGCCCAGAATTGGACACAGTATTCCAGGTGTAGTCGGACCAAGACACAATAGAGTGGTACTATTACTTCCCTTCATCTGGACCCTATACTTCTGTTGATGCAGCCTAGAATAGCATTCACTTTTGAATGCACCCATTATCAGTATAGTATGTGACAAGAGCTGCCATGTAGGCAATGACAAGGAATGTCCAAATTGCTCTATCAATCCAGCTAGGGATTTCGGTTACATACAATCAGACACTCCTTTGCAAATGGATGCATGCAATCTCCCTGCTCAATCCAGCAGCTGGAGCTGCAGATATCTAGCCCAGTTAATAAAGCTGAAGTCCTGCCAAATTCAGTCTCATTTGCCCATCTGTGGAATAGGTAAAATAGGTGTCGCAGTGACCCTTGCCAGCAGACACATTCTAAAGATTATGGCAACATCCAGCGCCATGTGAGCAGATTCCTACCTGAAAGATGTGATTTCCCCTCCGCGGAAAGCTTCCTACAATCTAGATCAGCTCCAAAGGCACAGGGCGATTTTGGGGGCATGCAAGGAGCTCTGTGGGTTAAACCACAGAGCCTAGGGCTTGCCGATCAGAAGGTTAGTGGTTCGAATCCCCGCAACGGGGTGAGCTCCCGTTGCTTGGTCCCTGCTCCTGCCAACCTAGCAGTTTGAAAGCACGTCAAAGTGCAAGTAGATAAATAGGTACCGCTCCAGCAGGAAGGTAAACGGCATTTCCGTGCGCTGCTCTGGTTCGCCAGAAGCGGCTTTGTCATGCTGGCCACATGACCTGGAAGCTGTACGCCGGCTCCCTCAGCCATTAAAGTGAGATGAGCGCCACAACCCCAGAGTCGGTCACGACTGGACCTAATGGTCAGGGGTCCCTTTACCTTTAAGGAGCTTCAAGGTGAAGTTGAAATCCATCCCACCAACAGTGGCTGCTTCACTGTCCAATGAACATGGTTGGCTTTCACCCTCTACCAATATGCAGGGCTTCCCCCCCCCCAGCCGGAACTCACCAGAACTCAGTTCTGGCACCTCTCAGATGGGTGCCATTGCCATTCTAAGAGAATGAGGGAGGCGTTCATGGTGAGATCCGGCACCTCTCTTTCTAGAAAAATAGCACTGCCAATAAGCATAAGGTAATGTGGTTTTCCTTAACAATAGTTTCCCAGACATGAAAAAGTTTTGCATGCATACCTTCCTAGTGCAATTTTCCAAGCAGCTTAATGCAATTCCAGTAGTCAAAGTTAATAACAAAGCCTTTCAGAAATATCTCATGGATTTCTGTTAGGAAGACTTTTATTCCCCCCCCCCTTTTTTTGTTGCAGCTTCTCAAAAAGAAATTGCAACTTGTAATCTCACTGTATCCTCCCCTACACAGCAATTACATGAGTTGTGTGGGCTGCCTGAGAAACTTGGCCATTAATTTTTTTTTAAGGGAAAGCAAAAAAACCACACCTTGATATTACTTTTGATCAGAATGGAAATCATCTTGTTTCCCACTATGGCTGCTTATATATAACCCAGGGAAATAAACCTTGATGGCTGTTAATGTCTAACGCGTAGGCCTAACAATGCAGTCACTGTTGCCTGGCAACGGGAGAAGATATACTGAAGTCCCAGAAGAATAAATAGAAGATTCAGCAACTGTGGGGTCATCTTCAGAGCAGATGATAAAGAAGCAGTTCTGGTTGGTTTTAAGTAACATTTTAATAGCTTAATGGCAGATGTGTTAATTTTATATCTTGCACGTTTTCTAGTTTTGGAAAAAAAGTGAGACGTATGGCAGCAAATCCAGTGATATTTAGAGTTGGGGTGGGGGAAGAACTCTTGGCTTGCTTCGCCAGACTGAAAGCTTCTGACATAGAGGGGGAAAAACACTGCTTTTCATAAGAATAGCCCTGCTGAATCCGGCCAGTGGCACATTAGTCCAGCTTCCTGTTCTCATAGTAGCCAACTAGATGCATATGGGAAGCGCATAGGCAGGATCTGAGTTTAACAGCGCTCTCAAAGATCATTTGTCCATCCTTCTGCTGATGCAGAAAACGGGATAGCACACCTCTACAGGAAGGGAATTCACAGCTTAGGGGCTGCCACAGAGAAAGTCCCACCACCTCCCAAATTCCCAAGGGCAGTGTAACTACTGCTCATTTGTTGAGGTCTTTGAGGGAGTCACTGTTAGTAGTCCAGCATGGCTCGGATGCATGCCTTATATCCACCATGAGCTGTGTTGTGTATTGATTCAAAGTGTTATCATATCTGTATTACTATTGTCTGTAATCACATTAGGGTAAAGTAACTGCCTTCCTGTCTCAGAAGGAACAGTTACTATTGGTGCATTCAAGTTGCTGCATTTGGATCCTCAGTCTTATTGGTTCCCACCAAAAAGCAGCTGTGTGATTGCTTGAGATTGTTCCCTCCAAAATGTATCTTTTCCTAGCCAGTCCTCTGTCCCTATAAATGTAGCTTCCCTACCCTCAGTTCCCTCAGTCTTGTTTGCCTGAATAAAGAGTTGTTACATGAAGAAGCTGTCTCCTGCCTGCTATGTCAGAGAGCTGAAATCACTTGCTGAAATCATTAACCCCACGCTACAACAAGCTGTTCGTACAGTATTTGTGAGGCCATGTTTGTGAACTCCCTTGCAGTCGAGGTCAGACAGCCCCACTTCCTGCTGAAATTCCAGCTCTTGCTGAAGGCTTTTCTTTTTATTACGGCATTATTATTCCATCAGCCTTTTAAATTGAATTCTGATTTTATAGTTTTAACTCCTGTTGTATCCAGTCTCTTGTACTGTACCTATACACCGCTTAGAGGCTACTGCAGTTAAGATGCATACAAATTGTTGAAATGAGTAAAATAAAGGGAAAGTAAAGTAAATCTTAACACCTAAGAGGGTCTGCAGGGAACCCATTCATCTGAACCCATTTGTGTGTGTTCTACAGTGCCTTCTTGGATCAACAATTCGCCACCCCCACACGTGGCAGGCATTCATATACTGCAATCTTAATCATCTCTCCTCTAGGCTAAGCATACCAACTCCTTCCTTGGAATATTCTCACTGTGGAATATTCTCATGTGACCTCATTAGTCAGGATCCTCCTTATGAGAGTCGTGCATCAAATGCTTATGTGAACAAAATAAAAAGGTGAAGGTACATCCATAGTCCTAAAAAGATCTCTATGGAAGATTTAAGTTTGTTCATGGGTCACACTGAATACAGGTGCAAACTGTCTCTACACATATGCGAAAGAGTGTACAGTTGCTGATTTGTACAGCTCAAGTGACCCATCACTGAATACCATGTGCTGGGAATTGCAAGTGAGTGGAGTGCTGTTGTGCTCATGTCTAGCTTGCAGGCATCTGGTCGGCCACTGTGAGAACAGGATGCTGGACTAGATAGGCAATTCACATGATCTAGCCGAGTCATTTTATGTTCTTGTGTACACAGATCGTACACTCATTGAATGTGATGTGTGAACACCCCTGCTCCTGATGTGCATTGTAATGAGAATTTTAAGGTCTTATATATATATAATAACTGTTCATCAGTGTACCAAGCAGACACGTACACAAGTGTATGGGCCACATGTGTGAATCAGTACAGGAGAACAGCCCAGAAACCATTTTTGATTCCCAAACTGACAAAATTGTTTCTCTGCAAGGAAGGAGGGGGTGAGGGAACTTTCCCATTGTCTCAGGAATTAAAGTGATAATTCCTGGCATCCTGATACCTGAGTGCCAGACAGGTAGCCATTCCAGAAGTAACAAAACCCAGATGAAGACGAAAGGGTGTGATTAACTTGGCTGGGAAACAGGGAAATGTAAATATCTCTTTTGTTTCACTTGATGGGTGTTTGGTGCAGGGCAAGAGGAGGCATGGGGCAGGGTCCAGGATGCTCAGATTACTGCCACCAGACCTCCCCTTTCACTATGTAACCATGATGTATCTGGGGGTGGTGGTCTTGGGTTACACCTTTTCTGTGATGTATGCATGATGCTTCTGGGAGTGGTCTTGAACTCCAGCGTGGGGAATTTCAAATGTCTATATAAGAGCAGGCATGCCTTTGTTCTAGGTTCCTTTTTTTCTCCTGCGTGAGAGGAAGGAACCTGTTGCAACAGTTCAATAAAGATCAGGCTTACTAGCTGCTTTGCTTCTCTATATTCTCTGGTTGGCCTCTTGTTATTTTCTCCTGCCGATGGAGAACCTACAAAAGGACTCTTGTGTACCCCATAAGGGAATAAGGCCAGATTTATGTTTATAACAGCATTTACTTGGTACTCTGAAGAGTGTCCCTGCATTTTGAATAGGAAATGCAGATGTTTCCTTCTGCATCATCAGAAAAACCCTTTAAAAAGCAGGATTCCCTATCACAGATGGTGATAATCTCATTAGATGTTCAAATGTACACGTGTAGGTCAGGATCAGACTCTGCTTCTGCCATCTAGCTCCCATTTGCATGTTCATTCAAACACCTGAAAGGGATTTGCATGTCCCTCCAGGTGGAAGCAGTCTGGGAGACAGATTAGGTTTTAAAGGGGGCAAAAAGTTAGATCGAATCATATCGCCTAATTGTCTGCAGAAGTAAAACTACAAGTAAACCAAACAAACTTAGATCACTTCTCTTCAGAAACAATTGATTTGCTGTTTATAAAGGAAAACAAAAGGAAGACTTTATAAGACCCATAAACAACACCATGGAAAATTCAAATACGGCATCATTTATCAATTTCCATGGAGCACTATACAGCCATATACTTCAGATCAATAGGCAGAGCAGCTATTAAAAGAGCTGATCGTGTTTCTGTTTGCCATAATGAAATTTAAGTTTAATGTAAAATATCTACAAAACAGTTCCCCGGTAAGGTATAGAATAGGCAATTACCACAAGCTGGCGCAGAAATATAGAAGAGGGGCTCAGTGTCAGTGCTAAAATACCTTTTTATTGGCATCTTTTATCATATTCATTGCCTAAAGAATGTTAACAAAAATAAGTGTATAAAATAGCCATGAAACACAATGAAGTTCAGTGTAAACAAACTTATACCTTGGTTCAGTGAGCAAAACAAGCTTCTAAGTCCCCAATCCTGTTATGGCCAGGAGCATTTGTCCAAGGTCATTTATTTATTTGACACCAAGAAAAAAAGGGGTAGTCCTGTTGGACTCCACTACCCATCAATCCCAGCCAGCGTGTCCAATGGTCAGGGACTAAAAGTGTTGCAGCCCAGAAGCATCTAGAGTGGACCATATTGGCTACCCTGCCTTATAACATAAGTTGAGTGCTTCTGGATCAGACCAGGGGTTCATTTAATCCCAACGCTGTTTTTCTACAATGGCTGACCAGATGCCCTGGTGAAGTTGACAGGTAGGGTGTTCTCGTTTTCCACTTCTGTGTGCCCCCAAAAACTGGCATCAGAATTTCCAACTGATTGATATTTTACTAGTTTGGTCACTGAAGCACATTCTGCCACATCACCAGCATGTGAGTATAGAAAGTCATCTCTGTGTTCCCCCATCTTGGTGCTCCAGAGTTAAACTGGTCACATAGTACCTGTTACGGCACCTAGGACTGCCACGCCGAAGACCGACAGGCAGCTGCAGATAAGGATAAGGTCCTTCACCAACACCGGGGTCAAGGAAGTCAAGGTCGAAAACAGTCCAAGTCAAAAGCCAGTCAGGAGTCAGGAGCACAGGAAACACGTCAGGGGGTCACAAACACAGGTACCAGGCAGGAATCATGGACACAGGAGCAAGGCAGGATTCACAGACACACGTACGCCAGCACATCAGTTGCAGACGCTGCAGAATGGGGCAGCCGGCTTCCCTTAAGTAGCCGGTTCACTCCCACGCTTCTTATGAGCTACAGCTATCTCTAATTGCCGCCTTCGATTCTCAGCTCGGTGTTCTACAGCTGAGAAGGGAGGAAGAGAGGGGATCAGCTGATTCTCCTCCTGACTGGGACCTGCTCCTGGCTCAACTTCTTCCTCTAGCTCTGGTCTTCCCTCCTCCCTGTCAGATTCCTCCTCTTCTGAGGAGTGCCGCCACCAGTTTTCCCCAGGTATGAATTCCTCAGATTCCTCTGGGGGTGCTGCCTTGTCGGGGGGGGGGGGGGGCTTGCCACCACTCCTCCTCATCTGACTCGACCCTGACAGTACCCTGTGATTGCAATGTTGTGAGTGGGGGCTTCTTACTGAGAAAGTGTAGGATGGCTGGAACCCAATAATCATTTGACATTTTTTCAGTGCAATCCTTAACACATTTACTGGGCCAGGGGTGGGAAGCTCGATCTGGAGAACAGGTCAGATCCTGAACTCCTCCAGCTCTCATGGGCCACTTTGACATGGGGGCTGGACCACCTACTTGTCAATCACCTGACACCACCATCAAGCCAAGTGATAGAACTACAAAGGGAAGAATCAGAAGAGCACTCGAATATTCTCCCTCCCTTTGGTTTCAAAGGAACACTTTGACACACCGCTCTCTCCTCCTGAGACGAGGATAAGGCATCACCAGAGTTAAGAGAGACAACCGGGTCAGGCAAAAACATTAAAGGAGAGTGTGAAGGAGGGCAGGTGGTGCGTGTGGCCTGGGGAGAGGCTGGGTAGGGTGTGTGAAGGAAGTCCTGGGGACCAGATAGAGAGTCTTTCAGGGCTGCATTGGGTTTCTGGGGCTGAGGTTCCCCAGCCCTGATCTGGGCACTCTGTTACATAGAAACATCCATCTGTGCAAATGGGAGGACCCTTTTGAGCATGGGTAGGCAAACTAAGGCCTGGGGGCTGGATCCGGCCCAATCACCTTCTCAATCCGGGCCACAGACGGCCTGGGAATCAGTGTGTTTTTACATGAGTAGAATGTGTCCTTTTATTTAAAATGCACCTCTGGGTTATTTGTGGGGCATAGGAATTCGTTCTTTTTTCTCTCTCTTCAAAATATAGTCCGGCCCCCACAAGGTCTGAGGGACAGTGGACCGCCCCCCCCCCTGCTCACCCCTGCTTTTGAGTCTTCACAAATAGCTTCCCAAATAAAGGATGAGCAGGGGGGAAGGAAAACATAGCATAAAGCATATCAAAACACAATATTGCTTAGATTGCCTAGGCATTTTTTCACTGCTTGGCTGGGACATAATTACCAGGCAGAGCTCAAAATGTGCAGGTTCTGCAATACTTTATTCAAGAGAACTATGCAAAGAGTACAAAGCAGTGTTAACTGCCTGGTTCCCAGGCTAGCCTGACCTGGAACAACTTCAGTCAAGCTGTGTCTCTGAATGTAAGCATCAGATTGCGCCCCAATAGGGGAGAAAGAGCGCTGCCAGTCTTGCCTCTTCTTAAAATCTAAAAAACATTGCAATCAGAGAAAAGAGTAGCTATCCACCCATTGTGATGGAGCCTGACTAGCACCTGAGTCTGACCAACAAGTCAAGTATTGCATGAGTTGAGGAAAAAAGCAACTATCTAGACCAGTGGTTCCCAATTAGCTAATTACTGAGGACCCCCTATTTTTCAAAAGCCAAGCCACAGACCCCTTACTTTTGAAAATTTTGATAACTCTATAGTAGTTACCTGTGCAAAGCAATTTTTTGAAGAAAATGTGGGGTGGCCCGTAATAAGCAAAGGAATTTAAGTATACTAAAAAACAGACCATAAAATTGGTGAGATTGCCACAAATTGCCTATCCCCAGATAGTAGGAAAAACTTGTCTCCATTGCTCCACTACAACTGGTTTTAAAAAAAGATTGTGTCCCTAACTTGCAAGTGTTCTATATGCAGAAGGCTATTTATATGAGAGAGTATTCAAACATGCCATTCCTTACTTCTGATCTGAGATGGTACATCTTAGCAAAACTTTGCAGCATATGGTTGTGCTAACTGAGGAATCTTGCACCTTCAAGACAATAGGTGAAGGCTTGGTCAGGACTTGATAAAGTATTGGTAAAGACTGAGTAGAAAACAGCAGGAAACCTGATTTTAAGAAACTGTATTAAATTAAAGTAATTGGGTTTGATTTGTAATAATTTGAAAAATTAATAAAAAGATTTTTTGTTCGGGGGGAGAATTGAAAAAAACCCTAGCTTATTCACAATACAGGTGCTTAAAGTTGTATTGGAGACCATGTTTGTTTGTTTTTTTAAAGAGTAGTCAAGAAGGACAGAGAGTGAGAATTGGTCTCTCTCTAAATCAGTGGTTCTTGAAGTCTGTCATCGTCGTCCCCGGACTTCTTTAAAATTGCTGATGGACTTGGTGGACTCCTTAATTATTTTTCTGCCTGTTGCAGGAATTGTAAAGGGCGTTGCTGGATGCCGTGTTATTTTTTAAATCATATTTCTGTGCTTCTTTTATATTGCATTTAGAATTCCACAGAAGTCACACTAAATACGAAAAACCATAAAAGAAGCAATAAATATACAATAAAAAATAAATATGAAAATCTAATGTGGAATGCCATGGACCAGCTGAATGAAGCTCATAGACAACTGGTGGTCAGCGGAGCACAGTGTGGGCCACCCCTATGCTATACTATTATTAATATTCATTTAATGTGTTAATATACCACTTTTGGCCCAAAATGCAGAACACAAGATAACAGTAAAATATAAGCAACATCAATAATAAAACCACACTATATAAATTATAATATAGCAGCAATATCAATAATAAGGCCACTGTCAGTACTATAAAACAGGAAAAAACTCCTTGCAGGGTACTTAGAGGGGAGGCAACATGTGACCATTTTAATATTGCACAATTCCTTTTTATAAGTTTTAGTATTAAAATAGTGCAGAATGTAGACTCACAGCAATGCATGCTTCCCAATGGAGAAGGCAATTGGTTTCTCTGTGATTCCCCTCATTTCCAAGTATATTAGGCACTTGTGCTTTGGACTTCTACACAGAGATAATCTTTTAGCAATATGCCTAGTCGAATGATATCTCCTTCATTGGCATTGTTACAGTTGAAATAAGCGGTCCACATAATTGTTGCGATTTGTTTCCCATGTCAATTAATTTTGTTTAAATGCTGCCTTTTTCGAAAAGCCAGTAAGCATATTCTAAAAAACAACAGTTTCACCAAGGCCACCAAAATCTTGAAAAACCAAGTCAGCTGTCAGAAAGTCCTTCCTGATGGAGATAGGAATCTCCTTTCTTGTAACGTGAAGTCATTGGTTCGGGTCCTAGCCTCTGCAGCAAGAGAAAACAAGCTACTTCCATCTTCCATGTGACAGCCCTTGCAATATTTGAAGATGACTATCAAATATCTCCTCTTTTCCAGGCTGGGGAGGTGGGAGAAGAACCAAAAGAACAGTCTCAGTTGCAGTCAGCTGAGACTCTTCCAGACAGCAGACAAATAGAAGACATAACAATTGTTGTTGTTGTTGTTTAGTTGTTTAGTCGTGTCCGACTCTTCATGACCCCATGGACCAGAGCATGCCAGGCACTCCTGTCTTCCGCAGTTTGGTCAGACTCATGTTGGTAGCTTCGAGAACACTGTCCAACCATCTCATCCTCTGTCGTCCCCTTCTCCTTGTGCCCTCAATCTTTCCCAACATCAGGGTCTTTTCCAGGGAGTCTTCTCTTCTCACGAGGTGGCCAAAGTATTGGAGCCTCAGCTTCAGGATCTGTCCTTCCAGTGAGCACTCAGGGCTGATTTCCTTCAGAATGGATAGGTTTGATCTTCTTGCAGTCCATGGGACTCTCAAGAGTCTCCCTTCAGCACCATAATTCAAAAGCATCAATTCTTCGGCCTTCTTTATGGCCCAGCTCTCTCTTCCATACATCACTACTGGGAAAATTAGGACTGGTGAATTGTACCAACTTCCATAGCAGAGTTTGGGCACTTTAAAATGTCAGGATTCATATTGGATGGGCCAGAATCAATGCTAAGATACATGTGAAATGATTTCAGATTTTCAACTCTGCAGTTCTATGAAACACATGACTGCTGGTTTAAACACCCACTTGGATTCACATCCAGCAAACTGTCCATATCCAGTTTCTTATTCTTCTGCAGATTTAGATATGGATCGCTGACCTATGTTCAAACTGTCTTTTAAATCAGCCGGAGCTGATTGTGAAAAAGAAATAAAAGGACTGAAGCAGCTTACGAGAGAGCATCAGCACGAATGTCCAGAGGATAATAACCTATTTTGCAGACATTCAATTACTAATTATGTTTTTATACCTTTTTAGCAAGCTGGATTCCCCCCCCCCCACTTTAAGTACAAGAAAAGTATATAGCAACTATAATGGGGCTCTGTGGTAATTGAACAATCAGCTGTCTGTCATATCAGCATTCCTTAATCTTGAATTTGTGGCATAAAATAAAAGTGTTGCTCTTGCAACAGAAAGACATTTATGTAATATTTCCAGTCCGATAATGTATTATGTGGAGCTTGCATTGTACCCCAGTAGGACTGTGTTCTGCTCTGCTCCAGGTAAATATACAACATTGTCTCTCTACTCTCAATAAATTTCCCCATGCCCTATCAATATCCCACCCTGAAAGTTCTCCAGATGGAGATTTCAAGGACTTTGTGGGTGATCTGAATCCCCTTGCAAACAAGTAAGGAGATCTCTCTTGGCTTTCCTCACATTTTTGCATCAACAGAGAACCCTGATGTGCTTCAAACCTCACTTTTGGTTAGATCAGTGATGGCTAACCTTGACACCCCAGATGTTTTGGAACTCCCATCATCCCTAGCTAACAGGATCAGTGGTCAGGGATGATGGGAGTTGTAGTCCCAAAATATCTGGAGTGTCAAGGTTAGCCATCACTGGGTTAGATGGTGGTGGCAACTTTACTCTGCAGTAGGTAAGAACCTTTTCCCTAAGAAAGCTCATAACGAATGAGTCAATTCCAAATCAAGCCAAGGGTGATTAGCTCATCACTACTTAGGTTCAGGCATGTGGATTCCAGTGAATCTGATTATTTGCTAGCCCAGGAGTGGGGTCTTGGGCTTTAAAAATAAAATTGTTTGGCTTATAGTTTGTAGCAGTTAAAAACTTGGGAGCTGGATCTACCCAGTCCCTCCACCTGCAGTTCTGTCTCATTCAAGCATCACTAGCATTGTTTTCAAAGTGAAACAGAAAGAGACTCCATTGTTGAAGGGCTGGGGGAATGTTTTGTTTTGTTTTTGTTTTTGTTTAATAATAATAAAAAGTTACCGAAAGAATGATGAACTTGCCCTTGGTAACAACAGGACAATATCGTCTAAAATGAAGGTGTTACACCTACATGGAACATTGGTTGGACCAACTCTTGTATAATATATTGGGTTCTTAGAAGAAGTGTCAGTGTCTATATTATCTTTCTTCAGTCATAATTATGTACATTGCTAGTGGAGAGTGGTAATAGGGAAGTCAGCTACATATATATAATGTTTGTAACTTAGTTTCTTTCTCCAAAAGGAACGGTTAATGAAATTTTGATAAGGATATATATTACTAATAATAATCTTATTTTGTCTATGAAATTTTAAGTTTATGTGTGAAGATTATATTGTGAAAATTATAAGAATGACGTATTTTATTCTTAGTTTGTAGGTTTGTGTATTAGTTTGTATGTTTGTTTGTGTGTTTATTTTTCTTTATGTATGCAAAATAAATAAAAAAAGTGAAAAACAAAACAAAACAGGATAAGTGGCTAATAAAATGTCATTTTAGTGGCCAGTTCTTGATGATCTCCTGCTCTCCGTAACAATATCAGAAATATGGAGAATATCCTTGTGCGTTCTTCCCACATTTTCCCACATCTGGTATTCCAGTTTATCAGCTGCTAAGACAGTTTATTGACTAAGGCATAAAAAGCAAGAAAAGAAAAATGCGACGGGGCATATGTATTTTATATCTCGGTTTCTCTGTGTTAGCTTTACATCTGAAAAACACACACACCCCAAATCTATAGGAAGCTATTTAAGCAACAGTGTGCATCTATGCTAGAAATACACATGGCAAACAGCTGTGCTGTGCCAAAATATAAAATACTTGAAAATGGGATGAGTGAGATGTTTTCCTGCAGCTTGGGGGGCGGAGGGCGGAGTGGCAGATCTATGGCTATCTATAGTTAGGTCCCCCCCCCCCGTTTAGTTGCAAGGCAGTAAACTTTAACTCTTTTGAAATTATATATTGATTCGTTCTCAGGGAGATTGCACACTCTTCAG
Organism: Darevskia mixta; assembly: GCA_034641385.1. Classification (NCBI taxonomy): domain Eukaryota; kingdom Metazoa; phylum Chordata; class Lepidosauria; order Squamata; family Lacertidae; genus Darevskia; species Darevskia mixta. Next base: position 7,688,668 of record JAWWNH010000091.1, on the reverse strand, counting down.
TAATCCTTTAAGAGATACAATGGAGAAAAGAGAATATTAATCCATACCTTTAGTGGTAGTCATATTCGTTTAAGAAGCTTGATTGCCATCTAGGGATTTTTTTCTTAAAAGGAGATATGGGGGAGGGCTCCTTTTTTATCTCAGACCTTTTGAAGAACAAAACTTTTTGGGCAGATACTTCAATTTGGAATGAAATCAGACTATGGCCATAAATGGAACACTGGAGACTAGGGCTAGTTTTGCCCAGTGAGTGTATACTTGTGGTTGTATCCACTGGTAGCTTTGTACTAATGGGAAGTACTTCTATTTAAGGACTTCTGTTTGGGACATGGGTGGCGCTGTGGTCTAAACCATTGAGCCTCTTAGGCTTGTCGATCAGAAAGTCAGTGGTTTGAATCCCTGCGACAGGGTGAGCTCCCATTGCTCTGTCCCTGCTCTGCCAACCTAGCAGTTTGTTATTATAATATTTATTGGCCCTTTCATTTAAAAAAAAACCAGTGTGTGATTTTACATATCTTTACATTACCTATATTTTGATTCCCTCAAGTCAACGACTTCCCCCCATCCCTCCCAACTGACTTTCTTACTTCCAATTATAATTTCATCCGCATTTCTCATTCCCCCCTTTTACTTTAAAATTCCTTATCATTGTAAATAAGTTTATTTAATCTAATTTGAACTGAGAAACCTTTAAGCCAGTCCTGTTAGTGTTACTAAATGTTTACAATGTTCTTTCAAATAATTAATAAATTTACTCCAGTCTTTTTCAAACTGTTGGTCTCACTGGTCTCAGATTTTCCCGGACAGTCTTGCCAGCTCTGAATATTCAATCATCTTTTTCTGCCATTCGTCTACTGTCGGAGTTTCTTGCTGTTTCCACTTCTGGGCTAAAAGAATCCTTGCCACTGTTGTTGCATATAAGAATATAGTATGGTCTTTCTTAGGGATCTCTTCACCTAAAATACCTAAAAAGAAAACTTCTGGTTTATTATGGAACATTTTCTTAAACACTTTCTTAAGTTCATTATAAATCATGTCCCAGTATGCTTTCACCTTAGGGCAAGTCCACCACATATGGTAAAAATTACCTTCTTTTTCTTTACATTTCCAACATAAATTATCAGATGTTCTGTACCTTTTTGCTAATTTAGTTGGCGTCAAATACCATCTATACATCATTTCTCATATATTCTCCTTTAACACGGTACAAGCTGGGAACTTTAAACCTCTTTTCCATAACCTTTCCCAATCATCCAATTGTATATTATACCCAACCTAGCAGTTTGAAAGCATGCCAGTGCAAGTAGATAAATAGGTACTGCTGCAGCGGGAAGGTAAAACAGCATTTCTCTGCGCTCTGATTTCCGTCATGATGTTCCGTTGCGGCAGAAGCGATTTAGTCCTGCTGGCCACGTGACCCAGAAAGCTGTTTGCGGACAAACACCAGCTCCCTTGGCCTGAAGTGAGATGAGCGCCGTAACCCCATAGTCATCTTAACCGTCCAGGCGTCCTTTACCTTTTTTACCTACTTCTATTTGCATGAGACTAATTGTCATGGAACCACCTTACGCACTGCAGGGACCCCCCTAAAAAGCTGGCATTGCCCCCCCCCAAGTTGTCATTGCCCACTTTGGGAGGCCAGTGCACTCATTAGCGCTATGAGTGCCAGCCAGAAAATAGGTAGCAGTCAAAACTGTAGAATGCAAGAACTCTGGCCAGGCAGTAGATCAGTTTTTGAATCTTCAAACAGTTTTAATATTATAGTATTGCAACAAATTCCAGTTGAAATAAATTCCTGTTTCAGTACAAGGCCCTGTTTCGCTAATTCTTCGTCAGCTAAATTTTCATGGTCAAAGTGTACCAATGTGTCTTCTGTGTGTGCCTACCCAGAAGACACATTGGTACAGTTTGACCATATCAAACTGTTTGATAAATTCCTGGAACAGGAATTTATTTCAACTGGAATTTGTTGCAATACTATAATATTAAAACTGTTTGAAGATTCAAAAACTGATCTACTGCCTGGCCAGAGTTCTTGCATTCTACAATTTTGACTGTTGTACATCGCCAAGAACTCCAATTTCTATAGCCAGAAAATGGGTGGCATAACACAAAATGGGTGGCATAACTACAAATGGGTATGCGCAGTTGGAAAAACGCAAGTTGTGCATTGCCCTCTCAGAACCTGCAGCTCGTTCACCCCCTTTGCTGCTCTGAGACACTTTTCCTGACACATTTCTTCTGTGGAGAGTGACAGGCCTGCCTGAAGGTGCCACTTTTGTAGCAGATGCGTTTCTTAGAGACCTTCCTGGCTTTGCTCTCCACTTCATCTGTACCTCCAGCCCTCCGGACAGCTGGGTAAAGTTGATTCCTGGCGTTGTAGAGCAAACTTGGCTAGCCAGCTCCCTTCTTAGCTCTGCATTCACTGACTTCTGCTACTGCCAGCTGATGAACAGTGAGCTCCAAAAAGCTTAAGGGCTCTGCCTTGCAGCTCTAATTTCAATCTATCATAAAATGAGTCTCAAACTCTGGGGTTTTTTTTTTCTTCTTCTTCTGAGATGTTCCAATTTTAGGACCAAGCTACATGTTATAATAAAAGCAAGGGAGAGATCTTAGAAGCTCTTTTTGTGCCAGGTCTACTTGGGTTACCTGATGCCAAAATAGCTTTTAAGCTCCATGCCTTGCTTGGGACTTGACTTACGCAGTTTCAACCAGACTGCCTTTCAACAGTTGAAATTGTGCAAGTCAAATGTACATAAGATTAAGTCAAATTAAAGGTCCAACCAGACTGTGGTCCAACCAGGATTAACTGCAGGAATGTTTTCTGAGGCTCATAAAACACAATCAATTAAAGGAGTATAGATTTCCAGACCACTGCCCTTACTGAAACTCCTTATCGTTTTGTTATGCTTTGCTTCCCTTGAAACTGGTATTTTGCAGAAGCTGGTGTTTCCAAATTTATCTTGGAATTTTGCATGAGGTTTGTTGTGTTATTAGCTGGGTACAACAGTGCAAATGCTTTAAAAGAATTTTAACCTTAACAGCTTTATGGGGGTGGTTGTTTTTCTCTCTGCTCTGTTCTGCATTTATTTTGGGTGAGAAATCTTCATTCAGTTTGCTTTCCATTACTTTAACAACTTGTGCATAAGTCCAGACTTCCTTCTCAGCCCTTGAGCCTCCTTCTAGAAGGATTTGGAAAAATCCAAGAAGGTGGGAGGGGCCAGTCAACCATGACATAGCAATATCTGAGTAAATCTTTCTGACTTAGGTGGGACAGCAGTTTGCTTAAAAGAGGGGTGGGGGACTAATTTGGATATGCAGAAGATGTTCAAAATAAATTTAAGGAACTGCAGAAAGAGGGGGGAGGAAGTCAAGTTTTGAAATGTCAAAATGTTTGTAACATTAGTGAAATGTATACAATTAGTGAAATGTATAAACTTGAAAAGTATATATTAAAAAAGAGGATGGAGCAACTCTCCTGTGAGAAAAGGCTACAACATTGTGGACTTTTTAGTGCAGTGGTACCTTGGGTTACAGACGCTTCAGGTTACAGACGCTTCAGGTTACAGACTCCGCTAACCCAGAAATAACCCAGAAATGCTTCAGGATGAGAACAGAAATCACGCAGCGGCAGCAGGAGGCCCCATTAGCTAAAGTGGCACCTCAGGTTAAGAACAGTTTCAGGTTAAGAATGGACCTCCAGAACGAATTAAGTACTTAACCCAAGGTACCACTGTATAAAGAAAAGACGAGTAAGAGGAGACAAGACAGAGGTGTATAAAATTATGCATGGTTTGAAGAACGTGCATAGAGACAAGTTTTCCTTCCTGTCTCATAACACTAGAACTTGGAGACAACCAATGGAGATGAGTATTGGAAGATTCAGGACAGACAAAAGAAAGCACTTTTCCACACATAGCAAATTATGCCATTTGCTCCCACAAGAAGTAATGATGGCCACCATTTGGGTGGTTTTGATAGTAGATTAGACAAATCCACTGTTTCTGAATGCCAGTTACTGGGCATCCCATGTGGGGAGAGGGTTGTTGCATTCAGGCTTCCCATAGGCATCTGGTACACCACTGTGAGAACAGGATGCTGGAATTGACAGATCACTGGCCATTGTTCTTATCTGTGTGATGCATGTTAGGTGAATAGTCACCTGTGCCCTACATAGCCCTATGGAGAGTTTCTGGATGTAAGGGAAAGTCTTAAAGGGGTGTTCAAGGAGGTAATAAAAGCAGTGCCATGGCAGGCCAAAACTTGCTAGAGCCACGCTCTGGATGAATTGCTGGCGTTATGTTCAAATTGTTAAACTCCGTGTGCATGCTGGTCTGCTCTGCAGAAGCTCAAAAAGTTCCAGGAATGGATAATGCGAGTTGCAATGTATCAAAAGCAGTTTTGTTCCCACGGCAATCTGGTGTTTCTGCTTCTTTCCGGCAGCTTGGCGGGTGAAATATAGCACAGAAATCCCACACGGAACATCGCTTGTGCAATTTGCTACAGCAATAGCTGCGCCGTCTTATCTGCAATACATCCTAACATGTTCCACTCGCGATTTATAGGCTCACCCTTTTGATGCGCACCATGCCCTCCACCCGCTTGCCTTGGCAGAAATCGGAATTTATGGGTGAACATCTAGATGAAGACTAGACTTTCTCTGAAGTTGACCGAACACTGGCTAGTGCGCATAATTGTGCCTACTATGTCTCAGTGCAGGTGACAATGAGGATGCCCTTCTCAGCCTGTGTTGCATCCTGAAGCAACCAACTGATGGAGCTCTTTTTGGTGGTCCAGAAGCGACTGGCTCCCTTGTGTGGGCAGGTCCCCTGGAGCCCCCCGGGACCTATTCTGACCAACTGGCTGCACATTTTGAGGATAAAGTTGCTTGGTTCCATGGGGGCTTTGATTATGCAATAGTTGCAGTCCCAGCCAATGTGCCCAATGCCATCGCATGTGTTCTGGGATAACTTGTGCAGTCAGATTATGGGAATAAGGTCATTGCAGTGATCTATACAGTGGTACCTCGGGTTAAGTACTTAATTTGTTCCGGAGGTCCGTTCTTAACCTGAAGCGTACTTAACCTGAAGCACCACTTTAGCTAATGGGACCTCCTGCTGCCGCTGCACCGCCAGAGCACGATTTCTGTTCTGCCACCCGCATTCCATATATATATATATGTTTGGCCTCATTGAGGGGCAGTATTTTTAATATGAGTAGCAAAGAGAGAGAGAGAGAGAGAGAGAGAGAGAGAGAGAGAGAGAGAATGTATGTATATATATATGTGTGTGTGTGTGTGTGTATATATATATATATATATATATATATATATATATACACACATACACACACACACACATACATACATACACCGTGTTTCCCCTATTTTAAGACACCGTCTTATATTTTTTTTCCCCTCAAGAAAACGCACTATGGCTTATTTTGAGGGGATGTCTTATTTTTATTACGTAAGCCCAGCCCCACGTTTTCCTTGCGCCCTCCAGAACTGCGCCTATCACTATGGCTTATTTTCGGGGTACGGCTTATATTTCGCAAATGTGAAAAAATCCTGCTATGGCTTATTTTATGACTACGTCTTAAAATAGGGAAACAGGGTATACCGTCTTTCCCCCTTTTTAAGACACCGTCTTATAATTTTTTTTCCTCAAAAAAACACAGGGTGGCTTATTTTCGGGGGGGGGTGTCTTATTTTTATTACGTCAGTATGGTACGGTACAGCCTCCCCCTGTGTGCTGAGCAGGCGGAGCAGAACTCCGCAAGAGGCGTGTTTTCCCCCTGCGCCTCTCGCTGGTTCGCTGGCTCCCTGCGCATGCAGGAGGGGCTGAGGAGGTGATGGGAACAATGGCGGCACCACGGCTTACTTTTGGGGTATGTCTTACTTCTCACAAAGGTAAAAAAACCCTGCCATGGCTTACTTTATGACTACGTATTAAAAAGGGGGAAGCAGGGTATATATATACTCTTATTTTGCTACTCATATTAAAATACTGCCCCTCAATAAGACCAAACTTAGATTCACAAAATATTAAGGGTATGCATAGCCCTGCGTCCCTCCAGGGAAAAAAGCACTGGCTGTTACTATTATTGCAGAGGGGCTGGAATAGATTACCCTTGGGTCCCTTCCAACTCTAAGATTATATGATTCTATTGTTCTTATTTTTATTACCCACTCTCCATCCAAAAGGTCCCAGATTTGGTAATGACATTAAAAGACAACATTAAAAACAATTAAAAACAACTTTCAATTCTAAACAAACAAACAAACAACATATTCCTTGCTAAACTTAACCACATTCACTTCCCTTTTTGTTTCTTTCTAGTAACTTCTTCACTGTTTTCCATTTTTCTTTCTATCGATGGACCTAATTAAAATGTTCCATATGAGAGAGTTTCTTTACAACCTTAAGTCTTGTTAAATATATTTGAGTTATCCCTATTTTCTTCTTCTTCTTCTTTTTAAAAAAGAAATAATTGAATCAGCCCCAGAGTGGCATTTCTCTCCCAGAGGGTGTGAAAAAAATGTGTTGCAATTGAGTTGCATATATTAAGAGAACAACATAGTGCTCTTTAATACAGCCACATAGTATGTATATTGTGAGCTGTCATGGAGCTGGAACCTCACAGGCTGTTTTCAGTGTGTATAGATAATTGCTGGGGGAAATGTATTGCAAATGCCAGTTTATATGTGAGCACATGAAACTTTAATGCCTTTCAACGCAGCATGTGATACCAAAGCAAAACCTAGACATTTCTTATTGCCCTTCTACCTCTCAGCTCAGGCTCATACACGGAAGTGTTGTTGTTGTAGGATATGTGGTGGACCCACCGGATTTCAAAATGAAACGGGGAGGGCGGGGAAATAAAAAATACTGGCAGTCTGCTCTGTGGAAAGGAAAGTTATGCATTAAATAACTTTACCAAAACCACAATGCAATTGAATTGTGAAAGTCACAGCGGGTGCCAAATTGCCTGTCATTCATCCTATTTTCTACGCATACCTTCTCTGGAGCATTGAAAACTCGGAACCAGTGTACATCTTTACTGAGCAATTGGATAGAGAACTAGGAATAAGATTCTGTGTTGGGGATTCTCCATCCTCCTTCTGAGGAGGGGAGGTGCAGGTGTTTGGGGGCTTAATCTGCAAGGATATAAATGAGTGATTTCCCCCCCTGCCATTTGCGAAGTTGGGCTGGGGGAACCCAGATCGGGAGGGTTTGGAATAGGTAGGTTAATTTGGGGAGGGTGATCATTTTGATCATGCCTATTTTGTCTGAGAGAGTGAAGTTGGTGTTGCTCCATCTCTTCAGGTCTTTGTTGATTTGTCACCACAAGGGGTTGTAGTTGTGGAGGTATAATGCTGACACAACCCCTCCCCCCTAAGAAGAAGAATAGAAGCATAACCACCCCACCCCACCCCACCCCACCCCACTCACCATTCCCCCTCCCCCTCTCCTCCTCCTCATCTTGTTCCTCCTCCTCCTCCTCCTCCTCCTCCTCCTCCTCCTCCTCCTCCTCCTCTTCTTCTTCTTCTTCTTCTTCTTCTTCTTCTTCTTCTTCTTCTTCTTCTTCTTCCTAATTGTTTAAATCAATCCATGAACCAAGAACTTATACATTGACCACTAATAATGAAACATATGTTGTAGATATTTTTTCCACATTTATTATGCTATTTTTGTGATATACAAATGACATGAGAAAATTTGGTATGCTTATTTGTATAACATTATTCTTGTTTATAAAAGGTAAAGGGACCCCTGACCATTAGGTCCAGTCGCAGATGACTCTGGGGTTGCGGCGCTCATCTCGCTTTACTGGCTGAGGGAGCCAGTACAGCTTCCGGGTCATATAACCCCCCGCAAAAAAATTCTATGAATTATTAGGCTCTATGACCTCCTCTCTTTCTCTCAACTGTCTCTTGGGTATTGGGAAGGCATGCATGCACCAAATTTCACTTACTATCATTAACAACAGAAGATGCCTAAGGGTGAGGAGAATATGAACTACTAGCCAATTTCCAGTGAATTCACCCAGCAGCTGCAGGTTTCTGAGGCTTGTGCGAAGAACATGTGAGCAGGATTTGACCTTTATCAAATCCAGCCACTAAAGCACTTCTGTTCACTTAAAAGTCAGCCGTCATGAGCACTGATAATAATAATTTATTTATACCCTGCCCAGCCACTCCGGGCAGCTCCCAACAGAATATTAAAAACATGATAAAACATCAAACATTAAAAACTTCCCTAAACAGGGGTGCCTTTAAAACCATTTCTTATGCGGCAATAATTGATATTGATATTTATGGACATATTTTTAGCCGATTTTGCAGCCCCCTCCATCGCCTGTGCCCTGGCGGGACCCCACCTCACCACCCCCTAGCTACGGCCCTGGAGGAAATGCAACATTGTCCACAACAATCTGCCTACCCAGTTCAGAGACATGAGAACCACCTTCCCACAGGAATCTGGTTTCGGCTGACGGGCCTTCCTCTAACCCACTAGTGTCTCCAGACATGGATGTAGCAGCTGCATAGCCTCTCCTGATTCAGATGATATGAAGAGAAAGAGCAGACTGACAATAGCTTTGAGGATTACTGAACATTTGACTTCAATATTTGAAGGGTGTAAAAAAAAAAATTGGGTACCTGTCCAACGTGAGATATAACAGTAAGAGCTGTTCGTCAGTGGAATTTGCTGCCAAGGAGTGTGGTGGAGTCTCCTTCTTTGGAGGTCTTTAAGCAGAGGCTTGACAGCCATCTGTCAGGAATGCTTTGATGGTGTTTCCTGCTTGGCAGGGGGTTGGACTGGAGGGCCCTTGTGGTCTCTTCCAACTCTATGATTCTATGAGTCTAAGTCCAGTGCAGGGGAAACAGGAGGTTTAGGAAGAGGAAACACCATATTTAGTGTTTATATTGATACATTAATGGGGAAAATAATAATAATAATAATAATAATAATAATAATAATAATAATAATAATAATAATAATAATAATAATTTATTATTTGTACCCTGCCCATCTGGCTGGGTCCCCCCAGCCACTCTGGGCGGCCTCCAACAGATATTAAAATACATTAAAATATCACAGGTTAAAAACTTCCCTAAACAGGGCTGCCATGAGGTATTTTCTGAACGTCAGATAGTTGTTTATCTCTTTGACCTCTGCTGGGAGGGCGTTCCACAGGGCGGGCGCCACTACCGAGAAGGCCCTCTGCCTGGTTCCCTGTAGCTTTGCTTCTCGCAGTGAGGGAACCGCCAGAAGGCCCTCGGCGCTGGATCTCAGTGACCGGGCTGAACGATGGAGGTGGAGACGCTCCTTCAGGTATACAGGACCGAGGCCATTTAGGGCTTTAAAGGTCGGCACCAACACTTTGAATTGTGCTCGGAAACGTACTGGGAGCCAATGTAGATCTTTGAAGACCAGTGTTATGTGGTCTCGGTGGCCGCTCCCAGTCACCAGTCTAGCTGCCGCATTCTGGATTAGTTGTAGTTTCCGGGTCACCTTCAAAGGTAGCCCCACATAGAGCGCATTGCAGTAATCCAAGCGGGAGATAACTACAGCATGCACCACTCTGGCGAGACAGTCCGCGGGCAGGTAGGGTCTCAGCCTGCGTACCAGATGGAGCTGGTAGGCAGCTGCCCTGGATACAGAATTAACCTGTGCCTCCATGGACAGCTGTGAGTCCAAAATGACTCCCAGGCTGCTCACCTGGTCCTTCAGGGGCACAATTACCCCATTCAGGACCAGGGAGTTCTCTACACCTGCCCCCTCCTGTCCCCCAAAAACAATGCTTCTGTCTTGTCAGGATTCAATCCCAATCTGTTAGCCAATATTTCTGCTCCACAAAAACCAGGCCTGGGTGGTGAGAGGTAGATCCTTTCTAAGGGTGGCAGCCTTCCTTTCAAAAGCAGAGAATCGGCAAAGTCTCCTGGCCTTGATTCAGCGAGAGGCTGCTTGCCCCGATTGTTGGTACAGCCAAAATGTCTGTGTGCATCATGCTAATATGAGCTCCTCACACAAAGTAACATGAATTACCTTGGGGACGAGTGGCATGTGTAAATGCAGCGGGGGCAGGGTGAAAGTAAAGTGAAGCCGTCTTGTCTCAAAACCAAAGTCCTAAATTACTGCTTTAATGGGGGTTTTATTGGAAGCAATATAACTAGTTGTTAGCACCTCCAGAGTACAGCTCGGAAGCAGTGCATTTTAATTGTTCTACATGTTACTTGGATGTTTCTACCGATCCTCAACCCAGGCTCCATCTATTACAAGTGCTACAGCAGTGAATTATCCAGGGCCCAAAGAGCTCTGATAATGACACACAGGGCGTCTGCATCGCTAGTTCAGATGTAGCCAAGATTAAGAGTGAAACAGATTGCTTATACAGTGGACTTCTTCTCTGAAGTGTCAATAATGGGGTGGGGGTGAGGGGTGGGAGAAGGAATCATTGACAGACAAATGCTACCATCACCTGTGTGAGAATGGAAAGCACTATTTTGAAATTCGTTTAAAATACGTAAAACATACTTTAAAAGGCTTCTGATGTAAACTACCAGTTGTCTCTTTGGCACCTCTGAGAAGATCACCGTTTTAATATCTGAATCACTTTTTACATGTCTCGGTGTGTCATACAGCAGGTATAAAAGAACAGGAAAAAAAAAAACTAAAATATCATCGTTATTTTCTCACTTTTTCATAAAAGTGATTGAAAATGACTTTCAGCATAAAATGAACATTAAAACCAAGCAGAACAAGAAAAAAAATGAATTTTTTTTGTAACAATGAAAATAAACACCAAGGCAGAGACCCAGCACATTTTTTAATGGCATGTGATCAAGTGCATGGAGTCCCTGCCCCATTTTTCAGGCTCCATATGCTACACAAGCAGCTGTGACTCAGATTGAAGGTTGACCCTACCATTGGACAAAGTGAGGTGGCTGCCTCAGGTAGCAGCTGCTGGTGGATGGGGAGCATCCATTAAGTTAGTCTGTGCTCCTTAGGTCTGTTGGGGTACAATTGTGGGATGTGAAAAACAAGAGCACTCAAGCGAAGCTACAGGGAACCAGGCAGAGGGCCTTCTCGGTGGTGGCGCCCGCCCTGTGGAACGCCCTCCCATCAGAGGTCAAAGCAATAAACAACCACATGACCTTTAGAAAACACCTGAAGGCAGGGAAGCTTTTAATCTGTGATACTTTCATGTTTTGTTTTTTAATATTTGCTGGAAGCCGCCCAGGGTGGCTGGGGAGACCCAGCCAGATGGGCGGGGTACAAATAATAAATTATTATTATTATTATAAGTATAACATCCCTAGAGTGGACATAAAAGGGGATGTCTGGACCAGCCAGTCGGAACTTCCTGTTTCTCATAGGCTGGGACAGACTTCCTCTGCATGTGACTAGAGGTGGGCGTGACCTCACCTGCCCAGGTAACAAAAGAGCAGGACTGATCAGCCATCTCTCTCTCTCTCTCTCTCTCTCTCTGACTGCATTCGTCGAAGAAGCAACATCTGCTTAGCCTAAGACGCTCTCTTGGCTTCCTTTGTCCTCTCTTGGCTTCCAGCCAAGAGAGGACAAAGGGACTGTCTCTTTATGGGATAGATTCCAGGTACAGTGGTACCTCTGGTTAAGTACTTAATTTGTTCCGGAGGTCTGTTCTTAATCTGAAACTGTTCTTAACCTGAGGTACCACTTTAGCTGTTCTTAACCTGAGGTACCACTTTAGTTCTAGAAGCTACTAACATGAGTTTGGCCAAACTGCGAGAGGCAGTGAAGGATAGGCGTGCCTGGCGTGCTCTGATCCATGGGGTCACGAAGAGTCGGACACGACTGAACGACTGAACAACAACAACAACAACCACTTTAGCTAATGGGGCCTCCCACTGCTACTGCTCTGCCAGAGCACAATTTCTGTTCTTATCCTGAAGCAAAGTTCTTAACCTGAAGCATTATTTCTGGGTTAGTGGAGTTCTTAACCTGAAGCATATGTAACCTGAAGCGTATGTAAGCTGAGGTACCACTGTATATTACTTTTGTAACTTAAGTCTGCCTTCTGGGATCCATTTGTGAACAGAATGTGTGAGTAAACTATTTTTATACTTTTATAGAAGACTGTGTCGTGTCTATCTTTTTATGAGGAACTAATGGGGAGAGCTGGACCATAAAGAAGGCTGATCGCCGAAGAATTGATGCTTTTGAATTATGGTGCTGGAGGAGACTCTTGAGAGTCCCATGGACTGCAAGAAGATCAAACCTATCCATTCTGAAGGAAATCAGCCCTGAGTGCTCACTGGAAGGACAGATCCTGAAGCTGAGGCTCCAATACTTTGGCCACCTCATGAGAAGAGAAAACTCCCTGGAAAAGATCCTGATATTGGGAAATATTGCGGGCACAAGGAGAAGGGGACAACAGAGGACGAGATGATTGGACGATGTTCTGGAAGCTACCAACATGAGTCTGACAAAACTGCAGGAGGCAGTGGAAGACAGGAGTGCCTGGTGTGCTCTGGTCCATGGGATCACGAAGAGTCGGACACGACTAAACGACTAAACAACAACAACAATGGGAAATTACCAAGGAAATGTATTTTAGAGGCTTTAGCGAGCCTGAGCAAACGCATCCGCTGTGCAAGTTTAAAAAGGGGAATGTTACTCTGCTAAATTGTAGAACTTGTTAACACAAGTTGGAAAGGATATACAGTGGACCCTCGACTTACGAAGGTAATTCGTTCCGACGGGACCGTCGGATGTCGAAAAAATTGTAAGTCGAGTCCCCATAGGAATGCATTGGGGAGAAAAAAATCGTACGTCGAAAAAACCCCTATCTAAACTTCGGAAGTCGAGGAAACCCTATCTAAAACAATGACATTATTGGGACAAGAGAAAAACAATTATTTGAAACAATCAAAAATAATCAAAATCAACAATAAGCTAAAAAGCAGATTTAAACTATATATCTGGATAGGCTTGCCTAAACGAGAATAGCACTGAAAATAAGATAGGGAAGACACCTGCCTGATGTCAGTGCTGCCACACTAAAATTCAGGTGGGGTTGCTAGGCGAGGGGACCTAGAAGATTCCATCAGGCAGAAATGTTTCACCATCTGAGGTCTGTACAACGATGGCTGTTCTGTGCTTGATGGGTTTTGGATTGTACCAGCGGAGTCATGCAGAGTATGAAAACAAAGCACTTCTGTCTTGTCAACCCTGCTAGAAGAGGTCTTAAGGGGCTGGAAGCGACACTCCTCTTCTGGGTGAGAATATCAGCTCTTCTCAGCTGAGTTCCCATTCCGGCTTGCCGTCAGCGAGGCAGAGCTTGCCAAAGGACAGGATTCAATTCCAAAGTTCTGGGAGGTCAGCCCAAATGTTGAGACCCCTTCACAAATCACACTTCGCAGCTCATGCATATTATAACACAATTTCATGGGGCGGCTAGCGCGATCCAGCCTTCCTGTCGCTGGAGAGCGAGTCCCTCAAACCAGACCTTTTCCACCTCTCATCCAAATTAACGGTCCTCATGCCAGGAATTAGTTGCTTACTTTGCATTCATACTTGTAGCATCGTGGTTTTCTTGATTCTCGCTTGCCAAAGAGAAAAGCCTTGCTGTTTTAAAGAACATAAAGCAGGTATATAAAAACTTGCCAAGCATGAAAGCTTTTAAAATAACATAGACGTCCATCAGGCACAATGCACAGCAAACATTAGCTCTGGCGTTGCAAAATTGGAACCAGTAAGTGCTGGGTTCAAGGCAGGTGGGCACATCATCATCATCATCAGTGCTTTTTTTTCTATAAAAAAAGTTTAGGGGCACTTTTATTTTCCTACTCATATTGAAATACTGCCCCTCAAAGAGGCCAAACTTAGATTCACAAAATGTTTAGGGGTATGCGTACACCTGCATCCCCTCAGGAAAAAAAGCACTGATAATAATAATTTATTTATACCCCGCCCAACCACTCTGGGCGGCTCCCAACAGAATATTAAAAACACAATAAAACATCAAACATTAACAACTTCCCTAAGCAGGGTTGCCGTCAGATGTCTTCTAAGTCAGGTAGTTGTTTATTTCCTTGGCATCTGCTGGGAGGGTGTTCCACAGGGCGGGTGCCACTACCAAAAAGGCCCTCTGCGTGGTTCCCTGTAGCTTCACTTCTCACAGTGAGGGAACCGTCAGAAGGCCCTCGGAGCTGGGTACTGCGATCTCATAGGTAAACTGGTCGTAAGGATTGAGCCACTCTTCCCTGATGCTGCTTTCAGGTGACAAGGCACATTCAGTGCCAATATTCTATCCACAATCTTGTTAGGTCAGCCTCCAGGGCAATAAGAGAGCCCTGCTGGATCAGCTCATCTAAGTCCAGCATCCTGATCTCACAGTGGTCAGCCAGATGCCTGTGGGAAGGATAATATACAAAACCGTGAACAGCTATAATATATAATATACAAAATAATATACAAAATAATAATATACAAAACCGTGAAAGTGCAATATAAAGCTTTATTTGAATGATGAGTGTTTGAGTTTCTTAGAATAGCTTAGCTATGTGGAATATCCTAGTTCTATGTTGATCATAAAGTCCAGTCCTTGACGAAACTGCTGGTGAAACGGGAATATTTGAAGCTGGCCACCCGTCGGAAAGACAGACCCATACGTTTGATGGACTTTGATTAACCATCTTTAACACTGGAAAGATAGACCCATACGTCTGATGGACTTTGCACAACCATCTCCAACACTATATATTGCACTTTGAATTAGCACTTTAATGTTTGAAAGTATATACAGGCTTTTGCCTCTGAGGAAATACCTATGTATGCTTTTTGTATGACATTGTCTGTTTAGTTCATGATTCAATACATTTTCATCTATAGCTGTTCACGGCTTTGTATATTATCCTTTGTATAGTTACCGTGACTGTCTGTTGTTGTTTCTAGATGCCTGTGGGAAGCTTGCAGGCAGGTCCCCATGCACAACAGCACTCTCCCCACTTGCAATTCACAATAACTATTATTCATCAATAGATGTTGCAATCGTAGCCCTGGAAGTGTGCTCCACACCCAATGATGCATGGAACCTGTTGAAACGCCTGTGCGAATGCAGCCTTGAGAAATAAAACCGTCCTTTGTTGGCATGAAAGATGTGCTCCACTTCTTTTTCCATACTCCATTTATTAACAGCTTTTTAATTTAGTTGAAGCATAAGTATTATCACATTTAGCTCCCATAAAGACCACTTTTTAATAACTCACTTAGTTACACTGAAGAAGTGTGCATGCACACGAAAGCTCATACCAAGAACAAACTTAGTTGGTCTCTAAGGTGCTACTGGAAGGAATTTTTTTTATTTTATTTTGTTTTGACTATGACAGACCAACACGGCTATCTACCTTTAATTAGTTACACTAGTGTGGTGTAGTGGTTAAGAGCGGTAGACTCGTAGTCTGGGGAACCGGGTTCGCGTCTCCGCTCCTCCACATGCAGCTGCTGGGTGACCTTGGGCTAGTCACACTTCTTTGAAGTCTCTCAGCCCCACTCACCTCACAGGGTGTTTGTTGTGGGGGAGGAAGGGAAAGGAGAATGTTAGCCGCTTTGAGACTCCTTAGGGTAGTGATAAAGCGGGATATCAAATCCAAACTCTTTTTCTTCTCTTCTTCCACAGACTCTGGCTGTAAACATCTGTTCAAAATGTCGTGTATGTACATGTTACCTGTTAGCATTTTTCAATATGGCCTAGTTCTGGAATGGGGAACCTTTGGTCTTTCCTCCAGATGCTGTTCGACTGCAAATCTATTCAGCCCCAGCCAGCTTGGCCAATGGTCAGTGATGATGAGAGTTGGCATCCCTGTTCCCTGTGGCTGAGATTTACTGTTTCAGACTGTAGATGACCTAGTGGTATAGATTTTGGGGGCAGTTAGTCTGGATGATGAGGGATGCAGGTGGTTCTGTGGGTTAAACCACAAAGCCTAGGGCTTGCTGATCAGAAGGTCGGCGGTTCGAATCCCCGCAACGGGGTGAGCTCCTGTTGCTCAGTCCCTGCTCCTGCCAACCTAGCAGTTCGAAAGCACGTCAAAGTGCAAGTAGATAAATAGGTACCGCTCCGGCGGGAAGGTAAACGGCGCTGCTCTGGTTCGCCAGAAGTGGCTTAGTCATGCTGGCCACATGACCCGGAAGTTTTACACTGGCTCCTTCGGCCAGTAAAGCGAGATGAGTGCCGCAACCCCAGAGTCGTCCGAGACTGGACTTAACGGTCAGGGGTCCCTTTACCTTTTTAGTCTGGATGATGCTCGTGAATCCCTAAGAAACCTGTGACCTTGCATTTGTCATGTTATAATCTATGAGAGGAAACCTGCTGAACTGGCAAGTCAGGTTTCTTTGTAAGATAATGACCTTAGCTGACCAGTTACGTACTGCAATTTACATGTCTAGAGGAGCTGCCATAGATACAAATGGGTGTTCACAGGCACAAAGCAATCATGTTCAAGGTATTGGGCATGGTGTTATCTCAAATTCAAAGATAATTACATTATCTGGAAGGAGTTGCTGTGCAGGGCCAGCACCACAGGGAAGTCTCCACCAGGGTTGGCCCAAGACATTTTGGCACCTGAGGCAAACCACAAAATGGCGTCTCCCTCTGTGCCCAGGAAGAAGAGGTGAGTGAAGATCTGCATCAGGAACAAGCAGGGAATATAGATCTTCATTGGGATCTGCTGCTCTTGTGGATCCTGCCACCTGAGACGGTCACCTCACCTTGCCTCATGGATGGTCCGACCCTGAGTTCCCCCATCCCATGGTAAGCAGTCCCACCCGACTGTTTTCTTGCTCCCGAAATGGCATTTCTCCCATTTTGGAAAGGCCTTCCCCACTCCACCCCAAAATTAGGCGAATCCTGAAATGTGAGGGTAAACACCAGCCATAATTCAATGCGTCTTCCCCACTTAAAAAAGAATAATAAAATATAGAGGTATTTTCCATCATGTGAACCTATGTGTTTCTATGTAGAAGGGAAGGACACTACAGATGGAGCAGGACATGATAACTTCTCACATATCAATTGATTCCATTACACATATTTTTTTTTTTCTGTGTCACTTCAGGTGTTCCCCTTTCAGACTTCCACCAAGTACATGGCCAGCTCACACTTGGCTGGGGTGCACTTTGCGTGTGCTTAGTAGGCAAAATCTCCTTCACACATTCAGTAAACGTGTGTGTGTGTGTGTGTGTGTGTGTGTGTGTGTGTGTGTTGCCTCTGGACATCCCTATTGTGTGGAGACTGCTTCCAGTGGCATCTACCTAGCACCTGCAAAATGTGTCAAACTATTAGAAAAGGAGAGAGGACAGCTGCTTGGGGGTGGGAGATGTGTGAAAAAGCTTTCAGTCTCACACTTTCATCGTAGGTGTTTCCAAGTAGTAGCAGAAGACTTAAGTTCCAGCACAGCACATCAGCAGCCCTTTAAAAGCACTCAAACGCAAGTGAATTTAAATAAAATAAGTCAACAGAAGGTAATGTGGTGAAGTTTTGGAGAGTTAAAAAGCCACAGAGCACATTAGTAGGTGCTAAAAGCTTCAAGTTCAAGATGGTGTTTAATATGGAAAGTCAGCATTCAACAGCTGCACATTTATGTTCCCCATTGTTGCTGGGGACACTTTTTTGCACTGCCTGGGGGGAAACAGCAACAACCAAACAACCACCCCCTCTGTTCTTATTTTGCACAGATATATATATATATATATATATATATATATATATATATATATATATATATATATATTTGTTGCAGGGTTGTTAAAAGGAAAGCATGAAGCACTCCTCCTCAACTAGCATTCCAAAACCATGTTGGAAAGTAGAATTTAAATCTTTTAACTTGATATGGTTTTTTCTTTTTTCTTTTTTTAAAAAAATATTATTATGGGAAGCAGGTGCACAATTCTCTCCTGTCACATGCATGCACAAGTTAATTGCAAAATAGTCCATGCATGCTCTGCAATGGGAAAATTAATTTGGATCCAAGAGTTAATTGTTTTTCAGTGATACTATCTTTAACACCAATCAAGTATTAATTGTGAAGCAAGCCATGTACAATTTTGTTGTCAGATGCAACTCCTTAGCTTATTAAGTCCTTCTCTGTGCAAAGGCAGAATGTGGTTAGATGTTGTATTATATTGTCCACACCCCAAAAAAATGACTTTAAGGTAACAGTCCTGCCTACGGCATGAAGCAGAGAAGGAGACAGTGGAGGAATAATTGACTACAGTTAGGAATGTATGGAGCATGTTTATGGAACGACATGACTTTGATTCTTTTTCCTTGGAACATGCTGGATTAATTTAGTTGGCAAATCCTTTCTCCCCTCCACTACTGGGCATTTTGGTGCAAAATCCCACCTTGGCATTACTATAAAGACAAACAGCATACAGTATCACAGTGGTGATAATATAAACCGAAAACAACAACAGAAACCACCACACAATGGCTGACACTATAGTGAAAATTACATACAAAACTCTTGTGAGGAACTAATAATCTTACAATAAAGACAAATAATAAATGAAACCATATACATATCGCATGTATAATAAAATGTATAAAGTTTATATAATAGAACCATTCAGTAATAGATAGGTGTAATGACAAGATCCCAGTGCCAACGTAAAGTTCCTGTAAGGTTGATGGTGAGTAGACTGTAGCAGATGAACAAGACAATGTCAGTTACTGGACACGATGATAGAAGACAAGGATAGTCTTAATCTAATGGTGTCACCATCAATCCAAACTCAATATAAATGGCGTCTGAGAAAAAGAAGCGGCGAAAGAACGAAGGAGAAAACCTGTCCTCCGGATATTGCTCAGGTTTCGCACTGCTGCTTCATCAGTTCTAAATAATACATTCTGGTCAACAGAACATGCGAATATCACAGGCACAGCTTCATTTATTATTCGTCTTTATTGTAAGATTATTAGTTCCTCACAAGAGTTTTGTATGTAATTTTCACTATAGTGTCAGCCATTGTGTGGTGGTTTCTATTACTATAAAGACACCATGATACTTCTGTTCTGCCTTGACACCGCCTTTGTAGATTTATCTTTGTAGAGTTTCTGAAGCTGGTGCTTCTGAGGGCATTTGTGGCCTGCAAGGAACAAGACCACAAAACTGATTTTTGATCCATGAGAATATATTCGTAAAAGAGCAGAGACATGCTGCAACTGAATCTGGAAGTAATGTATAGCAATTATGCCCAGTAACCATGAGGTAAAAAAAAGGCAAAGGACCCCTGGATGGTTAAGTCCAGTCAAAGGCGACTATGGGGTTGTGGCGCTCATTTCGCTTTCAGGCCAAGAGAGCTGGCGTTTGTCCACAGACAGCTTTCCGGGACATGTGGCCAGCATGACTAAAATGCTTCAGGCACAGTGGAACACCGTGACGGAAACCAGAGCGCACGGAAACACCGTTTACCTTCCCGCCACAGTGGTGCCTATTTATCTACTTGCACTGGCGTGCTTTCGAACTGCTAGGTTGGCAGGAGCTGGGACAGAGCAATGGGAGCTCACCCCATTGTGGGGATTCGAACCACCGACCTTCTGATCGGCAAGCCCAAGAGGCTCAGTGGTTTAGACCACAGCGCCACCTGCATCCCTATAACCATGAATATGAGAATCAACAGGTAAATTTAAACTATGGAATCTAAAGGACATTTCAGTTGTAAGGTGTAGGACTGAAAGAAACAAAGGCTTGTATCCAAGCAGAGTTCCATATGTGCTGCGGCATTTCAAAATCTGCTCCAGAGGGTCCTTCCATCCTCTGGAACAGACATTGAGGGTGTGCAGGGGGCTGCAAAGGAAAAGAGGAGAAAGGTCTGTTGCATTCGCAGGTATCTGTTGCGCTAGTGGAACAGCAGCGTTGGCTACGACCCAAAGGATTGTTTGCTTATCAGTTACATTTCCAGCACATCCCTCCTCTAAGCTGCAGTGCAAAATGGGATTTTTCTATTTGATCTCCACACACACACACACACATCCCTGTGCTGTGCATATTAAGCTATGAGACACCATCAAGCGCGAGGAGCACAGGAGAACGTGAGCTGCTGTTGCGGTGGGGCCTTTGAGTCATACTTGTACCACTGGCATCGGTGTCACTTACCTCGATGGGATTTTGAGGTGGGGGCAGTAGGATGGCACCGAGGTCAGGGCTGTGGGGGCACACTGGCAGGGGTGGTAGATTACAGAAGGACATAAGAGGACCCTGCTGGATCAGGTCAATGAGCCACCTAGATCAGCACCCTGTTTCAAGAAAGGAGATTCCGAATAAACTTCAGGGAGAACTTTCTGATAGAGCTGCTTGACAGTGGAACAGACTCCATCGGAAGGTGGTGGACTCTCCTTCCTTGGAGGTTTTTACTTAGAGGTTGGCCAGTCCCTTCCAACTCTATAATTCTATTATATTCATGTCCCACATGGCTGCCAATGCATAGCCTGGCAGCACAAGGAAATGGTTCCCACAGTAAATAAGGTGTTGTGGGTAGGTGTTTTCTAGAGGTCTGCTGTGTTAGACTTGGGTGTTAGGGGTCTAGAATCAACATCCTACTCATCCCAAAGGTAACTGGGACATTTGGGGCTAGTCAAATCTTTCTCAGCCTCCGCCATATATCACTGGCATAAAGGGGATCAGGCCCATAAACTGCTTTGTGCATAGGGCAATGTGAACGGTAGTTGAGCAACATCGACTCTATGATTCTGTGGATCTCACAGTGGCCCATCAGATGCTTGCGGGAAGCCTGCAAGCCGGACACAAGCTCAACAACACTGTGCCCACTGGCAATTCCAAGCAACTGGCATTCCAAGGCCTAGGTTTTTTTTAAAAAGGGTAAAGGGCCCCTGGATGGTTAATTCCAGTCAAAGGCGACTATGGGGTGCGAGGCTCATTTCGCTTTCAGGCTGAGGAACAGTGGCATCGTGAGGGGGCGGGGGCGGTGCGGCCCGGGTTCCAGGGGAGGGGGATGACACTTGGGCCAGCCCTGCCCCGCCCCGCCGGCAGGCCCCGAGCAAGCCACGGAGCGAGGCCGCTCCACCCTGCGGCCTGTCCGGGGTTCGCCTGCCGGTGATGCCGCGCGCGATCAGCGGCTCGTGGGGCTACCCCGCCCCTGCTGCTTTTCGCGCGGTGGCTCGCAATGTCGTCGCGGGGCAGCGACCCAGTGGCGGAGTGCGCATGCGCAGTCTGTCGTGACGTTGCATCGAGCAAGCCACGGAGCGAGGCCACTCCACCTTGCGGCCCGTCTGGAGCTCGCCCGCCGGTGCTGCCGCGCGCGATCGGCGGCTCGTGGGGCTACCCCGCCCCTGCTGCTTTTCACGCGGTGGCTCGCAATGTCGTCGCGGGGTGGCGACCCAGTGGCGGAGTGCGCATGCGCAGTCTGTCGTGACGTTGCATCGTGACGTCACAACGCAACGTCGCAATGCCCCGCCCCCAGGGGTGCCTCCATTCGCCGCCCCGGGTAGCGAGGAGGCTTCCTCCTCCCCTGCTGAGGAAGCCAGCATTTGTCCACAGACAGCTTTCCGGGTCATGTGGCCAGCATGACTAAACCACTTCTGGTGAAACAGGACACTGTGACGGAAACCAGAGTGCACGGAAACGCCATTTACCTTCCCGTCGCAGCGGTACCTATTTATCTGCTTGCACTGATATGCTTTCAAACTGCTAGGTTGGCAGGAGCTGGGACAGAGCAATGGGAGCTCATTCCATCGCGGGGACTCGAACCGCCGACCTTCTGATCGGCAAGCCCAAGAGGCTCAGTGGTTTAGACCACAGCGCCACCCGCTTATACTGCCTCTGACAGTGAAGGTAGAACATAGATTGTCTCTATCAGTGCACTCGCACAACCATCACTCTGCCCTGTTCAGGGAAGCAGATGCACTGCTCATGTCTGGAGGGCTGCCCTGTACTTCTGCATAGGAAGCTCAGCCCACCTAGCTCAATATTGTCTGCAATGACCGGCAGTGGTTCTCCAGAGTTTCAGAGCCCTACACGGAGAAGCTCGCAATGAAAGCAGGGAGCTTTTGCTCGCAGAGCAGATGCTGTGCAACTGAGCTAGCAGCTCCTGTGCAAGATTCATGGTTGAGTGGGGATCCCCGTCCCAAGTTCAGCTCCGTACCATCAGAACTAGTCTGACTCCCAGAGCAGAATAATAACCGAGGCACCTTGCTGTACTGTAGAGCAGCCGTATGAGTCCCAGCTTCTCCCCATTATTCACAGTAAACCAATATGACAGAAACGAGCTATTCTCTCTTGTTCGAACCTGCTCAGGTGTGGTCTGTACTGGCTGTGTCAGATGAAAGATTAAATTGTATCTTGAAATCAGATCCCGACGCAAAGAATTTGTCTCTCGGAACTATGAAGTGGCTGCTATGTAAAACAGAATAAGAAGTAAAAAAGGCTGCTACCTAGACTGTGGGAAACACGCGAGGGAGATTGAGAGGGCATTTCCCACAGTGGATTCACCTGTGAAGGGGGCGAAACTGCCATGGAAATATCTGCGGCAAACTGATACCAGGTTTAATGCCCCCCCCCGCCCCCTATAAGCAGCATGTGAAATCCAGCCGAAATCCAGCACTTCCAAGTTCTATTAGAGTTAGTTTTCAGGGCAGAGGGATTTCAGCATCTGCTTAACTCTTACACTGATTTTGGGGTGGGAGGGGGACATTAAAAAAAAAAATACTTAGCTTTTTCCCCAGGTAAGCCACCACTTGACTCTTTGTTTTATTGTGAAATATTTTGATTACTTAACAAAATTAAGAAAAGTTTAGCAAGAAAAATAAAAAGTTTATGTGACTGTTGTTGTTGTCTGCCTTGTCTGTAAATCACATTGGGACTTTGAGTTTTGTGGGAAGCGATGTATAAATTGAATGAACCTAAGCTAAACCTTGTTTATGGTATTAGCTGCCCTTCTCTTGGGTATGTTTATCTGCTTGATCTACAGCTTTGTCTGGTTGTTGGACATTATTGGGTCCTGTCTCCCTGAGATGCTTTGATTCAGGTGAGAGAGTTGGTGTGGCATAGTTGATATAATGCCATGGTGAGGGGGACAGGCTGATGTTCCATGCTCCTCTCAGCTTCAAAGCTTGCTGGATAACATCCGGGCAGTTGGAGGATAGATGGTGGCTAACAGATTGAGATTGAATCTTGACAAGACAGAACTACTGTTTTGGAGGGAACAGGGGGCAGGCAGGTGTGGAGGACTACCTGGTCCTGAATGGGGTAACTGTGCCCCTGAAGGAGCAGGTGTGCAGCCTGGGAGTCATTTTGGACTCACAGCTGTCCATGGAGGCACAGGTCAATTCTGTGTCTACCAGCTCCATCTGGTATGCAGGCTGAGATGCTACCTGCCCGCAGGCTGGTCTCGCTAGAGTGGTGCATGCTCTAGTTATCTCCCGCTTGGACTACTGCAATGCGCTCTATGTTGGGCTACCTTTGAAGGTGACCTGGAAACTACAACTATTCCAGAATGAGGCAGCTAGGCTGGTGACTGGGAGTGGTTGCCGAGACTACATAACATTGGTCTTGAAAGACCTACTTTGGCTACCAGCACAATTCAAAGTGTTGGTGCTGACCTTTAAAGTCCTAAACGGCTCAGCCCAGTATACCTGAAGGAGCATCTCCACCCCCATTGTTCAGCCCAGACAATGAGGTCCAGCTCTGAGGGCCTTCTGGCGGTTCCCTCGTTGCGAGAAGCCAAGTTACAGGGAACCAGGCAGAGGGCCTTCTCGGTAGTGGCGCCCGCCCTGTGGAACACCTTCCCATCACATGTCAACGGGGAAAAACAACTACCAGACTTTTAGAAGACATCTGAAGGGAGCCCTATTTAGGGAAGCTTTTAATGTCTGAAGGGCTATTGTATTTTAATATTTTGTTGGAAGCCATCCAGAATGGCTGGGGAAACCCAGTCTGATGGGCGGGGTATAAATAAATTATATTATTATTATTATTATTATTATTATTATTATTATTGCCCGTTAGTCTAATCTACTAGTTATAGAATAGCCGTCAGAGTAAAAGAGAGGGGGGAAGAATGTGAATGTTACCTTGAGATTCTTCAGCAAAGGTGTGAAATAGTGTACTAAACAAAAAAAACAAAGTTCCCTTTTCTGCAGTGAGCTCAAAATGATATAAATGTGTTTGTGCATGTGCATGCATGAAAAACGGGAATGTCACTGCATCAAGAATGTCTGTGTATGGTCTTCATTTTTAATCAAAGTGACCTCCTAGACTAATATAGATATGGAGTCCTAATTACTTTTTAGGTTTGGGCTTCTCCAAATTCCAGTTCTTTGCATGTGTGTGTGTGTGTGTGCGTGTGTGTATTGAAATACTTATTTTGGGATTGATTTGAAAATAAATTTTCATATTAATGCAGATTAGTTAATTTTTGATTAATGCAGAAGATGGGAACAGATTTTTTTAAAAATATGATTTGTGAATGAGTGCATGCAAAATTGACCCAAATTGTCAATAGGTGGATCCATGTCTCCTGTAGGCAACTCAGGGAGAACGAGGAATGTCCCCATTCTCCTGTCTCAGTCGAGGTTCATCAAAGCATGGAAAACCATTCTGCAAATAAAAACAAACAAGCAAGCCCTAGAGTAGTCTTGCTTCTTCCTTCACAGCATATAAGGGCATGATAACGCTCAGTCTTCTTAATTAGATGACATTTTACAGAGTGCTCTAAATGGGAACAAATGACTATTGGCACACATGCCGTGTTGTATTTTACTACGTGTATTAGTTTAATATGCAGGGTATTTGCACAATAAGGTTGTAACTCTGTTTGCATTGCTCCAGCTGATAGCTCTGTAAACGCCAGAATAAAATAAATCGTAAGGTTTCATTTCTTCGTATTTTTTTGTTGTTGTTGGGGGAAAAAAATTCCAATTGTTCATTACCAATTTACTGCAGAATTACATTTCAACATGCTTGCTATTCCTTCAATGTATGTGGGGAGGGGGAAAGTAAATATTTCCTCAGACAACAAACTCGTGGCTCAGATAAGATTATCTTTGCAATTCTGCCCTTGGGCTGAAAGGAGAAGGGTAGAAGAACACCCCCCCCCATTCTTTGTTCAGTCTTGCAATCCTTGTTTTCCTCTAATGTTGTTGTTTAGTCGTGTCCGACTCTTTGTGACCCCATGGACCAGA
The DNA here is from genome assembly GCA_034641385.1 of Darevskia mixta. Classification (NCBI taxonomy): domain Eukaryota; kingdom Metazoa; phylum Chordata; class Lepidosauria; order Squamata; family Lacertidae; genus Darevskia; species Darevskia mixta. The sequence continues at coordinate 7,663,483 of JAWWNH010000091.1, read as the reverse complement.
GCACGCCAGGCACTCCTGTCTTCCACTGCCTTCCGCAGTTTGGTCAGACTCATGTTGGTAGCTTCGAGAACACTGTCCAACCATCTCGTCCTCTGTCGTCTCCTCTAATACTAAGAGTCAAAACAATCTCGTAACCAGTGCTGGCCCTACCTTTAGGCAGTTAGTGGCAACCACCTCAGGTAGCAGATGCTGGAAAGTGGGCAGCACTTGAAGGCCATTGCTGTGTGTGCCACATGAGCTGCCCTGCATCTCCTAGTGGTGCAGCAGTAAACTACTAGGACATTTGAAAAAGCTCAGCAGGGTCTGGTATGGTTTCAAATTGGATGGGGGGCTGCATGTTGAGATGACTCTCGGGGTCCCTTACAACTCACAGTTGCCCCATCTTAACCTCTCATGGCAGGAGGCATTATATATATGGCCCTGCTTGCAGCTGAAGTACAGAATTTACAATGAAATCCTTAACAATGTCTTCTCAGAAGTAAAGCTTATTGAATTCACTGGGGTTTACTCCATAGCTATCAACTTTCGGATTTGAAAATAAGGGATTTTCCCCAAACTTTCGGATTTGAAAATAAGGGATGCCGTGAAGGCGATGCAATGGCACCAAGTAGCCTCGACACCCTGCGCTCCAGAGGCTGCGTGCGAACGGGAGAGTGAAAGAGCGAGTGCGTAGACGGCAGGCAGGCTGTCTGTCTGGTTGGGCGTGAGGGTCTGGCTGCACAAGGCATGCAAGCTCTGCCCCCAGTCAGTCCCAGACTCCTTATTGGCAGCTGAGCAACGCAGCTGAGGAGCCTCCCTGGCCGGCAGGGAGGGAGAGGAGCTGCTTCCTTTGAAATCCGGGAAATTGAAGGGATATCAACAATCCGGGATAGCAGCAGGAAACGGCATTGGAATAAGGGAGTTTCCCGCCCCAAAAAAGGGAGGGTTGACAGCTATGGTTTACTCCCAGGTAAGTGGGTTTAGGATTGCAACTGAAACCGTTCTTCTATGAGAATAATACTAAACAAGCCCCATTGCGCAAGCAGAACTTTGTTGTCTGCGAGGAACAGGGATTAGGTTAGAGGCGGTTAATGTTTAGCTCTCAGCAGTTGTCTGTCAACTACAACTCTTTCCAGTAGCATGTTAGAGACCAACTGAGTTTGTTATTGATATGAGCTTTTGTGTGCATGCACACATGAAAGCTCATACCAATAACAAACTCAGTTGGTCTCTAAGGTGCTACTGGAAGGATTTTTTTTTTTTATTTTGTTTTGACTACGGCAGACCAACACGGCTACCTACCTGTAATTGGAACTACAACCCCTTCATTCTGTTTTCTGTCGTTCTGTGTGCTCCGTGTTTCCTTAGCATTCACCCATGTGCTTTCACACCCATGTGCATCTAGAGACAAGATGAATCTGCCCCGTGAGAGGTTTTGCTTCTAGAGACTAAGAGGAGGGGTCTGAAACCAGAAGCATGAAGTCAGTTCCAAAAGCATGAAGTCAGTTCAGTTGCAAAAAGTCCGTTCAGAAAGGCATGCCACAAATCTTTACTGATTTATCAGGGAGAGTTGCCAGAAAAAGTTGGCCTTTTCCTTCCAGGTAGCTGGAGATGTGCTTTTAAAGCATGATCATATCATGCAGTTCAGTCTGGAATGTGGCTAAGGCTGGGCCTTTTTAAACTTTCCTAAGAACCTTTCCCCATTTCTATGGAATTTTTTTTTGGCCTGCCCACTGAACCCTGAAGCAACCTTCCAGATATTAGCTAACTGACTTTACTTGCTCAGTTGTTCTCCCCAAGTCCCCACCTCTCCTGAAATCAGGTGCACGAAAAAGAGAGAGACACTAGCAACCCCAAGCCTTCGGTGTTGTGACTCGTCACAATAGCTGCTAACATCGCTCAAGAAGCTTTCTGCCTGGAAGTGAAAGTAACAGAGGAGTGATTAAAAAGAGAGAGTGAATAAGAGAGTCCAAAGTTAGACAGCTGCCGTGTTGTCCGAAGCACATGGTAATTCAGCAGAGGAGATCAAAGGATGTGATGTCACTTTATAGAGAACAGAGAAACAGGTCAGGCGAGCCCAGGTAACTCGGGAAGGCAGGTTGCTAATTATTCCCAGAAGAAAGTAAGGTGTACGGTTACATTGCTACAGTAGGAAGTCAGGAGGTCAAACTTTCCCAGTCACCGACTCAGCTGGGCACTGCCTGGTTTCTCCGCAAAGATCCTGCTGTTTTTTTCCCCACATCCCACAATCCTTAGAACATGGGAGAGAAAGAAAAGAGCTTCGCAAATCCCCCCTTGCAAGGTAAGTGCGTGCAAACGGTGAGATCACCTTTGTTGTCTGCGAGGAACAGGGATTAGGTTAGAGGCGGTTAATGTTTAGCTCTCAGCAGCTGTCTGTCATCCCTGGTGGAGCTTTGCGCTTGCACGTGGATGTGTTCTCTGGGAAAGAGGGGAAAACCCGGTCCCTTCCTGCGATCCTTTTATGTTCTCTTTTCCTTGGAAATGCCGCCTCGATTCCGAGGAGTTGTGCTGAGTTGGACTGTGTTTTAAAAGGACTGGGAAATATGCCATTCTTGGATGAAAGTCAGCATTTAGCTTCCGGTTCCTTGTGGTTGTTGCAGGTTATATTTTGCGGTTTGCGTTTCCTTGAGTCGGAGGACTATCTGAAGTTTGCAATGAGGAAAAAGTTAACTTGAGGACATGGCGTATCAAAATCCAGGAACATATATGCACTTGCAAATTTACAGGTGCTCATAACAGCGGAAGAACTAATTTGACTTGTAACAGTTATTTTGCAGAGCCAGCTAGACCAGTCCTAAACATGTTTACTTAGTTGCAGTCCCTGTTAAAATTCAATAGGACCTGCTTACCGGCAAATAGGCTTTTGCATGTTGCTGTACAATGTACATTATCAAACTTGGCGGTGACATATGAAACAATGGCTTATCTTCATGACAGATGATTCTGGATAGGTGTGTACATAGCCAACTGCATGGTAATCCCTGGTGAATACAAATTCTTCCTTGGCAACCAGGCAAACTTTGCACACATTACTGTGGTTCTATCCACCCCCATCCCTCTTTTTTTGCCCCCAAATGACTAAGATCCATACCTGTGGGCAGGTAAGCAAATTGGCCAGAAATGTGTCTGGGGAAGCTGTTTCATAACAAAGCCTTGCTGAATGCCATCTGAATGGTCCGGGGTGGTGGTGGTGGAAGTGAGGAAACTCCCTAGCCCCATTATATTATTGTGGCATTTTTTAAAAAAAACAAAGAGCACAAATTTTGTTTTAAAAATGCTTCTCACTCAGGTGTGACTATACCTGCAGATCAGAGCAATGAGGCCGGTTAGGTGACATGACTGCCGAGATGGCTCCCTCTTTTTAGTGTCTCTTTTAGGAACACTCAGCCACTTCAGGATGAAGGATGGAGGCACGGCTACAGGGTACATTAAGTAAAAGAATGCCTCAGAACCAGGAAAGTTGAGATAGCATACAGAATTTGTTCAGGGCGAAACAAATAGGCAAGGTTTGTGACTTGGCTAGGCCAAGGGCCAAGTAAGAGCCAAGATGGCAGCCCTAGATGATGATAATTTATTTCCACCCCTCCCATCTGGCTGGGTTTCCCCAGCCACTTTGGGTGGCTTTCAACAGAACATTAAAAACAAAATAAAACTTCAAACATTAAAAACTGCCCTAAACAGGGCTGCCTTCAGATGTCTTCTAAAAGTCGGATAGTTGTTTATTTCCTTGAGATCTGATGGGAGGGTGTTGCACAGGGTAGGCGACACTACCGAGAAGAGAGACTACTGAACCTCTTGGTGTGAAGATTAGCAGAGAGGGCCTGCTTGGTAGTTCTACCATCCATCTTCATAAGTTTTTTTTTGGGGGGGGGGCTGGGGTTATTATCTGTGGTGGTCCATAAGCTGTGGAACTGTCCCTTACAGAGGTGCACCTGGGACCCTCATTGCATAGTATATGCCTTTGACACCTGATATATATTGTGGGACGCGGGTGGCGCTGTGGTCTAAACCACTGAGCCTAGGGCTGGCCGATCGGAATGTCGGCAGTTTGAATCCCCGCGATGGGGTGAGCTCCTGTTGCTCGGTCCTTGCTCCTGCCAACCTAGCAGTTCGAAAGCACGAAGTGCAAGTAGATAAATAGGTACCGCTCCGGTGGGAAGGTGAACGGCGTTTCTGTGCGCTGCTCTGTTTCGCCAGAAGAGGCCTAGTCATGCTGGCCACATGACCCAGAAAAACTGTTTGTGGAGAAATGCCGGCTCCCTCGGCCAGTAAAGTGAGATGACGCTGCAACCCCAGAGTCATTCGCGAAATGCCGCGCACGGAAACGCCGTTTACCTTTCTGCCAGAGCGGTACCTATTTATCTACTTGCACTTTGACATGCTTTCGAACTGCTAGGTGGGCAGGAGCAGGAACCGAGCAACGGGAGCTCACCCTGTCGTGGGGATTCGAACTGCTGACCTGATCAGCAAACCCTAGGCTCCATGGTTTAACCCACAGCGCCACCCGCATCCCTTAAGGGCTCACAAAATCAATTTTTTGTTGCTGTGTTGTTAATTCTCACACCATGGGAATATAATTTAAAAAAACACACACAAATATCTGTGCATATCAAGGATTTCACCAATGGAAATGGACAAGAAGTTGAGAACAACAGAAAACATCCCTGGATGCACCTCCAGCATCTATCTGAACATGTTGTATTGAGTCCATTCTACCATTATCAATATTTGAAACTTCAATCTGTTTTAAATCTGATGATGATGAAAGCATTTTTGCAAAGCATTTCCCCTAATATAATGCATTTTTTACACATTTCTTTCAGTAATACACACACACACACACACACACACACACACATACACACATTTGTGACACTTTCCCTTAATACACTCAGTTTTGAATGCATTTTTGAGTTGGCGTACTGCATCACACATTTCAGAGAGATGTGAATCTTAAAAGACAGCCGCACATCACTTTGCATATTGGTTTGGGAAATGGGAATTGAACCATCCCCCTCCCCTAGTGTTTACTCGCTGCAGATGTGTTTATCCAGGGACCTGGTAGTATAACGTTAGAGGGAGACTTTTGCCTTTTTGGCTTTTTTCTCGCCTTATCTCTTCACCTCCTTGAGCAAGCGTTTCAGATTGTGATGGTGAAATATGCAGATGCTCATTTTCATGTGGATTAACGTGAAGCCTAAAGCAAGCAGGGTGTGGTTTTTGGAACAGGTAGAAAGTAAACATCAAATAATAGGCCTTTTGATGGCTGCTTGTTTCAAATTGGCACATAATTGAAAGCCTTTATGTATCTGAGGAAGTTTGAGGTAATTTCTTGTAGTTATATCCTGTCTTTCTCCCATCATGAAGTCTAAAAGCACTGGTAAGGCACATTTAGACATTGTGGAAACCCAGATCTATTTAGCTTCAGACTGCTTCCTATGCCTTCAGATCACACCCCAGGATGTAATATACATATTAGGGTGTGGAACTAGATTTCCACACATATTCATTGTCTTTATTTTCCTGGGATGTGGTGGTACTTCTTCTTGTTGTTGCCATCACTTATTTATTATAGCTGTAAATAAATTAATTTACATAGCCGGTTTTTTAAATCCATTCAGAAGTACAATAGAATTAAGAATGTGTAGAGTGCATATGGCATTCCTCCCCTAATTATTTGACGGCACATGCAATGCACGGAGGGGGTTGTGGGACCCCACCACAATATTGGTCCTAACTCCAGCATCACACACTTATTTGATAACTCAGTGGTCAGTTTGACATTTGAAAGGAAAGCCATTGGGTTGTATCCAGTGCTGCCATTCTGCTTTTGCTTGTGCAACAGAACACCCGTCTCTTCTCTCCCATGCAGTCCCCACCCCCGTCCCCCCTGAAAATTGGGCAGAATGAGGTGGCATTCTCAGGTGCCAGATAGATGCCTGAGAAGAATACTGTGTGTGGAGGGCACCTTCCCATCGCCACTGTTAAGTGAGACTCAAATGCTAGTCCATTAGCTATCATACATTGAATGTGGTCCATGTCTGGGGATGGAAGGCTAGCCTGTCAACTTCATTTTCTCATTTATCCAGTCTTGAATTCAGTTCACCCCATTTCTGCAGCAGTTGAAAATGTGAAAATTCACCAGCCTTTTAGTGCAAACTTCTCCTAATGAATACATTTTTCGTATCCAGTTTTGTATGCATGTCCCCCCCCCTTTTTCACTACTTTAATGTTTTCTTATGCAACTTTCACTGGTATATTTATTTTTATGCACATTTCCCCACAATACACACTTTTTTCTTTTAAGGAAAAAACACTTGGAGAACTGCATCACAAAATTTGGATAAGTGTAGATTTCAGTTCTCTTATTTCAGAAGAGGGGTGCGGGTGGCACTGTGGTCTAACCCACAGAGCCTAGGGCTTGCTGATCAGAAGGTCAGTGGTTCGAATCCCCATGATGGGGTGAGCTCCCGTTGTTCACTCCCAGCTCCTGCCCACCTAGCATTTCGAAAGCACATCAAAGCGCAAGTAGATAAATAGGTACCGCTCTGGCGGTAAGGTAAATGGTGTTTCCATGCACTGCTCTGGTTTGCCAGAAGCGGCTTAGTCATGCTGACCACATGACCCGGAAGCTGTCTGCAGACAAACGCCAGCTCCCTCGGCCTATAGAGCGAGATAAGAGCCGCAACCCCAGAGTCATCCACGACTGGACCTAACGGTCAGGGGTACCTTTACTTTACCTATTATTTCATAATGTGTGAATTTGAGAGATTTGCTTTTAAATGCAAACAGAATGGAACACACACACACACACACACACACACACACACACACACACACCAATTGCAGTGTTGGCAGTGAGGCAATGCCATGTCCACCACCCCGGGCCGCGCCAAAGCCGACTTGAAGACACCTCTGCCCAGCTCCTGCCAAACGTATGTTTCATGCACTTCAGAAATAGATGGCAAGAGTTTTCTCAACCGCTTCAGAGCAGCTGTAAAGCCTCTGCTTAGCATATGCATTTGCATTGTCAAAAACTTTTTAATTGGATGCAACGACAGATGCACAAAGCGCTCGGCGAACAGGGGTGGCATGTCACCGTGGTGCCGCTACGACGGAAACAAACACAGCCTAATTGACAAATCATACTGCAGCCTGCAAATATTGATTTTACGGTGCGTGGGGTGGGGGGCAGAGCTGAAGTACAGCAAGGTTAACTGTTTTGCCCAGAGTGGTATACCGTGTGAGCTGCGAAGGACTAGAAATAGAACCGGGAGCTCCAGCTTTCCGTCCCTGTGCTCCTGTGCTCACTTGGTTTTAGGAGCCTTTCCAACATTCACAGGTGTGCCGGCCTGATTGTCTCTTAGCATAGCATGCCTGCTAATGCTGCAGCGTGAGCTGAAGGTAACACCATCCCAGTGCGATGAAAGGGAGGAGAGAAGGGGAAGGGAAAGAGTGAAATGAATGGATTTGGGGGCCGAGTTGAAAAAAAACAACCCAACAAATTTAGGGTGCAAACTTAATCATTGTGGGGAGGTGCATAGCTTAGAGGGATATCATCTGCATTGCAAGCATAAAGTTCTAGGTTTAATCCTCAGCAATCTCCAGGTAGTCGAAACAAAATAAAAAAAATCCTTCCAGTAGCACCTTGTTGTTTAGTCGTTCAGTCATGTCCGACTCTTCGTGACCCCATGGACCAGAACATGCCAGGCACTCCTGTCTTCCACTGCCTCCCACAGTTTGGTCAGACTCATGTTGGTTGCTTTGAGAACACTGTTCAACCATGTCATCCTCTGTCGTCCCCTTCTCCTTGTGCCCTCAATCTTTCCCAACATCAGGGTCTTTTCCAGGGAGTCTTCTCTTCTCATGAGGTGGCCAAAGTATTGGAGCCTCAGCTTCAGGATCTGTCCTTCCAGTGAGCACTCAGGGCTGATTTCTTTCAGAATTGATAGATTTGATCATCTTGCCGTCCATGGGACATGGGTCGCACCTTAGAGACCGACTAAGTTTGTTCTTGGTATGAGCTTTCATGAGCATGCACACTTCTTCAGATACACTGAAACAGAAGTCACCAGACCCTTATATATAGTGAGAGGGTGGGAGGGGTATTACTCAGAAGGGTGGTGGGAATGGGTAATTGGCTGATAGGTGTGGTAAACCTGTTGACGACTGTTAATGACTGCAATTGGTCTTACAGGAACAAGCAAGGGGTGAGAAGGTTAAAAATAGCTTTTTATGTCCATTAACTTCAATGAGTCTACTCAAAGTAAGACTAGCATTGAGTACCATCCCAGATTTATGGATGCTGCCTTACACCAGGGGTAGCTGAGGAATTTGATCTTTACTAAGTCTAATACAAACTGACCTGATCTACACCTCCTGTTCAGATCAGAACATAATTTTCCTTTGGAGTTTCTCCAAATTGTGAGGGAAATTCTCTCCTTAAAAAAAAAAGAATGTATCAAAACGAGTGTTAAAATATGTTTTGAAATGTGTTGTTTTATGAGAAAATGCATTCAAAATGTGCATTTAAATGCTAGTTAGGTGTACATTTCCATGCTGGTTTTTTTTAATGCAGGTTGATGCAAAAAAAAGGGGGGGATGTTCTGCATGTAAAGCATATTCTCTGCTAGCAAGCTATCATCTGTCTACACCTGTGTGATGCTTATTCCCAGCTGTGCTGCCTGAAATCCTTTTTAAACTGGGAGATACTTTTCATCTATGGACCCTCCAGGAGTTTATATGGATTAACTCTCTGCACTCCCCAGCCTCGGATATTGTGCTACTAATACCTGATTAAACAAGCCATCATCCTCTCCCCTGCATTGCAATGGGGAAAGCTCCTATCTGTGTAAATAGTAACTCTCCCCCTCCCCACAAGGTTAAGTACAAACATGAATGAGATGTTCCTCACTCCTAATAATAATAATAATAATAATAATAATAATAATAATAATAATTTATTTATACCCTGCCCATCTGACTGGGTTTCCCCAGCCACTCTGGGCAGTTCCCAACAGATTAAAAACAGAATAAAACATCAAACATTAAAAACTTCCCTAAACAGGGCTGCCTTCAGATGTCTTCTAAAAGTCAGATGGTTGTTTATTTCCTTGACATCTGATGGGAGGGTGTTCCAGAGGGCAGGCGCCACTACTGAAAAGGCCCTCTGCACACATAGTTGCTAATGAAATATCTAGCATATGCCTTTTAAAAATGAGTGGATTATTTCCTTTTCATAAAAGTGTACTGGATCAGGCCAATGGCCCACCTAGTCTAGCACCCTGCCCTCACAGACCCCTAGCAAAAAAACAACAACAACAACCGCACGCACACACACTAACCAGTGAAACCATGATCTTTAATACTGGCCACTGCTGGGTGGATTGTGCCATGATGGAATAGATAAACAGACTAGTTTCTTAGCTATAGTTTGTTAGCGCCTTCCTCAATAAAGTTGTCTAGACACTCCCTCCCCAAATGCAAACAAACATAGCCTAGGGGGAATTGCTTGTTGCTGCCAAAGTGGCTCAAGGTCTATCAGTTTTCTGGAGTCTAGTTGATACCTGCAACTTGCATTCAATACAGACAACCTGCCAAGTCAGGGTTTGTGCTTTGTCTGGAGCGAATGGCGGGGATTTCCTTCACATGTTGGGTTCAATTACATGGAGCCAATCACTGACCTACGATGGAGATGGGGGACCTGGAGCCCACCAGATGATGTTGGACTATGACTCCAGCATCATTGATGGGAGCTTATGAGAGATATAGTCCAGAAGCATCTGGGGGACCATAGGTTCCCCTCCCTTGGCCTACATGGGGTGGTCCACAGAAATCATAAAACATTATTTCCAAGTAAGGTGGAACCATGAGAAGATGCCAAGGAGTCAGACCATCCAATGGTCTTTCCTGAGTGGAAGAGGCTCTCCAAGCTGGTGATTGAACCGGGGACTTTTTGCATGCAAACTGCATGCTGGGGCATATTCTAGCTTGAAACTGGCATTTGCTGCATCACTTACTGAACTAGCTGGTGTCTATACCCATATTTGAAAGGGGGGAAGTACCATAGTCCTGCAGTTAGCACACATGGGGCATAGGCCTACTCAGATAGTCCCACAGCTAGCTACACTTCTTCAAATTGCTGTTGCTACCTGACTTGACTAGCAGGTATCTCCAAAGCTGTACTCAGCTTTGAAGACTAGTAAGTGCAATAGCCGTGCCGCTAACTAAAGCTATCCATTAGTTTCAACCTCTCCTTTTGAAGATTGACGCATAACCACTTTTTTTTTCCCAGTTGGGGAGGTTCCAGTTTCAGTGGGCTGTATACCATTAAAATTTTACAAGAATGCATTTGGTTGTGAGCACGTGGTGTTCCTTGCTTTATTTTATGTGGGGTTATTTTTTTCCCCATTTCACTGCTTCAAAGCATAAGGGTACATTGTAAACTTTTATTCCAGACTTTTTAATAATTCAACTGGTGGCCCCAAGCCAAAGCATCGCCAGATTTTGCCGCCTCCAACCCTCCCCCACCCCCTTTCTCAATAATACACGAATATGTCCTATGGCAAGTTTCTGATCTGCCCACATTTTTTACCACATAAAAGTTGTGTAGGTTTTATGGGCTTGGCACTGCTGCTTTTGCACGCCCCCTTGATGGCTTATGATCCCACTCAATCCCTATGGGCTCCATCCTGTCCACTGTGGATGCAGGGCCGACATGTTGGAGAGATACCCAGAAGGCATGCCCCATTCCTTCCTCCATCCAGGTATAATAGAGCCCTGCATTTAGACACACAGCACCAGACTATGGCCAGGAATGGGAGGCAGCATCAAGAGATCTAGGTTATTACAGTGGTACCTTGGTTCCCAAACGCTGAAAACCCTGAAGTAAGTGTTCCGGTTTCTGAACATTATTTGGTAGCCTAACGTCTGATGCGATTGTCGGGTATTGTTTCCGGGGTGCCTGCACCAATCAGAAGCTGTGCCTTGGTTTTCGAATATTTCGGAAGTCAAACAGACTTCCGGAACGGATTAAGTTTGGCACTTTTGTTTTTGCTATTTATTTTGTGTTTTTGAGGCTTTTCCGGTTAATTTGTTTTTGTGACTGTGTGGATGATAATTTTTATCATCTACAATGCTATCTTATTTATTTTATAGTACAGTACATTGATTATTGCTTTCATTCCATGGATCAGTGGTCTCGTTAGATAGTAAAATCCATGTTAAATTGCTGTTTTAGGGGTTGTTTTTAAAAGTGTGGAACGGATTAATCCGTTTTGCATTACTTTCTATGGGAAAGTGCGCCTTGGTTTTGGAACGCTTTGGTTTTGGAAGGAACTTCCAGAATGGATTAAGTTTGAGAACCAAGGTACCACTGTACCTTGTTTGTGGGCATCTCGGAGACATTCAGTTGGGCAGTTGGGGGGGGGGAGGGGATTCTGGATTATATGAACTTTTGTTATGATCCAGCAGCAGTTAGAAAAAAATATTGGGGTAAGTCTTCTTGGAAGAGCCCGTGCTTTAGTTCCTAGTTCTATGGCCTGCCACCTTTATACAGAAATGCCAAGGACTGAATCTGCAGCCTTAGGTGCTCTACAGCTGGACCCTACACATTATATAGACCTTTTATGAACTTAGTAAGCAAACACAGCAGAAAAGGAGCTGGGAGGGCAACACTGTAAGGTGACATCATCCTGGGCATTGCTGAGATTCCACTCCAAATTTTGTCACATGAGTGATGGCGGCATGATCTTAAAAACCACAGGGAAACTCCCCTAGTTTTCCAAGTTGAAACAACATGGAAATGAGTGCTAAACTTCCCCTAGATTCCACTAGATTTCCAAAAGTAGTTTTCAGGTTGTGTGAAAGATCACATAAAATGTGAAAACGAGCAAGAAAACATCAGGGAAATGAATAAAATGCCATCCAAATGCAGCAGTTGAGGCACATTAAAATAATTGTTCTGTCCCCTTAAGTACAATTCAGCTTCCACCCCCACCCCCCTAATTGCTTTCCTTTGCTTCAAACCAGTAAAGTTCCCATTCTCTCTGTCTAGGCTCGATACATAACACGCGAGAGACGGTTTCTGAATAACTGACTTTTATATATTGAAAGGGCAAGCAGCCATGGTAGCTTTATTCTGGCATTCCTGGGAGTGTGCCATTGTGCTCTAATGCACAGCCACAATCAAACCCTGAACAGTTCGCAAAGAGTTTCCTGAATCACTGTCATCAGTCTGTAACATAACGCAGATGGGTTCCCCACCCTACCATTCCCCTATCAGCAACTGCTTTCCTCCTGCCTTTCTCTTTTTGTTGCTTTTTGTTTAAATCAAACCCAAAGGAGAGTTCCGTGAAGCTTGAAAGCCAGCTCACTAGTGCTCTGTGCTTTTATTTGCTCATAATTAGGTGCAAACCCTTCTGCCCATCTCAGATCAATGTCAGTGAGCAGCAGCTGCTTCTTGGCGGTAATCTGGAAGCAGTACAGAAGACTGAATTGCTCCTAGAGTAACAGTGTGCATGTTTTGCTTTGTGCAAAACCCAAGGTATACATTCCTTGATCGCCTTCTCACGTCCCTCTGGGCTACTTTTGATTTAAACTTTCTCTTTTTTTAAATTAGTTTTTATTCATTTTTTTTAACAAAGGGGAAAAAACGAAACAGAGAAAAATAAGAAGGGGAAAAAACCACTACATACATTTCTTAACATAGTACTGGGTTCTATTGCTTAACAATAATAAATATTATTTTTTTAAAAAAAAAATACAATACATAAAAATACTTATCTTCAATTCAACCTGTCAGGAATGCTTTGATGGTGTTTCCTGCTTGGCAGGGGGTTGGACTGGATGGCCCTTGTGGTCTCTTCCAACTCTATGATTCTATGATTCTAATTTCATAATTCCATTAATCATACACACACACAAATATATATAATATCTTATTTTTATGTACAGATTGACTTCCCTATTCCAACTCTCCATTGATTCATTATAAGAAAAGACAAAATTATAACAACCTTAACCCTGACACCAACTATTATAAGACCACTCAGATAACACCTTTGCTTGTATATATTATTTTATCACTATTATTTAAAGATTATTCTACAAGAGTCATTCCAATGCATAAATCCTGTTCAAGTCGCACCTCTTTTTTAAATACCACAAAAAACTATTCCACTCGTTTTGATTTAAACTTTCAAGCTACCAGACTGAGGTCTTTTGAGTGCCTGTCAAATGTGTCAAATCAGAGTTGAGTTCCAGGTACACCTGGAGAAGATCAGTGGGGGATTTCCATGTTCTATCAGCTTTTGGCAGAATCCAAGGATTAAGCTCCAAGGGCTCTTTTTAAATCCCAGCTATTCCCTTTATGCTAATTGTCTTCTCTGCCGTTGGGGCTGACATTTGCCAAAGAATTCGCTTGCTGCCATTTCATGAGCGAGTCAGAATTTGGTGCTCTGCTACCCCACTCCTTGCACATGGTGGGGCCAGGGAATGGTGTGTGTGCATCCTGGATGCTACTGGGCTTGCCTGATTGTGGATGGGCTGCAGTCGTAAGATAAGGTCTGCAGCTCTGCGGCAGAGCATGTGTGCATTTGCAAAGACCCAGGTGTCATCCTTGGCATCTTTCGTTGAAGAACCTCAAGTGAAACAGCTGAGGTGGGGAAAGCTTCCACCTGAAACCCTGGAGAACTGGTGGGCAAGCAGTCGCTTGGAAAGTCTCAGTGGGCACTATGGTGTGTAAGCCTCTTCTATCCTCTCATAATCGTGTCCCCTTTTAGTCTTTTGAGGTTGCTTTCATGATGTCCTCGCAATATCTTTGTCAATATTGTGGCACCCAGAACTGGACACAGTACTCTAGGTCAGTGTTTCCCAACCAGTGTGCCTCCAGATGTTTTGGGACTACAATTCCCATCATCCCTGACCACTGGTATTGCTAGCGAGGGATGATGGGAGTTGTAGTCCCAAAACATCTGGAGGCACACTGGTTGAGAAACACTGCTCTAGGTGGGGTCTGACCAAGGCAGAATAGAGCAGTACTGCTGCTTCCCTACAGTACTATACTTCTGCAGCCTAGGATAGCATTCACTCCCTCCCCCCCCCCCGCTGCATCACACTGTTGACTCATGTTAAGCTTGTGGTCTACTTAGATCGTTTTAACATGTACTGCTGACAAGCCTAGCCTATATTTGTGCAGCTGATTCTTCCTGCCTAAGTACGGAACCTTTCAATTGTCCCTACTGAAATTCATTTTGTTAGTTTTGTCCAGTTCTCCAAGCTGTTAAGGTCATATTGAATCCTGATTCTGCGGCACTGGTACCCCTCCCAGTTTGGTGTCATCCTCAAATTGGATGAGCATACCCTCGATTCCTTCATCCAAGTGGTACCTCAGGTGACATACGCTTCAGGTTACATACGCTTCAGGTTAAGAACTCCGCTAACCCAGAAATAATGCTTCAGGTTAAGAACTTTGCTTCAGGATAAGAACGGAAATTGTGCTCTGGCGGCGCAGCAGCAGCGGGAGGCCCCATTAGCTAAAGTGGTGCTTCAGGTTAAGAACAGTTTCAGGTTAAGAACGGACCTCCGGAACAACAGTATACGAATACTGTATAAAGATGTTGAACAATAATGGGCCCAGGACAGAATCCTGTAGCACCTCACTTGCCACTTTCCCCCCAGGATGATTAGGAACCATTAGTGAGCACACTTTGAGGTCAGTCATCAATCATTCTGCAAAAACAAAAACAAAAAAAACATTCTGCAAATCCACCTAATGGTTGCCGTATTGGCATGAATATAAGCTGCACTTTCCCCCCAAATTCTGACCGTGAAAAGTTAAAGTGCGGCCTATATTCACGACCTTACGGTATGCAGCCAGGAGGACGGGGCAAACAGTGCCAGGAGCGCGGTGAAGCAGCGCCCGCCCCATGCATAGTTCCCCATCCCCTCCCCCAAGGCTGGGGAGGGAGGGAGTGAGGAAGTGGAAAGGCCGCTGGCAACGCAACACAGCCCCCCCCCCCAGTATGCAGCCAGGAGCAGCGAGGATTATATTCGGGTATTTTTTTCTTTTTTTCTCCCCCCCTCCAATTTTTAAGATGTGGCTTATATTCGGGTGCGGCTTATATTCGGGCCAATACAGTACCTCATCCAGCCTACATTTTACCAGCTTCTCTGCAAGAATATCATGGGGGACTTTTTCAAAAGCCTTACAGAAATCATGATACACTTCAGCCACAGCTTGTAACTGTCAAAAAAAGAAATGGGGTGTGTTTTTCTGATGGTATTGTGTGGGTGGTTCACTAGGGGAGAACTGGGCAACCCAAATCTATCTTATTTCAGTTTGACTGGTGCTCAATTATATGTCTGCCCCATTCTGTTTTATGACAATTTTTAAAAAGCGTACCTGAAAAAAATGTATTCTTGTTTGTACACAAATTTTGTGTAAAATATGAATTTTCAATGCATTTATCATCTGTAAAATACATGTTTTATATAATTTTAATGTGAAAATATTCATTTCTGTGCAATGAATGTGCTTTTCAAAATCTGGCGTAGTGCACAATTTGACTAGGGATTGTGTTTCAATCCACAAGGAAGTTCAGAGCATTGAGTCTGACCCAACTAATTTCTCCCACAGACCTTCTGTTGTACATGAAAAAAAATCTTTGAGAAGACTTGGGCCTTTTATTGATGATGCATGTTGAATGGCACTGCCAGGCAGTGAGAGGGGCCAAGGTGAGCTGGTGGATCAGATATCCTAAAGCAAATGCCCTGATATGCTCCACTCTTGAGCACTGGTAATTATTTATGATTTGACATCAGTAAATGGGGCGGGGGAATCTGAAGGACTAGAACAGAAAAGCAATCTTTTCTGCTCATGCTCTGGGTAATTTGATCTGAAAGTCACTGAAGGTACAAAAACACAAAATAACTCAATTGTGCTTCCACAGCGCACATTGTAGAGCTGAATCAATTTTTTCCCCCTGCCTGTTCTCTTCAAGCTACCAATTTCTGCATCTTTTCCTCTATTGCTGAGCTTTTATTTTCCCTGTTTCGTTTTCCTTTCCATTTTGGACCTCTGCCCACCTCCCCACCTCCTCATCCATTAAGATGCAATGGTATTTTGCAGTTTTGCACTTAGAAAAGAGGTATCATTGGAGCAGCTTGGTCCTGCTATTTAGACTGTTGAAAAACTTTGTATCTCCCCACCTTAATGACTATGCAGTAAGCTGTAGAGCTCAAATCAAGCCATGCTGCTACACGGTTAAATCATAAGCACATCATCCTCCAGCAAGCCTTAAGAAAATAAGGAGACACTTGCTGGATTCAACTGTCCATCATCCAGCAGCCCATTTCTATCAGCAGCCAATAAGGATGGGGGGTTGGTGGTTCTATTTGCATTTAAAGGTGAACCTATGTACCTAATTCACACTTTGTGTGAGAATCAAAACACAGCCATTCTTCAAAGTCCACATTTCTATGAATTTTGTGGTGCAGTTCTCAAACCAACCACTGTTTTAAAAAAACACATTTATTGGGGAAATGTGTGCTTAGAAATGAATATATTAATGAAAAGAACATAGAAAAATGCATTATATTAGTGGAACTGCTTGGGGGAAAAGTGTACATTAGTAAAAAAAGGGGGGGATTTACTAGGAGCAGGTCACACTAAAATGCTGACAAATTTTCATGAGGATTTGAAATAAGAACTGCAGAAATGTAAAGAACGTAACTGAATATTGGGGGAAAATGAGAAACTGGGAGAGTCAACATTGACAGATCTGACTGCTCTTGCTCACCACTGTTGCGAGCTCCCGTTGCTTGGTCCCAGCTCCTGCCAACCTAGCAGTTCGAAAGCACGTCAAAGTGCAAGTAGATAAATAGGTACTGCTCCAGCGGGAAGGTAAATGGCGTTTCCGTTCTCTGCTCTGGTTCGCCAGAAGCAGCTTAGTCATGCTGGCCACATGACCTGGAAGCTGTACGCCGGCTCTCGGCCAATAAAGCGAGATGAGCGCCGCAACCCCAGAGTCGGTCACGACTGGACCTAATGGTCAGTGGTCCCTTTACTCTTTCCCTTTAGCATGATGCCTCTTTTTGAGTACTGATTTCATTTGTCCATTGCTGCATAGAATCTGGACAACAGTGTGCCAGTGGAAAGCCTGGCTTTCAGATGGTCACGTTGTTACTGCTTACGGGGAGTTAAAGGAGGAGAGGCAAGGTGGAAGTGAGGTTGGTGCTGTGCAAATGCACCAACAAGAGCACCACCCCACCATGCCGTCCCCTACTGCCAGGACAGACCATCCTTTAGGGTGGAAAAGAAAAACCCATCTCCAGATGCTCATGAGATGACTATCTGCAAGATGTCACATGACCAAAGGGGCATCTTCTGATGACCATCAGTGGACAGGACGGAAGGAAGGAAGGAAGGAAGGAATTCTTATTAGACATATGCACACTCTGACACATGCACACATCAGAATGCAGAACCTCCCTTCTGCTGATACAGCGGCTTATTCCCCCGGTTGTTCCTCAGCTTACGAAATTACATGTAAAAGCCATAAACCCTTTTTGTATCATTCATAAACATAATAAAAAAACAACATTATATCACATAACTTTGACTTGTCAATAATTCTCTCCTTAGCCTGAAGGGTTGGGGAAGAAAATTATTCCTGTTCCACATTTTAATTATGCCATAAACTTTGGGAAATAACTATTGATCTTCTACATATGGCATAAAAAGATTGCTTTCTTCTTGTCATATAAAGACATTCTGAAACATATTAGAGAGATGGAAACACATGCACTGAACACTCAGATTATTTTCTTCTGTTAAAAAATGTGATTCCCCCCCCCAAAAAAAATATGTAACCAAATACTTTTATCTCGGAGGGATGCATTTTAACTAGTTATCTTCAGCCAAAGATTTGGCTGGTCAGTTGATACCAGTATATAACTATTATTTCATAGAATCATAGAGTTGGAAGAGACCACAAGGGCCATCCAGTCCAACCCCCTGCCAAGCAGGAAACACCATCAAAGCATTGGCTGTGGCTGTCAAGCAGGTGGCTGTCAAGCCTCTGCTTAAAGACCTCCAAAGAAGGAGACTCCACCACACTCCTTGGCAGCAAATTCCACTGTCGAACAGCTCTTACTGTCAAGAAATTCTTCCTAATGTTTAGGTGGAATCTTCTTTCTTGTAGTTTGAATCCATTGCTCCGTATTTCTTTATTTATGTACTGATTTTCATACAAAAATCCAAAGCAGCAAACAGTACAAAAACATAAAACCAATAGCATACAGATGAGTTACACTTAAAACGTTATATACCAATTATGGCCTGTCTAGTGATAAACTATGCATTGAATTATTTTCCCCAAGGGGAAGAACCTGAGGTTATCTCTAAAACCAAAGAGGGTTATTTATATATTGAGTTGCTCTTGTTAGGTGCTTTTCTCCAGGGGGAGCCAAAGTGGCTAATGTTAAAACCAATAGAAATCTAAAAACGCAGCTAAAGGACTACAAGAGATCAGGACTTACTCTTCCCTCCCCACTAAATGAGTCCACAATGCTATCCTTCAAATTTAGTGCCAAAAGCCCAAGTAAAGAGAAAAGTATTTGCATGGCACCTAAAAGTGGATAAAGATGGCGGCAGGCATGCCTGTACCAGGAGGAAACACCACTGAGTAGGCTTGGTCTCATGCAGGGCCGTCTTAAGCATATCTGGCACTGTGGTGCAAAGCTCCCTCTGGCGCCCCCCCCCCCCGTTTCCCAGACTTGTCCACCTTTTTTTTAGGGAGGACGGTGCTGCCGGCGGGGCTGGAGGAGGCAGGCAGCGGTTGGAGGGCGGCTCCTCCAGCAGGGAAGAGGCGGAGGCTGGATGCGGCGCCTCCCGGCTCAGCTGGCCGCTTCGTGCCGCGGTGGCCACGGCAGACGGAGGCTCTAGGCACGGCGCTGCTTCAACGCAGCATGGCGGAGGCGGGCGAGGGTGGTGAGCTGATGCCAGGAGGCGCCGCGTGCAGCCTCCGCCTCTTCCCTGGCGCCCTCCAGAACTTGGCGCCCCGGCGCCCCGTGCCACTAGCCTCTATGGGTAAGACGCCCCAGTCTCATGTTGCCACCTTCTAAACCTTCTAAACCTCCTATGTTCCCAACAGTCCCAAATTGACATTATGATCAAACACCTCCCTGGCACTTGTTCTCCACATTTCCCCTTCCGCATAGTCTAAAACGGTGCGCAGTCAATGCATGGGGGTGGGTGCAGGATCACACCTTCTGTCCCCAGCTGCCTAACCTTTGTGCGTTCATTTTTATTTTATTTATTAAAATTAATACTCCAACTTTCATCACAAGATCGTGGGGCTGTTTAGAAACATAAAAGCACAAAAGGCGTAACACAACTTCATCACCTCTGTGTTCACAGAGCTTAGGGGACAATGGGGACAAGGACACCAGTTCCTCCCATTCTCATCGCCACCCACAAGTTGGAGGATCTCTGCCTGAAGCTCTGAGCCTTTTGGAACTGTGGAATATCCCTGCGGGTTTTTAAAGCCCGGGAAATCAGGATTCTAAGATGCTGGTAGAACCTCACAAGAACAGAGGCTCCCCCTGTCACACTCCAAATTGTAGATAGTAATGGGAATGGCATGGTGGTTGTAGAGCTACTGCAGTTGTGGCCATTGTCACACTCAAATTTTTTGAAGGGGGCGTTTGTGAACCTGGTATTTTTATCTCACACACACACACACACACACACACACACACACACATGTATGTATGTATGTATGTATGTATGTATGTATTTGTATATTGCTTTTCACATGGAGTGCCAAAGTGTTGTGCCACAGGATTAAAGCAAAATCAACATATACAGAGGAAAAAAACCGCAGAAAATAAAATGTAAGCATTGCTAGTCTAGATCCTTTCAAATTTTCCAAACTTTGCCTTAGAAGAAGCTATACCTTTTGGTGAAATTTTAGTGGCAAATCTACACTCTGCTTGCTACAGGTATGGTAACAACAACAACAATAATAACAACAATAATTTATTTATACCCCACCCATCTGGCTGGGTTTCCCAAGCCACTCTGGGCAGCTCTCAACAGAATACAGTGGTATCTCGGGTTACAAACGCTTCAGGTTACAAACGCTTTGGGTTACAAACACTGCTAACCCAGACGTAGTTGCTCCGGGTTGCGAACTTTGCCCCAGGGTGAGAATGGAAATCGTGTACTGGTGGCACGGAGGCAGCGGGAGGCCCCGTTAGCGAAAGTGCACCTCAGGTTAAGATCAGTTTTGGGTTAAGAATGGACTTCCGGAATGAATTAAGTTTGTAACCTGAGGTAAATGTAAAGGTAAAGGGACCCCTGACCATTAGGTCCAGTCATGACCGACTCTGGGGTTGTGGCACTCATCTCGCATTATTGGCCGAGGGAGCTAGCGTACAGCTTCCAGGTCATGTGGCCAGCATGACTAAGCCGCTTGTGGCGAACCAGAGCAGCTCATGGAAACGGCGTTTACCTTCCCGCTGCAGCGGTACCTATTTATCTACTTGCACTTTGACGTGCTTTCGAACTGCTAGGTTGGCAGGAGCAGGGACCAAGCAACGAGAGCTCACCCCGTTGTGGGGATTCGAACCGCCGACCTTCTGATCGGCAAGCCCTAGGCTCTGTGGTTTAACCCACAGCGCCACCCGCGTCCCACCTAAGGTACCACTGTATTAAAAACACGATAAAACGTACAACATTAAAAACGTCCCTAGACAGGTTGGCTCCTGCTGGCTCTTGGACCCTGTGTGTGGTTGAAAAGGAAGTGAAACTGGCCTTTCATCAACCAGAACAATTGGAGCATTTGTGAAAAGTCTCTGGCATTGCAGCAGCTCTGGCAATGGTGAGGCAGAACCAGGCTCACAAGGTCGCATGATTATACCATGTTTATGAAATGAGGGGGGGGGGAGATATTGCATTTCTTTAAACATCTTAAGAAAAAAACTACTGCGCTATAGTTGCTGGGAAACAAAGACTAATAATGCAAAAATGTAACTGTAAATAGAAGGACAATTTGATATCTCAGATTTGGGCTTTTTTGTATGTTCTGAAACATACATTTGCTACACCTGCATTATAGCAAATGGCTGCCTCTGAAGAATGTTTGTATTTTGCTTCTTGCGACATTCTGTATTGGCCACTTGGTAAGACATGTTTTATTGGTGAAAAATATGCAGGTAATTATGGCCACAGTTGCAATTTAGTGAAATTAAATGGTCAGATGCCTGCCAAGAATTCCGGGACTCAAAGAAAAGCAAGAAGAAACCAGTTCATGCCTTTCTTCTCGAAACTGGGCTTCTAGACAAAAAATGAATAACGATGCATTGAGCAGAAACATCAAGATCCTTTGATTCAGTCTAATTCTTCCATGCACTCTGCTGCTTTCCACTGTGAAGGCAGCACTGAGGGAGTGTGGTTGAAAGCCACAGAGATCTCACAGATGTCCTTTCTGATTGCCTTACTGTTGAAGTGCCCACCTGGGTCCATCATGGCTGACTGTGCTTCAATTCAGTACTCCCCTTTCAACTGTGAAGGTGGCATTGGTGGAATGGTGGCTAGTGGCTATGGTGGCCCCACTAGTTGCCTTGCCTTGTGCCAGTGAGGTGCCCACTGTGCCAATTGTGATTGTCCATGCTTGGAAGCGACTGCACCAAGTGCGTAGTCTGATTGTGGACCACCCCAGAAGTGGAAGGCGAGACCAGTAAGCCTTGGTGCAGTGATGGGGCTGTGAAGGGCAACACCAGAAGAACAGGCCTTGGCCAAGGAACCACTCATAATTAGGGCTTGTGAGAAGAACAGACACACACACACACACACACACACACACACACCTCTACCTCATGGCTTCCTCCCACCTGCTGGGGCAAGGTGAGAAGGGAACTGGAAATACTTGGGGGCTGAGACAGAACCTGAAGGGCGGACGGAGTCCTTGTTGTGTTTTCTTCTTCCCAGTCATAGGCAACCTACCTGCTAAGAAGAGATAAGTGGTAGGCAGGCAAGCAAGGAGAAAGGGGAAAGAATCAAACCAACAGAAAGACTCCAACTTCCATTTTCTGGTAGTATTCTCAAGAGAATGCAGCCCTATGGCATGGAACTTCCACCTTCTCTAACCAATATCAAAAGTTGACTATTTCCCCCCCCCCCAGTCTGAGGGTTAAATTCTCCCATGGGCAACCTTCCATGGTCCACAGGCCACTGGTGCATGTGGCCAGAGACAAAATGGATGGGACAATGGATGTCACTCATACTTTTGTAGAGTAAGCTGTATCCCAGCTGAGCAAAGGTTTCTACACACACAATCTCCATCCTCAGGACAGCAAGAGGCATCACTATAGTGCAATGATGTCTCCCATCCATTGCCGCAGCCAGGCAGCAGAACTTGAGGAGAGGGCAGAATAGGCCCAGCAAGAGGCATGGTCTGGGGGAGAATCCTGAGGACCAGACAGAGAGAGCTGGAGGACCATATTTGCTCCTAGGCTAGAGGTTCCCTGTGGTTTTCATGCATGTGATTTCTTTCTTTCTTCAGCTGGTCTGTGGGTGGAACCAGTTGAAAGTTGGAGCTATAATTGTGTGTGTTTTCTGAAGAGCATGTGGTAACGACCAGCAATGATGGGCATCTTTAAAGCCTGAGTTTCGCATTGAGATCCCATAGCTTGTTTTGTAATATATTCTTTTGTGCTTTGGTGTGATAGGGGGACTTAATTTGGTGACCCTAATGGTGGGTGAGGTGGAGGCCGGATTCACACTAGCCTGATAATATTTCTAGCACTGAGCAGCATGTGAAAGAATCACTCAGCTCTTCTATAGGAAGCCCCCCTCCTCCACCACCACCACCTGCTTTTCTCCTTTCCACTCTGCCAGGTAAGGTTTGAAGTATAAATCCTGGCAATGAGAATTCCCTTTCCCCTTAGAATGCGAGGAGAAGGCAGCTGAACTCTCACAAGTGTCTGAGGTTGCCAAGACCTGTAGGCTGTATTCCAGCAGGTACACAATGAACCAATTAGAAACATGCAGGGTGACAAAATGTGCCGTACGGGGGCAGTCAGTCAATTTGGATGAAGTTCCACGTCGAACAATGCCTTTGGAATTCTACCTCATGTAAGCAACGGAATGCCAAGAACACACACACACACATTTAGAAAGGAAGAAGGTTAGAAAGTCTACCTAAGAAAGTGGAATTAATTCTGATGGCCGCATGAAAAAGAGAACACACTGGGGAGAAATGAATCCAATTTATTTTTTCTTTTAGTTATTGGGAAATTACACACACACACACACACACAGAGAGAGAGAGAGAGAGAGAGAGAGAGAGAGAGAGAGAGAGAGAGAGCCCTCCTGGATCAAACCAAAGGCCTATCTATTCCAGCATCCTGTTCTCCCAGTAGCCAACCAGATGCCAAACTAGCAGTTTGAAAGCACGCAAGTACAAGTAGATAAATAGGTACCGCTGCAGTGGGAAGGTAAACAGCGTTTCCATGCGCTCTGGTTTCCACCACGGTGTTCTGTTGCACCAGAAGCATTTTAGTCATGCTGGCCACATGACCCGGAAAGCTGTCTGTGGATAAACGCCAGCTCCCTCGGCCTGAAGTGAGATGAGCGCCGCAACCCCATAGTTGCCGTTGACTGGACTTAACCGTCCAGGGGTCCTTTCTTTTTTAACCTTTATGGGAAGCTGAGAGTGACAATACTCTCCCCACTTCTGATTCCCAGAAGACAGAGGCATATGGACAGCAGAGGTTGCACTTTTTATGGTTGTCAGTTGCTTTAAATAGTTTTAATATTGTTTTAATGCTGTAATCTTTCCTGGGACCTTAGGGTGAAAGGAGGGTAAATAATAATAATAATAATAATAATAATAATAATAATAATAATAATAATAATATACATGGCCATCATGGCTCAAAGCCATCAATTGACATCCTCCTGTCAGATGTCAAGGAGAAACAACTTCACAACTTTTATTGAAGTTTTAAATGTTCGATGTTTTACTACGTTTTCCTATTTTGTTGAAAGCAGCCCTGAGGGGCTGGGGCAACCCAGTCACATGGGCGGGGTACAAATAATAGAATTATCACCATCATCATTGGTCTGACCCTCTCTTAAAGCTACCCAAGTTTGTGACCACATCTGCATTTTGTGGATGTGAACTCCATAGTTTAGCTAGTAGAGAAGTATTTTTCTATTGTCTGCACTGAATCTTCCAAAGTTCAGCTTCATTAGAATTCATGACTTCTAGTATTATAAGGGTGGGGGGACGTCTCCCCATCCACTCTCTCCACTCTATGCATAAGTTTATATGCTTCAGTCCAGCCTTAACGCACACACACATAATATATAGCAGGAAAAATTCAATATATTGAATTACTTGAGTCTGAAGGCAACTTCACTCTGTTTAAGTGTTCACATGAGGATGTGAGCCTTTCAAGTGAGACTAAAAGTGGCCTTTGGACATGCACTTTACAATGTAAAATGTCTGTAGTATTTGGGATTCATAATTCATATTCTGCCCACTGTTCCTACAAGTGCATCCTCAGGCTGCCTCGCAGTGGTACAAAACGTCTTCAGCGCGCTTTAAATATGGTTGCGTGCATGGAGGAGTGCACTCGGCATTTTAAAAAAAAGTGAAATCAGAAGTGGACTCAATGCACGATGCCTCCAATAAATACATCAGAGCCGCTTCATTATGATACGTTAGTGCTGCGGTCTTCTAGCCGTTGCTCCAGGAATGCAGGGTTTCTTTTGGAAGTGAGTGAAACTGTTTAGTCTGAAAACAGGAGGAAAACTTGTGACCTTTGGCTATCGGGCTCTTCCCATTCAAGTAATGAAAAAAATCCTTGGCAGCTTCATTTCGCTTTATTAACCACTTTTGTGATGGGGGCTCACAATGACATTTTGCCAAATGTTAGTCTGTCTGTGTCCGACATTTTTGAGCTTACTTTGAGTTCATCCAACTCCAGCTTTGATCAGCTTTGGCTTCATATATATTGGCAATCTGGACTTCCCACTGGAGGCAATGGGTGCAGATGGAACAAGGCATGCTTTGCCTCCTGCTGTTCAGATCAGATCGCTATGATAATAATAATAATAATAATAATAATAATAATAATAATAATAATAATAATAATAATAATATATCATTTATACCCCGTCCATCTGGCTGGGCTTCCCCAGACACTCTGGGCGGCTTCCAACAAAATATTAAAACACAATAATCCATCAAACATTAGAAGCTTCTCTAAACAGGGCTGCCTTCAGATGTCTTCTAAAAGTCTGGTAGTTGTTGTTCTCTTTGACATCTGGTGGGAGGGCGTTCCACAAGGCGGGTGCCACTACCGAGAAGGCCCTCTGCCTGGTTCCCTGTAACTTGGCTTCTCGCAGTGAGGGAACTGCCAGAAGGCCCTCGGCGCTGGATCTCAGTGTCCGGGTAGATCAATGGGGGTGGAGACGCTCCTTCAGATATACTGGACCGAGGCCGTTCTTAGAGGATCTTTTCTGATCTTTTAACTGAAGAAGCCAGAGATTGCACCTGGGACGTTCTGGATGCAAGCATACGTTCCAGTACTGAGCTATACCCCCCACCCCCAAGGTTTGTGTGCACTGCATCATGTGATCAATTATGTGGGGGCGGGGTTTACCTGGGCCCCCACAATGTTTTATTCAATTTGGCACCCCTGGTGTTTATCATCATCACCATCAATGAATGAATGAATAAAATTTAAAATGCAACATTTTAAATCAACTCTGCCCTCTAGAAAATTGCAGAGAGCCTATGTTTGGCAGCCATTCTGAATGGATGCTGTTTCAAAGATCACTCTAAAACTCTTGTTGACTACCTGGGTGTGCGTTTCTGTGTACATATTTATTTATTCTTAAAATACATTTAAGATTACAACCCCCTTTGTTCTCTTCCCGTGGACACCCAGAAAACTTGTTTCCAGCTTCATGCATTCTCCATGTTTTTTGAGCTAGCGTTTGAATTGGGTCACTCCTGGATATCTGACACCACACGTGTGGCCATATCAATGTTCCTGTAAAACATCCCTGATGCATTGTAACGTGGAAGGTTTTGCTCCTTTCTAGATCACATTTCCTGCGTAGTAGCTTTTCCATTCACGGGCTGCGAACTTTTAGTTTAATTTCTTCCTAATTTAAATGTTAATGATCCCTCTTTTGAGATGAAAGAGGGATATTTCTATTTGTTTAACATTCAATCTCTTTGAGAAAATGAAGATTTATTTTATTCCCCCCGAAAAATGATCACAGTAGCTATAATGTCTCAAGGATTCTCATTGAATAATTTAGTCCTCGCTGTGTGAGAGAACTATTTGCTTAGAACAGTATTTACAACAGCCAACTTTATAAGTGTGTCTCCTACATTGCCTTGCCCTTCACAAGCAATGCATTCTGCTATATTATTGCTTTGACACTTTTTATTACGGCCTTTTGATTGCCTTTTTTAAAATTAAAATTGTGTTGATTGTGTATACTTGTTTGTTTGTGTGTGTGTGTGTGTATGCTATTCAGAAAAACAAATTTAAATACTCATAGCTTATCTTGTTTTGCATTTTTTGGGTGGTGGTAGCAATTTTAATTGCAAATTTATAAATGGGGAAATGTTAGCTGTCATGTTTTATTTGAGGACGGGCATCAAGCAATCCTAGTTCAGCAGTCAGCATGGACTGTTTGCAAGAAACAGTTTGAGGGTTACAGCTGTGGGGAACAGTGAGAGTCCTGAGAGAACTACACTGGCTCCCAGTATGTTTCCGAGCACAATTCAAAATGTTGGTGCTGACCTTTAAAGCCCTAAACGGCCTCGGTCCTGTATACCTGAAGGAGCGTCTCCACCCCCATCGTTCAGCCCGGACACTGAGATCCAGCGCTGAGGGCCTTCTGGCGGTTCCCTCACTGCAAGAAGCAAAGCTACAGGGAACCAGGCAGAGGGCCTTCTCGGTAGTGGCGCCCGCCCTGTGGAACGCCCTCCCAGCAGAGGTTAAAGTGATAAACAACTATCGTACATTCAGAAAATACCTGAAGGCAGCCCTGTTTAGGGAAGTTTTTAACCTGTGATATTTTGATGTATTTTAATATCTGTTGGAGGCCGCCCAGAGTGGCTGGGGAGACCCAGCCAGATGGGTGGGGTACAAATAAAAAATTATTATTATTATTATTATTATTATTATTATTATTATTATTATTATTATTATTATTATGATAAGGCACACAGCCATTATGAAACAGATGTAACTCCTTCATACATGCCCTGATTGTGACAATTATGTGATCATTCTGGACTCACACACGCTTAATTTATTTTCACAAAGCGCCTACAATTTACTAAGACTGAAATCTTATATCCAGTTACTTCGAAGTAAGCCCCATTGAACTTAATAAGTCTTACTTCTGAATAGAAAGGATTGCACTGTTAGCACTTAGGGATGCAAGAAGGCACATTTTTTCTCCCTGTTCTGCCCTGTAATCATTGCATGCATCACCAGTACGTTTCCAAGCACAATTCAAAGTGTTGGTGCTGACCTTTAAAGCCCTAAATGGCTTCGGTCCAGTATACCTAAAGGAGCGTCTCCACCCCCATCGGTCAGCCCGGACATTGAGGTCCAGCGCCGAGGGCCTTCTGGCGGTTCCCTCGCTGCGTGAAGCCAAGTTACAGGGAACCAGGCAGAGGGCCTTCTCGGTAGTGGCGCCCGCCCTGTGGAACGCCCTCCCTTCAGATGTCAAAGAGAACAACAACTACCAGACCTTTAGAAGACATCTGAAGGCAGCCCTGTTTAGGGAGGCTTTTAATGTTTAATAGATTACTGTATTTTAATGTTCTTTTGGAAGCCGCCCAGAGTGGCTGGGGAGACCCAGCCAGATGGGCGGGGTATAAATAATAAATTATTATTATTATTATTATTATCACTGTTTCTGTCCCACTGCATTTCATCTTCCACCAAAAACTGCACGGTTCAACCTGCTGTAAGCTACAGCAAAACTATGCAACTTCCATAATTATGTAATTTACATACATTGTCATTACATCATTCCACTCCATTGATTGCAGTACTGAGGAAACACAATGCAAATAGGGGGAACATAGTTAACTGTGTATCATTTGCAGACAGTAACAGTGAATACTGATTGTATTTATTGGGTTGGTTTCCATTCTGGGTGTTGTATGAATAAGCAAACATTGGCAATTTCCATTTCTGTTTCAGATTTTGTTAGAATCCAGCTCCCTGCCCTCAGGCTTGTACTCAAAAGGACTCAACATAAAACAATATTTGAAAATGGAGGGGGGTGAATAAGCAAATTTAGATACCATTTATTTAAAGTTAGGTCCCCAGCCCTTACTCAGCCAGTGTAACAGCAGTGTAACCTGCTGATCCCAGTTTAGTTGGAGCTTAGCCATCTGAGCCTATGCTGGCTGAGCCAAGGCCAGTGTAAGTCCCAAAGAGGGATGGGATGGAGCCAGAGACAGTAGATTTAAGCTGGATCTTAAGCCCATTCAGTTTAGCCACATGACCTGGCAACTCAGGTCAGGACACTGTTGTTTCCCCTCTTGCGAGCTTAGGTACCACAGCAACTGCAACAACCCCACTGTTGAATGACCTTTGGATCTGGCATAACTTTAAAGGTAAAGGTACCCCTGACGATTAGGTCCAGTCGCGGACGACTCTGGCGCTCATCTCTATAGGCCGAGGGAGCCAGCATTTGTCCACAAACAGCTTCCTGGTCATGTGGCCAGCATGACTAAGCCGCTTCTGGCAAACCAGAGCAGCGCACGGAAACGCCGTCTACCTTCCCGCTGGAGCGGTACCTATTTATCTACTTGCACTTTGATGTGCTTTCAAACTGCTAGGTGGGCAGGAGCTGGGACCGAAAAATGGGAGCTCACCCCATTGTGGGGATTCGAACCACCGACCTTCTGATTGGCAAGCCCTAGGCTCAGTGGTTTAGACCACAGCGCCACCCGCATCCCTGACATAACTTTACACTGGCTTAATTTACACTGGCTTGCTTTATGCTGGCTTCTTGCGGATAGGGTTGCTCCCTCTGTTAATCTTATTCACCCTGCTTGAACCATCTTTAGTATGTTGTCGGACTCCAGTTCCCATCAGAAAGAGTGAATGGTCAGGGGGTGATGGGAGTTGGAGTCCAACAACTTCTGAAAGGAGCATGGGATCCTTGCCTGACATCAAGAATCCTAAGACACATTGGTTACCATTTTGGTCGTCTCTACTGAGCCTTTTTTCACTACTGGGAATTTATTTAGTTTATCAACTAAATTTACATCCCACCCCTCATTCAAAACAAAGCACAGGGAAGCTTACAGCCATGAAAATATAATATCATAATCATAATAAAGCAAAACCAACAAAATGCAATACAATGAACAGCAGCGAAAAACCTCTCTGCCAAGATCAGGCCACAAATAATGCTACAGAATCTAAATGCCCAGATTAATAAAAAAGTCTTCAACTGTTTCTTAAAATATTTCCACTGGGGCAGGACGACTATCATTTGGGTGATATGGTAGTCAACCATCATAAGTCCCACAGATTTCAAAGGAGAACAATTAAGCACATAACAGGACTGGTGGTATTTAAGAGTGTTTAACTTTGGCTGAATCATACCCATCACTGCAGCATACATACATTTCTTTGGGTGGTGGCCGGCTGGTGCGGGGGGAGGACATGGGAGAGAAGGATCTCCTAATTCTGCATTAAATAAGAACAGGCTAATAATCTTATATATGGTGCCATAAAATGGCATCCCATAAACCACAGTAATGGCTTTTATTCTGAAAATGCTCCTAGCATCCTAAGTGAAGAAGCATAAATGTGACTTCCCTTTCGAATGGAGAAGATGATGCTTCTGTTTATGGCAACAGCTGGAGCTGCTGTTATATTTTATTTTGTCATCCCCGCCCTCTTTATGGCTCCAGGTAATGAAGCAGTCCATTTATGTGAAATAGTTGCATCACTAGTTTTTGCACCTCTTATCATTCTACTTCGTTTTGTTTTAGAGGGTTTTAATTGCTATTCATCTCCATACTGGGTTATGCTGGGCTAAGCACTTCTTGTCTGTTGTCGCTGCAAGATTCACTATTAGGCAGGGAGAACCAAAATTATTCAATTCAATCCTTATATTAAAAAGTGTGACTGGAGTGTTGGACTATTTCAAGTCCCTTTGCAGCCATGAAGCTCACTAGGTGACCTTGGAGCAACTGCAACCACTCAGGGTCACCCTATTTCTGTCCCATGGCAGTTTCACATGCATTCAACGTTAGGTACACATCTCATCCCATTTTCTGCAGATTTTGCTAAAATCACACTGTATTTGAATTGTGTACATTTTTGTATGTTCTTCTCTTCTTTTCTCTTCTCTTCGGAAATCACTCGTAGCCGAGTAAGATTGTCTTCCATAAACACGGTTTTAACAGTGAGTCTGTAAGTGACTGTGGAGGCCAATCCTGGATCCACACGTCCTTCCACAGTGGGAAATGGGTTTCAGGGTGGGAGTTGATCACGGTGTGGATTTGCCAAGTGTGCCTTCCTCTTTGCACGTTTCTCCTCTTTGAGTTCATGCTTCTTCAAAGTCCATGACACCTTTGGTAAAGGCTGTTCTCCAATTGGAGCGCTCGCAGGCCAGTGTTTCCCAGTTGTTGGTGTTTATACTACATTTTTTAAAATTTGCCTTGAGAGAGTCTTTAAACCTCTTTTGTTGACCACCAGCATTATGGTTTCCATTTTTAAGTTCGGAATAGAGTAGTTGCTTTGGAAGACGATAATCAGGCATCCACTCAACATGATCAGTCCAGCGAAGTTGATGTTGAAGAATCATTGCTTCGACACTGGTTATTTTTGTATGCATCGCTCCTCCAAATATGCATTTTGTTTGAATTTCCCTCCTTAAACTGCATTTCTCTGCTTTTCTATGCAATTCTGCCTAAAAAAGATAGGCCCCTCTCCCCATGAAATAAAGAGGTTTTTAATGAACTTTTTGAACTGAAACCGCACTACAGAAATTCAAAGAAATTGCATAACAGGAACATAGGAAGCTGCTTTATACTGAGCAAGACCATGTAGCTCAGTATTGTCCACATTGATTGGAAGAGGATCTCCCAGGTTTCAGAAAGGGGGCATACTCAACCCTACCTATAGATGCCAGGGATTGAACTTGAGATCTTCTATCCAAAACTAGTGCTGTACCATTGAGCAACCTCCTTTGCTGAATGAACTGTGTTCTATCCTACTATCCCACTACCCACATATAAGATCAGTTTGCTTTATAATGTGGATTGAATGAAATTGTCCTCCAGCCCTACCTCCTAGCCTGAAATGAGGAGTGGGGAGGAGGGGGAGAGAGACAAAACAGGTAGGAAACCTTGAGCTCCTTAGAGGAAAGATGAAATATAATTTCTGTTGCATAGCCATCATGGCAACTGGCACATCCTAGATGAAACAGAGAGAACTTGTGGATTTCTGAATGTGTTTGAGTACAACCCTCATCACCCCTGACCTTGGCCATGGTGGCTTAGACTGACTCCACCCCTGTCCTATACGTTGACAGCTAGTTCATTCTCCAACCCTGGATTCTTTCCTGTAGCCAAAACAGCATAACTTTGTCACAAGAGGGAGGTAATCAGCAGGTTCAGGAAACTCCCAAGGCTGCAGAGCTAACAAAAATATTGAGATCCCCCTGTCACAAAAATATATAGCCAATGTGGACTGAGCATGATCAGTAGCCACAAGCTGATGATGATTATTCCAGGGGGACAGAAACTGGGTGTGGATGTGGAATGGAGTATCCTGGAAATGGGTGTGGTTTTGCTGGCTGGAATTAGATCCCTCCATATTGCAGAATTTTGTTAAAGGTCCCTCTTGCAGGTAATGATAAGGCAATTATATCCACTGAACTGGATATAACACCGAATGCAAGCAAAGACAGCATTTATGCTTAACGTTGAGAGAGGCAAGGAAGTGTTGGCGATGCATGCCAGGAAGCATTAATCTTGTGCCTTCCCTTTAAAGGCTGTGATCAAAACTGGATTGTTGTGAGGGAGGCAGTAGAAAAATAGGCCCTTCAAGGCAGAAAGGTCAGAGTTCCCTGTCTCTTAAGAATGCCAGAATTCCCTTTTTTTTAAAGGCTGGTTCAGCCATCAGTCAAGAACAAACGATGCCTCAAATAATCGGGAGGCTTGACTAAAAATGGCCTAGTAGCTGAACTGTGGAGGTAATTATCGCTGGCCTGCTTTGGTGGTTTCCTCTGGCAGAATGAAAGAGAGAGAGGTTCAAAGGAATGGATGACTTAGGTGCTCTTTAAGGAAGCGGGGGAAAGGCATCTTGGAGGATAAGAGAGCCTTGAAAGGCAACTAACTGTGCTGTTTTTGTCAAGTTCAATAAATCCTCCCCAAACCTGCATAAGTCAGATTGGCCCTGCACAACTTAGGGCTGACCAAGCTGAAGACCTACAGGCCACCACCCATGTCTTAGGCCCACCGCTTGCTTCTCAACTTCCCTGTTTTCAGAGTCCCAGACAGTCAGCAAAAGCACAAAGCTTATTGAGCTTGGGTGGACATGTTTGCATGTTGCTGGGCTGTGTTTGGCATTTGTAGGTCACTTGTGAGACTTTCATGGAGACCCTCACCAAAAAGAATAAGATACGTGCATTAATTGTTGTAATTCCAGCACATATTGGAATGGCTGTCTGGAATTCTGGTGGCCATACTGTAAGAGTGCTGTGGTGTCACCTCGAGAGTAAAGAGCCGGAAAACGTCTGCATCTGTATTTACAGCTTTATTAACAACTACAGGTGAAACTCGAAAAATTAGAATATCGTGGAAAGGTTCATTTCTTTCAGTAATTCAACTTAAAAGGTGAAACGAATATATGAGATAGACTCATGACATGCCAAGTGAGATATGTCAAGCCTTTATTTGTTATAATTGTGATGATTATGGCCTACAGCTGATGAGAACCCCAAAGTAACAATTTCAACTTTGGGGTGCTCATCAGCTGCACGCCATAATCATCACAATTATAACAAATAAAGGCTTGGCATATCTCGCTTTGCATGTCATGAGTCTATCTCATATATTAAACTCCAGTAGCTAATGAAAACAATTGCTTACATAAATGGACTTTTCCTCAATATTCTAATTTTTCGAGTTTCACCTGTATATACAAGCAGAGCTCTAGATTTCATGACCGCTTGAGTCGGTACCAGAATCCGGGAGTGGCCTCTCACGGGTCCTCCCCCAACATAACAGTTTCGGTAGTCCAAATCTCCTCCTAGATTCCTTACACTTCTTCCCTCTACGCACCTGGGGCGACGGAAGTGCCGGCGCACCCGGCTCCTCCGTTACCTCAGGCATTGCTAGGGGTGCTGCAGCATCTCCATGCCCTGTCTCCACCAAACTTCCTGGTTGCTCCTCCCCTTCACTGAGGGCCATCCTGCTTCCCTCGCTACTGCCTGAGTGGTGCAGTGGCTCTCCTTCCCTTGACAGCCCTTGCGCCTCCTCCCTGCCCAGCACCACGTCCCTGACACATACTTAATCCTTTGATGATACTAGACCCTCCAAGTGTCCCTATTTTCCAGAGACAGTCTGACATTTACAGAAGCCGTCCCAGTTTCTGGTTTGATCCCAGAATGTCCCACTTTTCCTTAGGATGTTCCTATTTCCATTGGAGAAATGTTTGAGGGTATGAAGTTAGGTGACCTCTGAGCCAAGGCGATAAGTAACTATACAACCTTTATACTGTCATCATTGAATTCACACTTGGATTTTTACATACAGTATGAATAGAAATGTAGAATATAGCAAAAGCTAGTAGTGCTCAACCCATCCAATTTATGAACAAAATATCATTAACATGGCTTAACAACCATCATCAATTTTTTTTTTTTTAAGAAAAATAGTAGATTTATTGAGTTTGTGAAAGCTTTGGGTCTCTTTCTAAGCTTATTCTCTTCAATGCCTCAGAAGTAATATTTGACACAAATAATACATGTAATATTAACATGTACATGAGGAGAGATTTTTCTTTTAGGAAAGAGGGAGAAATAAAGCTCTGCAGCTTAGAGATAAAATGCAATATGGCTATTGCTAAGGGAGCTACATTTATTTCTTTGAATAGCAAAACAAATTATGTGAGCAAGAAAGCTGTGCATCGTCAGTACATAAGTTAGTGTTACCTTTGGGCTGAAGAAGTTAACTTGATGTTTGCCAGATTTCTGATTGTTGAAGCCCCTTTCGTTTCCAACAGAAAATTGTTGGCACAATTCAGGCTGACAGTGAAACGTGAGCATTTTAGAGTGTAAAAGTGGGACAAACTATCTGGTATGAAAATTCTTCCCGGCCAGATTTGAAAAGGTTCAGGGTATGGCACAGTATCTCATTGATTTCCAAGTCTCTGTGATGCTCAGCAGGTGATCCGTGAGGTTTTCAGACATTTTGTAGGCTCGGGAGAATAGCAGACAACTCACCAGAATGAAAATGCACCCATCAATGGCAAAATGCCAGCACATCTGTAAGTATGTTGCAGATAGATAGACAGACAGACAATTTCAGGATAGCTTCTTCATGGCTGATGCTAACCACTCCAAAAGCAGCAATATACCATCAAAGTAATATATACTCTTATTGTGAAGGATTTTTGTTTTTTTACTTTATACTTTTTATATGTGGATATTAAGGCTACCTCACTTTTCAGTTCTTATATTGTTCCAGGAAGTGTGAACTAGGTAGATTTGCATTAAAAAGAGAAGCAAGCAGAATTTCTCACCCATCCCTAGGTCCCAGTCCCAATGGTCAAAGAGAGTAGCATTCCCTTGGCAATGGAGCAATTCCCAGCACCGTTGTTCCTGCTTTCTTCCCCATGACTCTAATGGTGGGCCCACTTTCTGCTTTCTCGTTGTGTAGAGAATTTTGTGCTATGTTGCTGCGGTGGTGGTGGTGGTGTTTGTGATTCTTATTATGACCCTCATATTTGTTAAAGGTAAAGGGACCCCTGACCATTAGGTCCAGTCGTGTCCGACTCTGGGGTTGCGGCGCTCATCTCGCTTTATTGGCCGAGGGAGCCAGCGTACAGCTTCCGGGTCATGTGGCCAGCATGACAAAGCTGCTTCTGGCGAACCAGAGCAGCGCATGGAAACACCGTTTACCTTCCCGCCGGAGCGGTTCCTATTTATCTACTTGCACTTTGACGTGCTTTCGAACTGCTAGGTTGGCAGGAGCTGGGACCGAGCAATGGGAGCTCACCCCGCCGTGGGGATTGGAACCGCCGACCTTCTGATCAGCAAGCCCTAGGCTCTGTGGTTTAACCCACAGCACCACCTGGGTCCCTTCTTCACATTTGTGCTAGGCCTCAAAAGTGTTCACAGTACTTTTGAATCTCAGCATGGTACCATCAACATGATTTTGCCCTTTACCTTTTGGGGAAGCATAGGGCCACTCTCTAACACAAATTTTGGCTGACTACCAAGGCTGGCCAAAATTTACAAACTGAAGGATGTAATGATGGGGCTCGTGCTTTGGAAGTAAAAGGTTCCCGGCTTATTATCCGGGATGTCCAGGTCGAGCTGTGAAAGTCACTTGTTTGAAACCCCAAAGGCCCAGGGCTGGTCAGTGTTGTGTAGGAAATGCTGAGCTAGGTAGACTAATGGCCTGACTCAATATTAGAGAGCATGCTATATATTAGTGAGCTGAAGTCTCTCTGTGTGTTCATAGATATATTTTTTAGTTTGACACTTGAAAATAACATCAAAAATGATGCATTTTCTCCACAAGGCCATTGTTTTTTTTTACTGATGCTGTGTAAAAAAACAAATGACATAATGATCCATTCAGGAAAAATGGAATGATAGTGTCAGTGCATCCGATCTACATTTCAAAGTAGTCCAGAGTATGAAATTCTCATAGACTTTATTTGCTGCAAGCATTGAAATTAAATTTGAGACATTGTGTTGACAGGCATACATTTATCACCATGTGTGTGTGTGTTCAGACTACCAAGTTGTGTATGGTGGCAGCCTTCACAGCCCTGATTACGTCTGGCTAGACTTCATTTCTCTGGAACTTATCAAGTAACCAAGGAGTTTACACCAAGGCACAATCGGGGGCCAAGAATCTGATTACTACCAATATCCTGTTTGTGGTCATGGTTTTGTGAATGGTACAGTCATACCTCAGGTTGCGAACGCTGCGGGTTACGTTTTTTCGGGCTGCGCTTGTGCCAAACCCAGAAGTACCAGAACGGGTTACTTCCAGGTATCAGTGCTCATGCATGCGTAGAAACATTAAATTGTGCTTCGTGCATGCGCAGAAATGCCAAATCGCGACCTGTGCGCAGGCCCGGCGCGTCCATTTAGGCGAACTAGGCGGTTGCCTAGAGCGCCAAAATGGAGGGGGCGCTGGCCAGCCTGCCCCCCGCTGCCGCTGCCGCCCCAACCAGCAGCGGAGCGAGCAGGTTGGGGCAAAAACCGCGGCGGCGGCGGCGCCAAAATGGAGGGGCGCTGGCCAGCCTGCCCCTCACCCCCCACTGCCGCCCGGTGCCACCCCAACCAGCGGCGAAAATCGCGGTGGCACGGGGCGCCCGGCGGCAGGGGGTGGGGCACCGTACGTCATGCGCAATGACGTCACGTGGCCCGCCCCCTCGCCTAGCACCGGTCCTGCCTGCGCGTGCATAAAAGCGGTGCTGCGGGTTGCGAACGCTGCGGGTTGCGAATGTGCCTCCCACACGGATCATGTTCGCAACCCAAGCGTCCACTGTATTGCACATGCATAGAAAAAAACTAATGTGATGGGGGGGGGGGAGAATATATAGTTATAAAATGAAGTCCAACACTGCTAACACAGATACATTGAGAGGGATCCACACCCATGACATGCATCTGATTTTATATAGTCATATTTGCAATTTTATGAGGCATATAGCCCCCACTGAGATAGTTTCCCAGCACCAAAGCCACAAGATGTCATTATCATCATTACTGCCCTACCTTTTTTTTTACCCCTATCCAATGAGACAATATGAAATCATTGCAATTGGTACTGGGAGCCACTAATCTGCAGTAATAGTGTTTCCTTTCCTCCTCCCTTATATCCTGTACTCATTCTGCCACTGAAACACCTTACAATGCTTAGCATCTTATCTTAAGGGCTGAAATAGTTTCCCAGCATCTGTGCTCACTTATAAAGAGGTGAGGATGAGAATTGATGGAATTGCATGAAACCCCACATGAAAAAGAAGAAGAAAAGCTACACACACAAACACTGTGGGTATTTGTTAAATGGACTGGAATCTTGGTCTGAAAAGCAATTTTGATCACTGACTGGCTTTTGGGGAAGCCAGAGGGTGGGGGTAGGAAAGGGAAAAGGAAGGTGGTGAATTAGATGAGCTAGGAAAATTGAGGGGCGGGTAGAGCTATTGCTCTATCAGTGTAATTTTTTGCTATTTCCAAAGCCTTTAAGGGTCTAGCTGTAGGCTTCAATTCCAGACACAGCTGGTTGCATCTGAGAATGTCACCAAGGCCTGATTGTACTAACCACCATGCAAAAAGTATGGGGGAACCAGAGGAGAATCCTCAATTGTCATCACTGGCAAAACACAATGAAAAGGGAGTGTTGTGTTGTGTTATAGTCTTGATGTATTGTTTTTCTGACTCCCCTGTACCAGGTACTCATAGAAGCAAGACAGGCGGGTGGTTGCAGCACCATGGATAGCTCTGGAAAAGGCCAGAGACATACCCTCCAAGTGTCCTGATTTTCCAGGGACAGTCCCAGAACTCCAGAAGCCATCCCCGTTTCTGATTTGATCCTGGAATGTCTGTGTTTTCATTTTTCCTCACCCCCGCCTCTCAAAGAACAATTAAAAGTGGTGGAGATCAGCCCCCAGCCCTCCTGTCATTTTTGGAAACAGGAGCCTTTTCTCTCTCTGCATGTATGTGTGCGTGCACATGCATGCAAAAACGGGGCCCTGTTTATGCTGAAAATAAAATACCTGCACCAAATGAAGAGAATGGTGAAGCTGACATACGAAGCCCTTCCTATAATTTTGAAGGAAAATGTAACCAATCCACTTTAAATTCTTTAATTGCAATGCTTCCACAGCCAGCATTTTAAATGAAACGTGTGGAGTGTTTATTCCTTTATTGCAAATGGAGCCTTACACTGCAAGCCTTTACATGTCTACTCAGAAGTAAGGCCCACTGTATTCAGTGGAGCTTGCTCCCGTGTAACTGGGCAAAGATTATGGAGCCTTACACTGCAATCCTAAGCATTTTTACTCAGAAGTAAGTCCCACTTAGTTCAATAGGATTTACTCTCTGGCATGTTCCTGATCATTCTCAGTTTCGTTGTTGTTGTTGTTGTTGTTGTTGTTGTTGTTGTTGTTGTTGTTATATCCCACCTTTTCTCTTGACAAGGACTCAAGGCAGCTTACAGCTAAAATTCCATTCCATTCCATTTATCTGTTGAAGTTGTTGTCCATGATGCCTTCCCTCACACAATTTTTCTTTACAACAATCCTGTGAGGTAGGTTAGGCTGAGAGGCTGTAATTGGCTCAAGGTGACCGATGTAGATGTGCATATGACGTTTATGTGTGTGTGAGACCAAACACGGGAGAAGCTTCCTGATGTAGAACAGAATATCCCTATTTTCATCTGAGCGGGACGCGGGTGGCGCTGTGGTCTAAACCACTGAGCCTAGGGCTTGCCAATTGGAAGGTCAGTGGTTCGAATCCCTGCGACAGCGTGAGCTCCCATTGCTCTGTCCCAGCTCCAGTCAACCTAGCAGTTCGAGAGCACATCAAAGTGCAAGTAGATAAATAGGTACTGCTCTGGTGGGAAGGTAAACAACGTTTCCGTGTGCTGCTCTGGTTTCGCCAGAAGCGGCTTACTCATGCTGGCCACAGGACCCGGAAAAACTGTATGTGGACAAACGTTGGCTCCCTCGGCCAGTAAAGCGAGATGAGCTCTGCAACCTCAGAGTCATTCGCAACTGGAGTTAACTGTCAGGGGTCCTTCACCTTTACTTTTTATTTTCATCTGAGCAATGTTGGAGGGTATGCAGAGGTGAATGGAGGCCTTGTAAGTCTCTTCCTCCAGCTGAACCTTCCCAAGCTTCACTCCCATCGCCTAAAAACTGGGGCCTTTACAAGGCTAAACCTCTGGCTTGCAGACAAGCATTCCTTTGCCTTTCTGTGGCCTCTCACCTTGCATGCTCTGTTGGACAGGTGCTGCAACACCGGAGGCAACCCCAGTGCTCTGAGGAGTCAGGCTCGGTTCTCCTGTTGTTTTGGCATCTTTCGCAAACAATAGGAGAATTGAGAGACAGCCATTGCTCGAAATTTGCATTTCTCTGAATTATGCAACATGGTGTTCCGGCCAAGTGCTGTGTACAAAAATGCATATGCTAAGTTAATGTGTGCATGAAGGGCACATATTGGTGAAAATAACATGCAAAAAAATGCCTCATATTAGGGGAAATTGCTTTGGGAAAAAATATGTATATGATAGCCTAAATTGCATACACAGAGATGTTTAATAGTAGAAATGCACACTAAAAATACTGTTGCGTTTTCAGGATAACTTTTTTACAGTCAAAAAAATTGCAAACTGATATGGAAATGTAGAGAAGTCAATTTAAGATTGGAGGAATGGGAAGGAGACAAAATTGACAGATTCGTGCATTCCTTTCCAAAAAAACTGTATAATGCCTTCTCTTCCCCCCCTCCCCCCCTCATGTCTCTTTGCTATCTGTTCTAGCTAAAACTGCTCTGGAGCAGAAGATGGACAGAGGTGAAGGACATTATTATACAAGATTAGAGGGCAGAGTCCTGGCATTGCAAAAGGGTTGGGGGCTAAGACCTGTCAAGGTCTAGTTGGCTCAAATGAAGCCCATGTCAGAATCGTGACAATTTTCAGTCCCTGGAGCCTTTCTGTGAGTTTCTACTCTATTATGGTGGTTAGCATTAGCTGCTGTCACTTGAGTAAAAAAGAAAAGGCGGGGGAGCTAGCTCAGCACAATGTGAAACAGATAAAAAGAGAAATTACAGAGGCCAAAAGACAGTGGGAATCAAAACAGTACTGCTTAGAAGGCTTAGGTGTTTTGAAATGACAAGGTCATTGAACTTCTACATGACTTAGAGATGTGCTTTTATGCTGCTAGGAGCTTGCTTCATTCGGAGCAGTCTGGATATTATCCACTCTCTTCCACATGGAGAGATCATGTTGCAGACAGGGTCTGCATACAAATGCGCTGTAAGCCTCCCCTGCCATTTCCAACCCACTTCAAATGCACCACTACGAGCCACAACTATGTCCTGCTTCCTTCCATGGTTGGAGGCAGCCTGCCTCTGAGTACCAGTTACAGAGAACTGCAGAGAGCACTGTTGCACTCAGCTCTTGTTAGTGGCCTTCCCACAGGCAATCCCACAGCTGCCTATTCCCGCATTGCAGGAGGCTGGACTAGATGACCCTCATGGTTCCTTCCAACTCCACAATTCTTCGATTCTGTTATCCTATCTGGTGGGCCACTGTGAGAACAAGATACTGGAGTAGTATCCAGCAGGTTATGTTCTTGTAACAGCCAGCTTCAAATATCTGAAGGGCTGTCCCATGGAAGATGGAGCATAGCTTGTTTTCTCCTGCTTCGGAGGGAAGGACCTGGACCGATGGCTTCAAGTTACAAGAAAGGAGATTCCGACTAAACATCAGAAAGAACTTTCTGGTGGTACGAGTTGTCTGACAGTGGAATGGACTTCCTCAGGAGGTGGTGGGCTCTCCTTCCTTGGAGGTTTTAAAGCAAAGGTTGGATGGCCATCTGTCACGGTCATACTTTAGTTCAGATTCCTGCATTACAGGGGGTTGGATTAGATGACTCTCGGGATCCTTTCCAACTCTACAATTCTAGGATTCTATTCTATGATTATTTACCACTGGGCTGAGCTGATGCCAATATGCTCAAATATTGATGGTATGTGGCGATCCTCACTTACCTCATAGTTGCCCTTGAGGGTCCTAATTTTCCATGAATGTTTGGTTGGTTGGGGGGGGGGGCAAGATCACTGCTGTGCCCTAAGTCCTGAAGCAAGAATGAGTTGTCAACCTGCACCCTGTTATCAACATACGGATGGGCTGGATTGCACTCTTGGTAATAGGAAAGAATCTAGTATTCTTGTTTGTGGTATTGTGTGAATGCAGGTGGCGCTGTGGTCTAAACCACTGAGCCTCTTGGGCTTGCTGATCAGAAGGTTGGCGGTTTGAATCCGCACAATGGGGTGAGCTCCTGTTGCTCTGTCCCAGCTCCTGCCAACCTAACAGTTTGAAAGCACGCCAGTCCAAATAGATAAATAGGTACCACTGCAGCAGGAAGGTAAATGGCATTTCCATGCACTCTGGTTTCCATCACAGTGTTTGGTTGTGCCAGAAGCGGTTTATTCATGCTGG
Organism: Darevskia mixta; assembly: GCA_034641385.1. Classification (NCBI taxonomy): domain Eukaryota; kingdom Metazoa; phylum Chordata; class Lepidosauria; order Squamata; family Lacertidae; genus Darevskia; species Darevskia mixta. The sequence goes on along the minus strand of JAWWNH010000091.1, from coordinate 7,621,991 downwards.
CCACATGACCCAGAAAGCTGTCTGTGGACAAACGCTGGCTCCCTCGGCCTGAAAGCGAGATGAGTGCCCATAGTGCCTTTGACTGGACTTAACCGTCCTTTTACCATTACTGTGTGAAGAATTTGCATTTCCTTCCCTGTAAGTGTCAACGGATGTTAAATGGTCTGAGCTAAGCAATCATAGTTTGCGATTAACTAGAAGCACAAATGTGTGGTTTGAAGTGGGTTTTCAACCTACAGTCTGTACTAACAATGATTTGGCCTGATCATTGGCAGACCTGCGTTGGCAGACCTTCATTAGAGCCATTGTTGTACAGGAAGGGGTCAGTGCCCCTGTTATTGTTACGAGAAGATGGGATGGAGAAAACAGTTAAGCAGCTCTAAGCCATCATCTGCCCAATTGATTGAAAGTTCAAACTATAGTTAGGTTCCAAACAATAGTTAACACAAGCAGGGGCTTGTAGTAATGTCTAAATTGAGCTTATAATTGTAACAGAAATGTGGAACTACAGACCTTCTTTTATTATTTTTTTCTTAGGTGTGTTTGTTTATTACATTTGTATCTGGCACTCAAGGTGACTTACGCAAGGTGATCTATCTATCTCCTCCTTGCTCTTCTTTGATAGAACCAAAGGCAGCATATTCCAGATTCCTCCTGTGTGCTCTCTCCCTGCTGAGGATGAATCCAAATTGAATCACTGAGGTGATAGCCATAAAAATGGGTGGTAGAGAATAGGCAATAAGGCATCATTTTCTGTTCCATCTTGCATTTGTCTCATGCAGCAACGATTCAATTTCCGCCAAAACCTGTGTTATTCATCACAGTTTCCGCTGTGGTGAAATTATGCAACTTGTGCAATTTGCATAATTAAGTAGTTAATTAGTTGAGCAAATTGCATAATTTGGATTGCCGTTACATGATTCCATCCTATTCATATCAGTGTAAAGAAAACACTATGCAAATGTGAGGGGGACACAAGTAATTTTGTATTCATTGCAGACTGAAAGCAACAGCAGCAAATACCAATTGAATTTGCTGGATTGATTTCTGTTACAGACAAGGAACAAATAAGTGAACGTCAGCAATTTCCATTCCTGTTTCTGTTTCCATTGGAATTCTCTGTCATCCCTAGAGAGGCACCATTATCTTCATACCCCAAACACAGTTTGCTTCATAATCTTATGTATCTAGAAGCTGGGACCTAACCTGATGAACTTTATCTCTGAAACTGCCTGTGCTCAGTCAAATCCCAGTTAGACCCACCAGGGATCAAGAGACCCTCATATATCTGAATGTGCACCACAGGGCTATTGTGGGGATATGAAAGGATAAGGATATATTGCTGCTGAGCCCTTAGCATTTGGTGAGGGACAAATCCAGAGAAACAACAAGTGGAACTTATTTAAGGTACAATCCAAACTCTGGTTGCTGCCTGGTTTAACAGAGACATGGGGTCACCACCACATCTGCAGCCCAGCCAAACATACTTGCCAGGATAGAAGAGTGGGGCAGTTAAATTGCTTTGCCAGCCTGGATAAATCAGAATCCAATGGATCCTTGGCTGTCTCAGTCCCTCCCAATCATGGAACAATCCATTTCAGAGATTTTCATTGGCTGCCACCAATGGGGATCCCACCGACAGCACCTCTGCCCACCCACCAATTTGCTGAGCAGACACGCCAACAATCCTACGGTTAAGGATTGGAAAGCACTGAAGCGCATAGCACGCTACCTGAAGGGTACTATGCACTACAGACTGAAATTCACTAATCAGAAGTCTGGAGGTATTGAGATATTTGCAGATACAAGTTTTGGAAGTGACATCACAGATGGCAAAAGCACTTTCGGGGTATGCTACATGCACAACCAGTGTCTGTTTGACTGGTCGTGCAAGAAGCAGACAACAGTCAGCCTAGGTTCTTGTGAAGCTGAACTCAATGCTCTGTCATATTCACTTTTGGATTGTGAATGGTTGTTGCAACTGTTTGGGGACATGAGGGTTAATGTAAAATGTCCTATACAGGTTTACCAAGACAACAGATCGTGTCTGTTTTCTGAGGGATGTAAGCAAAGAACCAAATACTTTGCAGATAAAATTACATCGTGCAAGAGAGTGTATCCAGAAAGGACTCATTCAGGTGTCCTACATACCAGGAAAGGAAATTCCTGCAGATCTTACGTGCAGCGGTTGCAGTTAGTCTGAAATACTGCAGCAGCGGGTTACATGAAATGGGGGAGGATGTTGAGAATTCCATTCCTCCCATGCTGTGGATGTGTGCGATTGTTACATGTCACATGTCTGTTTACTTTCCAGCACTGATTGTTGGAGTCTTGTGAGCGGAAAGGGAGATATGCTGTTTCCGCTCTGTATAGCTTTTGTTTTTGCAGTTCTCTCTCCTAGGAAGAAAGACAGAGGGAGAAGCCATGTTTTTCTTTGTTCTGTTACGTTTGATTTAATTTGCAATAAATAAGGCTTCTGTTTGGACTCTGCTAGTCGTGTGCTCATGTCGTTGAATATGGGTCACATCAGTGTGACGGGAGACCAGAGTGATGAATCCTGGGCGACACTGTGTTGGGGGTGACACTGTGTTGGGTGGTGTTGTTATCACCCAACACCACCCATTCAGTGGCTGCAATGGGGAGTTCCACACTGGCAGAGTGGCACTAGTTTCACTCTACAGGCAGAGGCTGGCAAGGAGAAGCACCTTTTTCCAATCCAACTCACTCCTCAGTGCAAAGACAATGAAAGACCATAGGCCAATCTAGCCTATCTCCTGGTTCAAGCAGATGTTCCATACAGTCCTGCTACCAAATAGCCTTTCAAGAATCCCAGGAATTGAACTAGGAACCTTGGAAATTCATTCAAGCCAAGGACATGTCTTCCTCTCATAAGACAAATGAACATAAATCAATTAATGCAAAAAAAATACATTTGCTGATGAGCTGTTGTTTTAATTAGGTCTAGGAGAACTTGTGACCCTCCAGATATTGTTGACCTGCAACTCCCACCATCCTTGATCATTAACCATGCTGGTACACGCAGCATGTGTTCCTCAACTCTGATTTTCAGAATGACCTCTCTTTCTGCAGTTGAAAATTGACATTGGCTCCATAGGTCCTGGCAAATCATGTCGCTTTATGAACTTCCCATTTTCTTTCTCCCGAACTTTCTCTCGCCTTCAGTTGTCTTCTAGAGATACCCTTAATTATAATCCTGTGCACTTTTAGTCATTAAACAATACCAACAGAGCTTCAGAGGGAGATAAATCCTGTCAGTTCATGGCAAATGCTGACACCTGCCTAATTTCCATTCCCTTTTAAGAAGAAGGATGACTAATTTTCAAAGAATCATCTTGGAGCCTTCCTGGAAATGTGTTCATGTCATTGGACTCAAATAGGAAGATGTAGCTTACAAATAGCTGTCAATCTAAAATAAGTATCTCTGGAGCTTTTCCAGCTTAGGTGGGTTTTTACCTTATTAAACGGAATATATGATTGCGTTATGAAAGGAATTTCCATCACAGATTGAAAAGTTTTGTCAGGCGAGGCAAAACTCCATGATGACTTTACAAATTCACTTCTAGCTGTTGGCATGTGGATAAATGGTAGGTCTGTGGACGAACCGTACCATAGATAGTCAGGTCATAATAACTTCTTACTTCTTACTGCTGAGGAATGAATTGTCTCAGGAAAGCTTTGTTATGGAAGTACTTTCCTCTCTCATTTCCCTGAAAACAGTGTTGGAAACATGGGGACAGCACTACTGAGAGGGAAAAGGCAGCATATATGTCATTCCTGGTATCACTAGCTTTAAGCTAACTTCTAATTTTAAAAGCAAAAAAACCAAAACCCTGTGATTGATCAAATAGTTTTATTCAATATATCCTCATGCAGGGGTACCCAGTTGTTTTGTTTCTATGTTACAATAATATTCATAATAAAAACAACAACCCAGTGGAATACTTTTCCTTGGAATATTTTTTGCTGTACTAGCAGTCCTACCTAGAAGATGCCATTTCCAGTGTTTCTATATGCAGTAAATAACGCAATAAAAACACAGCTGTGATAGGAGTTGTACAAAATGAATGGTGTTGATTTGCAGTTAAGCAAAATCCACATCTGGCCACAACTCATTTTACAGAGAGAAAATGTTTGTGTTTTGGAATAAGTTTTGGACTACACTAGATCACCCGAGAAAATCACTTGGTTATATTTAGTGGAACAGTTTCTCGTTGATATACAGGTTTCAGAGGTCATAGTAAGACCTGCACTATTAAAAGGCACTTCCGTATCAGTTAACATTTTACTTCCCTTGACAGTCTCAATTTGGTGCAGACCACAACACAACAGTGTAGAAACTTGTATCAAGTAAAACACTCCTTTTCTTCTTTATGGAGCTCCATTGGATCACACCATCCTCCACACAAAAACAATATCCAGAGTGGCAGCCTTGTTAGGAAGAATTCTGTTCCCATTTAAAGACAAAGAGTATGTTCAGATTAGTGCTTGCTCTGCATCCAATGCGCTCCCACTGCTTGTTTTTTGAAGCCACATTCACATGATACTACCCACAATCTATATTGATCCTGCAGTTTCTTGACAAACATTGCTATTCACTTCGAAATGGTCTGTGCACCTGAGAGAGCCATCGCCCCTGCACATACACAGATACCAGCTTCATGAAAGGAGGTTTTATGGGGGTGGCAGGGAAACCAAAAAGGCCATGCACAATGGGTGAAAACATCCCCACCCACTCTGTGATGTGAACAACACCGTGCAAACACAACTCGAAACACTGCAGGAAGAAATAATCTTGCTGTGTTTTCAGCCACTAATGTGGCCATACCCTAAGAAACGTCATCAGCTTCCATGGACCAGAAAGTCAGTCTTGGGTCTGATGAAGTGGGCTCCCTAGTCTGTGAAAGCTTTTACCATACTATAATATTGGTTAAACCTTTCTTTTTCAACATGCCTTTTAAGTGGAGATTAAACTTCTCCCAGTCTCTGCCTGTATTGGATTTGAGACTGATTTAGATATGTCTGAAATGTTCATTGCTTATGGATGTTTCATCCACACACAAATAATAATAGTAATAATAGTGGGGGGGGGGGAATGTGGTTTTCCACATGCTGATTAGGAATTCCCACCAGTCCCAGGCAGCATGTTCAAGGATGATGGGAACTGTAGTACATCAACATCTGAAGGACCACATTTCCAAGCTTAAAACCATGGAGAGACCTGGTCTGAACAAAGACATTGGATTCTTATCTCATTATACATGACAAAGCTATTTTAACCTTCTCACCCCTGGCTTTTTCCTGTAAGACTAATTGCAGTCGTTAACAGTCGTCAACAGGTTTACCACAGCTATCGGCCTTTCACCCATTCCCACCACCCCTCTGAGTAATACCCCTCCCCACCCTCTCACTATATATAAGTGTCTGGTGACTTCTGTTTCAGTGTATCTGAAGAAGTGTGCATGCACACGAAAGCTCATACCAAGAACAAACTTAGTTGGTCTCTAAGGTGCTACTGGAAGGAATTTTTTTATTTTTTATTTTGTTTTGACTATGACAGACCAACATGGCTATCTACCTGTAACTGAAGGACCACAGTTTCTCCACCCCTTGTCTATCAGTGCCGCAAAACACTCTCTGTTGTTTTTCAATCCACCCATATAATGGGATCCCCCCTCACTGCCCCCACAATCCGTGTTTGAAAAGCACTTACTAAACACTTACAAAACAATTCCTGAACAAAACAAAATGTCTTTGTGGGTGGTAAAAGGAAGAACCATTCATGGTAAACATCTCCCTCTGAACAGGAAGGTTTGCTAATGTGATTAGTAACATCTGCAACTCATCAGTTATCCTAAGCATGCACTCTTTGCTTTGTTGTCAGCATTATCACTCACCTCAAATCCTCACCTCTGACAGATACCCTGTAATCTTTGGTTGATCTATGGTGCCCCTTAAGGGACATAATTGGTTGATGTAGAGCCTGTTGGGTATTGAAACCCTTACGGCGAAGTGCACATCACAAGGAGGGTCAACAAGCAAATTATCCGTGCTGCAGGGATTATTTTGCTCTTTATGTTGCCATTTGTCTGGGCCAGACACAGGTTAAAGTCAGCATCCCAAACCATTATTGGCTCTTGTGGCAACATGTGACCTACCTGCTGGCTTAGCAAATATCTCCTCCAATGCAAAGCACAATTAAATGTTGGTCAGATGAAATCAGCCCCAAGAAGGGGTTGTGGTAGGAGGATTTACAAGGTTTAGTAGCAAACCAAGGTCTCAGATTGCTGTTTTATAGTTTTTCTCGTGTAAAATTTATAGGAGTAATCTGAATATGACCTTCCTCTAAGAATAGCAGTTCCTCCTTTAAATGCTTATCAAGGTAAGGGACAAGCAGTGTTTGAGTACAGATTCTTTCTCTCTCTTAATTCCCCGTTCTGTTTGTACAATTTCAAGGACACTTCAAAGAAAGAATCTGGCGCTTCTCATTCAATATCCTTTCTCGCTTTCAAAGTTCTAATGAAAATGAACTACGGTAGTAATTGCCAATGCTTGGTTTCCTTTCATTTTTCACTCGGCTTGGTGGGTTTCCAACAAACATTTCTTTTCAGCACACTGCGGATTTCTGTAGAGCTGCCATTAATCCTAACCTGGCTACGTACAGCCTGTGTCAATGTAAACCCCCGGAAAATCACATCCCTGCTTATCTGTGCCTTAGCTTTAAAGTTCAATGTAATTGCAAGAGCACTGACAAATGTTTTGTGCCAGTGCCACCACACTTCGGTGAGGATTACAAAGAGAGCAATATGGCCTAACAGGCCCGTGCACCTTTCGCAATAGGAACTCTGATCAGACCACAAGAGCCAGTGTTCTCCAGTGCTTAGCAGAGCCAGCCCTGCAAATAGGGGTGGCCATCTGAGGTGGAGCAACAATAATAGCCTCCAGTTGTTCCGAAGTTGAGCCCCCACCAGTCATTCTGCTCTGTTGTCACATGACCTGTCCTAGGGCCCCTAATCTGTATTGTTGCTTCAGGTGCAGTATGCCAGTGGTTCCCCCTCCACAGACCACTTGAAAATTGCTGTGAGTTTTGGTGACCACAGGGAACCAGGCAGAGGGCCTTCTCGGTTGTGGCACCCGCCCTGTGGAACGCCCTCCCACCAGATGTCAAAGAGAACAACAACTACCAGACTTTTAGAAGACATCTGAAGGCAGCCCTGTTTAGGGAAGCTTTTAATGTTTAATAGATTATTGTATTTTAATATTCTGTTGGAAGCCACCCAGAGTGGCTGGGGAAGCCCAGCCAGATGGGCGGGGTATAAATAATAAATTATTTATTATTATTATTATTATTATTATTATTATTATTATTATTATTAACTTTTTTCTGTCCGGTGTAAGAATCATAATGCACTGTGCTAGGGGCTGTATGATTTTGAACTGGATTTTTTTATTGTTTCTTTTATTTCTTATGTATTGCCTTTTACGGTATTGTTCCACAGAATTTAAATTGTAATGCAATAAGTTACAGAATATAAAAGGAACAATAACAATACAACAAAAAATCAGTATGAATAGTTAACACAATGGGTCTTCAACCACAAATTCGCAGACATGCTGCAGACCACCTGAGGGAAGCTTGTGGAACAATGGTGGTCCACAGGTCACAGTTGGAGCATCCCTGCAGTGCAGAATACTATCCCATCTCCACAGTTGAAGTAATATTCAACTTCAACTGTAAGACTGAAGCTGATTCAGGACTGCCCTAATGGTGAGCATGGTGGACTTAAACTAGGGAGACCCAGGTTTTTGTCTATGCTTAGGGGGGTTGCCTTAGTTTGCTATTAGATGTCTGTGGCACCCTTTCATATTGCTACTCCCAGGGGTTGCTAACCATTCCATAAAGCAATTAGAATAATAAAGGAATAAAGGTCCTCACTTAAACATCAGGGCAGGTTAAAGCATGCAATCAAAACAGCAGAATTAAACATGGGATATTGACCAAAGTTTAAAAGCACTGGCATTTAAAAAGCAAAAAAAAACCCATTTGCCTGATGCCAACAAGACATAAGAGTATATACCAGGGACTTATATCTGATCTTACCTTCTCCTTGACAAGCTTAGACTTATCTCCAGTCTTAGTGCTGTGGTGCTTAGTGTTATGATCAGAGATCAGAAATCCTTTACCTTTAATATTAGCTGTTCATGCTTTGTATGGAAATTACAGGTCTCTGTGCCTAACGTCATATGATGCCAAGTGGGCGTGTTTTGCCCAAAATGACTTCATGGGCCAAATTCAAAGGCCAGGTGGGCATAATTAAGCCTGAAGGCTGGAGGTTCCACACCTCTGGCATACAGGGAGATTTTTGTGGTGAAAAGCACTCCTTCAGTGGATGTGCTGCAAGCCATTGAGATAAATTCACCGACTCTGCAGTGTGTGTGTGCGCCTGATTCCCATCAATGACCATTCAGTAAGATCAAGAGGGGTGTTTCCAAAACAATCGATTTCCTGTGTTTGCTGGAAAGTGGACATTGACAGACTCCCATCACTTTTCTCACAGCAGCTGCTGTTATCCTCTCCTCTGAATCTATTTCTCTTTCCTCTGAAGAGTCATTTCAGTCTACAGCCACTTTAAATGATGGCTTGTGCTATTAATAATCCTAGTAATTACGGGCCCTTGCTGCAACTCTGCCTTATTGGGAAGAGGCTATTTTTACAGAGTGCCAGCTTGAGAGGTCCATGCCCTTTGTTCAAATCCTAAGCTTTCCAGTGCATGCTTCCAGCAGAGACGATAAATTAACAATGAGGGCACACCTACCCTATGGACTTCACACTGGTCTAACATTAATTCCCTCACTTTAGAAAAGCCTGGCCATTGTTCTTCTGGGTGGTTTGTTTTCTCAGTCCTTCACCAAGTTCTCTGTTTCTCCCAAAACTCCAGTTCCCAGAATTATTTGGTGGCGGGGGGGGGCAATGGTATACACCTGCTTGGAGTTTGTAATGTGTGTCCCATCAAGAGGAGGAGGAGGAGGAGGAGGAGGAGGAGGAGGAGTTTGGACTTGATATCCCGCCTTTCACTCATCTTAAGGAGTCTCAAAGCAGCTAACATTCTCCTTTCCCTTCCTCCTCCACAACAAACACTCTGTGAGGTGAGTGGCGCTGAGAGACTTCAAAGAAGTGTGACTAGCCCAAGGTCACCCAGCAGCTGCATGTGGAGGAGCGGGGAAGCGAACCTGGTTCACCAGATTATGAGTCTACCGCTCTTTAACTACTACACCGTGCTGGCTCTCCATACTGGATCAATCATATCATTCATTGCTACCCTAGGTGCCTTTGGGAGGAAGGGCAGGCTAGATATTTAAATAAATGTTGCAAACTTATCAACTGTTTCCTATAATACGCACTTCACCTTAAAGCTGTTCTCTGCAGACCAGTGCAAAGGACCGCATTGCTTTCTTTCTCCATCATTACTCAGTGCTGATGAATATATTTGTCAACCTTTCGACTGAGTGGTTTATATTAAGGCCATCTCCCTGATGAAGTGGATCCTTGAACTTGTGACTTCTCACTCATAGATGCCATCCCCAGCTCCTTTTCACCAGATTTTTAGGTATCCCTTCTGTAAGCTGTATAATTCTCAGTTTCATTTTGGGTCGCTGGGCTGTTTCCCCCAAACCATGCCCCACCTGCTGTACCCCTGATGTCACAGAGGGGCAGGTGGAGATGCAGCTGTCAATGTACAGTTTGGAGCCTTAAAGTGTGCTCCAGATTGTGCACTGGCAAGGGAGTCTTGCTGCCATCACCAGTCAGCAAAGAGAGCAAGCTACTTGGGTTTGGCTGTGCTAAAGAATTGCCTATGGAGAAGTTTGTGATGCAGCCTATCCCAGCAGAAAGCAGAGCTTAAAGTCACCAGCTAATAGGTGCTGACTTCAAGTCATGTGGAATCAACTGGGTTATGGAGTTCCCCGGAGTGAACTTCACAGCTACCTGATCCATGAAGGGCCCCTTCTTGCAAGGAGAGCGACTCGCCACTTTGAAGTGTCAGCTTCAAAGCACAAAGTAGAGCTCTTTGCAAGCCATAAGCAAAGAGCCATACACAGTGCTTGGAAGAACCCGCAATCTGCTGGTCAAAGCACTGCACACAGATCTCTGGAAGCCCTGGTGCTTTGAAGTCCTGACAATTGTGAGGACTTGTTCCATCACTGGATGCCACTGTGAAGTCAGGTGATTGACAAGTGTGTGGCCAAGCCTACACCTCAAATTTCATCTGTGAGGGTTAGGGGAGATAAGGATCTGGCCTACTGGCTGCATCAAGCTCCACATCCTTCTTGTCTAAGAGGGAGTAGCAGGCTAGGGCTGGACCACTGGGTGTAGTTCCAGAGCCCCATTTCTTTGGGAAGAGTGAAATAAAATGGGACCCATTCTGCCAAATCTTTCTTGGAAGGTAAGGAGGGTGAAGGGATGGGGGGGGGAGGAATGGGCCCATTTTCCTTTTACTAATCAGATAAAAAGGAACTCTTCCCACTACCTGGTTGCTACCTAGACGTTAAGGAGCACCACTGATAACAGACTCCTCCTAGTTCCTAAGATGTGGTTTCCTAACCCTGTAAATTATGCATCCATATACACAGCTTACTGTGGCTCCTTTACTTGCACCATACCTTCCTCCCTTTTCTAAACTCTGAATAACTTGTTCATTAGCACATAGGCATTTAAGAATAAGCTGCAGAGAAAAGGCCTTTCATCTAGATAGATAGATAGATAGATAGATAGATACACAGGCCAAATGTTTCCAACAAAGCAGCTTGCTTGATTAAGAGAGCAACACCTTTGGCCATGCTCATTCATGATCTTCCAAGTTTTCTTTGGGCTATCTTCAGAAAAGTGGTAAACTGAGATTTCCTGCATGCAAATCCCTGGGCTTTTGATGGCTGCTGATGGTCCTTTTCCTTAACAGAAATGGCATTGTGCCAAACCTGGCTAGATGCTTGGTGTCTTTTACTCCCAACATATATCCCCGGGATATTATTCCACGTGACCTTTCCTGCAGCTTTCCACTGAACCTAGTCAATTTGAGTGCATTTATAAGCTTCCTGCAGTCTCTATCTTTTGCCTTTGTGATGTGGGTTATCGTTTTTATGCAGATGATAACCAGACTTATGTATCTCTCTTGGCCAGCTTTCCCTAGTACTCTCTGTTATCAGTCTGCCTCACTGATGATGAACATGGGGAGGCCTAGAAGTTTAAATCCAGCTTACTACTTAGAGCTTGCCTTATCGGTTTCCCAAGTATGTTAGCATGCGTATTACAAATAGTGTGTGCATGTGTGCATGAGAATGCGGGGATATTTAATCATCTTGAAAATATAGTTTAAGTCTTCACAAGCAGAAGTGGGATGATGATGATGATGGTGGTGATGATGATGATGATTCAAGGCCCTTAACCCACTGTCACCATACTGTATTAAGATGGTTGTTCTAATCTGATTTAGGATTCAAACATTCCCTAAGCAGTTTGCTACTGTACAAACATTTGGAGTATTCAGATGAAACAGCGGCAGCTGCAGCATGTCTGATAAACTAAACTTAAATGTCCACAGTGTATTCTAACACTACTCCTGCGGTGCCAACAGTTTTTGTACAGGCTTTATTCCAAGGAGCCTGATCCGATTAAAGTTTCTCTGCTTATAGTAGAGAACTCTACTGACTTCTTAACTCAGGTTGCAAGTTTGTCTCCCGTTTTTACCAAAATAGGGGTGGCCCTACCATTAGGCAGGTGTCTCTGGCCACAGAGTTTGGGTGTCCCGAAAGGGCAGCAGATAGTTAATTGTGATTTTTTTTTATTATTATTGCCTGAGAGAGAAGATCAGCTTATGGGGTTTTCTGCCTCAGGTATATATATAAAAAAAAACGTTGACAATTCTTTGTGTTTCGCACTTTGACCAGAAGGAATGGGTGCCACTTTCTGCCTTCCTCTGGAAGTAAAATGTATTGGACTAGACCGGAGTGGGGCACACTCAGACAGAGTGCCCGCTCCAAATAGCAGTTCACCATGCAGAGTTCAGCACCCCCACCCCCTGTTCTGACCTGGCAGCTTGCAGCCCTTCTCTTCCCTCCTCTTGACTCAACAACTGCCGCTCCTCGCTCTGACATGGTTCCGTTTCTCTCTCTGACACAACTCCGCCACCTAATTTCGTTGTTCCCAAAGGGGACAATGACAATAAAATATATTCTATTCTATTCTATTCTATTCTATTCTATTCTATTCTATTCTATTCTTCTTCCTCTGACAAGGCTCTGCCACCCTCCCATTGTGCTTCAGTCCTCACGCAATTCCTCTGCCAAATGTCCACCCAGAGAAGTTGGGTGCCCAGTCTCCTCACGCCTCAAGTAGCCCTCCCACTACTGGGTGTGCCTTACATGTGTGGAAGTCATGCTCTCTTTATCTGCTGCTTGCCCACCCAACTGCAAGCCTGCACTCAGTTGTTAGCATCCTGCTGCTCCCGTGCGGCCAGACCCTCACTGTGTCTCTGGGGCAACTGGTGTTGCTCCTCCCTCCTTGCCCACCAGCATGCTCGTGATGACAGCGGCGGTGGTGGGAAAGGTACCAAGCGTTTTCCATCCTGAAAAGAGATTCCCAAGAAAGACTATACCTTATTTTTATATGCTACAACGGCGGCAAGGATTCTTTTAGCCCAGAGATGGAAACAGCAAGAAATCCCGACAGTAGAAGAATGGCAAAATAAGATGATTGAATACGTAGAACTGGCAAAACTGTCCAGGAAGATCCGAGACCAGCGAGACCAACGGTCTGAAAAAGACTGGAGTAAGTTACATATTTGAAAGAACATTGTAAACATTGAACAACACTAACAGGACTGACTTAAAGGTTTGCTAGTCAAAAGTAGAAGCTTGTTTACAAGGAATATGAAAGTAAAAAGAAAGGTAGATAGGAGGAATGAGAAATGCGGATGGAATTATGACTGGAAGTTAGAAAGTCAGTTTGGAGGGATGGAGCGAACTCGACGACTCGAGAGAGTCAAAATATAGGTGACGATAAGAAATGTAAAAACTGTATGGTGTGTTTTTTGAAAATGAAAATGCTAATAAATATTATTATTCTATATAAAAAAGAGTTTTCCATCCTGATCAGCTTCTGCTGGCAGCTCCTCCTCCCACCCAGGTCTCGCTCCCCAGCACCCACTAACCTCCCCCTTCTCCTTTTCCAGAACTTTCCACTTGTTGTGAGGCACCCCATCCTGTGATCTCGGCACTGGGTGCTCCTCCCTGTTGCTCTTGCTTACCTACTTGTCCATTTCTCCCCGATCTCTTGGGGGGCTGCCCCATGGACCCTCTCCAGCGTTCGTCCCCTCGGATCAGGCATGTAGTGTGAGGGAACAGTGCATTTCAACATGCACAATGCCCAAGGCCAGACACATCAGCTAATGTAGCAGATCTCTCCTCTAACCTGGCTGTAAAATATAGCAATACGAATAATTGTGAGATTACTCACTTGCTCTTTCAGTATTAGAGTTCTGTTTAGGCTTAATGTAGCCTCATTCACTGAGGGGTTCTGGTGATTCCTTATTCCTCCATGAGAAAGTTAAGACTCTTCTTCTCATCACAACATTGTGTTTGTCTATCCCTTTCTAGTTACTGGGCCCCTCACTATTCTTTCTTGTATCTAAGGAATTAAGTTTACTCTTCTTATTGGAGAAATATCCCACTTACTCTGCAATCACTTCCCTCCTGAAGGTTAATTTATGGGTCTGATATGCTACAGCATCCTCCTACCTTCTGCCTTCAAAGTCCATTGCTCTCCGTCATGCTTTCAGCCTGGGTCTCTCCATCGTACCTTCTCCTTATATGTTGGCAGGGGAGAATAGAGCATGGGCAGGCCTCGGCCAGTTTATAACAACAGCAACAAACAATTTGCACCCCAAAGCAGCTGCCCGAGGCACTTGCCTCACTCTGCCCAATGTTAGGGACAGCCCAGGCTGCCATTGCTTTGGAATTAACACCCTAGAGTAGGCCTGCAAGTATATTCATCATCAAGTTTACCAGGAAAGGACAGAAGAATGAGATTTTATGAGACTCTAGGAACATCAAGTCTATACTCCAGATAGCAGAATTAGTCTGCAAATGAAAAGCTTCCTTCACATCAGTATGCAGGTCATAGGGGATGGTGAGTACTTAATGTGCATTCTTCAGAGCTCTTGATTCCACCCCCACCCCCAATTTCCTGAGCCAATATTTCTTGCTTATTCTCCAATAGTTCCTTTACAAGCCCACTTTTCACTCTTCCTATATGACACTACTTCCTGGCCTAATGATCATAGCTTATGCAGTGCCATTTCTGCCTTGGGGAAATTATGAATTGATTATTGTGTCTAGAGGATGGCAGCACACTTGGCTGTTGTTTTATAAACTGTCCTCCTTCAGAGCAACCAGTTTCGTCTACCACTTTCTGTTAGAATAGTGATCAGATCCTAGGGGCTTGAAGCAAGCATCTCAACTAGCTGAACTGAATGAGATGGCCAGGCCTTCAAAGTTCTGAAGAATGTGTGGATTCAACATGATGACAGAAGTTCAGTTTTGCTTTGACTTTCTCCTGTTTTGGTAATACCTCTGAGTAATACCCCTCCCCACCCTCTCACTATATATAAGGGTCTGGTGACTTCTGTTTCAGTGTATCTGAAGAAGTGTGCATGCACACGAAAGCTCATACCAAGAACAAACTTAGTTGGTCTCTAAGGTGCTACTGGAAGGAAATTTTTTATCCTGTTTTGGTGGTTCCTTGCGGTGGGTAAAGCTCATTATGGGGCATACCCAGAACCTTGATTATTTACAGGAGGCCGAGGCAAGGGGAGAGGGGCAGACTGCAAGGCCAAGGAGACCATTGTATTGCGTTATCTTTCCCCACATCAGGATATTTGGAGGTATTGGGTGGAATTCAGCATCATGCTAATAAGATTGTTCTATCAGAGGAAACATTTCTGCTTGCCAGATGGAATGATCTCTCCACTCCTCTCTCCATGCTCTGTTATGGGGGGTTCTTCATACCCTCCAAAATGGATTTGTGGGAGGTGGAGTGGGAGAAGAGCAGGGGGAATCCGAAACACGCTAGCAGGACTCCTTCCACTGGCTTCCACTAATGCACCAAGTTAGTTGAATCCTGCCCATAGTTTGAATCCAAGAATGATATTTAATGCAATTGCTGAAAGAAGCGTTTCAAGTGGAAGTTCATGACCCTCAGGCAGTGTTTCCACTGCCTTTTCTTGAGGGTGAATAATCATGCTTGTTGAGTCTCTACAGATGGGACACCTTCACAAGGGATACCCACATTCTGTTAGCAAGGTCACTTAAATCAGACATCTTCAACCGTTTCAGACCCAGGACCCACTTTTAACCCAAAAAATGCATTTGGGAACACATTTATTAATACTTCACAATATACTTGCATGAAGGAAGTGTTCCTGTTGTTACCCGCCTTGGATCAGGCTGTGACCCACCACTTGAAAGCCAGTGACTTAAATAGCAAAACACAGTGTATCATTTCAGGTACAGAGAAGTTTTTTTCTTCAGGCCTTGTTCATAGCAGGAAGACATTCAACAAACACAAAGGTAAAGGGACCCCTGACCATTAGGTCCAGTCATGTCCGACTCTGGGGTTGCGGCGCTCATCTCGCTTTATTGGCTGAGAGCCGGCGTACAGCTTCCGGGTCATGTGGCCAGCATGACAAAGCCGCTTCTGGCGAACCAGAGCAGCGCACGGAAACGCTGTTTACCTTCCCGCCAGAGCAGTTCCTATTTATCTACTTGCACTTTGATGTGCTTTCGAACTGCTAGGTTGAACTGTTTGAACTGTTTCAACAAACATACATGGGGACAAAACTCCCTCATAATCAGCCAATCAGAACATGTGCCACCTCAGTTAAGAGCATGCTGTTCTGACTGGTTGCTAAGCAACACATTCTCCTCCACCACTCTCTTGGTTAGCTGACCAAAACTGAGAACAGAATTAACCCCTTAAGTTGCAAACTGAATGATCCCTGCTGCTGCACTTCTAACACAACACACATTACATTAGGTAGGCTTATGTGGTAGAAGGGAGGCGACATCTTCCCACTCATTGTCGTATTTTGGATGGCCCCTGAGAGGGATGCCCTTACTGGGGCCCCTTGCTGTGTGGGTCCAGCACCTCCACACTTCTGTTCCTGCTTCCCATTCACTTCCTCTCTTTGGACCCAATCAATGCAACTACCCAGAAGGAGTGGCAAGGCAAATGAAGGACACCGCTGAAACTTCTCACTTTGTTCATGCTTTGCATGCTTAGAGAAGACAGGTGACCAGGCTGTGACAGTGAGGAGATGCAGCAGGGCCTGGAGCCTCCAGGCAGTGTCCCTCACCACAGGACTGTGCTCCATGGCTGCTGCATAACAATGCCTACTCCTGAGTCCAGCCTTGCAAATGATAAATGATTTCAGTGTGTCTCTCCTGAGTATGACTGAAGTTAGATACAATATCTATCAACTCAGGATAACACTTCATGCGTGGGATGAAGCAGACTCTAGTCAACCAGAGCTTATGACCTTAGGGGTGGGTACCTGAAGTCCTCTGGATGTTGTTGGATTCCAACTCCTATTAGCTCCAGCTAGAATGGCCAATTGTAAGGGATGAGGGGAGCTGTAGACCAGCAACACCTGCAGCAACGTCTGATTCCCCAACCCCTACCTGAAAAGTGCTAAAACATACCCTCCAAATAGGTACATCCTTTTCCATAATAATACTAACACTAATAATTTTACTATTTATATCCTGCCCATCTGACTGGGTTGCCCCAGTCACTCTAGGTGGCTTCCAACATATATAAAAACACAATAAAACATTAAACATTTTAGAAAACATCCCTATACAATACAGGGCTGCCTTCAAAGGGCTCAGGGGTCGACTAACTCCATACCCTCCAACATTTCTCCAGTGAAAATCAGGATGTCCTACCATACCCTCCAACATTTCTCCGATGAAAAGGGGGCATCCTAAGGAAAAGCAGGACATTCCAGGATCAAATCAGAAACCAGAATTGCTTCTGTAAATCTGGGACTGTCCCTGAAAAATAGGGATACTTGGAGGGTTCAGAAGCAGAGAACATACATGCTGAAACTGCATCTATTTTAAATGCAAGCAGAACTTAAGGCTCGCGCGTGTTTCTTTCATATCCTAGTTCTGTGGTTGTTTCCTTCTGCCTTCAGTGTTGCATAAGCACTGGGACAGAAAAAGGTTCAGATTGGTTCTCACCCCTTCTTGGTGCTCTGTAGAAACCTGCAAGGTTTTCTACCTTTTGAGCAAGGTGATTATGCAAGTTTGTCAACAGGCATTCCAGGATTCTATAACTCAAGAGCAGCGAGGGAGCTCTGGCTGCAATCAGTGGAGGAGACCTGCAGAGGGTTTTGAGATCGCAGAGTGGAGAAAACTTCCCTATTGATAGGAAGAAATGAGACCCAGCATGAATTGATCTATGTCTTCTGTCCCCCAGTTTTTGTAGCTTTCGAATCTCCAGTAATTGTAGTCAAAGGAGTAAAAAGAGAAATAAAACACCAGATAAGTGTTTTTATCTCTCCCCCCCCCTCTTTTCTTTTAGGTCAGCTGTCCTGAAACAACATTTTTATCTCTGCCTCATGGTAGTGCCATGGCGAATTCAGAAGTCATAGCCAGATGCCCTCACAACCATACCCCCTACTAAGATTATACAGTTTTAAATGGATTTACTTCCTCCAATGTATAATTGCTTTTTAATTATGTTTTTAGTGCTTCTCATTTTTATATGTAAGGCACTTTGAGTCCCATCAAGGAGAAAGGTGAGGCATAAATAAATATAAAACAACAAAAACAGCAGCAGCAACAACAACAGCATGGCCTTCTAGGATTATAGAATCATCTTATAAAATAATTATAATTAGGGGACGTGAGTGGCACTGTGGGTTAAACCACAGAGCCTAGGGCTTGCCAATCAGAAGGTCGGCGGTTCGAATCCCCGCGACGGGGTGAGCTCCCGTTGTTCGGTCCCTGCTCCTGCCAACCTAGCAGTCCGAAAGCACAAAGTGCAAGTAGATAAATAGGTACCGCTCCAGCAGGAAGGTAAACAGCATTTCCATGCGCTGCTGTGGTTCGCCAGCAGCGGCTTAGTCATGCTGGCCACATGACTCGGAAGCTGTATGCTGGCTCCCTTGGCCAATAAAGCGAGATGAGCGCCGCAACCCTAGAGTCGTCCGCGACTGGACCTAATGGTCAGGGGTCCCTTTACCTTTACACAATGGCTAAAAAGTTCCCCTTTCATGCTGATTCATTGGCTCTAGGAAGCTAGGGAAAGGAATCCTGCAAGCATCCTGCTGCAGAAACAGTAAGGTATCTGACCATGGACAGCTACATCTCTGTTATCTCATAATACCTCAGTTTACCAAATGAAGCCACTGACAAATGGAACTACTTCACCCAATGTGTAACTAATGCTTGCATAATTCACTGCCACCGGATGTGTTTACTACACTACTTTAAGGCACAATCCTAACCTCCCCTCTCTGCTGCTGGGGCTTTGAGAGATTCTGCAGCTTTGCTGCTTATTATGGTCACAGTGGAAGGTTGGTGAGTGGGTGCAGGATGATCAGACCTGATTCAGTCCCGACGCCACCACGTGATCACCGTGAGACCAACTTGGGATCAAATGGATACAGTGAGATGGCTCGGCCCTGCCTTCCTACCCACAGAATGCCCCAGCTGGGGTGGGGTGGGGTTCACTGGCTCCTTCCAGAGAGGTTCTCGCTAGCAGGACTTCCATTCATCCAGCAGTCAGTGGAAGCAGTTAGATGGAAGAGCTGGGTGGAGGGATACCTCCATTCATTCCAAACACACAAACTCAGCCTGGCGTAAGGCTGGGGGGCATAGGATGCTCTGCCCAATGGCCTCACCAAGGATTAAACAATTTAAAAGGTACTCTGGCTGTGCAATAGAACATGTTTGTCGATTGAACAAATGCCTAAAGGATCAGTCTGTTTCAATGATTACCGGTATTTGTAGAGCTCAGTCAAAGATTTCAGATCAGCTGTTTTTTCTCCGAATGAAAGGAGTAGGGTGATGGGGAGGATCATGGAGAAAAGACTTAATGTGAGGGTGATCATAGGAGAAAATTGCTGCTCCATTAAAGAGTTAATAAATGCTAAATAAGTGTGCATACCTGGATTATGTATGGTGGAAATATGACGACTAACTTAGCTTGCACTTATATGATCCATTACACATGTCAATTGTTGCAGGGACATTCCCCTGTATGGAAGCTACTGTGAAGACAATATGGAGAAAGCCACTACAGCTTGCATTTTTCTGTAGGCACCTCTTATGGGTTTGCCTAGAAAGCACTGGGGTTGGTCCTCTCCTGTAGACATTGCAGGCTTTATCCAAACTGTTGCCTCTTCCCTTATTCAGCTACGGTACTAGCAAACCTAAATTCATTGTGACAGCAGAGAAGGTGCTAAGCAGACTGAAGGAAAATAAATAGTTTATGCATAATATATGCTACCCGACACAAATGGTGTTTTATATTCCTGTGACACAGGAAGCCTTGGGAAATCTTACACTCACAGGTGAATCTGCCATTACATTTTTCTTACGTGGAACCACTCTCCAACCCAGCCACTATTTTTAAGCACAAAACCTCCAGGGCATCATATACTAAGATCTTCTTTACCTATTTAATCCATCCTTAAAATATGCACACATCAAAACAGCTTGGGGGCATCTTGGTGCCATTTCGAGTGAGAAAAGCTGGGTGAAAAAAATGTCCCAGCGGAGCTAAATCCCTGCTTGCATCCTTGTAGTTTCACAGCAGAGGTCAAAGAACATCCATTTTTTTAAAAAAAAATTTAATTATAGCTAATAATAGCAATGTATATTTATAGTGACTTTTCAGGTCTATTCCCTGCAGTGCTACTGGAAAGGCTGTACTCCAGAAGGGCCATAAGACTCTGCAGATCTCCTTCTCCACATGCATGGAATGATAGCAGCTCCCAGGATTTTACTGAAAGATTTTCCTAGTGCTGCTCCCCTCGTGATCTTTTTACCTAGAATTCCCAAGAATTGAACTTGGGATCTTGGGGGGGGGGGGGGTTATACCAGGCGAACTAATGCCAGCGTACTGGAAGAAGCAAAGATCACCAGTGTTGAAGCAATGATTCTTCAACATCAACTTCGTTGGACTGGCCGTGTTGTGCGGATGCCTGATTATCGTTTTCCAAAGCAACTACTCTATTTCGAACTTAAAAATGGAAAGCGCAATGCTGTTGTTGTTTAGTCGTTTAGTCGTGTCCGACTCTTCGTGACCCCATGGACCAGAGCACGCCAGGCACTCCTGTCTTCCACTGCCTCCCGCAGTTTGGTCAGACTCATGTTGGTAGCTTCGAGAACACTGTCCAACCATCTCGTCCTCTGTTGTCCCCTTCTCCTTGTGTCCTTCATCTTTCCCAACATCAGGGTCTTTTCCAGGGTGTCTTTTCTTCTCATGAGGTGGCCAAAGTATTGGCGCCTCAGCTTCAGAATCTGTCCTTCCAGTGAGCACTCAGGGCTGATTTCCTTCAGAATGGATCGGTTTGATCTTCTTGCAGTCCATGGGACTCTCAAGAGTCTCCTCCAGCACCATAATTCAAAAGCATCAATTCTTCGGCGATCAGCCTTCTTATGGTCCAGCTCTCACTTCCATACATCACTACTGGGAAAACTATAGTGCAATGATAGTGGTCAACAAAAGTGGTTTAAAGACTCTCTCAAGGCAAATTTTAAAAAATGTAGTATAAACACCAACAATTGGGAAACACTTGCCTGCGAGCTCTCCAATTGGAGAACAGCCTTTACCAAAGGTGTCATGGGCTTTGAGGACACTCGAACTCAGGACGAAAGGGAGAAACATGCTAAGAGGAAAGCACGCTTGGCAAATCCACACCGTGATCAACTCACACCAGGAAACCAATGTCCCCACTGTGGAAGGACGTGTGGATCCAGAATTGGCCTCCACAGTCACTTACAGAATCATTGTTAAAACCGTGTTTGTGAAAGACAATTTTACTTGGCTATGAGTGATCGCCAAAGAAGAAGAAGATTATCTGCCAGTGATCTATGGGAACCTCCCCTCCAGGATGGGCCAATGAGAACAGGCGAACTCAAAAATATGTTGAGCGTGAGCTTCTAAATGTTACAGTCATTCCAGTAAACAGAAGGCCAAATTGCATAGATCTAAAAGTGGAGGTGCACCTTGATTCCGGATAGCCAGTCTTCGGATAATAGGATTCTTTTGCACTATTCATTAACCTCAAAGAACTCCGAGACATATTCATAAGCCTCCAAGTCCAGTGCAGAAGATAATGTGATTACCATTGTAATTAATTGGAAATAATACTCAGACTTTAATTCCCTTTGCCATATGCTTCCCTGCATGCTAGAGTGCGAGGTGCTCAGAATCTATTTATGCTCCAGCTAGTGAATGGCGCATGCTGCATTGTTAAGCTAACCGTACTGCTGATGTTTAATGTCATTTAGAATATAATTAACGTCAGATAAGTACCTAGCTGGACAAAGCATAATCTGGTCAAATCTCCATTCATAGATGGCTATGGCAAAACAGGGTGTAATAATGCAACGTGGGCTGTTCGAGGTTTCATTATATGGGAAAGACAAGAGAGCCACTGCCAGTCTGTGTAGAACAGGTATCTTCAACCTTTTCAAACTCAGGATCCACTTCTAACCAGAACCTGCATTTATGGACTCATTTATTAACATTTTACTACACGCAATGCTAATAAGATAAGATAATTTATTGTCATTGCACAAGTACAAGCACAACGCTATACAAGTGCAACGAAATTGCATGCCATCCCGTTAAAAAAAAGAAAGAAACAAAAAACAGCACAAAACACACACACACCAAAAAAAGCCACACATACACCCATCACAGCTCTCCAAGGTCATATTATCTAGTTACAGCATTCAAGATGGTTATAGCTCTTGGGTAGAAACTGTTCTTCAATCTATTTGTTCTTGATCTAATTGTTCTATATCTTCTACCCGAAGGCAGTGGTGCAAAGAGACTATATCCTGGATGAGATGGATCCTTTAAAATGTTGTTAACCTTTTTAAGGCAACGGGAACTGTATAGTTCTTCCAGAGATGGGAGAGGATGACCAATAATATTTTGGGCTGTGGTTATGACCTAATTGTTCTATATCTTCTACCCGAAGGCAGTGGTGCAAAGAGACTATATCCTGGATGAGATGGATCCTTTAAAATGTTGTTAACCTTTTTAAGGCAACGGGAACTGTATAGTTCTTCCAGAGATGGGAGAGGATGACCAATAATATTTTGGGCTGTGGTTATGACCTTCTGAAGTATCTTCTTCTCCCTGGCTGTGCAGCTGGAGAACCGAGCACAAATACAGTATATAAGAATGCTCTCTATGGAGCCTCGGTAGAAGGACACCAGCAGTCTCTCACTCAGATTGTTCTTCTTTAAAAGTCTGAGGAAATAAATTCTTTGCTGGGCCTTCTTTACCAGAGCAGGAGTATTTGCGCTCCAAGTCATACCCTGCTCTATAATCATTCCCAATGCTCCTGTTGAGATCCACGTTGGATCAGTCTGCAACACACTAGTGAGTCTTGACCCACCAGTTGAAGATCAGTGATGTAGACAATATTGAGCTAGGTGGACCAGTGATCTGACTCAATATAAGGCAGCTTCCTAATATCCCCGGAAGACTAAAGATCTCATTTAGCAACAGAAAGGAAGAAGGAAAATCTCTTTTACTCTGTTTCAGTGACTTAAAGTTGTTAATCTGGTCCAAGACGATCAACTTCTCATTAATCATAATAATTAGAGACAGATTTACTGAGCATTAGTGCAATTTTCAATCATGCTAATAGTTGTGCAATCCACTGTTCATTAATATAAATGAGGTAAATTAGGACCATGACATTATAAAGAAGAGGAAGGAGCTGCTGGAACTTTCACTGATCCTCCCCAAACTCCATCAGTTTAATTGTGATATGTTGTTGCTCAGTAGCCTTTTCTCTCTCCCTCTGTAACTACCATCTGGGTGGGTTGTTTTTTTTAAGCATAGATGGTTCCACAGTAATTGATGGGAGCCATTGAAAGGGCTGGATTGAAACTGTAGACAAAGATCTGCAGTAATTGATGGGAGCCACTGCAAGGATTGGAGTTAAACTGCACTGTGTGATCTTAAGAGCTGTCTGCAGCAAAGGGTGATCCACTGCTGTGTTCTCCAGAGACTGATCTGAGTGTCAGCAGTGCATTTTATCCACAGCCTGGAATCCTGGCCATCATCTTGTATTGTGTACAGTTCCCCAGACCTAGCATTGTTCTAGGGCCGTGGGTGGTAGAGTAATAGTGGGTGCAAATATTATTATTATTATTATTATTATTATTATTATTATTGGTGAAGAGGATTCAGAGACAATTCTGCAATGTGGCTTTCGTTTTCTAGGAGGGTGAGAAAAATAATCTTAGCATTCCCCTGCCCCAGGTAAATGTCTTCTGATGATTTTTGGCTGAACTCTTACACCTCTTACACCTTCTCCTCCCTCCTTTTCCTTAACAAGTGTAAACTTCTTCTTTTTCTACCCAAGAGCTATAACCATCTTAAATGCTGTACCAGATAATATGACCTTGGAGAGCTGTGATGGGTGTATGTGTGGCTTTTTTTAGTGTGTGTGTGTTTTGTGCTGTTTTTTGTTTTGTTTTTCTTTCTGTTTTTTATGGGATGGTATGCAGTTTCGTTGCACTTGTATAGCATTGTGCTTGTACCTGTGCAATGACAATAAATAAATTATCTATCTTATCTACTTTAAATGCACCTTGATTAAAGTTTGGTAGAGTCTCGCAAGCTAAGTAACACTGCTGTGTTTAGGGAGGGCTTTCAGACTGACAGATCAGCCTTTGCTGATCTCAAAAGTCTACTGATCCAGCTGTCAAGTGAGGCAGGATTCTGAAGGCATATTGTTCTTATCAATTGCGTCCAAAACATTTTACACAGCGCTGAAAACCACTTATTTTCTAATTAGTATTTTTAAACAAATTCTATAACTTTTATTTATTTATTTTTTTAAAAATCAGTATTTTAGCAGAATTAATATTCTGCCACATAGACCAAATCTATCAGGCATTAGCTTTTGACAACCACGCATGCCACTTTAGGAGGTGTAAATTGATGTAGTAATTTTTGCCTCTCTCTCTTTTTTCTGCCCAGATCATGTTTTTGAATAACATTTTATTTGTGAAATGATTCCCTTGCCTCTCTGCACTAATAATCTATGCTTGCGTCGGTTTCAAAAAGCATTGCTTTGCCCTTGGCTACTGCGAGGAAACAGCTGCGATTTGAGATGTCAACTTTGCCATTAACATCAAGTGCTGTGAATCACTTTTCATGAATGTGTTTTGACTAGCACCACAGTATTGTTGGGTGTGGATAGATGAATATCTGGGAGACTGACTGCTATGTCAACCTGAGCAAAAACATTTGCTTTCTCTCCCCTCCGATCTAGATTTTCCCTTGTTGATTACAAAGACTCCACCCCCTCCATATTTAATTAAACTTTGAATGGATCGCTATCAGAAGCAGATCACCAGGTGGGAGCAGATCTGCCAAGCTAGATTCCTGACAGTTGGGTCGCTGTCGCTCATTGGAGGGAGAAGGGCAAGGTGGTGTGATACCCAATGAGCTGCAAATACACCCGCAGAACTTAGCTAGAATGTGCCATTGAACTCTGATAAGATCTGGATGGAGGGTTGAGAGGTATGTGTTGTAAGAATTAGTTTGCTGTAGAAAGCTTCCTCCTACATTCAGTATTGCACTCAGTATTAGCCCTGCCTACCACTGCCCAGGTGACGCTGTGGGTTAAACCACAGAGCCTAGGGCTTGCTGATCAGAAGGTCGGCGGTTCGAATCCCTGCGACGGGGTGAGCTCCTGTTGCTCGGTCCCAGCTCCTGCCCACCTAGCAGTTCGAAAGCATGTCAAAGTGCAAGTAGATAAATAGGAACCGCTCTGGCGGGAAGGTAAACGGCGTTTCCGTGCGCTGCTCTGGTTCGCCAGAAGCAGCTTTGTCATGCTGGCCACATGACCTGGAAGCTGTACGCCGGCTCTCAGCCAATAAAGCGAGATGAGCGCCGCAACCACAGAGTCGGACACGACTGGACCTAATGGTCAGGGGTCCCTTTACCTTTACCTTTACCACTGCCCCCTGTGTTATAAGAAAAAACTGCTCCCTCTATCCCTTATGGGTTATCCAAGAGCCCGTATAGAGTCCTTATGTAGGTTTTCTATTGGTAGGAGAAAATAACAGAGGCCAACCAGAGAATATTGAGAAGCAAAGCAGCTAGTAAGCCTGATCTTTATTAAACTGTTGCAACAGGGTCCCCCCCTCACCCCCACACAGGGAGGGAGGAGAGGAACCCAGAACATTGGTGTGCAAGCTCTTATACATATAGACTTTTGAAATTGCCTGCCCTGTAGCTCAAGACCACCCCCCAAAACATCGTACATACATCACAGAAAGAGGTGGTCCCCAGCAGAAATTTGAGTGTGCTGCTTCTCTCCTGTCTGCCAGGATACCTGATAATGCCTTATCTGATTGCCTTTTCTGGGTAGCCTGGCTTTGAGATGGTAAATACTTAGTTTCTGAATCTCTTACACATATTGATAGTGTGCTCAACTTAACAGATACTTGCCGGACTGTATTTACAGGGAGGTGTAAGCTCCCACAGCCCAAAGACAATTGGAAAGCTTTTCCTATTTCCTTCCTCCTTGCAGAGAAATATTTGAGGTCAATTTGGGAGAGTCAAAATGGCTTCAGGATTGTTCTCCTGTACTATTTCAGACACATGGTTTATATACTTATGTATGTGTTTACCTTGTACATTTATGAACATTTTTTTATATATATATAAGACCTTAGAATTCCTATAACACCTGGAAGGTTACCCAGAATGGAATGTGATCTTCTGTCTGAAAAAGGTTCTCCATCAGAGGGGTGGACTTTCAAATTTCAGCAGTGCCCTGTGTGTCGCCAAAATTAGGCACCCCCATACCTCTTACCTTCCATTCTGCTCAATTCACTATGCCATAGTTGTGATGCCCTGCAGTATCCCCCAGACTTGGCTCCCCCAGTGCAGCAGAACCATTCGTGCTGCCCTAAATCCACCTCTGTCCACCACCGCCTTAAGGCTTTGCACAATCAGGTGGTGGCATGCAAAGGGAAAGGGAAGGAGGGTATTTTTCTCCTTCCTTGCCCATCGCACTGGCTTCTGGCTTGCTAACAGCAAATGTAGCAGTACTAAGATACAAATAAATTAGAAGGAGGAAGCCACTTTCAATGCAGGAGGACTTGATGTCTCAGTAGATGTGCATCGGACTGTACTGTAGGTTATGGAAATAGTGTTGCTGTTTTTAAAGTATATCACCACTGGCCTTAGTTAAAACAGCTGCTAGATGAGCGGTTAATCTGGGGAAGAAAAGGAAACCAAAGGAGATGTTGTGTGAGCTGTTGCAAAGGGGGCATATTTGCCTAGTCAAAACCTTGTAGAAATGCCAGCCAGGAAGCACTTTGATGATGCACTATAGAAGCACTTGAAAGCTGGTGAGAACGTTAAGGGGGAAGTATGATAAGCAGCAGTAAGCAAGTCAGCACTTTGATTGGAAGCACGATAAGCAACGTTTCAACACAATGCCTGATTGAAAGCCAGCTTTGAACAGGAATGATGACTCCGTAATAGGGAACCGGCCAACTGGAAAATCCCATGCATGCTAAAATTACACCGTGACTTGTGTGAAAACATTTCCTGAACATGCGATGCCACCTTTATATGAGGTGGCAACATCTGAGGAAATGTAGAGGAGGAAAATGCCAAGGCTGCACTGCCCTTTCCACACGCAAAAACCACATCTGATTTATTCCATCATAGTTCTTAAATATTTCTCCTGGAGTCTGCAGCCTTCCCAGCTGCTCAAGCTTCCCAAGGAGCGGAAAGGGCTATCAATTGTCACTAACCATTATGGCTATGCTCTGCTTCCATGGTGGGAGGCATAAATACTTCTGAATACCAGTTGCAGGAAGCCACAGTGATGGTGAGGAGAGGGCTCTTGTGCTCAGGTCCTGGCTGCAGGTTTCCCAGATGCATCTGGTTGGCCACTGTGAGAACAGGATGCTAGATTAGATGGGCCACTGGCCTGATCCAGGCACCTCTGTGTGGTGTAGTGGTTAAGAGTGGTAGACTCGTAATCTGGTGAACCGGGTTCATGTCTCCGTTCCTCCACATGCAGCTGCTGAGTGACCTTGGGCTAGTCACACTTCTCTGAAGTCTCTCAGCCCCACTCACCTCACAGAGTGTTTGTTGTGGCGGGGAAAGGGAAAGGAGAATGTTAGCCGCTTTCAGACTCCTTTGGGTAGTGATAAAATGGGATATCAAATCCAAACTCCTCCTCCTCTTCCTCCTCCTCCTCCTCCTTCTCTTCTTACATTCCCTTCCTGTCCTCTCTTGCCAGTCTCAGTCTCTCTTCTTCACCCTCCTCCCTTATTGGCTTCCACTCATCTGCACTCTCTCTGCTCCCGCCTCTTAAACTCCCACTTCCTTTCCTGTACATCCATCTGCCTGTTGTCATTTCCCATTCTCATTCTCCTCACCTTTTTTGGCACTGCATCCTCAATGTGCTTTGCAAATTCCAGTCCGACAGGCTCAGCTTACAGCATGACTGCCGATGCCTCAGCGTGCCAGAGAGGAATCCTTGCTCATCCCTCCTCACATCTCCCTTTTGGTAACTTTTGGATGCAATTTCTTTTTCTCGTTAACTGATGGGTAGTGGTTGGGAGAACACCAGAAAAAACACCAGAAATTTTTTTTGGGGGTACAGCATGATAAAATACCGAACATTTTTCACCTCCCTGGTTGAAACAGATATTCATCAATAGCTCACATCAAAGTCACATGACACTATAAATAAGCCAATTGAATGTGTGCAATGATGTGAAAAACAGTCCCACAAAAGCAGCTCCCTGTCTAGCTTCTTACCGTCTCATGAGCCCCCTCATGAGCTTGTAGGGCGGAGCTAATCAGTGCCTGGAGGGCAGCGACTGAGGAGGGAGCACAAGGTGAGCTGAGCTTGTAGGTTTTGTGGGTTTGTCTTTTTGGGGCTGTGTGTGATTAAGTTTGTGTGCTTATTTGTTTCCTTATTTGTTTGTGTGTTTCCCAGGCTTGTGTGTGTGAGAGAGTTTGTTTCTGGCTTGTGTGTGTGTGTTTGTCTGGTGACTAGCTGTGGGCGGAGCTAATCAGTGCCTAGAGGGCAGCGACTGAGGAAGTAGGCAAAAGGTGAGCTGAGCTTGTAGGGCGGAGCTAATCAGTGCCTGGAGGGCAGCGACTGAGGAGGGAGCACAAGGTGAGCTGAGCTTGTAGGTTTTGTGGGTTTGTCTTTTTGGGGCTGTGTGTGATTAAGTTTGTGTGCTTATTTGTTTCCTTATTTGTTTGTGTGTTTCCCAGGCTTGTGTGTGTGAGAGAGTTTGTTTCTGGCTTGTGTGTGTGTGTTTGTCTGGTGACTAGCTGTGGGCGGAGCTAATCAGTGCCTAGAGGGCAGCGACTGAGGAAGTAGGCAAAAGGTGAGCTGAGCTTGTAGGGCGGAGCTAATCAGTGCCTGGAGGGCAGCGACTGAGGAGGGAGCACAAGGTGAGCTGAGCTTGTAGGTTTTGTGGGTTTGTCTTTTTGGGGCTGTGTGTGATTAAGTTTGTGTGCTTATTTGTTTCCTTATTTGTTTGTGTGTTTCCCAGGCTTGTGTGTGTGAGAGAGTTTGTTTCTGGCTTGTGTGTGTGTGTTTGTCTGGTGACTAGCTGTGGGCGGAGCTAATCAGTGCCTAGAGGGCAGCGACTGAGGAAGTAGGCAAAAGGTGAGCTGAGCTTGTAGGGCGGAGCTAATCAGTGCCTGGAGGGCAGCGCGCGCAGTTTGACCTATCTTTTGATAGAGGAGAGCTAGTCTCAAACGTTTACTTGGGGAGACCTAGGCTTCTTTTTTGAGTGTCCTGACTTCAAGCTTCAAGATGGAGGGTGAGGGAACAACTGTAGTCGCCTGCAATTCCTGCGCAATGTTTGCCTTCTTGCCAAAGGATGTAGGCAGCTACACCTGCAGCAAGTGCAAGTTGGTTGCCCTACTAGAAGACAAGGTCCGGCAACTTCAGAAGGGGGAGGGAACAACTGTAGTCGCCTGTAATTCCTGCGCAATGTTTGTCTTCTTGCCAAAGGTTGTAGACAGCTACACCTGCAGCAACTGCAAGTTGGTTGCCCTACTCGAAGACAAGGTCCAGCAACTTCAGGCCCGTGTATCTACACTCCAGAAAATTAAAGAGCTGGAGCTTTTCTTGGATGCAGCAGAGCACACTGTCTCCACCAAGCAGGAGACAGGGCACATCTCTGAGGAGGAGATCAGTTCCCCAACTCAGGAGCCAGATGTATGGAGGAACGTGACTCACAGAAGTAGAATGCCCAGGGATCGCTCTGAGTGTTTAGAACTACAAAATCGATTTGAAGTGCTCTCAAATCTGGAAGATGAAGAACAGACTCCATTGGAAGATCTCTCCCTCATCACAGTTGATGAGGTATATGAAGACGAGCAACATAGTCAGTCCTCTGGGAATGTGCAGGCGACCTTGGAAGGGACAGCACATGTAAGAATCCCGACCAAGCCTAAGAGGAGGCGTGTAGTGGTGATAGGGGATTCCCTACTGAGGGGTACGGAAGCAGTGATCTGTGGGCCTGACAAGATGTCTCGAGAGGTATGCTGTCTCCCCGGGGCCAAGATCCATGATGTTACAGAACGGCTGCAAGGAATAATTAAACCCACGGATAAAAACCCCTTCCTTTTAGTCCATGTGGGAACCAATGACACCGCAAGCCATAGCCTCCAGAAGATCAAAAGTGATTATGAGGCTCTGGGCAGGAAGCTGAAGCAATTAAATGCACAAATTGTCATCTCATCTGTCCTCCCAGTTGAACGCCGTGGCCCAGGAAGAGAGGGGAAAATAGAAGAAGTGAACAACTGGCTTCGCAAATGGTGCCGGCAGGAACGGTTTGGTTTCTTAGATCACGGTCTGCAGTTTCTTGAAGATGGACTTCTGGCAAGTGATGGGCTGCACCTCACAAGGGTTGGGAGGAATGTTTTTGCCAACAATCTCAAAAACCTCATCAGGAGGGCTTTAAACTGACTTATGTGGGGGAGGGAGACAGTGGTCCTGAAGGTAGGAGTCTATCAAATGCTGAAGATGATCATCCAAAAGTTAAGGACCAAATGGAGCAAACAGCGCACAGACCTAGTGGTGGGAGGAAAAAATCCTTAAGTAGGAGACTAGGGGGAATGATCAATGGTTTTCAATGTCTGTATACAAATGCACAGAGCATGGGAAATAAACAAGATGAACTTGAGCTCTTGGTACAGCAAACTAAATACGACATAATAGGCATCACTGAAACCTGGTGGGATGAGTCTCATGATTGGAATGTAGTAATAGAGGGATACAATCTATTTAAGAGAAATAGACCAAACAGGAAAGGAGGAGGAGTGGCGTTATATGTCAGGGATGTGTATACCTGTGAAGAGATCCATGATTTAAAACTTCAAAGCCAAATTGAGAGTATCTGGGTCAAAATTAAGGGAGAGAAAAATAACAGTGATCTCATGGTGGGAGTTTACTATAGATCCCCAAGCCAAACTGAGGACATAGATGATGCCTTCCTGGAACAGATGACCAAGCATTCAAAAGGAAATGAGATAGTAGTAATGGGGGATTTCAACTATCCTGATATTTGTTGGATGTCAAACTCAGCCAAGAGCATAAGGTCGAACAGATTCCTCACTGGCCTTGCAGACAATTTCATTGTCCAGAAAGTGGGAGAAGCAACAAGAGGATCAGCCATTTTAGATCTGGTCCTAACCAATAGTGATGACCTGGTTAGTGGGGTAGAAGTGGTAGGATCATTAGGTGGGAGTGATCATGCTCTTCTGGAGTTTATTATACATCAGAAAGGAGCAACCAAGCATACTAAGACTCAAATTCTAGACTTTAAGAAAGCCGACTTCAGAAAACTTAGGGAAATGCTGGGTGTGATCCCATGGTCAGTAATACTAAAAGGGAAGGGAGTTCATGATGGATGGGAGTTTGTTAAAAGGGAGATATTAAAAGCACAACTTCAAGCAGTACCAATGAGACGAAAACATGGAAGGTGCCTAAAGAAGCCAGGGTGGCTATCTAATGAACTTTTAACTGAGTTAAGATTTAAAAGGGATATGTACAAGAAATGGAAAAAGGGGGAAACCACCAGAGAGGAATTCAAACAAATAGCCAGCACATGTAGAGACAAAGTCAGAAAAGCTAAAGCACAGAATGAACTCAGGCTTGCTAGAGAGGTTAAAAGCAATAAAAAGAGTTTTTATGGGTATGTCCGTAGCAAAAGGAAGAACAAGGAAACAGTGGGGTCACTTAGAGGAGAAGAAGGTGAAATGCGAACAGGGGACGCAGAAAGGGCAGAACTCCTCAATACCTTCTTTGCCTCAGTCTTCTCCAAAAAAGAAAACAATGCCCGACCTGAAGAATATGGAGCAGATGATTCAGCAGGGGAAACACAGCCCAGAATAAGTAAGGAGGTAGTACAAGCACACTTGGCTAGTTTAGATGTATTCAAGTCTCCAGGGCCAGATGAACTACATCCCAGAGTATTAAAAGAACTGGCAGAGGTGATTTCAGAACCACTGGCAGTAATCTTTGAGAATTCTTGGAAAACAGGTGAAGTCCCAGCAGACTGGAGGAGGGCAAATGTTGTCCCTATTTTCAAAAAGGGGAAAAGAGAGGACCCAAACAATTACCGCCCAGTCAGCCTGACATCAATACCAGGAAAGATTCTAGAGCAGATCATTAAGCAAACGGTCTGTGAGCACCTAGAAAGGAACGCTGTGATCACTAAAAGTCAGCATGGGTTTCTGAAAAATAAGTCATGTCAGACTAATCTGATCTCATTTTTTGACAGAATTACAAGCCTGGTAGACGAAGGGAACACTGTGGATGTAGCCTATCTTGATTTCAGCAAGGCCTTTGACAAGGTGCCCCATGATATTCTTGTAAAGAAGCTGGTAAAATGCGGGCTAGACAATACTACCATTCAGTGGATTTGTAACTGGCTGACTGACCGAACCCAAAGGGTGCTCATCAATGGCTCCTCTTCATCCTGGAGAGAAGTGACTAGTGGGGTGCCACAGGGTTCTGTCTTGGGCCCAGTCTTATTCAACATCTTTATCAATGACTTGGATGATGGGCTTGAGGGCATCCTGATCAAGTTTGCAGATGACACCAAATTGGGAGGGGTGGCTAATACCCCAGAGGACAGGATCACACTTCAAAATGACCTTAACAGATTAGAGAACTGGGCCAAGGCAAACAGGATGAATTTTAACAGGGAGAAATGTAAAGTACTACACTTGGGCAAAAAAAATGAAAGGCACAAATACAGGATGGGTGATACCTGGCTTGAGAGCAGTACAAGTGAAAAGGATCTAGGAGTCTTGGTAGACCACAAACTTGACATGAGTCAACAGTGTGATGCAGCAGCTAAAAAAGCCAATGCAATTCTGGGCTGCATCAATAGGAGTATAGCATCTAGATCAAGGGAAGTAATAGTACCACTGTATTCCGCTCTGGTCAGACCTCACCTGGAATACTGTGTCCAGTTCTGGGCACCACAGTTCAAGAAGGATATTGACAAGCTGGAACGTGTCCAGAGGAGGGCAACCAAAATGGTCAAAGGCCTGGAAACGATGCCTTATGAGGAACGGCTTAGGGAGCTGGGTATGTTTAGCCTGGAGAAGAGAAGGTTAAGGGGTGATATGATAGCCATGTTCAAATATATAAAAGGATGTCATATAGAGGAGGGAGAAAGGTTGTTTTCTGCTGCTCCAGAGAAGCGGACACGGAGCAATGGATTCAAACTACAAGAAAGAAGATTCCACCTAAACATTAGGAAGAATTTCTTGACAGTAAGAGCTGTTCGACAGTGGAATTTGCTGCCAAGGAGTGTGGTGGAGTCTCCTTCTTTGGAGGTCTTTAAGCAGAGGCTTGACAGCCATCTGTCAGGAATGCTTTGATGGTGTTTCCTGCTTGGCAGGGGGTTGGACTGGATGGCCCTTGTGGTCTCTTCCAACTCTATGATTCTGTGATTCTATGATTCTATGATTCATGTCCATCATTTAATAATGACAGGCTTGGAATTCAGTTGAGACAATCTGTAATTAATGCATAATAGAGTGCCTCATGATTTTCTGAGCAAGCTTCTGTTTCGATAGTCAGAAGGGCGTCAGTGCAGTTGCTTAACAGAATATCATGATCTATGAAGTTGAATATATATATATATATATATATATATATATATATATATATATATATAATTTAAAAAAAGTCTTTTCACTCCATCTTTCAGTACGGCCCTTAATAGATCACTGCCAACATTTAATTATATTGTCATGGCTGAAATACTCAAGCAAAAGAAGTCAGGCCAACATTCACAGCCAACGCTTGCTTTTGGATGTAATTGCACATATCAAACAGATCACACGGTTGTTGCTGTTTGTGAACAGAGGCTGCTTGGAAGCAAACAGGTGCTGTGTGTTGGTGGTGCCCAAAACATTTTAATAAATGGAGCAAAAGTGCAGATTAGGGGGACCAGAAATGTCCAAAATCTTCATTTCTGGCAGTAAACATGTCCACAGTTGTAGATAAACTCTCTGGATAAAGTAAAAGGTTTCCGAACAGTCGCTGTGGATCATTGGGGGAAAGGTAATGACTTTATCCCCCACCAGCTGTCACAAAAGATTAATCCTATTTCCATACCCTCCTACATTTTTTCCGGTGAAAATAGGGACATCCTATTCTCCATCAGGATGCTTCTCCCCCATTGGATCTCGCTGCACACATAGACGTCATATACATCAACCTTGGTCACCTTGAGCCAATTACAATGTCTCCGCTGAACCTACCTTGCAGGGTCGTTGTAAGGAAATGTGCAAGGGAAGGGGGTTGTGTGCAACACCTTCTGCAGATAAATGTAATGAAATAGAATTTTAGTTGTAAGCTGTCTTGAGTCTCTTGTCAGGGGAAAATGTTGGAATAATAATAATAATAATAATAATAATAATAATAATAATAATAATCATGCAACAATGATCAGGAACATACCGGAGAGTAAATCCTATTGAGCTCAGTGGGACTCCTAAGTTTAAGGCATTAAAGATTATTGGGAAATAATATATAATGAACTTTAAAAAAAATGTTTAAAAGAACATTTTCCCCAAACCCTGAAGCTTTCCTCCTGGATAATTTTCCCACCCAAAATCAGAAGAACCTTTCTGTGTATGCGACTACGGTTGCAAGGATGCTACTAGCACAAAAATAGAGAACAGGTGTAGTACCAACGAAACAAGAGTGCCACCTTAAAATGTTGGAATATGCAGGATTAGCAGGAATGACCAGTAGAATAAGAAATCAAGATGGAAAAGAAAGGTTTAAGGAGGACTGGATAATATATATAAATTACATGAAAATATATCATAAACAGACAATTAACTTAGCAGGTTGTTAGAGATAAGGAGAGTCAAAGACAAAGGATTGGAAAACCAAGAAGACAAGAAAGGGAGTAGACTCTAAAAGGAGCCATGGAAGGAGAGGAAGGGAAATCCATTAATGTTTGTATTTGAAAGCAAATGCATGGGTAACAATTTTAAATTGTATTTGAAATGCAAATAAATAAAATATAAATAAAAAAAAGAACTCAGTGGGACTTACTTCTGAGTAGACCATGCCAGGCTCCATTTACAATAAAGGAATAAGCAATCTACGACAGGCGGGCCAGCTCCTGGGGGCCGAGCCTTTATGTCTCCCCTCCATATTTTTGGAGTGGGGGGTTGGACCCCACAATGTCCCAAAAGCGAAGAGGTACTTTAGGGTGGATTGCTGTACCCAAGGAGGTTTGCATGGTGCCTTCGTTACATATATTTAGGCGCCGGGCCGAAACATAGCACTTCAACCAGGTTTTCGGCTAATTCACATTCTGTAGCCTTTAAAATGTCCCTGTGGGAGGGGTTTTATTGGTTTGTTTTTTGGGGGGTTCCCCTTTTGTTTTGTTATGCATTTTGTTTTTTCATTTTGTATTTTCATGCTGTGAATCGCCCTGTGACGTTCAGATGAAGGGCGGTATACAAATTTAATAAATAATAATAAAATAATTTAAAATTATAATTCTTAAGCAGAGGTTGCACAGCCTTCTTCCAGGGATGTTGCGGTTGCATCCTGCATTGCAGGTACTGTGTGGAGTGGGGGTTCAACTAAATGGCCTCTAGTAACCCTCCAAAATCCATGATAGTTCAAGCTGGAAAGAGCTGCAGAAATAATTGGAATGATTCTGCTCACTGGAATTCCTTGTAGGAGTGTGATCCTCTGTCTGTAAAGCAGATATTAAGTTATTGGGTTGTTCTTTGCACTAATGCCAAATAGAAGATTCTAAAATATCCGAGCCCTGAAAAAATACGAGCAGCCTGCATAATTTTAAAACTGATACTTTCTGTATGGAACAAATAGATAAGGAGATACCTGGATGATTGCGAACTTCAAGGACAGCATGCATTTTCAGAAGTCTTCTGTATTGCACATTCAATTCTCTATAAACATATTTTGACCCCGGTACACAAAGCCTATAAAAGAATTAACTGTCTTCACTACAGTCTTCCAGCAAGGCCACATTATTCCGTTATTCTCCTATCAGAAAATGAAGGTGAAGAACTTACGTTTGATTGCAAATTTCCTGAATATAAATGGCAGTTGAGATGCTAATAAACATTTACAGTATATCCCAGAACAAATTGTGAACATCACCATAAATCTCTAGGAAAGATACCTCGGCCTATTAAAATACCTGATAAATCATCTTTACAAGGATGTGCTTGAGAAAACACTGTCTTTCGTTAACAAGCTCCCTTTAACAAAATTATGAACTCAGGAGTGTCAGAACTTGCAGAACTCCAAAGAAGACTCCAAAGAATCTAGAATTCTACTTTGAAAGTTACCTTGACATTCACCAAGCATGGCTGAAATGCATGTATTCCCAAGGTCATCAATTAACTGCATGTTGCTATGGTTGCTCAGACCATCAGTCTGTAGTCTGCTCTCACTGCTGTGGACATCTGTGGCTGGTAAAGTCATACCCATCTATGCCCACATAGAGTCTTCTTTTTCCGCCACCCGAGAGCTGGAGTCTCTGGTGTTTTTTGCTAGAGAGTTTGAGCCTCCATCTAGAAGGAATGCACCCAGAAGACTCTGCCAACCAGACAAACACAGGAGATAAAAGCCTTTGTATTCATGTTTTGAGTTGATGCTTTTGAATTATGGTGCTGGAGGAGACTCTTGAGAGTCCCATGGACTGCAAGAAGATCAAGCCTATCCATTCTGAAGGAAATCAGCCCTGAGTGCTCACTGGAAGGACAGATCCTGAAGCTGAGGCTCCAATACTTTGGCCACCTCATGAGAAGAGAAGACTCCCTGGAAAAGACCCTGGTGTTGGGAAAGATTGAGGGCACAAGGAGAAGGGGACAACAGAGGACGAGATGGTTGGACAGTGTTCTCGAAGCTACCAACATGAGTCTGACCAAACTGCGGGAGGCAGTCGAAGACAGGAGTGTCTGGAGTGCTCTGGTCCATGGGGTCACGAAGAGTCGGATACGACTTAATAACTAAACAACAAATTCATGTTTAGCAGGGCAAAGTTTGCAGCTTTATACTGCCTGCCAGTCACAAAGTGCAATGCTGTTTGTTTCGAAATGTGCCTGAAGAGAGATCAGATGCTATATTCCCAGTCAATGACTAGGCTAGATTCTAGCTTCCGCACATGGAATTCAAGTTCATGCCCTGGTAGAAAAGACTTGGTGGGCTCATTCTGGCCTCATTTCTGTTGTAAGTGAACAAGCCCTACTCTTCACCACCGACTTTTCAGCAGTGACAGTTTAGAAGTGCAGAACACACACACGCCAAGAAGCTACACTGAAAAAGCAGTCACACAATTCCCATAGGATAAGCATTGTCCATATATTTGCAAAGGATGTTTTGGGTTCTTGGGGCAAGAAGGGAGCATGTGAGTGGAAAGATGCCTTAGACTCTGCATTGGTGTAATTGTGCCATTGTATTAGCTCATGCCCATCTAATTAAGTATTATTTTTCAGTGGCGATAAGTCAGTTTCCATTGAAAAGCTCAAAAGCAAGGCATGGAAGATGATAGCCTTCATTGTTTATTTGTCCCCAGAATCTGTTTTAATAGAGATATACTGCCCCTTTATAAGGAGGTGGCATGCACCTTCAGGCCACAGCATTTAATCCCATTCACTTTGATAATTTTCATAGAATCATGGAACTGAAGAGTTAGAAGGGACCCTGAGGATCATCTAGACCAACCCCTTGCAAAGCAGGATTTTGCAGCTGCCCCATACAGGGATTGAACCTGCAACCGTGGCATCAGCAGCACCATGCTCTAACCAACTGAGCTATCCAGGCTGTTCCCCAATGATCTGAAAGTGACTGACTGGTTGGCCATCTTAGGGACATAGGAAGGTGTCTTCTACTTAATGAGACCACTGGTCCATCTAGCTTAGTATTGTCTGCACTGACTGGCAGTGGCTCTCCAGAATTCTAGATGGGGGGGGCATCTCCAGTCCAGCCTGGAAATGTCATAGATTGAATTTAGGACCCTCTGTAGATGCTGTACCATAAGTTCTTTCTAAGGGTTCTTCTTTCTCCCCTCCTCCTCCAGTTGATGGTTGAGTGATGAAAACATTGTGAGGCTTCTAATTCTCCTGAACACTTTCATGGCTAAAACGAACTATTTTCACCCTATCTAAGTAAAGCGAGTGTGTCATCTGAGTTAATACCAATTTTGTAGTTCTGGAACAACAATTCCCCTGGTACGCTGGTATTTTTCAGAGCCGTGTAATGAAATGACAAGGAATACATTGTGGGCTAAAAGTAGGCAGAGGTGGAGGCTGTTTCTCGATTTCAGGGTGATTCAGAACAAAGAACACTCAAATGTTTCTCTTCGCCTTATAAAACAAGTAATAGCAAGTATGTCCATCTCAGAGGAAGATACGGCCCTTTAATATATACCAAAATGTACAGATGAGAGATAAGGTTTATTATTTGGAATCTTATTATTTGGAATTCCTTAAGTTGAATCCTCAGATAATGGGCATTTGCAGCCTAGCTGATGGATAGAGGAGCTGGGATGCACAGATCAGTCCTATCCCTAGCTCTTGACATGTTTGCATCCCCACCTGCCACTTCAGCTCCCTGATATAGAGCAAGGGTAGACTACAAATATTATCAATACCAGTAGTAATAAAGGCGATGAGCCCAACCTCAGCATTTTCAGAGATATGCAATGGAAGTTCTTTTAGGGTACCTTCTTAGATCTCATCCTGGAGATTCTCCTCCATTCAGGAAAAGGCTAATATGTGTCGAACCTTTTGCACATGGCCTGGGATTTAGCTGCATCTGTTGCAGGCAGGGGGAGAGGGCTGCTTGTTTGGCAATTAAAGATATCTGTGAACTGAGGACTATGCATTGATTGATTAATTGATTGATTGATTGACTGCTCATGTTCAACCAAGTAATGGAAAACCTGCCTACATTTCCCTTTTGCCTTAATGCATTTCATGACAATAGTAGCCCTTTCTCCCATTTTCCTAACTTATATATCACTTTTAGCAACACTTGTTGATTTCAGTTGACACACCAGCAGGTCATACAGTCATACCTCGGGTTACAGACACTTTGGGGTGCGCGTTTTCGGGTTGTGCACCTCACCGAACCCGGAAGTACCGGAACGGGTTACTTCCAGGTTTCAGCGCTCGTGCATGCGCAGAAGCGCTAAATCGTGCTTTGCGCATGCACAGAAGCACCGAATCGCGACCCGCACGTGCGCAGACGTGGCGCTGCGGGTTGCGAATGTGCCTCCCGCATGGATCACGTTCGCAACCCGAGCATCCACTCTATAAGTTTAATGGCCCAATCACCATTTTCATGTTTGTGTGAGTAAATGCATCTGGGGAGGACTTTCCAGGTTTTAACGAATGCAGATTTTCTAAAGCCAAACCTAAAATTGTGACAACTTCCATAATATTACATGTGAAGGGATGGGTGGGTCAGGGCAGGGTGGGGGACAATGTAATTTACCTTTTTATTCCATCCTTCCCCCTTTATATGCTACCAGCACTTAGGCCTTACACCGGGGGCAGCCAACATGGTTCCTGCCTGTTGTTGGATTCCAAGCGCATCAGCCCCAACCAGCAAAGCCAGTCTTTAGGAATGATGAGAGTTATAATCTTTAATAACCCCAGAAGCACCACAGTTGAGATATTGATGTCTTGGGCTATAGGGTTTTCATTTTGCTTAGAATTATCATCATTATTCTTGATTCTGACAAGGTAGGTATGGGCCTAAGATCTAATAAGTCTTTAACAGGTCACCCAAAGTATCAATCCTATGCTCTGGTGATTTTTAAATAGTTATTCCTTGCATTTACATCCCATCTTTTTTTTCCTCCAAGGAGCTCAAGTTAGCACATTTATTCTCATTTATTCCTCTTCTCATTTATTCCCTACAACAACACCATCTAGTGAGCTTCATGGCCAAGTGGTGTTTTTGAACCCTGGTCTCCAAGATCCTGGCCTGGCACTCTAACCACTACACCACACTGGCTCCCTAGTAGAAGATTAATATCAAATATAACAATACAACACAGTTGCCTTGTTACTTTTATAACTTATCTAATGCAGTGTTTCTCAACCAGTGTGCCTCCAGATGTTTTGGGACTACAACTCCCATCATCCCTCGCTAGCAATACCAGTGGTCAGGGATGATGGGAATTGTAGTCCCAAAACATCTGGAGGCACACTGGTTGAGAAACACTGATCTAATGGCTTCCTGTGTGATTTCCTATTCAACAGTTCCAAAGCTGTTGGCATCTTGTTAAGGTCCGCCTTTTTAAGGTGAATGTGTTCTGAGCAAAAACAGAAAAAGGTTGTATAAATTATTGCATGGTCAGTGACAATTGAATTGAAAAATTGAAATACTTTATTGTCACTTGTACAATATACAGTGAAATTACAGTGAGTATACAGTTAGTCACCAGGGTGTGCTGAGAACTTAGGAGGTGGCCTGAGCAATCCAGAACTGCTCTGTCTATGGAATTATATATCTTTTACCTAATGGAAATAAAACCTGTCTTCTGCTTTTTGCCTTCTAGCTATGGTTCGCCCATTCACACAAGGAAGACAATGCCCTTTATTTCATGTTTCTAAAAGCTTAAGTGCTTTCAGGTCTGGGAAATGAAAGGAAAGGTTATTTGAGAAATAGACACTTGTAAGTTCCACTTCAACCATTTTGGAGGGTTTTTATACACATGCCTCACTTAAAGGGCATGGCTCCATCAATCAGATTTATTTGAAAGGTAGTAGATTTTTGTGTACTTGGTATACTGAGTTACAGCTTATCCCTAGCAATGATTAGTCATAAATCCTGCAATTATTCAAAGAATAGCCTCTTGATTAGTGGCATTGACTGTGTTATCCTCTGATATTACAATGGTGTGGTAGCATTTTCATAATAGCAAGGGATTTAATTGCTGTGAAGATTTATTTGCCGAATACTAAACACTGTTGTAAGCAAGGTGTTTGAATTGTACCTTACAAGAGCCCAGAGTATTATCAGCTAATTAGGTACTGAAAGTGCATATGTAATGTTAGCCAAGAGTGCTCAACCTTCTGACACAAGCTTTTTTAAAAAAGGAAAAAAAGGAAAAATTAAAATTATTACAGTAACTGTGATACATTTGGCACCATTCTTTTGCCAGACTGAATCATCTCTTGGAAGTGAATTGCAAGTGAGATTTCAAATTGCGACTGAAAAGTTGTTGTTGTTATTTATTTATTTGGAGCATTTGCACCCCAAAAAGTTCCCAGAGCAGTTTACACACAATCTAGGCAAGGCAATCTCTAACTGCAAGCTTACCATTTAAAAAGAAAAAGAAAAAAGACCCACAAAGGGACAAAGAGGGAAGAGGAAAATGTAATTATTATTTGCTCCAGGGGCAATTTCTCCAAATACTCTAGGAACAGCAGTAAGGAAAACTCTCTCAGTGCACAGTTAGGGGCAATTATGACATCAATAGCCAATAATCCAATCCTTCTGCTTGTTTGAAAACTCTAAGCTAGGTCATGCTTAAGGGTGGGGGAGCATTGCAGTTCAGTTCCCATTTAAAGGCAAAGCGATCTAGTTTGCAGTTCCCAAAACAATATGTGAACCGAAACACAATCATCCTTCAAAATTGGCACTTGTAATGCAGTTTCCTAGCCAAATAAGGTATACAAAAATGGAAATACTAGAGCCAGTATTAATTAAACAATAAAATATTTTGTTAGTTCCTTGTAAAGTCATGTATATTATGCAAAATATGTATATTAACAGAAATACGCACTAAAATTTTGATCAAATTTCATGAAAACTTTTAAAAGTAAAAATCAGAAACTTAAGACTGAAACAATGAGAAGTTGAGAGAAAAGGAAATTGGCAGATTTTCCCACCTGTACATATGTTGTATGTTCTATAGGAGTGCAGTTATTTCCTGGACAGAGGAAATGAATGATGCTGTATATTTGAGAGAGTCAGAATCCCATTCACCAGTCTTGCAGGCAACAGCAATGCCACTACGCTCTATGTACAGACCAAGAGACTGTAAGCTCACTTTTCATGACACTGTTTGGTGGGCATGCTGGTAAGATCTAAATTTTGAAATCGAGAAATAATTATGGAAAAAAAATACTGCCCGTACTATCACTGGTAGCCACATAAATGTCTAGAACTCTCACCTGCTACCAAATAGTTCACATATAATCCACTTCAAAGCAGCCCAAGAAAAGAATATGGAAGAGGTAACCTCAAATAGATGGAGCTGATAGCTTTTTCTGTATCAAGAGCGGGAGGACCCAATTTGTTGTGGCAGCTGGTCTTGAGGCAAGTTAATATGTCACTCCCAACCCGCTAGCCATGATCTTTAAAGTGTTGCTTACGATACTTAAACCTCAACAGTACTTCTCCAGAGTAAGTGGTTCTGGGACAGCAGCCGAAGCCTTTCAGAATAACTTGCCAATCATCACTTTAAAAAAAGGAAAGAAAAATACAAAGGTTGAATAAGGCAGCATTCTTCTATGTGTTTCATATCCCCAGAGTACTCTAGCTTTCACTCCTCTTAAAACCTTTCATCCAGCTTCCCTCCAGCTCATGCCTTTTATTTAATTTCACATGGGAGATGCCAGCATAGAGACAATCAAAACGTCTGTAGATCTGACCATCTGAACAACAAAAGACAGAGGGCCATGATCAGAATGTAGCTTCTTTCTTCTCCCCCACCCTCTGCTGAAAGGTGAAGTTCCTTCTTCTGTTAGGAAGAGTACCATTCTCTTGCATTTGTCACGTGATGGATTATTCCTCCTTTGGTCATCAATGCTGCACAATAATCATTGACAAAATAGAGCCAGCTGACACAGTTCCACGGACCCATCACAAATAGCTATTTTCCAGAAGGGTGCCTCAAGTTGGTGCTCGCACACCGCATCCCCATGTGAAGAATGTCACAAGTGACAGCAGCATGTGCATCTATGCACACATAGTGCTTTGTTGCTTGGGATAATGTACCTATTGGATCATCTTCAACCATTCCAGCCCACCCATCACCTTGAAGGGGCTCCTTTGGGTGCCTCCACTATCTGGTCCTGGTGAGGATGAGCCCATAGAGGAAGCAGGCCAGCGAGAAGTT
Organism: Darevskia mixta; assembly: GCA_034641385.1. Taxonomy (NCBI): domain Eukaryota; kingdom Metazoa; phylum Chordata; class Lepidosauria; order Squamata; family Lacertidae; genus Darevskia; species Darevskia mixta. The sequence goes on along the minus strand of JAWWNH010000091.1, from coordinate 7,578,995 downwards.
TGGAGCAGATAGCCAGAGCAGGGAGCTGACACGAAAGATTCTTGTACCAGAAAGCAGAAGTGAGATAGAAAGTTCTTTCAGTACCATGGACAGGTCCTAAGGAAGAGACAAGTTGTTCTGGCAAGAGCCCTAACCCAGTAGGGCTCTTGTGATGGAAGTATGTGTGATCCCTTTAAGCAAATTAGGATGTTTAAAGGATGCAAAAGGCTTTAGGAAAGAGTAACAACATAATTTTTAAGATGATCCCCTACAAACAACTACCTTAACATATTTAATTGAGAATATTGTGTTTGATTTCAGTGGGATGGTTGTTTAAGTCCACAAGCCTTTATTTATGTCCAGTTCTGATATATCATTTGCTGGGATGGCAAAATGTTGTAGAGTGTATCCAGTATTGAAAGTTCACAGGAGATGCTAGTCTCGGAGCTCATTTCTTTGCTCACTAAGGCTCTGCTGCTGCCCTCCAAGAAGAAGGTGATATGGAGCACAGATTGGGGATTTATTTGTATTTGGAGGAAATGCTTGGCAAGCCATGAATCTTTAGCTGGCTTTCTTGACATGAGTATCAAGGCTTACTGCAGAGAAGTTCTTAGAGGAGAAAGGAATCTCTGCATGGAGGTTGTTAGGGAGTGTCTGGGAACTTGCTGTATGGTTGCCCTGTTGCTCTCCAAGAGTTGCTGTCAGTAAAGTGTCAAGGTTTACACACACACTGTCTCTCTTTCTCCTACACATACACATCTTACCATTCCATAGGGAGACTATGAATTCCTGTGCATGACAATTTCTCTGTTTCTCTCCCCCCCCCCCAGTTTTCAGTTTTCCACATTTTGCCTAATATACCCATTTTCCAAGGCAAATTCCCCTAATATAGTGCATTTTTATGCACACTTTACCCTAGTATATGCATTTATGTACACATTAGTTGACTTGAGAACTGCATTGCAAAATTCAGAGAATTGCAGATTTTGAAGAGTGGCCATGTCTCAGCCTGTATTTTCTTTTGGAAAATGCAAATAAGGTAGGTATGCCTTTAAATGCAAACTAAATCAAATTTCTCACCCATTCCTAATGACAACCCAAACCTTCTGACCTATGCTGGTGCTGCACTGAGTATCCAGGTGGACCAACTTGGGTCAGATCATACCAGGTCTAGGTAATGCATGCCAGATCACGGAAGAGAGTGTTTGATTGCAAACTGGTATACTGACCAGCCCTCCTACCTTGTGGTTCTGGTCACAATCCAGATACTGATGGGCAGGGGATATTCTGTAAAGAGCAGTGGCCTCCACTGGAGGTGGAGAACATTGTCTACTGCCATTCATCCCTGTATTAATGGGTGCCCCCAATGAACTGCTCCTCATCTTCCCTCCTCACCGCAATGTGGACCACAATTCACTAGCTGCAGGATGGAAACAATCCAGGTACGCCCTGGACCATGAGGGAGAAGCTAACAGGTTCAATATATCCTGCAAATAGCACCTGTGGAAGTGCAGACAACAGCTACTGGCTTCAGTCTTGATGGCGCTATATTCTGGATTCAGTCCATCCTGTGTTATGCCATTGCACTCCATTCTAAGAACACAGGAACACAAGAAGAGCCCTGCTGGAACAGGCCAATGGTTCATCTAGTTCAGCATACGGTTCTCATGGTGGCCAACCAGTTTCCTGTGGGAAACCCACAAGTAGGCTTGGAGCACAAGAGCACTCTCTCCTTCTGAAGCATTACTGCCTTTAACCATAGCGTCAGAGCATAGCCATCATGGCTAATAGCTATTACTAGCCCTTCCTTCCCTCCATGGATTTGTCCAATCCTCTTCAAATCCACCGAGGTTGCTGGCCGTCACTACTACAGTTGGGACTTAGTTCCATAGTTTACCCATGTGCTTCCTCCCCCTTCCATTCCATTCTGTCCCATGCCATCCTGTTGTACTCATTTTTTTTTAAATTAATATTTATTGGTTTTATAAACATTATACAAAATCAAAAATACAGTAAAAAAAAAACACAAAACAAAACAAAAAATCAACAAAACACCAAACAAACACAAAACCAAACATCAATTATTTTTCTTAACATTGTTAACTAGACTTCCCCGAATTCCCCCCTTCATTGGGTTCATTTTTAATTCATATTCGACAGTTTTCATATTATATCTTTAACTCATTCTTTCCAATTTCCAAAATCCTTTATTTCTTCTCATATACCTTTATCATAATCAAATATTCTATTTAACTAATTCCAACTTCCCCCCTTAGCCTAGAACTATTTTCAAAAATACCTTCTAAATTCTATCATTAAATCATATTATATACCCCCTCCTTCCCAGGACTCAGAATACCCGGCCCTTTTAGCAAATTCCATATAGCACTCCAGTTTCGGACCCCTTAATTCCAATCCTAAACATAAATTCCTTTATACTTATCAGCCCACTCCTACTCTGACACCTCTTGCCAACTCAAATTCTTGCCTGGCTCTCTGCTGCATCACTGATGTACATTCTATTTTCCAGAACCAACCCCAAAACTCCTCGCATTTAATGCCTTTGACTGTCATCTCTTTCTCTGCCCTCATAATCTCTCTCCAGTGTTGTACTCATTTTGTGCACATTTCTCTGCAAACTTTCCATGTAAAATACAGTGGTACCTTGGTTCTCAAATGCCTTGGTACTCAAACAACTTGGAACCTAAACACTGCAAACCTGGAAGTAAGTGTTCCAGTCTGCAAACTTTTTTTTGGAAGCCAAATGTGCTCTGCTTTGAGTGTTACGCTGAGGTCTGTCTGTTTTTGCTATTTATTTTGCGTTTTTTGTTTTTTGTGGCTCTTTTATTTTGTTTTTCGGGACTGTGTGGAACCCAGTTCAGCTACTGATTGATTGATTGATTGATTGATTGTGTGACTGCAGTACATTGTTTATTGCTTTCATTTTATGGATCAATGGTCTCGTTAGATAGTAAAATTCATGTTAAATTGCTGTTTTAGCGTAAGGTTACCAGATATTTTTCAATGAATCTGGGGACACTTTTCAACTTCAATGGATTTTGTATGGGGGCTGATTTGTAAATCCGGGGACTGTCCCTGGGAAATGGGGATGTCTGATAACCTTAGTTAGGGGTTGTTTTTAAAAGTCTGGAATGGATTAATCCATTTAACATTACTTTCCATGGGAAAGCGTGCCTTGGTTTTGGAACGCTTTGGTTTTGGAACGGACTTCTGGAACGGATTAAATTTGAGAACCAAGGTACCACTGTATGCACTTTCTGTGTAAAATATACCATTTTCATTCACCGTTAATATATGCATTCTGCAAGCATCTTTTATGCAAAGCACGTATTTTTGTGCGCACATTTTGCACACTGAAAATATGTCGCAATGTTCAGATAAGTGTGTTGGGACGGAACCGCAAACAAGTTTGGGAATGTCGGGTTGGCATGGGCTGTGGTGAAAGGCACATTAAACCCAGCCAGATAGGTGGGGTATAAATAATAAATAATAAATTATTATTATTATTATTATTATTATTATTATTATTATTATTATTTCTCCTGCATCCCTACTTACAACGCCTCCTGACAAAAAAACTACTGGTAGCCAGAATTTGAAAACAGAGATTGATTGTGGGCTGTGCAGTTCCTCCCTTAGCTGTATTAAGTCCTCCTGAGAATAATAGATTGTGATAAGATGTTGGGGAGGGGGTGTGATTTCAAAGGGAGTGCTCAGATGCAATTGTTTTGCTCATCACCTACACGTGTGTCTCAGGGCTTCCGTTCTCTCCCAGAGATCTATAACCTATTTATCACAATGAGCTAGGTGCTCACGAACTGCCTAGTTCTCTCTCTCCCCCCTTTAGTACCTTCCAGAAGCAAAGCTGAAGATAAATTATTGACAATGTGTCTTAACCTTGATAAGTCATAGTGCTTGAAGGCTTCATTAAGGAGAGATCAGTCAAGTTTAAACTTCGTCATACTTTTCCGGCAATTGGCGTTCTGAACCTTTTGGAGCTTTGTGATGCAATTTGCATATATAATGAGTATAATGAATACATCCGAGGGTGGCATCCTTTCATGATATGAATTACCAAGAGAAAATTTAGATTACTTTTATATGAAGTATTTATATAGCCAGAATATTCTGGGAGACGGTGTGTCATATAAGGGAGGGGGGGGAGTCAGAGAAGCAGCATTTAAGAAGGCTGATGGACTTTATAACGTCACCTTGTGACTTCTTTCCTGCTTTCCTTTGATCGTGGCATCCCTGGGAGCAGTTGAGCCACCAAACACAAGCCCCACTTGTCAAGGAACGATCAAGAGCACTTTTAAAGCCTCTATATGGGTCCTTTTCAGCTGCGTCTTTACCTGTTCCACTCCTGGTGTCATACAGGAAACCAGGTGTGTGACAAGTGGGTGTGGCTTGGGGTAAATGGCCTCATGGTCCAAATTAGGGGTGTGATGGCCTGGGATTCAGACTCAGATGCTGAACCTGGGGGATCCCAGCCTGCACAGGATTCCCCGCCTCCAGAACCAGCAGAGCCAGGGCTAGGGCCTGAGTCTGAAGGGTCCTCACCTGTGCTGGATCCTCAGGTGCAGGCATCTGCTGAGTCTGCTCTGGCTCCTGATGGGATGGAGGACCCATTGCCTGTAGGTACTCTACTCCCAGCCCTGTCAGGGGAAGCTGAGGTTGCCTCTGGGTCCCGTAACCCTCCAGCCTCTCCTGAGCTGCAGAGGCGAAGGGCAGAGAGGCGAAGGGAACTGAGTTACCGCAGGAGGAGTGCTCGCCTCCAAGCCAGGAGAGGCGAGTCACCAGAGGATCGGGGCCACCCTTTGCCTCGGGGCAGATAAAAGCCGGCCAGCCCCAGCCCCAAGTGGCAGGAGCAACATTGTTGGTTACCAGTTCCTGCCAGTCTTCCTGCTTGAAACCTGTCCTGCTTTCCTGCCTGAGCTCCTGACCCGCCCTGGTTCCCTGCTTGCCTACCTGTTCCCGACTTTGCCTGACTCCCTGCCCTGCACCCAGCTTCAGCGACCACTGACTGCCTTTACGTTGTACCTCTGACCACGGACCGGACTTAGACCTCGCCTTTCGGGTAACCCACGGGACCAGCACAAGGACCCTTGCCAGGGGTTTCCCACTGCTGGCATGAGAGGATGGTCATTGTTATCTTTGTCAGTTGTCAAGGAGGCCCCGGTCAGGATGCCAAAGCCCAGGTGGGGGGAAAAAAAATCTTATTGGAAAAGCAAAAATCTCACAAACAAGCCTGCCCTTAGTAAATAATTAATCTACAGCCATTTCCTTTCCTCCTCTTTCTCTCTCTCCCTCTCTTTCTCCCTCCTCCCTCCCCGCCTGCCTGCATAAGCACTGCACAATGAAGTAAATAAACTGCTGACTTCTCACAACGGTAATGAACTCTCAGAAGAACTAGAGGACCGCAAAATAGATCTGGGATATTTAGAGAGACAGATCAAAGGAGTTTGCCTTAGAAGCGGAATGCAAACAGGATGCAAAAGGACCTGGAGGCTTCTACCCTTCAGTGGAGGAGGGTTTCGGAAAAGTAGATTTATTTTTCAGCTCAATGATTTTTTTAAATAAAACACCCCCCACCACCACCACATTGCTTTGTTTAGCAGGTGTTTCATGATACTGTAACTGAATGATTGCTGCACACGTTTTCCTCTACATTCATGGGTAGCCATGGATCCTGAAGAGGGTGTAACCCAAAATCATGTGGAGGGGCCATGCATATAGGTCCTGACCCCCCTCCCACACACACACAATGGCCACATGCACACACTTTCCACCTGCTCAACCTCAAACCAAGTTGGGAAGGTTTAAAAATGTTTTTTAATGCATTTGGTGGAATGCACTTACAATCCTCCTGGTTAGAGCAAACTGAATATACCTGCAATCCCTATTCTGCCTGATGTCAGGAATGTAATGCACTTTCAAACACCCACCCCATCATATATCTCCATTCAATGCAGGAAGACTTCTGAAGGGGATGTGGACATTGCAGGAAGGGCTTATAGATATGGCCCAACACCACCCATTCACAAATTTGGAGAAAATGCTTGCAGGGGGTGCATTTCAATCTCTGTCTATTGTGTATGTGGTTGTTCGTAAGTATCTAAGTGTATCCATGTGTGTGGATAGGTTTGCATGTTCATCATTGGCTACAGTATCTAAAACAGGGTTTCCCAAACTTGGGTCTCCAGCTGTTTTTGGACTACAACCTCCATCATCCCTAGCTAGCAGGACCAGTGATCATGGATGATGGGAATTGTAGTCCAAAAACAGCTGGAGATCCAAGTTTGGGAAACTAGATACTGTAGTCAATGATGAACATGCAAACCTATCCACACTCACTGATCTAGAAACCCTGATCTAGAATGACTTGTGTATGTGAATGGGTAGGTCAACAAAGATGCAGCACAATGGGTAGAAATTTAGCGCCTCAACTGCCAGCACTTCATCTGGTAGTCATGAGCAGATCAGTATCATTTTACCTCAGCTGAAAATAGTTTCTTTGGAATCCAGTTACCTAGCAACTTCTCTTGATCCTGACTCCATCAACATTCCTGCCATTTCCCATGTCATTACTTTTAAACGACCTATTCCAGTTTTGCGAGGCATGCATTTAGTTTGATCTGTGAGTAAATATGTGCATGTTTTGCTTTTCTGCCTGGGAAACTGGTCCATGCCATCCATGTGCCTCAACTGCCAGCCTTCCCCATTGTGTCAGAGAATCAATTTTGGGTAGACAATACAATCATAACATTGTAGAGTTGGAAAGTACTTCAAGGGTCATCTAGTCTAACCCCAGCACTGCAAGAATCACAGCTAAAGAATCCCTGATAGATGGACATCCAATCTCTGTTTAAAAGCCTCCTGTGAAGGAGAGTCCACTATCTTCCAAGGTAGTCCATTCCACTGTTAGAACCACAGAACTGTAGAGTTGGAAGGGACCCTGAGGATCATCTAGTCCAACCCTCAGCAATGCAGGAATCTCAGCTAAAGCATCCATGACAGATGGCCACCCAACCTCTGCATAAAGACCTCCAAGGAAGGAGAGTCCACAACCTCTCAAGGGAGACCGTTCCACTGCCAATCAGCTCTTACTGTCAGAAAGTCCCTCCTGATGTTTAGTTGGAATCTCCTTTCTCATAACTTGAACCCATTGGTTCGAGTCCTACCCTTCAGGGCAGGAGAAAACCATCTTGCTCCATCCTCTATATAACAGTCCTTGAGATATTTGAAGATGGCTATCATTATCTCCTCTTAGCCTCCTCTTTTCCAGGCCAAAAATACTCAGCTCCTTCAACTGTTCCTCATAAAGCTTGGTTTCCAGACCCTTGATCATCTTGGTTGCCCTCCTCTGCACCCGTTCTAGCTTGCAAGAATGCATGAGCATCCACACTGAAAGCTGTCAGTCATTGTTATTGTTCCCAGTTGCTGCCTCTCGTTTTCGATGACATTCCCAGATACCACGCAGATCTACTGGGTGACATCTTTTCTCATGCAAGGAATCCTCATGTTGTCAAGCCTGCTACATAAAACGTCCATCAACATCACTGGAGAAAGCAATAAAACTGTCTTTGTCAGAATCTGGGACCTGGGAATGTGCCTGCGTGTGTTTTCTATCTGAAAAGACTGCTATAAGAGATTATTTGTCAAACACTGTGCTGGTTTTTGCTGACATAACAAGCAGCTTCCTACAACAGGTTGTAACATCTCACACTTGCTTTCCATGAACTGGAACTGATCAGGAGTCACAAAGCTGCCGTCTGCCATGCTGAGTTCATTTTGCTGAGAATCGCACATGCAATGTTTTTCTACACTTCAATGATTTATAGACCGAGCAAAAAAGCAGAAAACCTTGGGTGGCTACTTGCTGGTTTAATTTGCCGATAGACCCTCAGAAACGTTTGCTGTTGAGCATGCCTGCTAAAACAAATAGCATTTTAAGCATTTCTCTCTCTCTCTCTCTCACTCTTTATCTCCTCAGCTATTCTCAAGTCACAAGTTCTGCCACAGTGTTGCAAAACAGAACATATATATCATCCTGTCATGATTTACAAAACAGCCATGGGCTATGCATGCTGCTGTATTTTGCAGCATTTTGAGTGACAGTAAATGGATTGCTTATCTCTTTATAAGCAAAGGGCAAAAGCAGCAAAGGGTCAGATTCAGAGAAACTGTCTGATATACCTTGTAGGAGTCCCTTGTGTGCAATGAAAGCCAGCAATTTCCATTCCATCTATATTTGTCACAATCAGTGCTGTTTCCATTTTGCTGCAGTTTGATTTCTGCCAAATGCAACATCCTTTGTCTCGCTGCTCACTGTTTAATGCAAGTTACTTAACTTACATAACATTTACGCCCTGCCACATGATGACATTGTGTGTGCATGCCGCCACAGATGTTTGGGGTGGCCCAGCCCTCTAATTTAGAATGGGGGGGGATATTGCCCCCCATGACCCCCTCCCCATTCTCGTCGCCAGTGCTTGAGGGTTTCCATGCCTGCTTTATGGGAATAACTCGTAGCAAAATTGGAAATCTGTTCTTCAAAATAAATTATGCAATTTCCATAGCTTAAGAGATTTTCTTGCTTTTGGAGATACTACATAGAAAAAGAGAAAGGTTTCGCAAAGGGTGATAATCCATTAGGAAACTGTTTTTTGCTGTTTTGCCATATTGCAGGGGCGGAGGTAGGAAGATGGGGCATTGCACACAGTCGAAATGTTCCAAGGCATTTTGATTTTCATAGTTCATATAAGTTTGTATAATGCGTAAGGTTCACTGAAGAAAGGTTTGGGCAGATACTAATCAGTAATATGCCACAGAACATTGGGCATGCACTTACCCATGTTCCCAGGGAACTAATTGAATCATTAAGAAAGGCCTTTGAAAATTGACCACATCACGTGGAGCTCAATTATGAGTTTGCCGCCAATCTAATTTCGCTTTAGTTGTCATTTTGGATGTGTATGCATGTATGGCATGTGTTCAACTGTGTCAGGCAATTGTGGGGCATTAAGTAGCTTGCAAAATCTAAAGTTCTCTTTTATTTCATAAGCGGTGGCAGCAAAGCCATTTCCTAGGACAGGTTGAGATTAACGGATTGAGGCCCCCCATCATTTAACAAATGAAATGGTTCCCATCCACCTCCAGTTATGTGCAGAGCTGCATGTAACAACTGGGCTGTCTACTCAGCCTTGACTAATGAATTCGGGCTCCACTACTTTATTAACAGGGCTTTGTCTGCAGAGCTTTCTGCGAGGCCAAGGAAGGAGAGGGAGTGTGATCTGGAGGCTGGTTTCAGCTTAAGGGAACAGGAACAGTCAGCTCACCGTGCCACAAAACAACACAGCAGCCAAGTGTCCTTGCTTTATGCAGATGCTCAACTCCAACCACATCAAGAGATACAGCCAGACAATTTGCTCTGAAACAGAGCTTATCCACTCTTACCTTTTGCCCTGCTCTTTCCAGGCAGAGGTCCATGCCCTGAGCATTTTTATATACCGTTATATATAAAACAGCTCTTTAAAGCTGAATCACAGCAAATTGGGGTTTTCCACAGATCAATGTTTGCTCCGACTGAGCTTAAAAGAGCAGGTTTTTGCAATGAAAGCTCTGGAGGGGGCAAAAAGTGCTCAGACAGGAAGCTTTAAATTGCTGGCTATGTCTGGAAGGAGCAGATGAAAAGCAAATGTGGATAAGTCGAAAGTCAGGCATTATGATCCAGGTGAGAATGTTGGGACATGATTATTTTTGAAGCTGTGTGCACATGAAATTTTATGCTAGAATCAATGGAGACTGAGGACTATTTTTTTCTATGTGGTCCCACACAACCTAGATTTATTGCATTTTTTTGCCACTGAAAAGCAGTTCCTGAAAAACTGACCTTGTGCTGAAGTTAAATGCTCATTGCCAGTGGATTCTGTATTACCCTGTCCACTTGAAGACAGATGAAAATAGTTGTAGGTAGCCGCAGCAATGGGAGTGGGGGTTATTGAGAGCCAGTGTGGTGTGGTGGTTAAGAGCGGTAGACTCGTAATCTGGGGAACCGGGTTCGCATCTCCGCTCTCCACATGCAGCTGCTAGTCACACTTCTCTGAAGTCTCTCAGCCCCACTCACCTCACAGAGTGTTTGTTGTGAGGGAGGGAGGGAAAGGAGAATGTGAGCCGCTTTGAGACTCCTTCGGGTAGCAATAAAGCGGGATATCAAATCCAAACTCTTCTTCTTCTTATCTACACCTGCCCATTGAAGTTGTGGGTGGGCATATACCAAGATCGCAATCACTACTTCTTCTTTTTCCTGCATTATGTCCAAGGAGCAAAGAGCGTGAATGACTTAACAAAGGGGAGGGGTTTTGAATACATCTGAAACAACCACGCCTACCCTTGTGGACAGCTGTATCTAGAATCATTCTAGACTGAAAACAGCATGTTGAGGACAAGCATGTATGATGCCAGATTGTGGAAAGCTCTATTTGTTTCCTTCAAATGGATTAGGCATGCCCAATCTTCCTCCGTCTCTTTCCCAAACCCCCTTTTCTTTTAAAAGAAAACTGCAACAAGTTGCCTTAGCAATTACATACATTGCAGTAGAAAACTCTGGCTTTTAGTTGTCAGAGCAACCTATGTATTCTGGAACGATATGGATTGAGGATAGATCCACAGAGATTTCTAAAAAAAAAAAAATGTAACAATAAACGAGATGCATGCCTGGTTTGTTATCACCACCCACACTAGACATACAAATGGGTCTTTGTGCAAAACAAACCATTTTGCCACAAAGAAAACTGAAGGAAATGGAGGTGTCTTGCCTAAAAGCTTGATTCGTCAGCGGCGATGATTTAAGTCAGAGGCTTTAAAAGCTGCATTTCAGAAATTGCCTGTGAATTCTATTCTCGAACTTCTCACCGCCTCCCTTCTCCCCCTTCTCCACCTCTTTCTGTAGTAATTGTGTATAATTCCCTCCTCCTCACTTTCAAAAGCTGTTTGGAGTTCACATGGGGAACTTTACTGACATATGACAGGCCCACACCATTGGTAAGGAAACAAAAAATAAATAAAAATAAATAAAGAACCCCCCACAGGCTTTTCTTTGTTCTTTAAAGATGCTGGTGTCAGAAGGCAACATTCAAAAGCCAGTGATGGCTCCAGTTCTAAGCCAACTGGTGTTTTCATTTTGCAGGGTGCTCTAGAACAGTGTTCCCCAACCTTGGGTCTCCAGCTGTTTTCGGACTACAATTCCCATCATCCCTGACCACTGGTCTTGCTAGCGAGGGATGATGGGAGTTGTAGTCCAAAAACAGCTGGAGGCCCAAGGTTGGGGAACACTGCTCTAGAAGAAGCACTTGGTATCAGTGCCACCTCCAGGTTTGGGGAGAGGGCTGAGGCAAGATGCACATTTCACTCTTGCCTGAGCAAGCCGTGTCTCTCATCACTGTGGCCATTGCCTTGCCATCCAATCATTGCCACAGCCTAGAGAGCGGAAGGGC